>CM064508.1:32047754-32120657 GCA_032716605.1 Paralithodes platypus
CAGGAACTTTGGCTGTAGTCTATGTAGAGTTTCCTAACTTAGTTTGTGTGAGCCGTTGTACTTTAAGTATTATGAATATGTATTTTGTTTTCATCTGAGTCAACGAGTTCTATTTGATATCATTAGTTATAAGTATTGTGTGTAAAACTTATTTGTAATGATGGGAAGAGAAACAGCCACAGTTAGGTGTCAGTGGGTACGCCAGGCAGGAGGTAGGCCTAACTCACTCGTCCTCCCTCCCTCAGTGCTAGGGGAGCCTTTGTGTATCCCAGAGGAGAGAGAGAAATGACATCATGGTTGTCAGTGGGCGGTCCTTAGTAGTTCACGTTGGGCTCACTAGAGGGCCAGGTATAAAAGGGAAGTCTAGCCATTTTTTCATCAGAACTCATTAGGCAGAGCGACTTTTCATTTCCCTTGCTAACTATTTATATTCTTCTGACTGATGGGAACTTTCTATACTACCTTACATTCTTATTTCCTCTTTTCCCTGCCCTGTTTAACTTCCATTGTCCCGTTGGTGCAGAGCTAGTCAGCCAACGTATTATCGCTTGAGTTCTCACGAGATACTTGCCTATTAGATAGCCTATTTTGGAAGGATTAACTTAGAATAGGATTGATTTATGTTTGTTGCACTTGTATATGCATTTCCCTGTGTGTTATTATTATTATTCCTGTTTTCTGCTAGTCTAGGTAATGCTAGACTGGGGTAAAGCTTTTCTGTGTTACGAGTTGTTGTTTGATGCAGTGGTTAAGCGATAAACCTGCATACTCGTTTCGGTTCAGTGAAGCCTAGGTTGTCTTCGCGGCTGACTGTGTTGAGTTCATAATTTACAGTGCGTGAGGGCAAGAGCCTAACCACCCTGTATTTTATTAACAGTTTGTTTTACTTTGTCAAGGAGCCGGGAGAAAACCAGATACAAGGGATCTGGATTTCTCAAAGTGCACTTGTTAGTTTTAACGTAATTCTTTAAACAGTCGTGAGGACTTCGCTAGGCTACGAGCCGTTTTTGCTCAGTCACTGCTACCTTTTTGCCTACAGTACCCCAGCTAGACTTTACTCGATTAGTAGATACAGAATAGTATTGAAGCTTTCCTTATGTATGATATTGTTTATGCACTATTGATTTCATGTATTGCAAGCTTGGCTACTTTAGTGATTAGTGGCCCACGAGCGCAATCCGAGTAGGCTATTGCCGTTGCATTTGCAGCGTACTTCCTTTTAATGTTTGTCATTTACTATTGCATATTCTTTTAATTATTCTTATGCCATTTTAAGCCTTTAATAGTATTTAATTGCCAGTGTTTTTTATTATTGAATTACTGTTCAAAATCCGATACGTACTTCTTACGAGCATCCGAGAAGCATCTAACTTTTTTCAGAAGATTCCTTGCTCGATGCTTAAGGACTATTAATTAACGTAACGTAATAGTGCCGATCCGAAGTAGAGGGTGGTGGACTTCTTAAGTTCATTGTCAAGGGTGGATTACTTCGGCTTCGGCCAACACTATTCTTTTGTGTTGTTGTTTTTTTACTTCATTGTTTGATTGTTGACCAGACTAGATAATTCCTGTCTCTTTATTAGTCTGTTGTTGAACACTAGTACCGAGTTCTTGTATACCCCGTTATAGCAGATTGAACTCTGGAAAGTATTGGTATTTTTTGTTCGGCTGGCAGTACTCAGGGGTTGGGATTGTGTGTTTCCGTTGTGGCAGCGAGTCGTATTCGAGTCCTGATTGAGAGCCCTTGTGTACCCGAGTGCCAGTTCGTAACAAATGGCGACCTTGCCAGGATTTTGTGAACAGTATAAATTTTTGCAGAGTTGTACAACATTTGTTTGTTTGTATTTTAGCGTGCATATTGAAGAATATTTTTTTTGTATGGCAATTAGTAAAGCATTTAAGAGACTCCAGTTAATTTAGTAATTAGTGCTTGCATAGGAAGTTTAACACTTTTGTCTCGAGATTTTTTTTGTGGACTTCAGTATGTCGTGCATTAGCACTGACGATGAGCGAGAGATGTCATTTGAAGGTGTGCCGTTAGTAACCAGTGAGGAGGATGCTTGAGTTTTTGTGAGTAAGCGGTACCAAGTGACGGAGGAGAGGCTGACTGGGGTGGATGTTTGTGGCTTGCACCTGATAGCAAAGGTTTTGGGCATTTCCAATGTAGCAGGAATGTCCAAGGGGGAGCTGATTTCCTGGGTGTTGCGTGGGCGACATGGGGTTTCGGAGGAGAGGGCGTTTGGGGGGGTTCCTCCCCAGATCCCCTCTCACTCGACTCCCACAGTGTCGTCCACTCAGTTACCGGAGGTTAGCACTCTCCCACAGAGGGATGAGAATTGGCAGATTGGAGTGCCCTTGGGTGGTGCACGTGGTGGTTCCCCAGTTTTTGCCCCCCCTCCTTCAGTAGTGGCAGCTCCCTCTTCCTGCCTGTCTCCAGATATGGTATTTAGACTTGAGCTTGCTAAGATTGAGGCTAGGAAGCAGGAGAATGAGACTAGGAGGCATGAGATTGAGGTTAGGAGGCAGGAGGATTAGACCAGGAGGCATGAGGCTGAGCTTAGGTACGACTCAGAGAAATATTGTGCTAAATTAGATTTAGATAAGACTCGTGCAGAGTCGACCAGGGACTCGGATGGGCCGTGAGGGCCAAGTAAGAGACCAGTCCTTAGCCCACTTAGTCAAATTGGTGCCGGTATTTAGTGAAAATGAAGTCACAGAATTTTTTAATCGTTTGAGAGAAGTGTAGGGAGCATAATTGGCCTGAAGAGAAGTGGGCAGCTCTAGTCTCCTCAAGACTTACGGGTAAGGGTCTGAAGGCTTATGATGCACTGCCTTTAGAGTCTTGCATTGACTACCCAGAATTGAAGAGAGCTGTCCTACGGGCATACGAGTTGCAACCGGAAACATATCGATTGAAGTTTCGGGGTGTTACAAAGACTAGGGAGGCGACCTTTCTTGAACATGCCCGGGACTTAAAAGATGCACTTAAAAACTGGACACGTTCTGAGAAAGCTGAGACGGCAGAACAGTTGACTGAGCTGTTTCTGCTCGAGCAGTTTTATAAGTGTACTGGTGCAGAAATGACTTTAACTATTAAAGAAAAGAACCCAAGAACTCTTCAAGAGGCAGCTGAGATGGCTGACCTCAGGTTGTCGCTAATCAGGGGATGTGAATCTGTAAAGCGTGTTGATGCAGTTCCCAAGGGGCGCGATACTCCAAACCCTCGAGCTCAGGACAATCACTATAGATATAAACCTCAGTTTAAAAGCCAAGATACCAGGACTGAACCAAAGACTACAGCCGTCCCATTACAGAAGGGTCAGAACTTCGCCCCTTATCAGAAGAGACCGATAGGGGAAGTGGAATGTTTTCATTGTAGAAAGAAGGGGCATTATGCAAAGTCTTGTCCTTGTAAGCCGCCAACTGCAGCCGTGTCTTTGGTGCGCAGCATAGGTGTGGCTGAAAGGTGGAAGTTTTGCGTGATACTGGAGCTTCACAGACACTTTTGAAGAATTTCACGGGGCGACCAATTAATGCGGCACGGGTGGTTGTTGTTCAGGGTATTAATGCGACCAGGTCATACCCGTTGGTTCATGTGGAGCTGGAAATTGATGGTGTGATTAAGGACTTAGATGTTGGGATCGTTGAGAAATTGCCAGTGGAGGGCGTCGACCTTCTTCTCGGCAACGACTTTGCGGTGCCTACTTTAGAAGTTCCACCCTTAGTCGTTGCCGAGAGGCCGGCCGACGTGAGTAGGGAGGAACAAGAGTGGGTAGTGAGTTGTCAACGCCAACAGATGGCGTGTGTGGTAACTCGTTCCCAAGCATTTAAGGTATCACAGCCTATTTCCCAGGCCACAGAACAGCGGAGGAAGGGAATTAAGGAGAAGCGGAAGGCTGGGAAAAGTTTGAAGAGTTTAGAACCAGTGGCTCTCCCAAAAGACCCAATAGCAGGACCTTTGACCGAGTCTGTTGTAACTCCAGTGCCTAACACAGTTGATAAAGTAGTGGACGAGGCAGAGACTCAGAGACAGCACCGTTACCTGCAGCGAGAAAACCGGATGTCTAAGTTGGATGTTGGGGGAGTTGAGTTGTTGACCAAGCAGTTAGACATGTTGGCTCCCACAGACATTCGAAAGTTGCAATTAGAGGATCCAGAGGTTTTGCAGTGTACCAATGGGGCTGTGGAGTTAGAAGAAGATAGGGATGCAAAGGCAGGGGATTTTTTTGTCTTTAATGGAATTTTATACCACCGATATCAAGATCCTAAAAGGAACTGGGAGGGCGGATCAGGTACAGTTGACCAGCTGGTCGTGCCAGAGGGCTGCAGGGAAAGTTTGCTTAGGTTGGCTCATGATTCTCCATTATCAGGACATTTGGGTGCCGGTGGTGGCTTTGGGGAAATTGTTTTGGTGGCCGCGGATGAAGTCTCATGTGCAGTCATGGATAAACTCATGTGATATTTGTCAACGTGTCGGGAAACCGAACCAAGTTATTCCTAAGGCTCCGTTACACCCTATTCCTGTGATTGGGCCACCCTTTAGTAAAATTATTGTTGACATGGTTGGTCCACTCCCTCCCACTAAGGCTGGAAATAAATTTTTGTTAACCATAATGGATGTTGCCACTAGATACCCCGATGCATACCCTATGAAAAATGGAATGGCTAAGACGGTAGTCAGTAACTTGTTGTGGTACTTCTCAAGGTACGGGTACCCGGAGGAGATTCAGTCTGATCAGGGATCTAATTTCACCTCCAACATGTTCAAGCAAACAATGCAACAGCATGGGATACGAGCAGTAGTATCGTCAGCGTATCACCCTAAGAGTCAAGGGGTACTTGAGCGGTGGCATGCTACACTTAAAAGCATGCTCAGGTGTTATTGTGCTGACAACGGTATGGATTGGGATCTTGGATTGCCTTATGTGCTGTTTGCTGCTCGGGAGGTACCTGGTGAGAGCCTGGGATTTAGTCCAAACGAGCTGATTTTTGGACACCGTGTCAGGGGCCCCCTTAACATGCTGAAAGAAATTTGGGAGGGGACTGTGCAGCCTTGTCCATATTAAAGTATGTGCTTGAAAGCCGTGAGCGCATGCTTAAGAGTCTGGAGATGGCAGGTAGAAATTTGACAGAATCACAAGCTTTGATGAAGGACAGGTATGATCGCAAAGTGAGGCTCCGGAAGTTCACTGTAGGACCAGAGGTATTAATTTTGTTGCCTTTGGTTGGTAACCCCTCTCTGCGAAGTACACTGGACCTTATAAAATTGTAGAACAAATTTCAGACTTAGATTACCTTGTTGCCACTCCAGACAGGAGGAAAAAGAACCAGTTATGTCACGTGAACCTTATTAAAGAGTATGTGAGGCGCCCCTCTGAGCCTCTCACTGTCCCTGTGTTGGCTTGTTGCGGCCGTGGTGGAGAAGGACAGGGGGACAGTCAAGCTTCAGAGGAGGATAGCTGGGATCAACATGTTTCAGCGGATCAGTGGGCGGGGAATTCGAGCCTAAGGGCTGACGAGGCTATAGCTCATTTGCCTGAGCCGCAGTTTGATGCTATCCGTCAGTTGTTCGGTTCATACCCCACTGTATTTGCTGAACACCCAGGCCTCACTACTCAGGCTATGCATGATGTTGACGTGGGGGACCATATACCCTTTAAGTCAATCCCGTACCGTGTGCCCCCCATAAAACTACCAGCTCTGAGCGATGAGTTGGAGTATATGCTCGGTAGAGGGTTGATAGAGAAAGGCACAGTTAAGTGGACTTCCCCCGTAACACTGCAGCCTAAGCCAGATGGCAAGGTACGCTTTTGTATTGATTTCCGTAGGTTAAACGGTTTGACTCCAACTAACCCATATCCTCTTTCTCGGGTTGATGATAGCGTTGACAAAATTGGTAATGCTCGTTTTTTGTCTAAAGTAGATTTAATAAAAGGTTACTGGCAAGTACCTTTGTCCGAGCGTGCTAAAGAGGTATGTGGTTTTGTTGTGGACGGGAGTACCTACCGGTGCAATGTTATGCCTTACGGAGTTAAGAATGCACCAGCAACGTTTCAGAACCTGATGAATGAAATTGTAAAGGACATTCCGAATTGCACCGTATATTTGGACGATGTAATCATTTATGATGACGACTTTGAGAGCCATTGTGAGCACCTTGAGACCTTTTTCCGGAAACTTAGTGAAGCAGGTCTGGTAGTAAATTTGGCAAAGTGTGACTTCGTAAAAGCCACTGTGCAGTACCTTGGGTTTGTAGTGGAAGGGGACAGGTGTGCCCTCCTCAGAACAAGGTACAGGCTATCAATAAATTTCCGCACCCAACAACCAAGAAGCAGATTATGAGATTCTTGGGTATGATAGGCTACTACAGACGCTTCATAAAAGGTTACTCAACGGTGTTGGCACCTCTCACAGATTTGTTATCTAAAGACAAAAAGTTTTTGTGGGCACCTGAGTGTGAAAAGGCTTTCACTTTGGTGAAACATTTGCTATGTACTCACCCGATACTCAGGGCCCCAGACTTTAACAGGCCTTTTCAGCTGGCAACAGATGCTAGTGGTGTAGGGGCTGGTGCCATCTTGCTACAGACAGACAATGAAGGTGTGGAACAACCAGTAATTTTCTTTTCTAAGAAGTTCAATGCTGCACAAAAGAACTATTCTACAATAGAAAAGGAATTACTGGCGATTGTGCTGTCGCTCAGGCACTTCGAGGTGTATGTTCCAGCCTATGGCCCAGTTGTGGTTATCTACACTGATCATCACCCTTTGAGATTCCTGAATCAATTTCACAATCGCAATATGAGACTGACCAGGTGGTCTTTGATGTTGCAGGAGTATAACCTGGACATCCGTCATATTGCTGGATGTGACAATGTGATCGCGGATTGATTATCAAGGGTGGATGATCAGTCGTAGGCTATCACAGGTGTGTGGGTTTGAGTGGAGGAAAATAGGCTGCCCTTATAGTGCAGCCTGGAAAAACATATTAAAATATAAAATCATATAAAAACTTTCTTTTGATATAGGTAATCTTATAAGTTTGTCATAGCCTATAGAGTTTGAGTAGTCCACAAACTATCAAACGGCTGAGCTGCTGTAAGCTCGCTCTGGGAGCATGATATTGTGTCTTTTTGCTATTGTTGGGAGGAGTTATAAAATGTGAATTTTTGTTTTTTTTAATAATAAGATGTGTTTTGGTGATAAACTCAGCTTTGTTTTAGTGCCATGCGGTCGCTGGGTGTGAGGGGCTTGATGGGGTTCTGTGTTTGTCAGATTTTAGCTCAGGGTTGAGCGAGTAAAATCTTGGGGGAGGTGTGACGCATGTCCACCTTTACCTTTAGATACCTTTGGATGTGTTCGCCGCTCCTCTAGCGGCACCAAGGAGCGCGACGCCCCTCGTTATGGGGGGTGATTTGGTGCAGTAGACTGTTTGAAGCGACAGCTCGCTCCCTTGCGAGGATGGGCTCGTCTGGCACTTTTTGCAGTTCGACATCTAGGGCTCTCTTGAAGTTGTCTAACGAGATGTCCCTCATGTCTCTTACTCGCCGTGGGAGTTTGTTGAAGAGACGTGGGCCTCTGTGTGATAACCAGCCCTCTCGCAGAGAGCCCATAGCACCCCTGTTATTCATCCGGGGGATTTCGCATTCCCAGCCTCTGCTATCACTGAATTTCATGACTATCGGAGTATGTAGGTTTGGTACTAAACCCTCTGCGATCTTCCACGTGTATATTATTAGGTAACGTTCTCTTCTACGTTCCAGTGAGTACAGATTCAGTGCTCTTAAACGCTCCCAATAGTGTAGATGTTTTATTGAACTTATATGCGAAGTGAAATTTCTTTGTACACTCTCTACGTCATTTATTTCACCTGCTTTGTATGGGGATGTTAATACGCTACAGTATTCAAGCCGCGGTAGCACTAGAGATTTGAAGAGCGTTATCATAGGCAATTCACCGCGTGTTTTAAAAGTACGCAGAATCCAACCCGTTAGACGTTTCGCAGCCGCCACTTTGACCTGGTTATGTACTTTGAAACCCATATTTTCAGACATTAATACCCCAAGGTCTTTCACACTGTCTTTCCGTTCTATTATGTGGTTAGATTCTGTTAAGTAATTTGTAATTTCTTTAACACCATTATTATCTCCGTACCGTATTAATTGGAATTTTTCCTCATTGAATTGCATGTTGTTTTCCCTGGTCCACTGGAACACTACATTCATGTCTTCCTGCAGTCGGCCCGTGTCCTCTTGTGTGTTTACTATCTTGCTTAATTTGTGTCATCAGCAAAAGACGACACCGTACTGTGTCTGGTGTTGGTATCTATATCGCAAATTAGTATGAGGAACAGAAGGGGCGCTAGCACTGTTCCTTGGGGCACTGAGCTTTTGACATCCGAAGGCTCAGAAGTGACTTGGTTTACTGCTACCGATTGTTTTCGGTTTACGAGGAAATTGTATATCCACCGTCCGATTTTCCCAGTTATACCTTTTGCTTTCAGTTTGTGGGCTATTATACCATGGTCACATTTATCAAATGCCTTAGCAAAATCGGTGTAAATGACATCCACGTTTTTCTTTTCTTCTAGCGCTTTAAGAATTTTGTCATAGTGTTCCAAAAGTTGTGAGAGACATGATCTTCCCGCTCTGAACCATGTTGACCGGTGTTGTGTAGTTCATTTGTCTCCATGAATGTTGAAATTTTGCTTCGCAGGACTTGCTCGAAAACTTTAATGATGTGAGAGGTTAGAGCTACCGGCGGTAGTTTTTAGGTAGTGCTTTACTCCCTCCTTTATGCAGTGGGGCAATTATTGCGTTTTTCAAGCTATCTGGTATGTCACCAGTGTCTAGACTCCTTCTCCACATTATAGCCAGGGGTTTTGAGAGGTTTTCCTTACATTTTTCATTAGGATCGAATTCCAAGAGTCCGGGCCTGGTGCCGAGTGGGATGGCATGTTGGAAATGGCCTCTTCTATGTCTTTTGGACCGAAATCAATATCCAGCATCTGAGGGGTTTCCGTGGGGGAGGTTTCCATGAAAAATATATTTTGGTCTCTGATGACTTTTGTTTCATCAGGCTCACTGAATGCCATTTCATACTGCCTGCTTAAGAGTTCGCTCATTTCCTTTTTGTCCCTGTGAAAGAGCCGTCCCCTTTGCTCAGTGGGCCGATGTTTGATGTTGTTTTAGCCTTTTGTTTGGCGTATGAAAAGAAGTATTTGGAATTTTCCTTTATACCTGCAATAGCTTCCTCTCCTCTTCCATATGTTGTAGTTCATATGATATTCTTAGCCTTTGTTCAATTTCCACAATTTCTCTATCTATTTCGACCTTTTGCCTATCCTGTAGATTTTTGATGTGTGCGTCTTTGTGTGAGTAATTTTCTTCTTCTGTACAGCCTCCTCCTTTCCCGATCTTGATTGCTTCTTCGTTTTGTTTGTCTTGCAGGTATATGGTGGCTACAGATTTGGGTCATGGTTTCTCTTATTAAGACTAGACATTCTGCTGGTGTCAGGTTATCCATTAAATCTTCCCAGTCTATTCCTCCATTTCTTGATTTACCTCTTCCCACCTAATTTTTTGTATTGAAGTTAAATTTACTGAATGACCCGGTTTTTGTTCTCGATTCTGAGGTTGTCTGTACACTTCTAAGGTTGTTTTGATCTCAATTAATTTATGATCTGAGTATGTTGTGTCCGATATGTTAATGCTGTGTACTAGAGAGTCGTTGTTAGTGAAGACCAGGTCTAAGATATTGTTTTCCCGTGTGGGTTCAGCAATATGTGGGTAAGACTAAAAAAATCACAAAGTTCAAAAAGCTCTCTCGTATTAGTATTTGCTTCTCCGGTGTTATTTGCCACTAACTGGTTTTCTAGTTGTCTCCATTTAATGTTTGGTAGGTTAAAGTCTCCTAGCCATATAATATTTGGTGTTGGTTCCCCAGGGTTTCCACTTCTGATTATTTTGTTGAGCTGGGTTTGAAATTCTTCTCGGTATGAGTCTGGAGGCCTGTATGTAACAATAACTGCTAAATTAGGGATTCTATTTTAACTCCAAGTATTTCCACCACTTCATTACTGTTATTTAGGAATTCAGTACATATCAGTGAGTCATGTATGTACAAGGCTACACCTCCATGTGATCTATGCGTTCTGTCCGCCCTATGTAGGTTGTAACCAGGAATCCATACCTCACTATCTTCCTGATCTTTAATGTGAGTTTCTGTGAGACCGCAAATATAGCGTTTCCTTCTTCTAGCAGGCCCCTAATAAATGGTACTTTGTTCGTGGTTCTATTTTTTAGGCCTTGGATATTTGCAACAAGATTGGGGAGGGATTGTTTGGAGTACTATGTGTACCTAATAGTCTTCGGGATGTATTGGCCACTCTTGGGAGGCCAGGAGGTGCTCGAGGTGTTCTATGTGCTCTTCCATCTCCCTCAGTCTCTTCATCTTCATCTGCCCTTTCCCTCCTTGCCTTTTTTTCCTCTGTCTCGTCCTCGCATAGCTAGAGAGTTTTTTGGGCTACCATTCGTGTTAGGTCTAGCATATCTCCAAGTCCCTCTAATATGAAAAGCTGGGCATTTCATATTGTAGCAGGTCTTGTTCTTAAGTGATGTCTTGCAAAGGGATGGGGTGGTATTTGCAGGTTTCACCAAATCTACATTTTCCATGACTGGTTATGTTGTTGCAAATTTTGGGATGAGCAAATCTACATGAATTCCCATTATATTCGCCCTTTTGACCAAAGTAGCACCTTCTTTCCAGATAATATCTGCACACTGGTGTAGACAACCCCAGTAGGTGGGGCTGGGGCTGGGGCTGCAAGGGGTTATGTGGTGAGCTAAGTGTGGTTATGGGTGATAGTAGGCTTGGTGTATGGGTGGGTGAGGCCTGCAGGGGGGTGGAGTTATGGGGGGGTTGTAGGGGGGCAGGTGGCAGTGGTGAGGGGGAGACGATGTGGAAGGGGAGCCTGATATGGGGGCTTGTTGCATCCTACGTTCATCCTGCAATTGTATTTGATCAACAGCAGTAGGGTGGTCAATGGCCATAGATGGGATTAATGTGGGTGTTTTCTGGGTCTTGGATGTGGGGAGATGTGCGGCAGGGTTTGTGTATATGTAGGCTGCGAAAGGTTGTTGTTCGGCAGGCGATGTGTGTTGATGTGTAGGAGGCAATGTGGGCATTATCATGGGAAGGTGTGCGTGTGTGGGTTGTGATATTTGTATGGGCTCTGAGGCCCCAATAGCTCCCCATTTTCTGTGAAAGGTAGCTATGTCTTGGCAATATTTCAGTCTATCTTGTACTTCTGTATTTTCTACAGTCTGTATGACTTGCCATGTGATATCGAAACAACTATCGCAGAAATGGAGGTTCTTCCCTCTGGTATTGTACGCCTCATTTATTGGTGTCAATCCTATGCAAATCCAGTGGTATGGTTGCTTGCATATCCAACATGCGGTGCCTTCATGCATGTGTATATTCATCTTACAACTCGTACAGTTGTCTATGGTAAACATTTTTGTTTGTTTTGTTTGTTTTTGTTTTTCCACCCGCCCTTACATGGGGGAGAGAGAGAGAGAGGGGGGGGGGGGGTTGGAGGACACGGAGGTGTTTGTTACGCGGTTTGTGGGGAGTGTGTGGGGGGGGGGGGGGTGCCACTCGTTTACCCTCGTTATGTTTAAACTTTAAGTAACTTAAGTAACACTTTCAATAATTATCTTATGAAACAGAATTCTCACTGGCACTCTAGGAAAATAACGAACTTTCCAGGCAACCTACAGTATATATAGTATCTATTTTAATTTTCATATTTTACCTATCAACTTGATTCAACACTGCTCAGGTTCGAATTTTCACCACATTTGAGAGAGAGAGAGAGGGGGGGGGGGTTGGAGGACAAGGAGGTGTTTACGCGGTTTGTGGGGAGTGTGTGTGGGGGGGGAGTGCCACTCGTTTCACTCGTTATGTTTAAACTTTAAGTAACTTTAAGTAACACTTTCAATAATTATCTTATGAAACAGAAATCTCACTGCCCTAACCACTTTTCCCGTTTTTGGTCGACTGTTTAACGGAATATACGGCACTCTAGGAAATTAACGAACTTTCCAGCTACCTATACCTGTATAATAGTATCTATTTTAATTTTCATATTTTACCTATCAACTTGATTCAACACTGCGCAGGTTCGAATTTTCACCACATTTGGTTGCGTGGGAGATCTTTCTCTCCATAACGTCACTACTAACCTGCGATATGGTCGAGAATAATCTGCACTGATTAATGTTTAAATATTGTTTTTCTCTGTTTGCTATTATTACGATATTTGTTTTGTCTGTACCCTTTCCTGTCGAGGTTAAGTTTCGCTTTTGGTAAAATCGTATAGGGGGAGGGGAGGGGACGTGTCCAGGAGAGCAAGGGATTATATGTGTTTATGGTCTTTGCGGTCACTGAGGGTATTTTGTTTACAGCATACGTCCTGTTCCCAAGCTAAAAGTTAAAAGTTCCCCTGACTTTAATTCTCTGTATTATACTTTCCTAGTTTATTTACGTGATATACGATGTTCACTATCACTTTTAACTTAGGCTTCCTATTTTCCCATAGCCCTGTTTGATTTCATAGGACTATATAGCTAACACTTTGCTTTTGGGACGTAACGGTTTTTTCTTTCCCTTCTTCTTTCCACCCGCCTTATGGCCTGCCCTAGGCTTGTCCTAGACCAGCGCCGTGGCACTGCTGTAGGAGTTAACGGATTTTTTCTCCAAAACGTGTATATCTCTCCAGATATTCTATCAATCGGTTCGATTTTGCACTTCACAGAACCTCGACACTACGTTTGTTTTTGTGTGTGATTTTTTGGAAGTTTAATCACCAGTATCCCGCGGGATAGTCGAAAAATCCCGGACGGCGACGGATGTGACCCTCCTCTCTGACTGACTATGTGAGCATGCTGTACAGAACGCCTAGTCATGCCCCACTCTCGCTAGGATCGTCAGGGCAGGAACTTTGGCTGTAGTCTATGTAGAGTTTCCTAACTTAGTTCGTGTGAGCCGTTGTACTATAAGTATTATGAATATGTATTTTGTTTTCATCTGAGTCAACGAGTTCTATTTTATATCATTGGTTATAAGTATTGTGTGTAAAACTTATTTGTAATGATGGGAAGAGAAACAGCCACAGTTAGGTGTCAGTGGGTACGCCAGGCAGGAGGTAGGCCTAACTCACTCGCACTCCTCCCTCCCTCAGTGCTAGGGGAGCCTTTGTGTATCCCAGAGGAGAGAGAGAAATGACGTCATGGTTGTCAGTGGGCGGTCCTTAGTAGTTCACGTTGGGCTCACTAGAGGGCCAGGTATAAAAGGGAAGTCTAGCCATTTTTTCATCAGAACTCATTAGGCAGAGCGACTTTTCATTTCCCTTGCTAACTATTTATATTCTTCTGACTGATGGGAATTTTCTCTACTACCTTACATTCTTATTTCTTCTTTTCCCTGCCCTGTTTAACTTCCATTGTCCCGTTGGTGCAGAGCTAGTCAGCCAACGTATTATCGCTCGAGTTCTCACGAGATACTTGCCTATTAGATAGCCTATTTTGGAAGGGTTGACTTAGAATAGGATTGATTTATGTTTGTTGCACTTGTATATGCATTTCCCTGTGTGTTATTATTATTATTCCTGTTTTCTGCTAGTCTAGGTAATGCTAGACTGGGGTAAGGCTTTTCTGTGTTACGAGTTGTTGTTTGATGCAGTGGTTAAGCGATAAACCTGCATACTCGTTTCGGTTCAGTGAAGCCTAGGTTGTCTTCGCGGCTGACTGTGTTGAGTTAATAATTTACAGTGCGTGAGGGCAAGAGCCTAACCACCCTGTATTTTATTAACAGTTTGTTTTTACTTTGTCAAGGAGCCGGGAGAAAACCAGATACAAGGGATCTGGATTTCTCAAAGTGCACTTGTTAGTTTTAACGTAATACTTTAAACAGTCGTGAGGACTTCGCTAGGCTACGAGCCGTTTTTGCTCAGTCAATGCTACCTTTTTGCCTACAGTACCCCAGCTAGACTTTACTCGATTAGTAGATACAGGATAGTATTGAAGCTTTCCTTATGTATGATATTGTTTATGCACTATTGATTTCATGTGTTGCAAGCTTGGCTACTTTAGTGATTAGTGGCCCACGAGCACAATCCGAGTAGGCTATTGCCGTTGCATTTGCAGAGTACTTCCTTTTAATGTTTGCCATTTACTATTGCATATTCTTTTAATTATTCTTATGCCATTTTAAGCCTTTAATAGTATTTAATTGCCAGAGTTTTTGCTTATTGAATTACTGTTCAAAATCTGATACGTACTTCTTACGAGCATCCGAGAAGCATCTAACTTTTTTCAGAAGATTCCTTGCTCGATGCTTAAGGACTATTAATTAACGTAACGTAATAGTGCCGATCCGAAGTAGAGGGTGGTGGACTTCTTAAGTTCATTGTCAAGGGTGGATTACTTCGGCTTCGGCCAACACTATTCTTTTGTGTTGTTGTTTTTTTACTTCATTGTTTGATTGTTGACCAGACTAGATAATTCCTGTCTCTTTATTAGTCTGTTGTTGAACACTAGTACCGAGTTCTTGTATACCCCGTTATAGCAGATTGAACTCTGGAGGGTATTGGTGTTTTTTGTTCGGCTGGCAGTACTCAGGGGTTGGGATCGTGTGTTTCCGTTGTGGCAGCGAGCCGTATTCGAGTCCTGATTGAGAGCCCTTGTGTACCCGAGTGCCAGTTCGTAACACTGTGCATTACCGCAAAGCCCACCGAAATGCCAAAGAAAATACCCTCATTGTTCCCTGATTAAATAACACTGTATGAATATTCCCATATTCAAAATATGTTACAGGGGGACAATGCCTAGTGAGTTCACTGCTCAATAGGTGGCGTTCTGAGAGTGAGGGTCTGAGTAGGGTGAGACGGTGAAGCACTTGAGCGAAGCAACCAGCCGCTTCAGAGATGGAGCTGCTTCGAGCCATGATGGATGCTTCACATGTCTCACTCCCCAGACTGGAACAAGACCTCACGGGCTTCACCGTGTTGAGCGGTGGAATTTACAGGCTCTCAGCCTATGCCCGAGAGGGAGTAGTTGGAATATAGAAAAAAAAAAAAAAAAAAAAAAAAAGGGGAGGAGGAATTGTAGACTATAATTTGTAAGATAAGTAGAAAATAAGATTCTGATATTTGTTTAATTTATTGTTTAGCAAATATAGAATATAACACCCTATATACTTCTTCCCAGGGATGAACTACATATCTCTTTGATAAAATAACTATTACCTGTAACTCCTAGTACATTTCTGCCACACAACTTTACGCTTGGAGTGCCTTAACCATGGAACTGGACCGAGACTCTTAAGAGGTTTTACTGGGCGAAGGCGACAGGACTCTTAAGAACCAAGGCCTAAAAAAAGCCTTTTAAGGGGAGCGTCCACCATGAATTTCAAAATGTACCGATAATTTTCATTTTTATACAGGTGATAGATACCACTTCTAGGAACAACATATCCAAAAATGAATAAAATCGGACTAATATTTATTTTCGCTACCTCGGATTTTCGCATTTTTTTCAAATTTTGAAACCGCTAAAACATTTTTATTTTTGGTCCAATTTTAATAAGTAAGATATCATTGGAAAGAGTTGAAGAAATGCAATATAAATTGGTGACAGACTTTTGATACACCCTATAGTTTTGCTGCTATTTCTTTTTCTTCTTTTTTAAGTTTGGAAGGTTGCAAGCCTCCTGCCAAAACAAAAATTCTCCTCTTTCCAATGATATCTTACTTATTAAAATTGAACCAAAAATAAAAAAGTTTCAGGGAAAAATGTTCGAGTATCTATAGTTTTTGAGAAAAATGCGAAAAACTAAATTTATCCATTACCCAGCGATTCCTCTCTCAAATGACGATTTATTGCAACTGTTTGCTCCTGATTGATTTGATACATGCTCTGGCACTAAAATCCAGTGCAATTTATTAAGTCTTAAGTTAATAATATGCCACCTGGACCCCTCAAAAGGTATTTTATTCAGTTGGCGCCAATGGCGTCATGACCCGGGCACCTCATTTATGCCAAGTTAGGCCCTTTTCGATTACTCTACGTTGTATTAGGGTTGGTTTGGATGGGTTAGATCTGTTTAGTGTTGAATATAATGTTTGTGCATGTCTTGGCATCTGGATGATGATGATGGCTTGGATGATGATGATGATGGCTTGGATGATGATGATGGCTTAGATGATGAGGTCTAGGGACTCACCCTCACTCTCCTAGGTTCAGTTGAGGTGCCAGATACCTCTGTTGAGTGTAATTTGTCTATATTTGTGCATTGTAACGCGATTGTATTGGTTACTATCGTTCATACCACATATACGTCGTGAGTGTGAGGGGGGGGGGGGGCGTAAAGGGAGGGGGGTCCCTGTATTTAGGGTATTTTTTATTTTGCGAGTCTAAAACTTTGCCACATCACTCCTACAGTGTTCCCATTACTGCTGCAATAAAAATCTCAATTTCAGATTTTCCAATCCACACCAGTTTGGGCCATGGCAGACGCTCCCCTTAAAAGACTCAAGTGGCACTCAAAACAAAGGAATATGTAATTAAATGAGATGATTCCCCTCCATACCTCTTATCACTCCTCCACATGTGTCCAAACCCCCTCCTTCCCCCCTCTTCAATTATCACCTATTTTTCCTCTTATTCCCTTGCTTATCGGTTTATTTTCCGCACCAATATTCCCCACCCGGTTTCAAGGTCGAAGAGAAGGCATATAGAGATCGTGGCAAGAGAGAGACTTCACTAGCAAGACATCAGTGTCGATCGATAAGTGGGAGGGGGAGGGTGTGTGCCCTATCATGATTGAACCGGTCGTCAATACATTGTCTTTTTCACTCTCCAAATTCTATTCCCACTTGTTTTTATTGCTGTCACATGTTAATATCTTCATATTAAACATAAAATAGGCGCATATGAATAAGTAATAACGATATTTATCGGATAATGACGACTTTCGTCGGGAATGTATCAAAATATATTTACCTGGCGGGCACTTTCAAATACCATAGGTTTAATTGCCATTTAAAGGATAAGTTGGCAGGGTTGACCAAAATAACGAGGGAGCGCTAATTAAAGCTCACCTGTGCTCTCCTAACACCTGGTCCAACTCTCACACTCTTTTCTCCACACCCAATGCCTCCCTTACCTTACAGGTATCATGAATTCAGAGATACAATACCTTACCCAAACCAATAGCTAAACTAAAACTTGCCCATCGTAAACTCAGAGCCGTATAAATTTACCCACCCTTAATACTGTACCTTGATCCTCACACATTAAGAATTCCCAGCTATAAATTGGTGCCTAATATTACAACTAATTTAATACAAATTCTTTATATAAACAGTCAAAGGTATAATGTCTTATCTAAACTTACAGCTAGATTAGATTAGTGAATTATTTATTCAAAATTAGACATTTATACTCAATTTACAACTAACGTAGAAATTATTACCCATTAACCCGGGAGCTGCGGGGAGACTCATAAGAGTTCCCCCGGCGGACTGCGGGGAGACTCTTAAGAGCAGAGCATTTGAACGCGTACCAAAACCGCGCGTTTATAGCCAGGCGGCTGAAAATTGGTGTGGGTATAGTACTACATGTCAACTCTCGACACCACCCCGCCAAACGCTCGCCCCGCACTCGTGCAAGCACCACCGCGCCAGTAACCACGCACTAGTCATGGAGCCCACACGTCCCTCACACTCGCTCCCTGATGACACAACCAGCCCTCCTTCTGGTGGTGTTAGCTGCTGTGGAAGGCAGAGGGTGGCTGCTAAAGACCCTAGCTACCAGTACGACACGCCCTACAGCTCGGAGGACGAAACACCTGCACCCAAAGCACGAAAAACACGTGCAAGCACGAGAAAGGTACAGAGGTCATTGGTGTTTCGGGACACTGCCACCACGACCCAGGCCACTACAACAACCACTACCACCACCACTGCCACTGCCACCGGTACCAGCGACGCAGGAGGCCGCCCTAGGGCTGCAGAACCTGCGGGGGCAGGAAAAATTAAAGGCACGGGCGTAGGGAAGAGAACCCGTACGCCAGCCACAGTGCCCCTACCACCACCACCACCACCACCAGCCGCCCCTGGCCCGGCTGCCCCTGCCGCCCCTGCTGCCCCTGCCACCCCTGCCACCGGTACCAGCGACGCAGGAGGCCGCCCTAGGGCTGCAGAACCTGCGGGGGCACGAAAAATTAAAGGCACGGGCGTAGGGAAGAGAACCCGTACGCCAGCCACAGTGCCCCTACCACCACCACCACCAGCCGCCCCTGGCCCGGCTGCCCCTGCCGCCCCTGCTGCCCCTGCCGCCCCTGCCGCCCCTAACCAAGGAACAGGGAAGGGGAAGGGGAAGGGGAAAGGGAGAGGGAAAGCGACTGCTGGCCCTGCTGGCCCTGGTGTCCCTGCCGGCCCTGCTGCCCCTGTTGCCCCTGCTGCCCCTGCCGCCCATGCCGCCCCTGCCCAAGGAACAGAGAGAAGGGCGACAGGCACCACCATCATCTTGCCATCAAGGCCACGCACCGCTGCTCCCCCTGCCGCCGCCCCTGCCGCCGCCCCTGCCACCGCCTCTGCTGTCCCTGTCCATAAGACTCCCGCACGTGCAAAAGTGACCCGGAAAACTCTGACACCATCAAAGTATGCCTCCCTGCTGTTTGATGGTGATTCGCAGGACATTGGCAGCCCAGGTTTCGATGACGAAGCCCTAGCACGGGACCAAGGGTGGGGGATTTGGGAGTGGACAGTGGGAGTGAGTCCGACGTCGGTGACGAAAATGAGGAAGGGCATCGTCTGTCAAGTGAAGAGGAGGGTGATGATGATGAAGTGCTGTATCGCGACCATGGAAGCGATATTTCAGACGATGAAGCAGACGCAGACGACATTCCGATCCCTGAGCTGCCTTCGTTCGATTGGTCTGACGGGGTCAATTTTGTACCTGACGTGCCCCAGTTCAATCCTGGGACGTCAGGAACAACTGACGACTGGCCCTGTGACGATCAAGCGAACGAAAGCGACTTCTTCCTCGCTTTTTTCGACATGGAGGTAATGACGTACATCGTTGCCCAAACAACGCCTACTACAGGTGGGTGTTTGGCAGATTGGACGTCCTTTCTCCAAAAGCGAGAATACGAGGCTGGGTGGATACGACTGTGGAAGAATTTATGACGTTCTTTGCCTTGTTGTTCCTCATGCCTCTGATCAAGAAGCATGTGTTGCAACACTATTGGAAGCACGACCCTCTCATCGCCACCCCAACTTTCAATAAGTTCATGACTCGTGACAGATTTTTGTTGCTGCTAAGATTTATGCACTTTGCAGACAACGAAAATCCTAACAGGATTGACAGGATATGGAAAGTTCGGGATGTGTTCACCATGTTGTTGGAGAGGTATAGGAAATACTTTTACCCCTTCCTCAATTTGGTGATTGATGAGTCGCTCGTGCTCTTCAAAGGACGTCTTGTTTTCAAGCAGTATATCCCCTTGAAAAGGCATAGGTTCGGAATCAAGCTCTTCGTTTTGTGTGACTGCGAAACTGGAATAGTGCTTGACATGATCGTGTACACAGTCACTGACATTGACATACCGAAAGCCGCTGCCAATGACCCCATGGGCATGTCAGGTGCCATCGTCAGGAAAATGTTGGCACCTTACCTGGGCAAAGGCCACATCATCTACACTGACAACTGGTATACTTCTCCTGCTCTCTGCCAGTTTCTTCATGACAACCAAACGGGGTCATGTGGGACTGTCAGAAAGACAAGAAAGTTTATGCCAAAGTTCACAGGTAATGTCATTCCTCTCACAGATGCCTCCTCCAGTGACACACCTTCAGAAGACGACATGGCCCAGGAACACCGCGAGAGGCATGTGCGAAGAAGGCGACGAAAGGGGCAGAAATACAAGCAGCTCGAGAAGTGTGGGAAAGTGATAGCCCTGAAGTGGAAGGATAAGCGAGACGTCCACCTGCTTTCCACCGTCCACACAGGTGCCCAGGTGGATTCTGGCAAAATCCACTACCGAACCAGGAAGACAATCTACAAGCCCGACATGCTAGTGGACTACACTAAGAACATGCGCCTGGTGGACAAGTCTGACTGTCAGCTGTCAGGCGTTGAGTGTCTGAGGAAGACTGTGAAGTGGTATCACAAGCTCTTAATCCACCTAGTTGATATAACGATGCTGAACGCCTACAACTTGTGGTTGGTGAAAAAGGATATGGCCCCAAACCAGAAGCTGAAATTCCGGGAGTTCGTCTACAACGTCTCATACCAACTCCTGGAAAAGTATGGCACCACCACTCACAGACGTACGGCATGGCGTGGGGATCACGTTCCTGACCGCATCCAGCTGGGTGTCGAAAGACACTACCCCATCAACACTGAGATGCTTGGCACTCGTCACAGGCAGGCGCAGTGTACCGTCTGCAGCTCCAGTGTCAGGAAACCCCATGTCACCAAAAGAGTCACCTCAATGTGCGCCGAGTGCAAAGTTCCACTCTGCCTGGGTGACTGCTTCAGGGACTACCACACCTTCAAGAATTATTGAGTGTCGCCCTGCGCTGCCCTGCCCTGGACTCGCCCCGTGCCCTGCCCTGGACTCGCCCCCTGCCCCGCCCTGTCCTGGACTCGCGCCCTACCTTACCTGACCTGACCTAATTGATCACGCTACCTCATAATGTAACATATATATTATATAATGTATAAGTTCCAAAGATGTCCCTGTGATATAGCTTTTACATTATATAATTGTATGTTTCATTATTTAGTTTATAAGTTTCAAAGATTTACATGTAATATGCCTTATTTTTTTAGTATATCAATATATATGTTTGTTATTAGCCAAAGTAATGTGTATATAATTATTTTTTTACCTCAAATGAATTGTACAAAAATAAATATGTTTCAATAAATCCTGTCAAACCTACTAAGATAATACAAAAAAACAATAAAAAAAAAACAAAAAAATACAAGGTCATGTCATTGTATTCTTACAATATGATATATTCTATGAATATTTCATATTGTTTGAATACAATGGCATGATCTTGTAAAAAAAAAATTTTATCAAAAAATTTCTAGACCATATAAAACCTTCCCCATAACACCCTCCTGGATTCGATCACACAACCCTACCACACTTTGAGTTTTCCAGTCCGCGACCTTACCAACCATGCCACAGGAGCTCATACCAAATATCACTCAAAACTTTGTGTCTACAATCGAAATGACAATATACAAAAAAAAATGAATTATCCCAACAATTTACGTTTGTATATTGATGGGATTATCAATTATATCATGCCAAGGTTTATAAAAGTTTGTCTCTGTCAAGAATTAGTAATTATATAACTTTATTCTGTCAAAAATTGCCCAAACACTCAGCAAAATTGCCCCTCTCAGTGCGACTCCACTCATTTTCACACGGTCAAGCGGTGACCCTTGCCGCTCCTTTATGCCCCAGCTACACCAGCAACAGCAGCTCTGTCTGGGAACAAAATTGGTATAAATACAATAATGGATAAAATACTCTTCACAAATACATTTGTATTGTATAATATTGTAAATAAAAAAGAATAATAACTGTGTGGGTGTCGAAAATTGCTCAAACCAGCTTTCTTATGTCTCGCCTACGCGCGTATATTGGATTATACATAGTCATGACTGTCATACAAATAATTGCAGTAGGTCTCGAATATACATTTAGATTGCATATTACTTGGAAATAAATAAGTAAACGTTTCTCTGGTGGCAATCTACCCTTTCGCAAGTGTAAGGAGACACCATTCTATATTTAGCCCTTTATCACAAAAGGCAATCTGCCTGTGTTTACTCACCACCGTCGCTGGTGGTCTATAATATAGTACTTTATTTACAGTCAATGGCCTACATGTTTCTGTGGTACTTCACATGTGTCTAAAATGCAATGTCTGCTTGCATAAAAATGCAATTCTGAAGTCCATTTATACGTACGACATACGCATGTCTCAGTTTCTATCTCTCTCTCTCCATTCCTGACTCATGTTATTGTAGACCTGTTGGTGGCAACGAACACCAGACATCTGGTAGACATAAGGTTCAAAATACCAAGACATCCATACGCCTCGGGCGCCTCCACAATTATCACAAAGCTGGTTATCTATCTAGAGATCTGCCTGACTTCCATCTCTCCACGACTCACTCACTCACTCACTGCACCCCTGCATGCCTACGTCTACATACGTACACATCTTTATTATAGCATGACAGTGCTCTAAATACAAGATTTACGTGATATTTATGGCGTAACACACCCTCTCCCCCTTTCATTCCCAGCACAACTCACTCACACCTTGGTTCACGCATAGAAACTCATTGATAATGTGCGTAAATATCGCATGAATTGGTCTATATGCGGTATATATTTTGATATATGGCACGTATACATATGTACAAGTCTGTATTATAGCATGACAGTGCTCTACGTACAAGATATACGTGATATGTATGGCGTAAACCACACTCTCAGCTCATAAATTGCCGCCAAACCTCCAACACATCTTCATTCCCGCCTAAAAATTATCTTATAATTCCCTTATATATTGCAATTTTTGGTCACTATGAGGCATATTCATTGTTATATGGGTGGCCTAACAACGTATACATACTCTACATAGCCTAAAAGGGCTCAAAAATGGAGATATACGTGATAATACGCGGTAACCCACCCCCTCCTCCCTCTCCTTCTATCCCCTGGGCACGTGAAAATTCGGCAGGGAAATCTCGCCGCTCGATGACAATCTAGCCGCGCGGTGCCATTCGCTCCACATTTTTCAACTACGGACCGTTCCCCCACCCCCCCCAGACATTTTTTGGGGGGTCAAATATATATGGGCCGATGCACGCAAACATTCCCTACACGATGATGTACTTTTTATCGAAATTGGCAATAGGTCCCAAAATCATCATAGGTGCGCACAGTCTTACCCTGTAGAAAACCCCCTGTGCGCCGCGGAGAGGTTAACCCCTCCGGCCCCAGGAACGCACGTTAAACGTCACCTCGGCTATGTATGTAAACCACTCTACCAGCGACGCAACGTATGTGACCGCCTTAATTACTCTTGTCCTATGTTACCTAGAGGTTTCAAATTTGTATGGAGACTACTTTAGGATCCCACGGAACAATACTGATGGTTGGCAACCCCCCAAGTCCAGTTGCGTGTGTGTGGGCGCGCGTGGTAGTGATAGGCCAGTATTCCGCCTACCCATCACCCAATGATAATTATGACTTTCCCCCCCACCCCCCAGGACCCCCAAATGACTTAGGTGACCGGTTTTATGTTGTTTTGCTTTCATTGCTAACACATACCATGTGAATTAAGGAATTCTTTTTTAAAAAGTGGCTGGTCCTGGAGTGTACTTTTTTATTATATCGCTTGGGGTCCAGTCGGTTAATACGTCTGAACTGCTATACCATATTCTTGCTTCCAAGCTGTAATGCCAGTTCAATCTTGCATATAATTATATCATAGCTGTAAAAACATATCCAATATTGCTGCCCATATTACCCAACCCTGAAGTTAACACACAAAGAGCGGGTGGGTCGGTAACTTCTACTACCCGCCAAGCGGGTGGTTTTACCCTAAATGGGGTTGTTTCCGTCCTCTTTTTAATGCATAAACAAGACCCAGAGCGTAATACAAGTATCTTTCCCTGAAAGGGCGTAAACAGAGCTTTCCAATGACATGCGAACCATCCTTCTACGACCACTGGTTCTCTTGCAACGATCGTGCAACACGAGTGCAAAAACCCTAAAATAAGGTAATTTCCTTGCATAATTCCCTGTGTAGGGAGTGAGAGAGGGTGGAGGAGGGTGTAATAAATTTCAGTCGACCCACGGCGGTGGTGGCGAGCGGTCAGGAAGCAATCTATGCTCCTCGCACCGCTCAGCTCTCTCTCATAGCACATTACGTGCTCAAAATTGCACTCGACATATGTCGAGGCCCGCATATGGGCACGTTTTCTTTAACTCGACATATGTCGAGCGCCGTTGGTTAAGGGTTAATCTGGTCGTGAGTTACAATGTCTTACCCAATATTAGAGTTTACTCATTCAGTACTGGTTATATCCCTTCCATTATATTCTGGCAAATATTAGACGACTTAATTCAGCTTAGGAAGGATATCAACCGTTAAAAGATTACAGACTACCTCAATTAATCCTTTTAGCTACCATATCTCTTTCTTAAGCTTCATAAAATCGCCTAAATACAGCTGAAATGAAAACAAAAAAAACTTTGCCGATACAGTATACAGGGATTAACCTGAAGAAAGTCGCCTATCCCTTCCCTTGATCATCCCTTCGGTCCAGAATGTCCGAATTGTGAAGGATATGGTCGGGTTGGGTGACGGTCCTACTGTATCTGGTCGGTGATGATGTACTGGTGACTTGGTATTACGGGAGCCATATTGTAAACTTTGTGCTTCGTTCTTTTTATCTCCCTATGTTACCGTAACATATACACAACTATTGTATAATTCTCTCTACCTTGGTGTTACGTACGCCATATTGTGAACGTGTTTTGTGTCATCTGAAGCCTGCGAGGTACCTCTTTTCTGTCTTTCCCCCCCCCCCTCTACCTTTTTCCTTTTCTTTACTTCACCTTCTTCTATCGTTGCCGGCTGGACTATTCTTTATGCTTTGGTGGAGGGTGGATGTGGACGGCGTTCCCTTCCACCCGTAGAACTGTAGTACCTGACGTGCCCGCACGAGGGGAATCTTTTATCGTCAAATCTCGCCCTCTGTGCTGGACCCGATACTGACGAGTTGACCGCCCATTAGGCACAGGGGGTCGGGGTGTATATCCGGGTTTGACTCCTGGGGCATGTACCTTGTCCTCTAATTTGTGGCTCCGTGGTGGGTGTGGAGCTTCTCCCGGATGAACCATGTTACCTTCGTCTTATGGAGCCTTCTTCTGGATCTTCGATCACTGGCGCTGGCGATGATATGGCTGATGTGTTTGTCTCTCCTTCCTTGCCCGTCCTCTCCTCGGTTGGTGGTAGATCTTTGCCTACCACTCTACCGGGTCCTTTACCGACTCATGCACTGTCTGTGACCGTCCATTCGACCTCTGCTCCTCATACAGTTCCGGGCCTAGTCGTGTCGAGTTCTCTTGGCACGTCTACCTCCTCTACGTTTGCTTCCTCCCTAGCCGCTCACTCAGTTCCTACCCCTTTGTCCTCTTCCGTGTCCCACTCCGTTCTACCTGATCGGCCCTCTTCCATTCGTCCGTTCGCTCTCTCCTCTGCTTCCTCTTCCACTCTTCTTCCCTCGTCCTCCTCCACTTCCTCGGTTTCTTCCCCTTCCTCTCGTGTAGTCACTTTCGAACCGTATCTCCCACCCGTTCCACATTCTTCTTCTTTTCCTTCTCCTCCCGTTACTTCCGCTCCCCGCCCTCGTTCTTCTGTTCTCCCTTTATCCTCACTCTTTGCCCCTGCTGACTTTATTAAGTTCTTCTCAGTCCCCGCCTCAGCTCCTCTCGCCGGAGATGACCTCCTGTTCCACCTGCGTCTCCTTCAGCAGGTGGGCAGGGATGTCACCTTCCACTCCCGCCATGATGACTCCCGTCTCGTTACGGTCCAGACCGAACGTCAGGCTGCTGCTATGTGAACCATTGTCGACTTCTCCGGAACTTCCATCCCAGCCCTTAAAGACCAAAGACTGAACTCTTGTACGGGTACCGTCCTGATCCCTCCTTCCATTCGTCTCGGTGTTCGGCAGTTCGCAGACTGTGCCGACCTTACTAAGTCTATTGTTGTTGCTCAAGACCATGTTGTGGTTAGTCTTGTCTGCTACACCATCCCACCTCGCACCAATCGCCGCCATCCCGCCAATATCGCCAAAATCACGTTCGATGGTCGGTCTCTCCCTTCTCACGTTATTGTCGGCGGTACTCGCCTGCCCGTCACTGAGTCCCTACCTCGTCCTCAGCAGTGTCGCGGTTGCTAGCGCTTTGGGCATCCTGTTAAGTACTGTCGCTCTTCCGCTCCCGACTGCCCTAGGTGCTCACGCTGTGCACAATCTGGCCATCTCGTCGGTGACTGCCGGTCTCCGATACGATGCTGCCTCAACTGTCAGGGCTCCCATTCTGCTGATTGCTGAGATTGTCCCGTTTTCAAATTTGAGTCTGAAGTTACGATCCTTAAGACATTGCACGGCCTTACTCATTCTACGGCTTGTCAGGCAGCTCGCCGCGTGGGCTTCTCCCCTCATCCGTTTTCAACTGTTCTCTCTCCCCCTCCCGTCTCCTCCACTTCTTCCGCTCCCCCTCCCCCGTTGCGCCTCCATCATCCTCTCCCTCTACTTCTCCGGTTCCGTCGTCTGTCCCTTCTTCTCATCATTCTTCCTCTTCTCCTTCCGTTTCTTCTGTCTCCCCCATCCCCTTAGCTGTCTCATCGTGTTCTCTCCCTTTATCTAACTCTTTTTCTGTTCTTACCTCTTCTACTCCTACTTCCGCCCACCCTCCTTCCACTACTCTTCCTCGCTCCACTTCTTCCGGTTTGTCTCAACGCCCCATCCGCCAGCGTTCTCGTCCGACGCCTCCTCCTCGTTTCGTAGTTCCAAGATTCCCTCCCGGCTTCCTGCCTCCTCTACCAAACTAGTTTCGAAACATTTGCCCCGTTCCTCCCTTTCTTCCTCTCCCGCCACCTCTTCTAAACGCAGGGACCGCCTCCACAGTGTGCGGAGCCCGAGTCCCAGTGGGAAGAAGAAAAAGCTCCCTCCTTCCCCCCCTTTCTCCTCTTTCTTCGTCCAGTGTCCAACCCCCCATTCCTTAGACTTATCCTTTGAATCTTTGCCCAAGATTGAGGAGTATATTCTTTCTTCTCATCCGCCGCCTATCTCCGTTTCTGCCGACGTTCATCCCATCCCTTCTACGCTCCCCCCTACCCCTCTCCCGCCTTCCCCTACCACTCTCCCTCCCTCCTCTGGCCTTCCCCCTCCCGGGCCTCTCCTTCCCGTTCCTCATCCTCCCGACCCTCATCCTCCCGTCCTTCCCCCTCCCTCCTCTCCCCTTCCTCCCTCTCCCTCTAGCCCTCCTATCTCTTCTTCTCCTTCCCTATTAAGCCTCCCTATGCCACCTGGTTATCAATCTTCTTTCCCTCCTTGTTCTTCCTCGTCCCCCATTCCTTCCATTATTACTCACCGTTAACCTCATCAGTCTTTTCTTCGTTGTCCATAAGTCTGTGTGTTCTTATTTTTCTTGTTCTATGTCCCTCTTTCTTTCCTCTTGTATGTATGCGTCTTTCCCGCTGTTTGCTGTATTTTGTGTGTCTGTGTTGTCTATAGTGTATCTGTTTTCTTCCTACTTGTGTGTTACTTTTGTTGATGTTTTCTTTTTTTTGTCCTTTCTTTGTTTTCTTCGATTTTTCCGTTCCTTTTTTTTTTTTTTTTTTTTTTTTTTTTTTTTTCCTCCCTTGTTCCTCTTTAGTTCGGCGTGTTTTTGTTCCGCCTCTCTGATATGTGTTTGTATATATCGTTTTTATTCTCTCTTTTACAGCTTATTTTCTCGTACTTTCTCTTTAGTGTTTTTAGTATGTCCATTTTGCAATGGAACCTTCGCAGTTTTTCTCTTCAGAGAGACGATTTGCGTTTTTTACTCTCTTCCCATTCCCCTAAGGTTGTCTGTCTCAAGGAAACTCGTCTTCTTTCTCCTCCGATTCCTGTTCCTGGCTACCGTTTTATCAGTTCTCCTCATTCTCTTTCCGACACTTGTATTCTCCTTCACCACTCTGTTCCTTATGAAGAGTTTTCCTGCCCTACTTCCCTCCCTTGCACCTTTGTTAGGGTTTTTCTTGGTCGATGGATTACGGTTGTTTCTCTTTATTTCTCTCCTTCTGTTCCCGTCGATTTTGGCTCTTTTACCATGTTTTTAGCTCGGCTGCCTCCTCCGTTTTTATTGCTTGGTGATTATAATTGTAGGCACACCCTGTGGGGTGATTCTGTCATTACCTCACGTGGTCGTGCATTAGAGTCTTTCATTACTAGTAATAACCTCTTTCTCCTTAATACTGGTTCCCTGACTCATTTTGATGCTAGAACACGTTCTTTTTCTTGTCTTGATCTTTCTTTGTGTTCCCCTTCCCTGTCTCTTCTTTTTCATTGGTCTGTTTTGGAGGATTCTCCTCTATAGCGACCATTTCCCTGTTCTGCTATCTCCTACCTCCTATTCTCCTGTCCCTGGTCCTCCTCGTTGGTGCTTCCAGCGTGCTGACTGGGCTACTTTTGCTTCACTATCTATCCCTTCCTTACCTCCGTCTGATTTTTCATCTGTACATGATTTACTAGCCTTTTTTCTAGTCACAGTTTTGAGTGCTGCCTTAGTCTCTCTTCCTCGGACTTCCCGTCCTTTTACGTCTAAATGTGTTCCTTGGTGGTCCCCGAACTGCTCCAAGGCTCTCCGCGTCAAACGGGCTTCTTGGAAGAGCTTTCGTCGTAAACGTTTTACTCCCGCTCATGATCGTTCTTTTATACTTTTTCGTCAGGCGTCTGCCTTCCTCCGTCGCACAGTCAGGTCTGCTAAACGTCAGAGTTGGGTGTCCTATGTTTCCTCCATTACGTCCTTTACTCCTGTTCAGTCCGTCTGGAAGCGCATTCGCAAGATTTCGGGCAAGCGTTTACCTCCTCATTCTCCTGTGCTTCATGTTGATGGGGAGTCTGTTGCTGACTCGGAGGCAGTCGCCGATCGTTTGGGTCTTTACTTTAGCTCGGTCAGTAGTGGCTCTCATCTCCCCCCAGAATTTCATTCACTTAAAGCCGTCGCAGAGACTTCTCCAGTTGTTTTCACTCTGTCTTCGGCAGAGTCGTACAACGCCCCGTTTTCTTCCCGCGAGTTGCTCTCCGCTCTTCGTGCCTGTAAGGCTACTTCTGAGGGTCTTGATGGCATCTATAATTTAATGCTTAACCCTCCTGGCCCGGTTGTCATTTTAAAATGACACCACGAATGAAGGGCAGGTGCCCGGTTGTCATTTTAAAATATGTAAGCTTGAAAGCCTATTCAGCTTGGTCTGAACGCCGTGCGTCCGACGCATGTAAACAAAGCCGATCGTTACGTCACCGCACCTCCGAAAACAAGAAAGAGAAGACTCGTTTGTTATTGTATGTCTGTATGTCGTTGTTTCAGTAGTGAAAAGATCGTCATATTGCTAACATCGCCTGCAAGTGCTCTCCACTGAAATCGTCATCACAACTGAACCAGTTGACATAGAGAGCTCTACTCAATGCCAGTCTACAGATTGGAAACCACACTACATTTATAGATGCGTGGGAAATTTCTAGCAGTTAAACTAAACAAAAATACGGTAGCCTAGGCCTAGACGTTTTTCGGCCAGATCGCCCGGGTAGCCCACACTGTCATTTTGAGAGCCTGCCCGGGCCAGGAGGGTTAAGCATCTTTCCACTGAGGCTTTGGTATTTTTATTGGCTATTTTTAATAAGGTTTGGTCATCTGGTGTTTTCCCTCCTGCATGGAGTTCTGCTCTTACTATTCCTTTTCTTAAGCCTGGAAAGTCGGGTTTCTCGCCCCAAGACTATCGCCCTATTGTTTTGACGAGTTATTTATGCAAGCTGTTTGAGCGGATGGTTAATGTCCGCCTGATGTGGCTTCTCGAGTCACGTCAGCTTTTGTCTTCGACCCAGTTTGGTTTTCGGCGTGCTCGGTCCGCTATCGACCCTTTACTTAGTTTGGAGACCTACGTTCGGTCTGCTTTTGCTCGCCATGAGTCAGTTCTTGCTGTTTTCTTCAATCTCGAGAAGGCGTACGACTCCGCGTGGAAACATCATATTTTATGCCAACTCCGTTCTTTTCATGTCCGTGGTAATATGGGCGTCTTTATCCGTAATTTCCTTTCTTCTCGTTCTTTTCGTGTCCGGGTGAATTCCTCGTTTTCTCGGTTATTCCCTCAGATAGAAGGTGTACCTCAGGGTTCCGGTTTAAGTACTATCCTCTTTCTCATAGCCATTAATGGCATTATCTCTTCCCTTCCGGCTACGGTCAGGTCCTCCTTATATGTCGACGACTTTGCGATCTATGCGGCTGGTTCGGATATTGTTGCGTTACGCTCCCTTATCCAATCAGCGATTGTGGCTGCCTCGTCATGGGCCACTGCTCACGGGTTTCGTTTTTCTATGACTAAATCTTGTGCTATGTCTTTCACTCGTCGCCACGTTATCCCGCGTCCTTCCCTTGAACTGTATGGTTCCGTTTTACCTTATCGCTCTTCGACTACCTTCTTGGGTCTGGTCTTTGATTCCCGTCTTAACTGGGCAGCTCATGTTTCCTCTGTTAAGGTTGCTGCTTTGCACCATCTTCGTCTCCTCCAGACCCTGTCCCACCTTACTTGGGATGCGGACCGTGCTCTCCTTCTTCGCCTTCACGTTGCCCTTGTTCTTTCTAAACTCGATTATGGTTGTCAGGTTTACTCATCAGCCTCCGATGCAGTCCTCCATAAACTTGACTCTGTTCACCATTTCGGTTTACGTCTTGCCTTGGGTGCTTTTCGCTCTTCCCCTGTTGAAAGCCTCTATGCTGAATCCAGCGTCCCTTCTTTGTACCGACGTCGGGCCCTTCTCTCTCTCCGGTACTACGCCCGGTCGCAGTTTCCTTCCTTGCAGACCTCTCTTCTTCCTACTGTTCCTGTTCCGTCTCATTCTCGCCTTCGGCCCCCTTTCCTTTCTCGTATGGATTCCTTACTTTCTCATTCTTCGTTTTCCCCCTTCCATGTTCTTCCGCTCCGGCTCAGTAAGTGTCCTCCTTGGCTCCTTCCTCATATTTCCTTGTGTCCCTCTATTTTTCCTTGTTCTAAGTACTCTACCCCGCCCTCAGTTCTTTGTTCTCGTTTCCTTGTACACCTTACACAGCATTCTTCTTCTACCCCGGTTTACACTGATGGCTCCCGTTCGTCTTCTGGCGTCGGGTTTGCCATCCTTTTTTCTTCTCGTTCTTATCAGTATCCTCTCCCTTCTCCAGCTGGTGTTCTGACTGCCGAACTTTACGCTATCTTCTTTGCCGTCCGTCTCATGTGCTTCTTTCCTTCTTCCTCCTTTACTCTTTTTTCTGACTCTTACAGTGCCCTTCTTCTCTTGCAGTCTTTCCCTGCTGTCCATCCGTTGGTTCTTGCCATCCACGATTGGCTTGTCAGTCTCTCTGCTCGGAAAAAGGTTGTCCAATTTTGTTGGGTGCCTAGCCATGTTGGTGTCCATGGAAATTAACAGGTTGATGTTCTCGCTCGCGACGCTGCGGCGGTCCGATCAACTTCTCTCTCTATTCCCTCTATTCCCGCCTCTGACTATTATCCAGCTATCTCTGCCTTCCTCCTGTCTCGCTGGCAAACAATGTGGTCTTCTCTTTCCTCTAATAAGCTCCGCACTGTTAAGGCCTCCGTTTCTGCCTGGGCTGACCCCTCTCACCGTTTTCGCCGTTGGGAGACTGCGTTGGCCCGGCTTCGGCTAGGCCATACCAGACTTACCCACTCCTTCCTCCTGTTCCGCTCGCCTCCACCTCTTTGCTCCCGGTGTGGTGTTCAGGTTTCTATTTCTCACATTTTCCTTGACTGTCCTCTCTTTTCTTCGGCTCGTCGCCGTTCTTTTCCCTTTCTATTTTCCCTTGGTCGTCGTCCTTGTCTTGCCGATCACCTCTCAGAGTCCCCTTTCTTTTCCGTTGACCACGTAATGGCTTTCCTTTCCTCTCTCAGACTCCTTAACGATATTTAACTTCCTTTCCTTCTAACTCTATCCGTTTTCTGCTTTAGTGCCATATGGCCTTTGTTGCCTGGTGCTAGAAATTTATTAATGTTATGTTATGTTTTGTGTCATCTCTGCCTCTGTTGTTGTTGTTGTTTTTCCTCCGGCTGCCTGGCCGAACAGCCCCAAGGCCCCGAGCATGGCCAAGGTCATAACCGAGCGCCCCAACAGAACCCTCCCTGCCTACCACAATAAAGCCTGGGTGACCGAAGCTACTCCATGGCGGGGAGGTGAGGAGGGTGCGGAAACACCCGGGAAACCAAAGCCCCACTCAGGGCCCTGTGCCCCTCAGCAATTATGAAAAGAAAGTTGAGAGGCAAAGGGAAAATGTGACGCTTTGGCTTCCAATCTACCAACCTCTGGGTTGGCAGATTGGGAGGTCAATCCACGGAAGAGACGCCATCACTTGAGATCTATAACATATATAAGTAAAAGGAACAGTCAGAGTAAGCTCCCATGGATATGGCAGAGATCGCTCAGTTCTCACTCTGATAGACCAGCCCATCACCACTTTCTGCCTCTGTATGTAAGGATACCATACATTAAGCGTATGTTATGATGTAGTTAATTTGCGGAGGTGTATTGGATGATACAGCTTATTGCGGTAGGTGCGATATGCTCATCCAATTCTTACTATATGATTTCTTCCGAGAATATTATAATATTTCATGACTTTATGAATTAATCTGTTTTAAATAGATACATAAATAATATTATAAATGAGCAACGACGCAACTCTTGTCCTCAAAGCCAGTAGGTAAAAGGAAATGATAGAATATTTTAACCCCTTTTGTACCGGCGACGTTTTCTTCTTGTATGCTAGCTATTGTAGAGGATTTTGTGCTGTTTAAAATGTTTCTGTGGTAGTAAAAGGGGTTAAGTGAGATAGTTCGGATCCTATCAATTGCTTGAAGCCCTCTTGAAACTGAATACAATCGTCTAGGAGTAGCCACATTAAAGTTAAAAAGACGTTGCCGGTACAGAAGGGATTAAGGAAAGACTTCATCAAATGGACTGAGATTGTCCGAGTAATCAGTAAGAAAGGTTTTCGTTGAAGAGGGTGAATTTATTTCAGGGACTTGAAATAAAACTGTGTTCGTGATTAAATGAAGATACTCTTTTTATATATAAAGGAAGGAGTCAATTAAGATGACAAGGACAATTTAAGGATTGAAGTTATATATGTTTTATATATTAACCCCTTCTGTACCGCCGACGTCATGTTAACTGTATTTAGTATATTTAGACGATTTTGTGCAGTTTACTAATGATATGGGGTATTAAAAAGGGTTAAGTGAGATAGTTTGAAGTCTGTTGATTGTTAGAGGCCCTTTTATAATTGAATACAATCGCCTAATAGTAGCCAGAATAAGGTCTGAATATAATTTGTTTCCCTTGTCCAGACGAGTCATTTGAGACTAGTTTGACATCGCCATTACGGTATAAGGATTGGGGCATAAATCATTGTTTCACAACTCTAATGGAAATTAATTGAAAAGGGGCTGCCACAGGCACCAGCATGAAGATACAGATTCCCTCCACCTTTTAAAATGTTCCCATTGGGTCCAAGTCCCTGTGTACAAAGTATAATGCTTTAGTCACAAAGTGCACAATTTGGCCAAAAATGGTTCCTAATCAGCTGCCCTAATAGGAATAATCTAATGTATTCATTTAATGAAAGCATGTGATTCTCGATTCTCGATTCTCCCAGTTGGCCACTTAGGTGATAGCAAAGGAAATATAAGGTGAAATGTTAGGTGATAGTAAAGGAAATATAAGGTGAAATATTAGGTGATAGCAAAGGAAATATAAGGTTAAATATTAGGTGATCGCAAAGGAAATATAAGGTTAAATCTTAGGTGATAGCAAAGGAAATATAAGGTTAAATATTAGGTGATAGCAAAGGAAATATAAGGTGAAATATTAGGTGATATCAAAGGAAATATAAGGGGAAATGTTAGGTGATAGCAAAGGAAATATAAGGTTAAATATTAGGTGATAGCAAAGGAAATATAAGGTGAAATATTAGGTGATAGTAAAGGAAATATTTGGTGAAAGCAAAGGAAATATAAGGTGGAATATTAGGTGATAGCAAAGGAAATATAAGGTGAAATATTAGGTGATATCAAAGGAAATATAAGGGGAACTGTTAGGTGATAGCAAAGGAAATATAAGGTTAAATATTAGGTGATAGCAAAGGAAATATAAGGTTAAATATTAGGTGATAGCAAAGGAAATATAAGGTGAAATATTAGGTGATAGTAAAGGAAATATTAGGTGAAAGCAAAGGAAATATAAGGTGAAAGCAAAGGAAATATAAGGTGGAATATTAGGTGATAGTAAAGGAAATATAAGGTGGAATATTAGGTGATAGTAAAGGAAATATTAAGTGATAGCAAAGGAAATATTAGGTGAAATATTCGGTGATAGCAAAGGAAACATGGCCACTTAGGTGATTGGCAAGGATACCTGGCCCCTCACCCCCCTCGGCTGCACCATTACTGTTAGTTTACCTCACAATGTTTCACGGAGTGGGCTGGTTCCCCTTAGCCTGATAACATCTTACCAATGATTTTGGCTGGAGTCACTTACATATGGATATTTTTTATTTAGTAATTATTGTAAATATGACTTGTTGTTGTTGTTATTATTATTATTATTAATATTGTTATTAGTATTAGTATTATTATTATTATTAATATTATTAGTATGATATTATTATTATTATTATTTATATTTTTATTATTATTGGTAGTAGTAGTCGTAGTAGTAGTAGTAGTCGTAGTAGTTGTAGTAGGTGTAGTAGTAATAGTAGTAGATAAATTAAGTTTTGGAAAAAAAAGAAAAACAGAAGCTAAATAGCCTTAGTGTAAAGCGTAAAAGACATTGCAAGAGAACAGATGGAAGTGTCATAAGGGTATAATGGAGGATGATGAAAGTTTAGATGAAGACCTATCACAAAGGTCAAAGACTAACAAGTGTTGCATCTGTACAAAGAACGAGCATACATGTACAAGATGCAAATGGGTGCTAAAAAAAAAGGATGCATAAACTGTAATAAAGGTTCCCGGTGTCGCAACCCTTATAATAGTGTAATAACAGAGGGAGGGGCGGCAGCCAGTGCCCAGAGAGTGCGAAGGGATGAAGCTGACGGGACACAACACGGCGATGGGCAACAACCCGACAGAGCATGTGGAGGTGCGGGACCCTCAGGGGGCCCGAGAGAAGGGCGGCAACCACATGACATGGTGGGTGACGGTGAGCCCAGCGGAGTCCAAAGACCCGGAGACGAGCACCGAGATGCTGGAGAGGAGAGTGGTGTGCAAACAAGGCCAAATATAGCTGGTAGAAACGACGATATGCCACGCAACGAAGAGCCCCGAGAAGGACACAGGGAGGTGGGACCACAGAGGGAAGCAGCCCTGGAGAGACTCGCAGAAGTTGATGGCAGAGGAGGACCCCTTCAATGGAAAGGACTACGGGGAGAGGAGGTAAATATGTGGACAGAGGCAGCTTACTCAGAAATTGTAGATTGGTCTGCACACAGTTTATTCAACCCACCTAAATGTGACGCCACCACCAAACTATTGACAGAGATGAAAAAGCTCATTTATAACTATGTCTATGACAGACCTTTAGCCCCGTATGCTCTAAAGTTATTTTTCAGCATTCCACATCTCTTCTTGCAAAAAACTCACCGCAATTCTAGACAAGCGGAAAACGTGACAGCGCTAACAAATAGAGTGAAACTGTGGAATGATAACAAGATGGATGACGTACTCAGTGAAGCCAGAGCATTACAAGAGAGACAAGGCAGACGGCAACACAAAAGAGAAAACACTGAGGACAAGGCCAGGAGATTCGGCGACCAGATGAGACAAGGTAAAGTGGCACCTGCAATACGATTGCTGACAAAGGAGGCAGCTGGTGGGCTGTTGCCTATCACAAGAGATACCATCAAGCTGCTGGAAGAGAAACATCCGCAACCTAGTATATCCGAGAGTCAGAAGCTAGAGGGGGTTTATATACCACCGAACCCCGTCATCTACGAACAAATCACAGGCGAGAAGATTTGGAAAAAGGCTCTAGGGACCCAAGGCAGTGCAGGACCCTCAGGGATGGATGCAAACGGTTGGAGAACAATCCTGAGCAGCACACTTTTCGGAGTTGCAGCGACCGACTTACGCAGGGCGCTGGCAGATCTTTTAAGAAAAATGGCCACTCAAGATTGTCAACACTTGGAGGCCTACACAGCTTGTCGTCTAATACCATTGGACAAGAATCCAGGGTGCAGACCTGTAGGGGTGGGTGAAGTGTTGAGAAGAATCATCGGAAAATGCATAATGGAGGTGGTGAAGGACGATGTGCGGTCAGCGGCTGGAAATCTCCAAGTGTGTGCTGGCCACCAAGCAGGGGGAGAGGCAGCAATTCATGCAATAAGAGAAATATATGAGCAAGAAGAATGTGAAGCCGTGCTGTTAGTGGATGCATCAAATGCCTTTAACACCATCAACAGAAAGACAGCAATTCACAACATCAAGGTAAAATGCCCCAGCTTAGCCACCTATGTAGAGAATACCTATAAACAGCCTGCAGACCTCTTCATAGTAAACAACCAAAACTCACGACGTGGAACGGCACTGAAATCAAATGGAAGGAACCACACAAGGGGACCCAGTAGCAATGGCGATGTACGCATTAGGTCTCTCGGTGTTTCTATCATTAACAAGACATGAGACGACACATGTTAAGCAGGCGGCCTATGCAGATGATCTCACTGGAGCAGGGAAAGTCAATGATCTCAAGAGCTGGTGGGAGCAAGTATCACAAGTGGGACCAGAAATAGGATACTTTCCAAATGCTAGTAAGTCTATACTGATAGTAAAAGCAGAACATTACGAAAATGCCTTAGAAGCTTTCAACGGTAGTGAAGTGGTCGTAACAAAGGACGGACAGCGTCATCTAGGGGCAGTGATTGGCACGGAAGAGTTCAAGAAGCAATACATGGAAGAGAAGGTCAGAGAGTGGGTAAACGAAATAGAAATACTAGCCAAAATTGCAAAGACCGAACCACAGGCTGCATATTCGGCATTCACATATGGGGTCAAACACCGCTGGACCTACTTGATGCGTACCATTCCAAACGTGGGTCCACAACTTCAACCGCTAGAAGATGCCATCAGAGACAAACTCATCCCAGCTTGGATGAAGTCCCACACCCCAAATGCTACAGAGAGGGAGTTGCTCGCACTTCCTCCTAGGTTAGGAGGGCTTGGAATCATCAATCCGGTAAGGAGGGCGACAACGGAACACCAGAACTCAGTAAAGATAACAGAATCTCTCACTGAACGCATCGTAGCGCAAGATCCTGACGGCGAAGTGGACCAGGCGGACATCTACAACATCAGAAAGACCATCACGTCAGAGAGGCAAAACTCACAGAAACAAGACCTGGCACAATTGATGCGACAACTTTCCCCGAGACTAACAAGAAAAGTACAAATAGCACAAGAAACGGGTGCTTCAAATTGGCTGACAACACTACCAATCAAGGCAAAAGGCTTCAATCTAAACAAACAAGAATTTAATGATGCTATTGCACTGAGGTATGATTGGCCGATTGAAGGACTGCCCGATCGATGCGTTTGTGGAATCAACAACGATGCAGACCACAGCATGATATGTAAGAAGGGAGGATTCATCAGCATCAGGCACGATGAAGTAAGAGATGTAACAGCGAACATGCTCAGGGAGGTGTGTCGAGGTGTGGTGCGCGAACCATCACTCATTCCGGTGGAGGGAGAGATCTTGCAGCACAGGACGGCCAACACATCCAACGAAGCACGAGTGGACGTTAGTGCAAGAAGTTTTTGGACAAGAGCACAGCGAGCATTCTTTGACGAAAGAATATTCGACCCTATGGCCCATAGCTACAGCGGGCTGTCTCTGGAGGCTGCACACAAGAGGAATGAACAAGAGAAGGTCAGGGCATATGGGGAAAGGATCTTAAATATCGAACATGGCAGCTTTACCCCACTTAGTCTTCACCACATCTGGAGGGATGGGACCTAGGGCCCAGTGCTTCTATTCAAGGCTTGCAGAGATCATCGCAGAGAAGAAGAAACAGCCCAGGAGCCACGTTGTAGCCTGGATGAGGTGCCATCTATCTTTCTCGTTGCTCAGATCAGCACTACTATGCCTGCGGGGAACAAGACTGTCTGCACCACAACCAGCGACGGTGGCAGAAGTGGCAGAAGGGTCGCATAGGAAGGAGACTGGATTGAAGTTGCATGGTGTTGAATAGTAATATCTGATGCTTGTAAAATCAAATGTATGAACAATATTAAATACAAAAAAATAGTAGTAGTAGTAGTGTTAGAAGTAGTAGTCGAGACACAACGGAGAGCAGATGTGTGTTGGGTAACCTCCCACATGGAGTATACTCAAACAAGTGGAAGGAGTGGAGTGGGAGAGGAGTGAATATAACCACCAAGTTGGTAAAGATCACGATATTCGACATGGATAAAAGGAAAGCAACACTGTAGTTGAAAATCGAATTACAAGCAAAATTCCCATCCAATTTTATCGGTGTAGCCCCGTGTGTATAGCAGCCTACGAGGGGAAAATCTGGAGGTGTCAGCCGACACTCCCTACTTGACCGCTGCCATAAAAACAACGGTCACCACCCACCTAACCCCTCACCCCTCCCCATCCCCCACGTCCACCGTCTTCCTTCCACTTGTATTCCACATCGCCAGAATATCCACACGTCCAGAGGTGCTACGTACAAGATGGAATAGTAGTCATCAAGTGAAAAAGGACTGAACAGTAAGGAAGGCAAAGAGATAGTGAAGCAGGACAATCACTATTGGGCTAGAATCAAGCTACCTCTATAATAATATATATTTGTGGCGATATTGCTGAATATCTGAGGAATATATTAACTACTTATTGTGTGTGCTCTATATCTCCTACCGTTTTCCTACCATAGTTCCTTTTTACCATTCCCCATCATTTTGCCACAAACTTCTTTCCTCCCTTCCCATACCCCTTATTCATCCGTCTTTCCTTCTATTTCCGTGTTCTCTGCCCTTATCCCTACCCCTACCCCCTCCTACAGTCCTGCCCCATACCACCCCTGATACCCATACACCAGGTACCAATTTACAGCCATATAACACCTCTCTCTCTCTCTCTCTCATCCTCTCATCTCCATTGATCAATTAATCACTTTCAACATTAGTGAATACTACTATAACTAGTCCTCCCCCCGCCCCTCTCTCTCTCTCTCTCTCTCTCTCTCTCTCTCTCTCTCTCTCTCTCTCTCTCTCTCTCTCTCTCTCTCTCTCTCTCTCTCTCTCTCTCTCTCTCTCTCTCTCTCTCTCTCTCTCTCTCTCTCTCTCTCTCTCTCTCTCTCTCTCTCTCTCTCTCTCTCTCTCTCTCTCTCTCTCTCTCTCTCTCTCTCTCTCTCTCTCTCTCTCTCTCTCTCTCTCTCTCTCTCTCTCTCTCAAACCTCATAAATATAAACGAAGTAAATGAACTATGGGGACATTTTAAGTCTACAATTACAGAAGCGCATAAACAATTTGTACCCATGTAACCAAAACGTAATACGAAATCAAGTATGCCCCCTTGGTACAGTAGAGACATTGGCAAGGCAATAAGGAAAAGGAATCAACTCCACAAACTTGTAAAAAATAACACAACACTGAAGTAATTAAAAACTTGTACAAAAATAGTAGAAGGGAAGTGAAAAAAATAATTAGGGTGAACAAACAAAATTACGAAATTACTATTGCCAGAGAGAGTGCCACAAACCCCAAAAAAATCTACAGTTACGTAAATAAAAATAAACAGATCAAAAGCGGAATCGGACCGCTAATAGAAGATGGCCAGACAATAACAGGTGACACAAACACGGCAAATATGCTCAACAAATATTTTGGCTCAGTTTTCACAGAAGAAGTTATCGATCATACCCCTGAAAATAACACCTCAACTCATGTGATAGGAGATTTCACCATCAGTGTTAGCGAAGTACAAAGCAAATTGAGTAATTTAAATGTAAATAAGACCCCGGGACCCGACATGCTCCACCCGAAAATAATTAAGAATGTTAAGGACGAAATAGCAAAACCCCTGACACAACTATTGAACTTATCATTACTACAGGGAATTGTACCAGTGATTGGAAAGATGCGAACATTTCGCCGATAAACAAGAAGGGTAGCAATGCCAAAGCGAGTAATTACAGACCAATTAGTCTAACTTCAATTGTAGGAAAAATCATGGAAAAAATCCTTAGAGATAAGATAGTAGATTACCTCGAATCAAACAACCTAATCAAAAATAGTCAACACGGCTTTAGATCAAATAAGTCATGCCTAACAAATTTGATTGAATTTTATAACAAACTATTCACATATAACGACATGACGAAATCACTAGATATAATCTTCTTGGACTTTCAAAAAGCTTTCGACAAGGTGCCACACCGAAAACTATTGGCTAAACTGGAGAGGATAGGTATCAAAGGTGAAATTCATTCTTGGATAAAAAATTGGCTTACAGACAGAAGACAGAGAGTGGTGATAAATGGAGTGGAATCGGAGTGGGAGCCTGTCACTAGTGGAGTTCCACAGGGTTCAGTCCTTGGACCGGTCCTGTTTCTCATGTACATTAACGATATTGATGTAGGGGTAAACAACAACATTTCCAAATTCGCCGACGATACAAAAATAGGAAATACGGTCCTGGACGAAGATGATAGAAATGCGTTGCAATCTGATTTAAACAAGATATCAGAGTGGTCGAAAAAATGGCAGAAGCCCTTCAATGTCGATAAATGTCAGGTGCTGCAGGTTGGTAGCAGAAATATGAAATACAAATACGAAATGAATGGCAAACAAATAAAAACCGCAACGGTAGTAAAAGACCTAGGGGTACTAATATCTGAAAACCTAAAAACTTCCGACCAATGTATAGCAGCTGCAAATAAGGCAAACATAGCATTGGGCTTTATTAAACGAAAATTTACATATAAACATGAGAACGTAATTATAGGTTTGACTCCTGTAAGGAGATTAGGAAAACCTAATATTTAAGGTGGCCCCGTAATCATTGACGAACATGCCTATTACATAAGGCATCCTCTTCAAACACTAATCCGCCGTAGTTTGAATCTACCGCGCAGAGCATTTAAAAACTGAGGAGCCTTCATCATGAGCGCACGCGACCTCACTCATGGCTTCAGTCATTATGAATTGGGTTCTCACTACGAAAAAACTTCGTAAAAAATAAAAACAAAAAGAAAATAAGAATAACTATCCAATAAGCTTTCCATCATATCGTGGATGTACTTGTGTGGATTTCTGACCAGACGCTGATCCAGGCGTCATTCCTCCTTCACTGACATATCAAGTAAACCAAAATCCTTAATACATCAACGAATGGGAAGGGGACGGTCGGGAGGGCCCCAGTCGTCAATGATTACGGGGCCACTACTAAATATTAGGTTTTCCTAATCTCCTTACAGGAGTCAAACCTATAATTTATTAGTGGCCCCTCCATCATTGACGAACATGCCTGATATCTAAGACTGGAGGGGGACATTCGTAATCATATCATAACTCTAGAAAAGCAGATAATAAAACAACCACATAGTATTCTTACTTTTGAAAAATGTATTTAATACGGCGTACGCCGGAAATATACAAGAAAAAGGGGGTTCAGGCAGGTGCGTGCTTCAAAGAAGCCTGCCTGACAAAAATAGGTAACCCTGAAGATTCTGAACACAGATCTGTAGTTACAAAAGGCACCCCACTCAACGAGTGGTGACAAATAATAAGTTATAAGTTTATATGTGCACATCATAAACCCCAAAATACATGTGGAGATCAATTGCTAATGAACTCCATTGAACTAATGTTACATTGCTTTCGCAGCTAAAACTACTATAACAACACTGTTGTTTTGTACTAAACTTTGTACTAGCACAAATTCTCTCAGAGAAATTTTCATATCACATTTCCACCTTAAATTGTATCACAGTTCTCATACTCCGGCGGGGTCTAGGGTGTCCTATGTCAACTGACTGCACCCCCCCCCCCCCCCCCCTTCCTTGAAAATAAACATAAGTGACTACAGGGCCACCTAGACCCTCTGCCTTAAAGCTATACATGGTAAGGAAGGTTTGTCTAGAGCAACTGACAAGTATCTAGAGAGAAACGTATGATTAGACGCCCACAACTGTGTGGACGCAATATCTTCAACTGAAAAGTTTTCAGGAAACGTAAAGAGGCCGCCCACTTGCGTAAATCGTGGGCCCTACCCACAACGCCGGGATTACTCTCTTTAATGACTTCTACCAGAAGAGAGGCTAATCGCCGTTTAAGTAAGCGTTTACCCGTACTCGCTACCCATAAAGCACCTTGGGGGTTATGAGGAGCTATTCTTAAATATTTGGTTAGAGCTTGCACTGGACATAAATTATGATGCACCTTTCCCCTTTTTAACGCCGGCACCGTGAATTCAGAAAACACGTGTGCACTATGCTCATTCTTGGCTACAAACGCCGGGGAGGGTGCAATGGAAATGGAATCATTAAGTCTACCAAACCTAAGACAATTAGGTGTGTTGCTCATCGCCGCCAGCTCAGACACTCTGTTTCCGGTGGCCAAAGCCAAAAGGAAAACTGCTTTCTTTAAGATTAAAGCAAAGTCTGCAGTATTTTGATACAGACGAGAATGAAGTAAAGACAAAGCTTTGTCCAGAGACCAAGTAGGCATGAGCTGACGGGGAGGTGGGCGGAGTTTAAAACACGCTCTCATAAATCCTGTTTCCTCCGCCACCGGTATGGATAGACCTGTAAGGTCGAAAAAGGGCACTCTAATCGCAGTTAAGTGATTCTTCAGAGTAACCACAGATAAACGTTTCTGCTCAAACAGATAGTTCAAGTAATTAAAAACCAATGCCACTGAGGGTACAGTTTGTTCCGTTCTAACAATCCAAGAAGTAAAAGCTTTCCAATGAGATTGATATTGTCGCTTAGTAGACTGAGTATATTGATTGAGCAATTTATTGGTCACATCCCTACCGTATGGTGCTAGCCACTTGGCCTCCTGAATGTCCATAATGCAAAAGTCAGCGAGGTCTCTAGGTTGCCAATCGTGTCTAAGTGGAAGTACCTGACCGGGAGCGATACCGGGTCCGGGCACCACATTATTAACTGCTGGCACCACACCTGCGCCGGCCACAGGGGCGCGATTAGCGAGACTAAGCCTCGATAAACTCGTAGTTTGTTCACTACGTGGCACATTAGTGACGCATCTGGCGGTGGAAACAGATAGATGGAGCTCCATCTGTTCCAGTCTGTCACTAGGGCGTCTGGCCCCCCTGCCGGCGTTATCGTCCGGCGGGTGAGGTATAGAGGGAGCTTGTGAGTCTCCTCGGACGCAAAAAGATCCACTTGTGGATGGGAGAGCTCCGCAATCATTAGGTCGAAAATGGGGTTGCTTGAGCTCCCATTCTACTGTCGTGCTCTGTCTCCGGGACAGAGCGTCTGCCCAGACGTTCGCTACGCCTGGGAGATAAGATGCGTGAAGATAAATATCTAGACTGGTGGCTAGGACAAAAATCTCTTCCGACACGAGTAGCAACTTCCTTGACCTCGTTGACCCTTGTTTCTGAATACAGTGAACTGCATTCAGATTGTCCATTCTGAAGGCCACTGACTTGCCCCGTAACGCCGAGCCGTGAGCCTGAAGGAAATACAATGGGACTAGTAACTCTTTGACATTTATGTGAGCGATTTCTAAGTGGGACCAAAGTCCCTGACCCTGGTGCCCCTGATTTGACTGAAATCCCCACCCTATGGTGCCTGACGCATCCGTGTCTACCCATACCGTTGGAGGAGGAGAGGTCCATGACCTGATTGAGTGCAATGTTTCCCTCTTCGCCCAGACCGCTAGTAAGGTGTGGATTAATTTTGGTATGGGCCATAATTTTCCCGCCGGTAAGAGTGGGAAATATTTGTTGCCCTCCAATATTAATCGTTTTACTTTCAACCGGCCCAACTTGACAGTTAGCTGAATCCAGTTGAGAGAGCCGACCAGAGACTCCCAGACTCTTCGTGTCGTAGTCAGACTGTGAAGAAACCTGAACAGTTTCCTGCGAAACCTGTTGCGATTGTCCACACTCTGACTCAGAGTGAGAGCGGCGGTGTCCCAGACCAGCCCTATCCACTGAATTACTCTTGAGGGAACAAGGTTTGACTTTACCAGATTTACCTTGAAGCCTAGAGTTTTGACATGATTTAAAATGATATTGACATGTTTTATGCATAATTGTTGTGTCTCTGCCACCACCAGCCAGTCGTCTAGATACCACAACACTCTGATTCCCTGTTTTAACAATGGCATCAGGGCTTGCCTGACTAATTTTGTGAATAATCGAGGTGCTAGGTTCAAACCGAACGGCATCCTTTGAAAAACAAAATTTTGGTGCCTGATCCTCAAGGCCAGAAACCTTTGAAATCTTTTGTTGACCGACACGTGCCAATAGGCATCTGTCAGGTCTAGGGAACACATCCAGCCACCCGGCGGAAGTGTTAGCCTGATTTGATGAACTGTTAACATTCTGAAAGACTCGTTGTAAATGTGAAGATTCAGATACGACAGGTCTACGACCGGCCTCATCTGAACACTGTCCCGTTTGGGAACCAAAAACAGTTTTGACGTGAATACAGGGTAATCTGGGGGTACCGGGATGATGACATTCTTGGCAATCATCTCCTGGACCAGCAGCTCCACCTCTAATGAAACACAATTTGCCGTTGTCGGCTGACGTAAGCGAGGTCGCCGGAGCCACTGCCAAGTGATGCCTTTGCGTGCCACCATCCGTGCCCATGTTTTTAACGGCCATGCTTGGTGACACGTTCGGAACGACCCAGTTAGCAGACAAGGGTTCGCCGGCTGTACTTCCCTCGGTTCCTCCGGCTCTAAGGTAGGCACTGGGAGTGAGACGGCCCTTAGTTTTTTGATGGTGGTTTTGGTGGTGTTGGCCGCTTCGCCGGCTGGCTGGTGTGGGCCGAAGACTGGCCCTGACCCGGCTTATACTGGCCGCGTCCCCTCTGTCCTGAAAACCCTCTCTGTCTATGCCTGAACTGACCCAGGGGGGATTGGGAGGACTTAGGCGGAAGAAACGGCTTAGAACCCCCTGGCTGAGCTTTTAGTAGGAGGCTTAGGTTTGGGGAAGTTAAATGCGGGTTTCTTAGCCTGTGCGGGACTGTGCTTCACGGCCTGTGCCATGTTAAACACTGTTCGCCATACATCAGGGGACATTAAAGAAGGTGTAAGTACTGGGGACATAACCACCTGGTTAGCAATGCGATCAGGCAGCTTGCGAACTAATGACATTCTAAGATCCTGTCGTGCTCGCACCGCCTCAAGTAAGGCTGTGCGTATGTCACCTAAGGATTGAATTGACGACTGAAGAATCAGACGCCGGGATAATTCAACTGATCTTCGAGCATCCGCGTCTGCGATTGCCTGAGTCGACCTGAGTAAAGACTTAGCCACCTGTTGAGAAACTATGTACTGTGAAAACAGGCGGAAAGCTTTTCCCCTAAGCCTAAATTCTCTGTCTAGGTGAGAAGGGGTAGGGGTAATGAATGGTTCCTTTAGTTCACAAAGATTAATCTTAGGGGCAGCTAAAAAGGAAAATAAAGCTGACGGAACTCCGCCGGCAGAACCTACCGGCATTGAGAACCATGAATGTGTATCCTGAGGGATCTGGTGGGAAGATTTAGAAGTGAAAGTGGTTTGCAAAGTTCTGAGCCTCTACCTCCCAATCCACCCAAGGTCCTGGTCCTAACTGTCCCACCTTCAACACTGGATTAGCTGTCTCGTCTGTGACGGTCTGTAAATCTAGTTCAGGAGTAATAGCCAACAGAGCCTTAATATCATTAAACCCATCCAGCTTAGACCAGCCTGAAAAAAGTTTTGAAGCTGAGGCAGGGGGTAAAGCAGGCTTAGATGCATAAACAAAATAATCCTGATAATAATAACTAGGTATAGCCTTGATATTTACATCCAAAACCTTACCCAAGGCATCCAATGCCCTTAATTCTTAGACTTATTTCCCTGGATAAACCACTCACTTGGTACCGGGAGTTCCCCTGACAAGGTAGGCTGGGCAAGCTCTGGCTTAGAGGGGTTCAAAGGGACCCATGACTCGTCTGGCCCATAAAGCAGGGGCATAGCTACCTTTCTAAGAGGCGCTTTGTCTAGAGGGGGTGGATTAACATCCGTAATGACCCTGACATTTGACGTAGTGAATGCCGCCGTAGCTGGCTTAGAGCTCCCTGCCGGTGACAAAGTAGGAGGGTTAGGAATCTTAGATAAATCGATTGACGTTATCAGAGGCCGTACCGCAGAACCTGTCAAGGGAGCCCCCAAGTCCATTGTGGGGTTTTCTCGTTGTTGATTAAAGAAGTTTGATAGAGCATGAGTAAGTAACTCATCAATTTCTTGTGCTGTAACAAACTGGTTAGGTGCAGAACTTTCAGGTGAATTAGTATTATCATGGGCGGCGTCCAGGCCTGAGCCTGACCCTTGTCCTTCCCTATCTGAAATTAATGACACTTCATCTTGTCCCTCCCGATCCTCCTGAGAAGACCCCGCCGAGGCAGGGGCACCTTGTTTCCAAGATAAATCAGGGATAGAGGATGGGGCCGCCGCGTCCCTGTGGACCTCGGCTACTGTGTGACTCGTATGAGTCGGACGTGGATGGACAGACCCTGGCTGAGCAAAACGCCAAACACCTAGGCTCTGGCCTACACTCTCTTGAGAGTCTGAAACATCCTCAATTATTGAATATCCTGAACTCTCCATTTCTAGGGTTAAAATATCAATAGGTAAATCTTGTTTAGGGACAGGCGCTTCACTATACTCTGAGGCTGTAACAGAAACATTGTCAGGTGTAGAGGTACGATGAGATGCACGAGACTTAGAAGAATGTCGAGAGGACTTCTTATGGGAATCCTTTTTGGAGGATTTATGGCTACGGTGTGACCGCGAACTGGACCTAGGTTTGGACGGATCACCACCATGGTCCCTGGGGGAAGCTTCAGTCTTGCACTTCTTACTAGCCGGGGAAGAGGCCCGACTTGAAGACCGTTGTCTGAGGGAGGACCTTGACCTCGATCTCGCCTGCGACGAGGAGGTGGCTGCCGGGGGAGTAGGCTCTCTCGGGCGTTTAAACGTCTCCACAGACGATACAGAATCCTGGCTAGTCTCTGTCGGCTTAAAACCCCTTACTCTAGAGGTACGTTTAGGGGGAGGGTGCTCTGACAGCAACTTATCCCAAAGTGGGACGTTGTCACATTGAAGTGACTTATGTGCGACAATGGTAGTGTAGGCCGACATTTGTTGTCTGACCTCTCTCAACGCTACCGCCGCGGTCTTGTCATTGTCACACAGGACTTTATTAATTGGGAGCAAAAAGAACAATTACTGTAAACCAGAGACCCCTTGAACGGTCTAGACATCTAACACACCTTATGCAAAGGGTATGTGCAAAAATGGGGATACCCGCGCAAGTAGGGGTAATGCACAGGGCAAAAACTGGGGTGACATTAGCCATGACAGAGACTGGTGAGAGGAACTACCGCCGGGTCTGTATTGGTCCGCCGGAGCTCAGCTCTGGAAAAATAAAGAAAAATTTCCAGGAATTAATGCTCATAAGGTTAACCCAAGTGTTCGCATACAAGTGTTAATATCCCGCCGGGTAACGGGATGCAAAGACACAGCTAACACATCCCGCCACGCGGCTGGGTATAAAGAGGCTAAACAAGTCTTCTTAGCTAAGAACATGAAGAATACCCTCTGATATAATGGTCCAGTATGGCACTTATAGTCTGTAGGAGGTGGTGACTGTCTCAAGATTCAATTTTGTAACAAAGCCCCCCCTCATAAAGACGCCGGCCCTTGAAATATTTTAGTAGAATAGCCCAGGGCAGGAACATACGAGATCTGATTTTTTAACGAATTGTCCCAAACGATCGTCGTAAAAATAGAAGGCGGCGATACTGAAAGTATCACCCAATTAAGGTTAATCGAAATTGAATTTGTTTATAAATTCCTTAGTTCCTAAACTTAGGGCACCCGCCGGGTGTGGAAATCGATTGGTTAAACCTCATGATCCTTCAAATGCCGTAAGAGTAAAGGCGGCGATACACAGAGTATCACTCACATGGATTGGTTAACTATAAGAGACCTAAGTCGTTTTATCCCACCCTGCTAAGGTGTACCCGCCGGGTGAGAAGTCTAAAAGTTAACCCCACAAGTTCCTGACCCCACTACTTTGAAAAAGATCGCCGGGGAGGAACGCCTAAACAACAGCTAGGTTTTCCCCGTGGTTTGTTAAACCAGGTAGAAAAACCTATAAAAAACAAGTGTTCTCACGAACATCGTTTCTTTATATATAACTAAATAGATATGTAAGGATGGGTACAGCCATCCCGCCGGGAAATAAAGGAGGCCTGAACCAGGCACCCACAGATACGCAGTCCTGGAGAGCCACAGACACCTCCCCCGCCGGGGAACCAGCCAGTGTTAACAACCACGTGTGGCCTAACACTGCTCATCGGTCAGGTTTTTTCACGGTGAAACCGAGAAAAACCCGCCGGAAGGCAAACCCCACCCTGAACAGACACCATCTGAACAAAACGACCCGAGGAGAGACACGCACGACTAACCAAGGTCACAACATAATCCGTGGAATTAGCCAATACACAACTAAACCAGGAAACAAATATAGTCCGAGGAATTAGCCAATACACAACTAAAACCCGGATACACATGACACAGTAGGGCATATTTATAAAATAAATAATAACACTAGACATGTGGCAAAGCTACGAGCGGCTGGCTAGGCCTAGGTAGACGGCAAGAAATAGTTGAAATATAAACACACACTGGAATATCACAACAGGAACCACCGCCAACACACCACCGAAGCGAAAAACTTCCCAACCCCGGGAAGCCTGACACGGACCCAGAAAAAACTTCACTAAGTGAAGAAAAATACGCTGGGAACGTCAGCAAACATACAGCTTACCTCATCAGAAGGATAAAAGGCAGCAATAATTAACGCGTAATGAAAGCCGCCTGCATCACCAACTAAACCAAACTGTGAAAAGTTCACGTGTCCACAACAGGACCACGAGGGTACATCCGAAATAGATGCCCCATACATACGACCCAAAATACATTGCAATGCGGGCAACCAGCCCAGGACACTCCTGCTACGCCTATCCTAACCTTACTCGATACATCCCAGAGTAAACAAATGAGAAAAAACTCACTAGGGACGCCACGAATGCGGAACCCGCGGAGCCTGAAAGGAACGTCCGGGCAGGCTGAGCGCAGAGCAAAGAAGGAGGAATGACGCCTGGATCAGCGTCTGGTCAGAAATCCACACAAGTACATCCACGATATGATGGAAAGCTTATTGGATAGTTATTCTTATTTTCTTTTTGTTTTTTTTTTTTACGAAGTTTTTTCGTAGTGAGAACCCAATTCATAATGACTGAATCCATGAGTGAGGTCGCGTGCGCTCATGATGAAGGCTCCTCAGTTTTTAAATGCTCTGCGCGGTAGATTCAAACTACGGCGGATTAGTGTTTGAAGAGGATGCCTTATGTAATAGGCATGTTCGTCAATGATGGAGGGGCCACTAATAAATAGTGCCACTGTTCAATAGTATGGTGAGGCCCCACCTTGAATATGGTGTGCAGTTCTGGTCACCTTATCTGATCAAGGACATTGCAAGACTCGAGTCAGTACAGCGTAGAGCGACGAAGATGATACCCTCATTAAGAAATAAATCATATGAAGAAAGACTTAAACGATTGAAACTGTTCTCATTAAAAAAGAGGAGGTTGAGGGGTCAGCTTATTGAGTGCTTTAACCCTTAAAAAGCGGCTCACCACATAAGTCGTATTTAATAAAGCTGGACTATGTGGCGGCGCTCGACATAGGTCGAGTGGCAATTTCAGCACGTAATATTGCTGAGAGAGAGAGACAAGTGGTGGCAGGAGACTAGCGAGCGTATGACTGCTCCAGACCACCGCGGCGAACCTACTGACACGAATCTCAGCTCCCTCCTCCCTCTCTCACTCGCTACATACTGAATTATATGGGGAAAGTACCGAATTACATGCTTTTTGCACTCGCGTTGCACGGTTATTGCAAGAAAACTAGCCATCATAAAAGGATCGTTATGGTGTCATTCGAAAGCTCTGTTTATGCCCTTTCAGGGATAGGTACTTGTTTTACGTTCTGGGTCTTATTTAGGCATGAAAATGATCACGTAAACAGCCCTATTTTGGCTAAAAAAAACCCGCTGGGCGGTACATATAAATAAACCGCATAGGCCGCTCTTAAGGTGTTAAGATACTAAAAGGTTTCGACAAATTCGATGTAAATGCACTATTCACATTAAACAATACTAATCAAACTCGTGGAAATGGAATGAAATTAAAAACCAAAAAGGCAAACCTAGATGTCACAAAGAGTTTCTTCACGTACAGTGTGGCGACAGAGTGGAATAAACTACCAGCGAGAGTGGTGGAGAGCGACACAATAAACGCTTTCAAGGAAAGGCTTGACCTCTATCTGCAGAGGGCTGGGGTGATATGAGAAAAAAAAAATATGTATGTATGTATGTGTATGTGTGTGCACTGTACAGTATGTATATATACTGTATATATATGTATGTATATATGTATGTATGTGTATATGTGTATACATGTGTATACATATGTGTATATGTATATATATATATATATATATATATATATAGTTTGTAAGGCCAGACTGCCTAGTAAGGACCTTGTGGTCTGTGTATCTATGTAGCTCTATGTAGCTCTCTCTCTCTTTACCTTACTGTCCTATTCTTCCACTATAAACTGTCCCTATCTAGTAGTATTAAGGCCGGACCACCTAGCTGGTCTTGTAACTTGAAAATGCACAAGGTGAGTGTGGCGATTATATAGGACAACCATGTCGACCCTTATTTTATGCTATAGGTCTATTAGCTTCGCTCAAAGCATTTCCAACTCTATGGAAAACGTGCTCTAAGGATTACTTTCCCTCTTACACAAACACACACATACACACTCTCTCTCTTTCTATCTTTTACACTCACTCACTCTCACTCTCTCACTCACGCTCTATCTCTCTTTTCTATCTCTCTCTCTCTCCCTGGTTCTAGCACTTTCTCTCCATCTATCTACCTATTTATATGTCCGGTCTAATTAAAATACAGCCTAAGACAGTATATAATTGTAAGCAGTGCATATTCGTTCTTGCTAATTAAGCTCTCCTCATACTGCATATCACTCTGATAATATTTCTCTGAATTAATTCAATTTACACAATAATATCCTGCATTCCTTTCCTCTCTGATATTACAACTTCTACAACTACCGCTGCTATTAATACTGCTAACATTACTATTCTAAAGAATAAATAACTACTCACATTATCAGAGAAAGTAGCAGTAATAACAGCAATAGCCATGATTTGCATTATAGTTATTATGGTTGTCGTTGTGATTATTACTATACATTTGATTAAACATGGGTAAAAACCGCCTTGTCCTGTTTAGTCGCATACTTATGTTGTGTATGTCACGTAGTAACACCAAATGTGTGTATGTCACGTAGTAACACCAAATTTGTGTATGTCACGTAGTAACACCAAATTTGTGTATGTCACGTAGTAACACCAAATTTGTGTATGTCACGTAGTAACACCAAATTTGTGTATGTCACGTAGTAACACCAAATTTGTGTATGTCACGTAGTAACACCAAATTTGTGTATGTCACGTAGTAACACCAAATTTTACAGACACAACACAACAATCTTACACATGCATCCCACCGGTCTGTCAGGGGGAATATCAAATATGACAAACAATTATACTGATAGGGAATAAACACTGTAGTACAACAATATAATAATGTAGACACACATACCGAAAAAATGGTTGTTGCTACACAGGTTAAGTACGGACGATAAGATAAATTTATAATTATTTAAGTAATACGTATAACTTAGTGCTTGTTAAAGATGTGCATAGAAACTTAAAAAAAAAAAAAAAAAAAAAAAAAAAGTATATAAGCTAAAACCAAAACTCACGGATGATCTAACTCGACTAGATAACTGTTTACTTTGCAAATCGATAATAGGAGATATTAGTTCCTCCATCCATGGTTAACCCAGGTTTACTTTGATGATTATCTGATTTTTGGAACGAAATCGTCTTTTAGTTACAATAATTGGTCACTGCTTAATAGTTTCCTAGAATATTCGTTAGGGTCTATGAACCTGTTACAGTTATCCTAGACTCATTAATCTTTAAGGACTTACGAGGATAACGGCCAGAAATGTGTATATATTAATGGTATAAGGATAAGATGGAGGATGAGGAAACCTCAGAAGAAGTTCTATCACAAAGGTAAAATAATAAAAAAAAATGCTGCACATGTACCAAACATGAACACAAATGTAATCGATGCAAATGTGTGCAGAATGGACAAAGACTGTAATAAGGGTTCCCAGTGTCATAACCCTTTAGGTAGAGCATAAACGAGGGGAGAGACGGCAGCAAATTCCCAGAGTGAACGACGGGACACAGCTGAGGGAGGCCGTCATGATGGCAGGGAACCCGAAAGAGTACGGGGAGAAGCAAGGGCCTCAGGGGGTACCAAAGAGAGGTAGGGAGAACCCCAAGTCAGCGTGAGGGTATCGGCGGAAAAGGGAGGGAGATGACACCCGAGTTGCAAGACGAGAGGAACGACAGGCCCTCCAACGGGGCCCCCACAATGGATCCGATGGAACCGTTGATGACATGCCAGACAATGAAGAGCCTCGGGATGCACAAATGGAGGCGGAACCACAAGGGGAGATGGCCCTGGGTAGACCCGCAGAAAGAAGCTGGCAGAGGTGGAAACTGACTAGGGAAAGGATTACGGGAAGAGGGAAGTTAAAAACCTTGGGTCAGATGCAGAGCTTAATCAGAACAAGGTTATATTGGTCTGGCACATACCCCTTTTAACCCCACCCCCACAAAAGGTGAGGCTACCACACAAACTGCTGAAAGAGATGAAAATGTATTATTTGTATTATAATTATGATCTATGACACAACAGTTTAGCCCTGTATGCTCTCAAGATAACCCCACCTTAGTTCAGCATTCCACATCTTCTTATGGCAAAAAACTCACCGCAAATCTAAAAACAGGTGAAACGTGTGTGTGTGCTAACAAAAAGAGTGAAACTATGGAATGATAACAAGATGGATGACTTACTCAGTGAAGCCAGATTGCTACAAGAGAGACAAGGCAGGCGGCGGCAAAAAAGAGAAAACACTGAAGACGAGGCCAGGAGATTCAGTGACCAGATGAGACAAGGAAAAGTGGCACCTGCAATACGGTCCCTGATAAAGGAGGCAGCTGATGGGTTGTTGTCTATCACAAGAGACACCATCCAATTGTTGGAAAAGAAACCTCCACAACCTAGTATCCATGAGAGTCTGAGGCTCGAGGGGGATTATATACCACCGAACCCCATCATATACGAACAAATCACAGGCGATATGAATTGGAAAAAGGCTCTCAGGACACTAGGCAGTGCAGGCCCATCAGGGCTGGATTCAAATGGCTGGAGAACAATCCTGAGCAGCGCAGTCCTCGGACCTGCAGCAACAGACTTATGTAGGGCTCTGGCAGCTCCTGCAAGAAAGATGGCCGCCCAAAATTGTCAACATTTGGAGGCTTTCACACCTTGTTGCCTAATACCATTGGACAAGAATCCAGGGTGCAGACCAGTGGGACTTGGCAGACACGACAGTGCTGAGAAGAATCATCAGAAAATGCATAATGGATGTGGTGAAGGACGATGTGCGGTCAGCGGCCGAAAATCTCCAAGTGTGTGCCGGCCACCATGCAGGGGGAGAGGCAGCAATAAATGCACTAAGAAAAATATATGAGCGAGTGGACTGTGAAGCTGTGCTGCTAGTGGATGCAACAAATGCCTTTAACACCATCAACAGAAAGACAGCAATACATAACATCAAGGTAAAATGCCCCATCTTTGCCCACCTATGTAGAGTAAACCTATAAACAGGCCTGCAGACCTCTTCATAGTAAACAACCAGAACACACCGCGTGGATAAGCTCTGAAATCAATGGAAGGAACCACACAAGGTGTATTTTTTTTCCAGTGCGGTAGCAATGGCAATGTATGCATTAGGGTCTGCGGTGTTGCAAACCTTAACAAGCCATGAGGTGACGCAAGTCAGGGAGGTGGCCTATGCAGACGATCTCACTGGAGCGGGAAAAGTCAACGATCTCAAGCACTGGTGGGAACAAGTATCAAGTGTAGGCCCAGAAATAGGGTACCGTCCAAATGCCAGCAAGTCCATACTAATAGTAAAATTATTGGTAAATCTCTTAACTCAAACGAATCTAAGAATTTCTTCTTCAATCGAGTTGTCAACATGTGGAATGGGCTTCCCCTAGACGGTATAGACTGCAGCACCGTTGATTCATTTAAATTCCGCCTAGACAAATATCTCGCATCAAACCCGCGACTGACTGCGTTTGTAAATGAATAACTTTATCCTCCCCTCAGTTACTAACCCATATGTCCCCTACTAACTTCCTAGTCCTGCCACATTAGTGGCAGGGCAGTAGTTCCCTTTCCAATGTTCCCTTACCCACTCTAAACCACTGTTTGGACACTTGATCCTCAGTGTTTTGGAGGACAAGCAGCCTAGAAGGGTCACTAGATCTGTTGTTGCTTGATTTCCTTTGTACTCCTTTGTACTCCTTTGTACTCCTTTGTGTGTGTGTGGGGGGTGGCGCTGCGTCATCCTGGTTGGCTGGGTAGACCTGGCCGTTGGCCAACCCTGGGTCAGCTTGTCGGGGTGACATCACATCTGGCGGTGTGGAGCCGCAGTACCACTCTCTCGTATGCAAAGTAGTTTTTTGTGGCTTGTTTGATTTGTGTTGATGGGTTGTTGGTACACCTGTCCTCGGGGGGACTTTTCTATACCGAGCCCGTTCTATTTGAGAGAGAATGGTTGGAGGGTAGGCTTTGGTATTGTGAGGCCCCAATGGTTGGCGGTGTCCCTGGTTGTTGTGGTGCTGTACGGGGTTAGGCCTTTGGTGTGCCTGCTGTAGGTGACCCCGGCTTTAGGGTTGTGTTTGGTGCTGTTGGTGTTGGTGTGGTGGTCGGCTTGGGGCGCCCTGGTATGTTCCGGGGGGAGCACGCTGCTGTGAGCGGCTTGCCTTTCCTTCGGTATAACACCACCCCCTCCGGTAAAAAATGTCACAACCTCGTGGCTGGAGAAGGAACATTTTCTCTGAACTCGTGAAGGCGAAGGGATGCAGGTGCTGGAGGAAGTGGCACCATTTGCGGGTGAATTCATTGCAGGTCCCATCTCTCCTGATGATGGTCAGCACTGTGGATTGATCGGCAGACTTCAGCATCTCCAGTAGTTGGTCTGGACGACCCAAGCGAGCCGGCACTTTTTTCCCTTTACTGAGGTCCACAAAACAAAACGTATTAGCATGTTTTGGACTTTTGAGGTTCTCTTAGGTGTGTTCTGTGTGGTGAGGTGTAGTTGACTGTTGACCTTTGACCTGTGTGGGTCCCTTTTGTCAGCTGCTGTGGACGCAAAAGTACAAAATCCCCAATCTGTCTGGTGGGTGGGAGACTCTGCCCAAGTGAGTGATTGTGTTTGTTGTGAGCATCTTAGAAGATTGTAATGGGGTTGTGGTGGGGGAGATGGGGGTGAAAGTGGTTTGATTGGGTTGGGTGGTGGAGGGTGTATTATGTGACGAAGTTTGAGGGTTATGGGTGGAAGGGTTAGGGAGAGGTGGCAGAATTTGTGGTTGTTGTGGAGAGATCGCTTGACTCTGTGGAAGGGTTTCGGTGGGTTGTGGGGTTGTTGAGGTTTGTACTGGGCCGGGTAGTAGTGCGGAAGGTCTTTGGTCAGGTGGGGGAGGTAGGGTTTGTGTGGACAGGGAACTGAGTCGTGGATGGAGATTGGGGTTGCGGCGAGTGAGGGTGGGGTTCGTTAGGTGATTGAAGGGGTGGAAAGAAGAAGGTGAGGGGAGTTTGGGGAGGGGATGCGTGGGGTTTGCTGGGGGTAGGAGGTAGAGGGGATACACACACACACACACACACACACACAGGAAGGGATACACACAAACACACAAGAAGGGACACACACACAGGTAGGGAAACACACACACACACACAAGAAGGGACACACACACACAGGAAGGGATACATACACACAAAGGAGTACAAAGGAGTACAAAGGAAATAGGTCTAGTGACCTTTCTAGGCTGCTTGTCCTCCAAAACACTGAGGACCAAGTGTCCAAACAGTGGTTTAGAATGGGTAAGGGAACATTGGAAAGGGAACTACTGCCCTGGAACTAATGTCCGTGGCAGGATTAGGAAGTTAGTAGGGGTTAGTAACTGAGGGGAGGATAAAATAAAGTTATTCATTTACAAACGCAGTCAGTCGTGGGTTTGATGCAAGGTATTTGTCTAAGCGGAGTTTAAATGAATCAACGGTGCTGCAGTCTATAACGTCTCGGGGAAGCCCATTCCACAAGTTGACAACTCGATTGAAGAAGAAATTCTTAGATTCATGTGAGTTAAAAGATTTACCAATAATTTTGCAACCGTTTCTATCTATCTATCTATCTATTGCCTGACGCCGTGACCCCCGAAGGGGTGGCCACGAACGAACCGCCCCCATGCACCTCTGTCCCCAGTCAGTCAACGCCCCTCCCCCCATCCAGCACCGCCCTCGTTCATGTACTTACTCACTCCATCCTTCCACCTCATATTCGGGCTACCTCTCCCTCTCTGTCCCTCCACCTCGCTCTCGTACACCCTCTTAGTCATTCTCTCGCTTTCCATACATTCCATATGGCCGAACCATCTCAAGTTGTTCCTTTTCACACTTTCCAGCACATCTACCTCCACACCACACCTCCTTCTTACTTCCTCATTAGTCTGTCTATCCTTCCATGTAACTCCGCACGCACTCCTTAAGTAATTCATTTCCACTGCTCTCACTCTTGGTCTGAGTCTCTCAACCAACGTCCATGCTTCGCTTCCGTAAGTCAGTGTAGAGATTAGCACACTGTCATGCAAGGACTTCTTCACTTCCATACTGGCCACCCTATTTCTTGTTACTGCTTTTAGCGTTACTACAACCCTCTTCCCCTGTTGTACCCTCTCCCGCACTTCTTCATCCATAGTCCCATCTTTACTCAACACACTGCCCAGATACTTAAAAGAGTTGACGATCTCCATAGCCTGACCGTTCAGCTTCACCTCACACTCTGTGACTTCACCCCTTTCGAAGACCATAACCTTGCTCTTCCCAGTATTTACCTTCAAATTCCGTTTTTCGCACACTGTTCAAAACTCATTTACCAGACCCTGCAACTCCCATTCATAATCACTCATCAGAACTGTATCATCCGCAAACAGCAGCATAGGTAGCTTCTACTCAATTCCCTCCCTTTTCAGCGATACACCAACATCCACTGCTCTTCATAGTATTTCTTTCATGACTCCATCCATATACAGTAAACAACCACGGGTACATCACACACCCCTGTTTCAACTGCAACCGTTTCCCCGCGTGTAATTAGATTGGTCGATAGTGAAGTACTTACTACAGTTCATTTTGTCGATGCCTTTGATGATTTTGAACACTTGAATTAAGTCACCTCTTAATCTGTGCTGGGTTAAAGGAAATAGATTTAATTCTCCAAGACGCTCTTCGTATGGTTTGTTCTTTAGGCTAGGTATCATTTTGGTAATTCTACGTTGAACTCGTTCTAGCTTGTTTATATCTTTTTGGTAATAAGGGTACCAGGATTGAAAGCAGTATTCCAGAAGAGGGCGGACTAAGGAATTGTAAAGGGTTAGGATAACTTCTTTGGATTTATGCTCAAATGACCTGCCTATTGAGCCAATTATTTTGTTTGCCTTCTTAATAACTTCTGAACATTGTTGACTCGGTTTTAGGTTACTCGATATTGTTACTCTCAGATCGGTTTCTCTGTTTACATTCTTAAGCTGAGTGCCATTCATTGAATAGTTTGCTTTCTCATTTAGATATCCGATATGTAGTACTTTACATTTATCCGCATTGAAACTCATTTGCCAAATTTGGGCCCAACATGACAATTTATCTAGATAGTGTTGCATATCGTCAACTTGTTCTTTTGAGAGTACGCTATTTGCAATTTTTGTATCGTCAGCAAATTTTGAGATTGTACAGGTGAGACCCTCATCTATGTCGTTGATGTAAATTAGAAAGAGAATTGGTCCTAGTACCGATCCCTGGGGTACCCCGCTACTTACATTGGTCCATTTAGATGCCTTACCGTTTATGACTACTCTTTGCTTTCTGTCGCTGAGCCAATTTTCTATCCATTTCAACACACCGTCTTGTATTCCATGCGCTTTTAGTTTTAGCAGTAAACGTTTGTGGGGAACTTTGTCAGAGGCCTTTTGAAAATCAAGGTATATAATATCTACAGCTTTACTCTCATCGTAGAGGTTGAGGATATCGTGGAAGAAGTCTAAGAGGTTTGTTAAACAGGAACGTTTTTTACGAAAGCCGTGTTGACTATCTTTAAGTAAGTTATTTGCCTCTAAGTGATTTACGAGTCTGTCTCTTATGACCGTTTCTAGCATTTTACATACAATTGAGGTTAAGCTAATTGGACGATAATTACTGGGTAGGGATTTGCTTCCTTTTTTGAATATCGGTGTTACGTTGGCTAACTTCCACTGATCAGGCATAGTCCCAGACTGCAATGATTCATTGAATAGCAATGTCAGTGGTTTGGAGAGCTCATCCTTAGCTTCCTTTAGAACTCTAGGCGAGATTGTATTAGGTCCAGGCGTTTTATTTACCTTGAGTTTAACTAAACAATTCAATACTTCTCTCTCTGTAATGGTGATATTGCTTAGAACATCTGAATTATCAATCTGAATCGGCGATGGTGTAGGGATATCACTGAGGTCTTCGGTTGTAAAAACTGATGCAAAGAAGGTATTGCGGGCATTACTCATTTGTACTTCGTCATTGGTGTATTCTCCATTTTTATCGACTAACGGTCCAACAGTTGAAGTAACTACTTTCTTCTTTCTGATATAACCATAGAATTCTTTCGGGTTTGTTTTACTTTGATTCGCAACATGAAACTCCATGGTCTTTTTATTTTGCTTAATTAACTTTTTGGCTTTGCGTCGTAGCTCTACAAATTTCACCCGTTCTTCGTAATTTTGTGAGGATTGTAATCTATCATTAGCAAATTTTTTAGCAAGCAGACAGTCTGAAATATCTTTATTCCACCATTTGGGCTTATCATTATGACCTGGACGCCGTATTTTTGATGGTATGCAGTCTTGCACTGCCTTAAGTTAAGTGGTTGTGAAACACTCCCAAGATGTATTTATGTCGTTGTTGTTAGTCAGAAAGCTCCAGTCAGTTTCTTTAACCCTTAATTAGCGGCGAGCAACATAAGTCGAGTTAAATAAAGCTGGACTATGTGGCGGTGCTCGACATAGGTCGAGTGGCAATTTCAGCACGTAATGTTGCTGAGAGAGAGAGACAAGTGGTGGCAGGAGAGTAGCGAGCGTATGACTGCTCCAGACCACCGCGGCGAACCTACTGACACGAATCCCACCTCCCTCCTCCCTCTCTCACTCGCTATATACGGAATTGTATGGGGAAAGTGCCTAATTACATGCTTTTTGCACTCGCGTTGCACGGTTATTGCAAGAAAAATAGCCATCATAAAAGGATCGTTATGGTGTCATTCGAAAGCTCTGTTTATGCCCTTTCAGGGATAGATACTTGTTTTACGTTCTGGGTCTTATTTAGGCATGAAAATTATCACGTAAACAGCCCTATTTTGGCTAAAAACACCCCGCTGGGCGGTACATATAAATTAACCGCATAGGCCGCTCTTAAGGTGTTAAGCTTTGATTGAAGTTTATGAAAATTTGCTTTCTTGAAAGGAAGGGATACACAAACAAACACACACAGGAAGGGACACACACACACACAAGAAGGGAAACACACACACACACAGGAAGGGGCACACACACACAAAGGAAGGGACACACACACACAACCAGGAAATGACACACGCACACACACTCAGGAAGACGCACACACACACACACAGACACACAGGAAGGGACACACACACACGCACAGGAAGGAACACACACACACACAGGAAGGGACACACATACACACGCACACACACACAGGAAGGGACACACACACACACACACAGGAAGGGACACATACACACACACAGGAAGGAACACACACACACACACACCTGTGGTTCCTGTGGTTGTATTTGAGGGCTGACAGCTATCGCCCGTGGTCCACGCCGTTGTAGCGCCGCCACTGTACATCTCATCTGCCCTCCTCTGCGCCAGCTGGTCAATGATGCTGTTGCTGGCAGCACGGAGGTGATAGTGAGGTAGAGTTGGTTGGTCGTCTATTGAGGCAAGGAAGTGATCCAAATCCTTCTTAAACATTTCCAGTTTTGGGTAGTCTTTATTTCTAATTTCTTTGGGTAATTCGTTATACACCTTAGGACCATGGATAGCGAAATAATTTTCCCTTAATGTCTTCACTCTGGTTAGCGCTCTTAATTTGATGGGTCTGATATCACACATTCTACCGAGGTGTTTATGTTCTTTGTATGTGATGATCACTTTATCTTCAACTTTTAGATTTGGAGCCATGTTATTAAGAATTTTCCAAGTGTATAGGATTAAGTATCTTTCTCTGCGTCTCTTGAGAAAGTATAGTTGTAGGCTAATGTTTTTAATCTTTCCCAGTAGTTCTGATCCTTTACAAATGTAATTTTGCTGGTGAAGGAGCGCTGGATCCCTTCCAAGGCTTGTTTCTCCCCAGATTTCCACGGACTCCACAACTGGCAGCAGTATTCTAAAAGAGGTATCACCAAGACCTTGTACTGGGTAAGCATAGGTTCTACCTCTTGTGTTTTAAAGGTGCGCAATATCCAGCCAGCCTGGGCTTTTGCCTTTTGCACCACTGCTTGTATGTGCTTGCTGAAAGTAGCATCATGACTCATTAGAACACCCAGGTCTAGCACATGGTTATTGCGTTGTATTAGGAAACCGTCGTGTGCAGTATAGTTGGCGTTTTCATTGATGTTGGTTTCATACCTAACTAGTTAACATTTATTGTTGTTGAATGACATATTGTTTACATCAGCCCAGGAATACAAACTGGTTATGTCAGAATTTAATTTATTTACATCTTCTGCTGATTTGATTTCTTTCATGACTCTTGTGTCATCAGCAAATGAAGAGACTGATGAGTGGAGGGTATCTTGGTCAATATCAGATATGTGAATAAGGAAAAGCAGTGGTCCCAGAACAGAGCCTTGGGGAACACCACTGTAGACGTTAGAGTCACAGGAGAGGACACCACCTGCAGCAACACACTGTTTCCTATCCTTCAAGAAATTGTGGATCCACATTCCAAGACAACCAGTTATTCCTAGATTTCTTAATTTATGCAGTAAGACCCCATGATCTACCTTATCGAAGGCCTTGCTAAAGTCACACACACAAGAAGGGACACACACACACACACAGGAAGGGACACACACACACACACATACAGGAAGGGACACACACACACACACACACACAGGAAGGGACACACACACACACACACACAGGAAGGGACACAAACACACACACACAGGACGGGACACACACACACACACACACACAGGAAGGGACACACACACACACACACAGGAAGGGACACACACACACACGCACAGGAAGGGACACACACACACACACACACATGAAGGGACACACACACACACACAGGAAGGGACATACACACACACACACATACACACACCTGGTGATCCTGGTGATAAGTTGAGGACGTCTGGTCGTCCCTCGGTCATGCTGATGCACCACCGCCAGTAGTAGTTATCCACCGCTCGTCCCCGTCCCCAGTGGAAGACACGGGGGCAAGGGGACCAGTAGATGGACTGTCCATGGTAGACAGATCGGTAATAAAATTACCGTCTGCCCTCATCAGGGCAAGCTGATCAGGAATGCTGTTACTCAGTGCCCTGATGTCGTAGTGGGGCATTTTTGGCTGGTCAGGGACACTTTTGAGGAACCTATCCAGCACCCTCTTGAACTGGTCAGCCGAGGAGCACTCTGCATCACGCACATATCTTGGCAGCGCGTTAAAGTGTGTTGGGCCCCGGTATGATATTGAGGTCATTCTCTGAGTCACCACTCTGGCCAAGGCTCTATTATTGATGTTTCCCAATTCGCAGAGCTTACCTCGCCTCTTGCTGATTTTCTCACTTATTTTTGACTCATTGTTTAAGTTTGGGACATGGCCATTTAGCATTTTCCAAACGTAGATTATGATGTACCGCTCACGCCGTCGCTCTAACGAGTACAATTCAAGTGCTTTAAGTCTTCCCCAGTAGTCGAGATGTTGCACGGAGGAGATCTTGTTTGTAAATGTACGCTGGACGCCTTCAACTGATTGTCGTTCTCCAACCCTCCACGGGTCCCAGAGTTGGCAGCAGTACTCGAGGATTGGCATTATTAGAGATTTGTATAATATTATCATTGATTTTTCTTCCCTTGTGGCAAACGTCCGTAGAATCCAACCCATTTGATTGCGAGCAGAACGGACTATGTCTTGGATGTGTTTGGTAAATGTTGCATCACTGCTTATTGTTACCCCTAGATCTTTAATATTGGCCACTGAATTGATACTGTTTCCATCATAGGTTGAGTACACAGTATTTTCTTTTAGTTTGATATCAGGTCCATATCTAATGAGGTCAAATTTGCAGCTATTAAAAGACATGTTATTATTTTCCGCCCAGTGGTACAGCACATTCAGATCCTGCTGGAGTGATGCTGCATCGTTCTCATTCTTCACTCTTCCAGACACCCGTGTATCATCGGCAAAAGATGAAACTCGAGCCATCTGAACCTCAGCATCTCTGTCTGACAAGAGTATTAGGAACAATATTGGTCCAAGAACAGAACCTTGGGGAACTCCACTGGTCACGTTTGAATACGTAGACACACATCCACCAACTGCTACAGACTGGACTTTATCTCTGAGGAAGGCACTTATCCAACGTCCTACGCGTCCACTGATCCCGAGTTTCCGAATCTTATGGAGGAGGACGTCATGGTCGACTTTATCAAAGGCCTTCTCGAAGTCAAGGTACACCACATCCAGGTTGGCTCCATCCTCCAGTGTTTGCAGAATATAGTCATGGTGCTCCAGCAATTGAGACAAACAGGACCTCCCCCCTCTGAAGCCATATTGTCCAGTGTTCATCTTATTGTTGTTTTCTAAGAAAAACACTATTTGCTTACTGATAACTTTCTCAAATATCTTAATAATGTGAGAAGTCAGTGCAATCGGTCGGTAGTTCTTGGGTAGGGATCTTGGTCCTCCTTTGTAGATTGGGGTAATCTTTGCAGTCCTCAATAACATTGGTATAGTTCCCTCTCTCATAGATGCCTTCCACAGCATGTGTAGTGGGACTGAAATCTCTGAAGCGCACTCTTTCAGGAGGATTGCTGGAAATTGATCAGGTCCAGCCGCAGAGTTTACTTTAAGCTCACCTATTGCTTCAGCAATATCACTTGGTTGGAAGTAGATGTCCTCCAGTTGAGGTGGCTGCCCAATAGAATTGAAGAAAATATCTGGGTCATTGATTCTGTGCATCTCTTTTGGCTGACTATATACTTTTTCGTATTGACCTCTCAGTGTCTCGCAGATCTGTTGTGGATTGCTGATGACTTCTCCATCTGTGGCGACGAGAGGACCAATACTTGCTTTCACTGTGGCTCGTTTCTTAACATACTTGAAGAAATACTTATAGTTTGTCCGAATGGCTTCAACCGCAGATTTCTCATCTTTGGCTCTTTCGTTCCTGTGGGACTCCCTCAGCTATTCCTCCAGTTGCTTCACCTTGTCCTGCATGCTTCTTCTGTCATGGTCATTGTTACAAGTTTTTATTCTGGAGTTTAGTTTGCTCCTTTTCCTCATGATTGTTTTCCTCTCACATGGGATGGTTGCTTTGTATCAGGCCTTCCGGAGAGGAGTATACTGTTTTACAATCTTGAGGGTAGTTGAGATGATTGTGTTGTACTTTTCATCAACTGAAGCACTTTCAATTTCAGTTTGCCAATCAACTTCACCCAGCTCACATTTAATACTGGACCAGTCAACTTTGTTGTTGAAGAAATTCAGGTCTCCAAAATTTATTTCTGGCTTTGCAGTTGGTTCCATGACTTGAGAGGACTTAATTCTTCTAATGTTGGAGGTAATCTCAATCAGGTTGTGGTCAGAAAGGATTGTCTGCTCTACTACCGCCTCATGGACAAGTTCATCATTGTTTGTAAATACGAGGTCTAAAACAATTACACCTCTTGTTGGTGAATCAATGACCTGGTTAAGGCACCACTGCTCAGCAAAGTTAAAAAGCAGCTCTGCCTGGACCCTATCTTGTACAGTCCCACCGTGCATTGTTCTCATTTCTGGCCAGAACACATGTGGTAAATTAAAATCTCCAACCACAACTACTTCTGGCATTGGATTTTGGAGGTTTTCAAGTATATCATTTAATTTTGTTATGATGGGCCTGAAGTGTTGTGTCTCGCAAGCAGGTGGCCGGTAGAGGTTTACAAGGACCAGGTTTAAAGATGTAATGTGAAGGGCTAGTACCTCCACAAAGGAGTTTGACTAACCCAGGAGCACTTTAGTAAGGGAGGCAAAATCCTCCAACACATAAGTTATATCACCTCTTTTTTTTCTATTTAGGCGGTCAACTCTGAATGGTATAAGCTTTTCCATTTGGACTTCTGAGTCTCTAATTGTGTCATTTAGGTGACACTCAGTGAGACAAACTACTAGTGCATTATCTTTAGTCGCAAGTTCAGACAGCATCTGCACTTTATGGCTGAACTTTCTTGGGAGCAATCCCTCTATGTTTCCCACAATGAGGGTTAATTGCTCCCCAAGTGACCCTACTTCATCATGCAAGGCTGGCCTTGATGTGCCATGTTGTGGTAAGGCACTGTCGGTGACCCTTGCAGTGGTGACACAGGAAGGGACACACACACACACACACAGGAAGGGACATACACACACACACACACACACAGGAAGGGACTCACACACACACACACACATGAAGGGACACACACACACACACACACACACACACAGGAAGGGACACACACACACACACACAGGAAGGGACACACACACACACACACAGGAAGGGACATACACACACACACACAGGAAGGCACACACACACACAGGAAGGGACACCTGTGGTTCCTGTGGTGAGTAGTTTCAGGCAGTAGTTGCTGCCCGTGGCCACGCTGATGCGCCGCCACTAGTATAACCCGTCTGCTCGTCTCTTCGCCATCTGGTCTATGATGCTGTTGCTGGCAGCGCAGAGGTGGTAATGTGGCAGCTTGGGTTGATGGGGTATTATCCGTAGGACTTTATCTAGTTGGTTCTTGAAACGTTCAAGGTTATGTTCCGTTGAGTCACGCAGGTGTCTGGGCAGTGCATTGAAAAGGAGTAGCCCTCTTATAGCAAAAGCGTTTTCTTTGAGCATCTTGATTCTTGTACTTGCTCTGGGGTATATCCTTTCAATATGGCAGAGCCGACCCCGTTGTTGGTGGATGCTAAACCGTATATTCAAGTTATTTATATATTTTTCGGTCAATATTTTGTAGATGTATAATATAGCGTACCTTTCTCTACGCCTTTCTAGTGAGTAAAGGTCGTGTTCACGTAACCTTGCCCAGTAGTCTAAATGTCGGACGTCAGATATTCTATCGGTGAAAGATTGTTGTACTGTTTCAAGTGACTGCTTCTCTCCTGCTCGCCACAGACTTCACAGCTGACAACAATACTCTAGCAATGGTATCACGAGTGACTTGTATAACGTCAGCATAGGAAGCCTTTCACGTGTCCGGAAAGTGCGAAGGATCCAGCCAGCCTGGCTTCTTGCCTTCTTTACCACATTTTGTATATGTTGGGTAAAGTTTCCGTCACAACTGAGGGTAATTCCTAGGTCTCTTATATACTCCTTGGTGTCTATATGTGAACCGTCCGGTGCTGCAAACGTGTGTGCATTGTAGTTGATTCCCCCTGAACTGTAATGTATATGCTCAAATTTGTTGTCGTTGAAGGACATGTTATTATGCTCTGCCCACGAGTAAAGTGATGCCAGATCAGTTTGTATTTTTTCGGCATCCGATACTGAAGAAACTTCCTTCAGTACCCTGGTGTCATCGGCAAAAGAAGCTACAGACGAGTGTAAGACGTGTCTGTTTATGTTGGATATGTGGATCAGAAATAGCAGAGGTCCAAGGACCGATCCCTGTGGCACCCCACTGTTGACCACCGACGGCCAAGACACTGCACCGCTACACAGTGCTCTCTGTGAGTAAGAAACGAGTGCAGCCACATCCCGAGCTTTCCAGTAATGCCCATTTGTCTTATCTTGTGTAACAAAATGCCGTGGTCAACCTTGTCAAAGGCTTTTGCGAAATCAACATTTTTGTTATATTCCACCTTTTCTAAAATTGTTTCATAGTGGGCGAGCAGTTGGGAGAGGCATGAACGCCCAGTGCGAAAACCATGTTGGTCTTGGTTCATTTTGTTGTTTTGTTCGAGATATTGAGCCATGTTCTTAACCATTATTCTCTCCAAGACTTTAATAATGTGGGAGGTTAAGGCAACTGGTCGATAATTTTTTGCCTCTGTCTTCGACCCTCCCTTGTGGATTGGTGTGATGTTGGCACTTTTTAATTTCTTTGGTATTATAACAGATTCTAATGAAGTTCTATAAATTATTATGTTCCTTCCAACAACCAACTATTCTCCTAAAATCGATTAATGAAATTTACAAACACATGTGGCAGTCCGTGGACTCGAATCCAGGATGCTCACACCGAAAATCAATACCTTATGCATCGCACCACGAAGACAGTTAAAGAATGGTGGACACTGCCTACGATTTATTATGCAACTTCGAATCCTGCATATCAATCTAAGCATGTACACACTTCCCAACTGCAACTCACGTAGGCTATGCATATGTGAATGGAAAGAGCAATTAATGGGGCCTTAACCACTAGGGAAGTCCTCTCGATAAATTACCCCTGAACCAATATCAATTATTATGTTCCTTCCAACAACCAACTATACTCCTAAAATCAATTAATGAAATTTACAAACACAAGTGGCAGTCCGTGGACTCGAATCCAGGATGCTCACACCGAAAATCAACACCTTATGCATCGCACCACGAAGACAGTTAAAGAAAGAGCAAAGGAACGCTCAGCTCTTTAGCACAACGTTTAAGGAGCACAGAAGGGAAGTGGTCGGGACCAGCTGCCGAGTTAGTAGCCATCTCTTTAATTGCTCCTTCTATGATGTCTCTGCTTAAAGTTATGTCCGTCAGTTTTGATGTGCAGTCAGTACCGTGACGAAAAAAGTCCATAGGTGAGTTGATTATTTTGTCTTTCACAGGGTTGCTGAAGACACTTTTGTACTGGAGCAGTAGTTCTTCAACAATCTCTTGAGGTTCGTTTATGGTTCGGCCGTCTGAGTCAGTCAGTGGGCCAACACTCGCTCTCACTACTGACTTGTTTGCGGCATACTTGTAAAAGTATTTAGGATTGGTTTTAATGCATGCCACGGCTTGTATTTCTTTCCGGTCATCTTCTAATTTAACTGACTTTTTATGTTTTTCTTCTATGATGGTAATTTTGTTTTCGGTTTGTGTCTGTATTTCAATGTTGTTGGTGTTCTTGAGTTTTTTTCTTAGTTTTGTTCTCTTTCGCATCAGAACTTTTCGGTCCCTTGGTATGTTACCCTTATAAGGAGAGGTCTTATTAGACGATCTCCTCAACGGTACATATTTCTCTGATATTTCTAAGCATTTAGTTGTCAGTATGTCGTATTGGGCCTCAGGATCGCAGTCTTTCATGAGTGAATCCCAGTTTACTTCACCGAGGTCTCTCTTTAAACTTTCCCAGCAGACTGACTCGCTGTGAAAGTTCATTCGGCTGAAATTTGGTGCTTGTTGTGCTGCACTGGGAATTCTAGTTTGCATATTTGTAGGTAAGCTGGTCGTCAGGGTTATGATGTTATGATCTGAGAGATTAGTTTTGTTTACAGTAATATTATGTAAAAGGTTATCATTGTTTGTCATCACAATGTCCAGTATGTTGTCACCTCTTGTGGGAGTGTTGATGGCTTGATGTAAACAGAAATCCTACGCAAAGTTCAGGACAGCTTCTGCCTGAGTCCGCATGTCCCCTGCTCCTCCATATACACTCTCCAACTCCCAGTCTATGAGCGGGAAGTTTAGATCACCAGTGAGCATAATGGTAGGCATGGGTGGTGGTAGTGAGTTAATTACTTCTCTAATCTTTGTTAGTTGGTCATTAAATTTATTTGTTGGGCACGCTGGTGGCCTGTATATATTTATATATACCCAATCAAGGTCTTTAATGTATAGTACCAGGGATTCTGTGTACAAGTTTGATTCTGAGTGGAGAACTTGTGTCCTAGCTGCAAAGTGGCCATCCACGTAGGTGATGACACCGCCTTTTTTCTTTTGTTTTGGTCTGTCCGTTCTATATGGTACAAAGTTTGGTATTTTTATTTCAGCTTCTCTGATTTCCTCTGTTAGGTGTGTTTCTGTTAGGGAGATTATAAAAGCATTTTCAGTTTGTGCCACTTCTGAGAGTAATTTTATTTTGCCTCTAAATTTGTATGGTAAGAGGCCAGCAATATTTAGAGTGATTATTTTATAAAGGCTGTCGGCATTGCTGTGCCACCTGTTGTTGCTGGTATCCTTGTAGCGGGTGCATGGGGCCCCACTGCCACGGCACTGCTTTCAGCACTTGCAGTATATGTTGCTGTACTTGTTGCATTTGTTGCATTTGCTGCAATAAAAAAAGACTGTGTAGTAGCATTTTGTTGTTTTTCAGTCTGGTGTGGGGGTCCACTTTCCCATGCATTGTGTGGTTTAGGGGCTGGTGGTGGTATGGTTGACCGAGCGGGTAGTTGTTTGGCGGAGGCTGCCTGTTGCCTTGTTTGTTGTTCTGTAGTTTGATGGTCAGAGGGGGGGTAGCGGCGAGTGCCCTTCAAATGTATTTTTTTACAGTCCATATTCAAACACTCCCGTTTTCTTTCTGACCCATAGCATATTGGTGGATGTAGATAGACGCAGTCCTTACCTTTTTTACACCCTCTTACTGGGTCACAGCCGTTTACCATATACCTAGTGCACAGTCTGGGGTGAGTATACGGACAATCGCGGCCCCTTAGTCCATATTTACATTTGTTGTTTTTGTAATAGTAGCATACCTTCTCTTTCCGTTGGTCGCTAGTCTGGTTTCCATTTCCTGCGGTAGTTTGGGTGTTGCCTTGTTTGCCAGTAGAGTGTTTTGTATTTTTATTTTGTGAGGACGGTTCGTTTGGCCCAATACTTTCATTATTTTCCTCACTAAGTTTATTTTCGTTGTCAAGTTCGTTTATTTCATCAACGTCATTTACAGCACCTTCCTGCTCCAATCGTTGTTGTTGTCTTACCTCCCTCTCCTTCTCTAATATGGTGTACACCTGCACAAACAACCGGTCACAATCTTCGCCCAGCTGTTTTCTTGCACATTCTTCACAAGTGTACTGACACCTTGTATTAAAGAAGTTCACTATGGCGTAAGCAGGGAGGTTTGAGCAGTCAGCATGGATAGAATGTTTACATTTCTGGCACTTCAAACACTCCAGTAAACATTGTTTGTTGCATATTGCACAGTAAGTATCCGAAGGTGGTAGGTTTTCCATTATGCACTTTAATATTCAAATACCACCTTCGATAATCACGGTAAAGCAATGATTCACGAGTTCAAAGATATAAGTTCACTGTAAAAGTCACGGAGCTGGACAGGGCACGTCCGTTCACCACGGCTGCCAACGAGAGAGACACACACACACACACACAGGAAGGGACACACACACACAAACACACAAACACACACACACACAGGAAGGGACACACACACACACACACACACACACACAGGAAGGGACACACACACACAAACACACACACACAGGAAGGGACACACACACACACACACACAGGAAGGGACACACACACACACACACACAGCCCGTAGCCTAGTAGGTAGAGTTCTCGTCTCACACACGAGGGGTCGGGGGTTCAATCCCCGGCCGGGCGGAGACAAATTGGGCTTGTCTCCTTTCATGTGTTTGCCTCAGTTCACCTAGCTGTGAATAGGTACCTGGAATAAGTGGACGACGTTGTGACATCCCATCTGGGGTTGGCAAAAATGGTACAAGGCGAGATGGGTATCATATGGTTCACCTAAGCTGATGGCTACCTAAGCCTTCGGGCGAGACGGTACCGTCTATAGTGAGAATGGTACCATACAGATCCACCCTAAGCCTTCGTTTCCGATGTCGCCAATTGGCTAAAATACAGACTACACACACATCCACAGCCATTCCAACAGTACATAAAACACTTAACATGCATTTCACGCAATACATTCCCAGTTAAGGAGGCGCGATAATAATGAGCTTAGCTCGCATTGCGTGGATTCCCCTTGACGAACAAGTAACTGAGAGAGTAACACACACAGGAAGGGACACACACACACACACACAGGAAGGGACACACACACACACACAGGAAGGGACACACACACACACACACAGGAAGGGACACACACACACACAGGAAGGGACACACACACACACAGGAAGGGTCACACACACACACACACAGGAAGGGACACACACACACACACACACACAGGAAGGGACACACACACACACACACACAGGAAGGGACACACACACACACACACACAGGAAGGGACACACACACACACACAGGAAGGGACACACACACACACACACAGGAAGGGACACACACACACACACACAGGAAGGGACACACACACACACACACACAGGAAGGGACACACACACACACACACAGGAAGGGACACACACACACACACACAGGAAGGGACAAACACACACACACACAGGAAGGGACAAACACACACACACACACAGGAAGGGACACACACACACACACACACACACACACAGGAAGGGACACACACACACACACACACACAGGAAGGGACACACACACACACACAGGAAAGGACACACACACACACAGGAAGGGACACACACACACACAGGAAGGGATACACAAACACACAGTAAGGAACACACAAACACACAGGAAGGAACACACAAACACACAGGAAGGGATACACAATCAATCAGACAATCATGTGACTATCAATCATGACAAGACAGTGGTCATGCACATCAACACTTCCGTTACCGACCTTCCTCCACCCACTGTCACAATTGTTCCTCATCCCCTTCAGCTTGTTGAGTCCACCAAACTCCTCGGAATCACTGTGGACAACAAACTGAACTGGAAGAAACATGTAACTACCACAGTCAGGACCGCCACTTACAAGTTATTTATGCTAAGGCGGTTGAGATCCCTGGGGGCGCCGGAGAATGAGCTGAAGAGTATATATAACACCTTCATACTCCCTAAGCTCACCTACGCCTCTCCCGCCTGGTCCTTCTCTCTAACCCTAACACAACAACGTCAACTGGAGAGAGTTCAGAGGAGGGCATGCAGGATCATCCTGGGTGGCACATATCCAGGGTACGAGGAAGCTCTCACCACCCTTAGCATACCTGCACTTTCAACCCACCACTACAACACACTCAAACAGTTTGCATCTAAGCTGCTTGTTCACCCACGACACAGAAACTTACTTCCACCAGACGCCCCTAGACCTACACGTGCAGCTCGTCATTTCAACACACTCCAACCAATAAGAGCAAGAACTGACAGATATAAAAATAGTCCTATCCCAACCATTGTTAATATTATTAATAATGTGTAATAACGGTCTGTCACACCATATATACGCGCCCACCTTTAATAATATATGCATAAGTGTGTGTGCGTGTGTGTATTAGAATATAATTATGTATGTATTTGCTTGAGTTTGTTTATGTATATGTGTATATATGTATCTATGTATGTGCAGTATATGTGTATGTATGTGTGCGTATATGTGTATGTATGTATGCGTTATTTATGTATATATATTGTATAGTGTATACTGTTTGTGGTTCGAGCCCGGCTGAGAGTATCAGGTAGGATAAGAGAAGAGCATATATGCATGTAATGTGCATATATTTATGTATATGTATGTCTGTGTGTACGTGCTGTCAATGGTTCGAGCCCGGTTGAGAATATAAGGTATATAATATATATATGTACTGTACGTGTATTTATATTTATATGGTCATATGCACATATGTATGTAAATATACGTACATATGAGCGAGAACATATTGCTCACTAGTGCAACTTCTGATTATAAATCTATGCATAAGCATTATCTATTATTAAGTGTTCGCGTATCTTCATCCATGTATTTCCACCCTTAACCCGTTGAGCCCCGGCTAGTTATAATATTTTGTTCACCCCAGTCCCAAGCCATTTTCACTTATTTTTTTTGTTTGCAAAAATGGAAGACAAGGATGAGAAATGAAAAAAAAAAAAAAAAAAAATCACCTCTGACATTTTTTTTTGGGGGGGGGGACCGGGGGGGGTGGGGGGGGGGGAGGAGCCTCAACAAAATTTGTTGAGCTAAAATGGAAGAGAATGGTGAGAAATGAACACAAAAATAAAAAAAAAACTCATTTCGGTCATTTGGGGGGCGGGGGGGGGGGTTTCA
>CM064508.1:32120757-32189149 GCA_032716605.1 Paralithodes platypus
GTCTCTCCCCCACTCCTCGTGCAAGAAGCCTGCTAGCACGAACAGTACCAACCCCTCGCCCCCGTTCTAACCACTCCTCTCCCCGACCTGTACGTAGAGTCCCGCCACCACAGGTTTCCGGATTTACACCAGTGAGGAACGGTGCACGGCCAACGCAGAAAAGGTCTCATCTACCAGTCACAATGTCAAACAGATTTGAGATATTGGTAGAGATGGAAGACGAACCAGAAGAGACCAGGCTCGTTGGGGATTCCATCCTACGAGGACAGGTCGAAGAGTTCTGCGACAGAGTCCCAAATCAACGAAAAAGATTTTGCATCCCAGGAGCTGGACTGGACGACATTGTGGAAGCCTTCGAAGATACCACAAAGGATGCAAATGAAAATACCCTTTTTGTCATCCATGCTGGTTCAAATGACGTCATGCGCACCAGATCCGAAGAGTTGATGGAGAAATATCGCAAGATGATCCAGCACTACAAAAACAAGTCAAGGAATATCATCATCTCAGGCATTCTCCCCAAGATCGACGCACCTGACAAATTCTACGACAAGGCCTTCAGCACAAATAGCCGACTAAAATATTTGTGTCTGAGGGAAGAAGTTGAATTCATCAACCTCTGGGACAACTTCTACAACCAGCCTACTCTGTTCCGCAAGGATGGCACTCATCTAAACCCTGTGGGTTCAGCACGCATGGGTCGTCTCCTACACGAAGCAGTCCGCAGCCATGGATCAAAAAACGCCATCCGAGAAGAAGCAGCAGTGACATAAATCATCCAACGCCAAGCAGAGGCAACCGAGGACCACCAGCGATAAGGACCGAAGACAGCGAGGACCGAGGACAGCCATGAACATAAATGTAGATCCGACAAGAACCAAAAATATTATTAAAGAGCGTTCCGTGAGTTCTAAAATAACAAATTTAAAGGTTTTCTATGCAAACGCTCGTAGCATACGCAATAAATTTTCAGATTTAGAGGAGCTAGTGTTTACAGAAAATTATGATGTGATTGGCATAACAGAATCTTGGCTCAATACAGAAGATAGAGACTTTTTAGCAGAGTATTCACTTCCCGGTTATGGAATGTTTGAGAAAAGCCGAATTCGTGGAGGTGGTGGCGTTTTACTTTATATCAAAGAGTCTTAACCCTACCCTCTTGTCAAAACCTCAAACAAAATTGTGGAACGTCGGATGCATCTTTTGTTTGCTAATAAAGAATATAATTAAAAGGTACCAACCAATAATACTTGCATTACATATACCGACCCTCCAGGCTCAATCAGTGCAAAACTGACCGAGGGAGGGGAAAATTTACGAAACAAATTGCGAAGGAGGTAAGGTCAACTCACAAGATTACCCCCCCCGTACATTTTTGGGCGGGGGGCGGGAATTTCTTAATTTACCTGTGACCCCAAGTGGGCCGAATTACTTCGGACTTTCGGCACACTCCGGACCGCATGACCTTGGTATACGAACTTGCCAAGGAGGAGTTTCGGCTTTAATTCAAAAATTTGGTTCGAAAACGCCGACCGTTGTTGGTAAGAACGTTCTGGACCTTAGTTACTTGCAACCAACAAAAGAAGAGAATATTAAATTAGAGGAAGAATTTGAATTGTTGGTGATGAGTTCAGTAAGTAACAGCGGACCATCGTACGAGTAACTTTCACTTTAAGTTTTACTAGTGAACGAAACAAATAGGTTTAGAAAACGAAAAATAAAAAAAAAAAAGTCCCTAATTTCAAGGAAGAGAAAGCAAAACTTCCATAAACTTTAGGAGCTATGTTTAAAGAAAAAAGAAGAAAGAAACTGACTGAAAGCTTTTTGAAATTAAACAAATAACGGGACCACATTAAAATACATTCTTGGAAGTTTGATTTCGGAAAAACCCAACTTACCCCTAAAAAGCAGTGCAAAGGGACTTTGGTCCCCATATCCATCGAAAAAAAAAATAACGGCGTGCCAGGGCAGGCCATAATAAATAAAGGCCCAAAAAATGGTGGGAAAATTAAAAATAATAAATAAGATTAATATCAAAACTGCCTGCTCTTGCTAACCAAAAAATTGCTAATGATAGATTTTAAAAAATTCCTCAACCAAAAATGGCGAAAGAAACGGGGGTGTGAAAAAATTTGTTAGGACTTAACGGGGACGCCGAGCCAAAAAAAAGTTGATTAAAGCAATATAAGTAAAAAGAAACCGTAAGAGGTTACATATTGCGAAGTCAAAAGTAAAACCCAAAAACCCGAAAAAGAAATTCTGTTAGTTATATCAGAAAAGAAAAAGTAAAACCTTGTTAAGAGGCCTTTGACGACAAGTTTTTACTTTCAACTGTTGGGACCGTTGAGCGGGATGAAAAAATGGCTCAGAATAACAACCAAGGACGGAATGTTTACGTCCTGGGAATATTATATTAAAAACACTGGGCTCTTTCTATTGGGACTAAGGTATTATGCGGCAACAAGCAAAGCAAACAACGGACAAAAAAAAAAAAAACGCTAGGATCCAACCCTTATCTATTAAAAACCCAGGCAAACCAAACCACCCTAAACCTGTCAAGGAGTCCTGCCTGGACCCAAACAGTAATCCTATGGAACTCGGGTTACAGGTGTGTCACGCACTACCTAGGACTGGCTGATAAGTTCAAGCAAGGGGCTATATAAAAGATCACACAATATTTAAGTTGACTTAAAGCTTCAAGGGAAAAAGATTAGGATAAAAACGGAATTAAATTGCTTGAAACAATTTAATAAACAACACTAGGAAGGAAGGAAAAAAAAGTACATTTACCACGTTACGTTAATTAATAAACAAACTAATCACCCCTGCCGGTTGAAAGTAGTTGTGGAAAGCAAAAACCCAGTCCTTCAAAATCATCGTAACAGGTAAGACAAGAAATTTGGCGGGGTTTCTCTAAACTGCATGGCGGGATTACTTGTAGGATCTGATGCTTAGCCAAAAAAAAGAAAGAAAACAGTTACGTTTACGGAATTTAGAGGGAAAAAACCTCTTAACATCATAAGCAGGGAATAAAGTACCTAGTGATCGGCATACAGGGTATAATATAAAATACTAGTGATAGGGGGACCATACAGTGTAATAATGGCATAGGTTTATTAATTTTTAAATAAAGGCAGCAAACTTCGCAACATCAACCACATACAGGTGTGCTGTTGGTCCCACCCCCCCACCCTTTTTGCCTCACCTCCTTAGTCAGGCAAGCCTGCTGTTTCGGATAGAGTCTCTAAGGCCCCACACCCTGGGACTCACCAATGGCTCCACCCAAAAAAACACGGTAAAAACTGTGACACAAATAACAAGCATACAGAGGCTAATAAACCCCTAGCTGTTAATCTAGCCCAGGTGGCAGGGAGGGTCTAGCCGGGAAAGGATATAGGCTGCGGATTACCCGGGGCTGAGCCAAAACCCCCTGCTCTAGCCTAGGGGAAGGGGACCGTTTTCCCAAGTTCTGTGGCCGCCAAAATTTACTTCTAATCTGGGGATAAAAGGGTGCTCTCTTGAGGAAGCGGGGGGAAAGAACCTCAGATCGGCCACAAGTATCTGACTTCTTCTCCTGGGCGACCCCCTTTTAAAACAAAAAAGCACAGGACGTGCTAGACGCCAGTGGCTGAGTGGGGGGGACTAGGGGCAAGGGCCCTCACCACAACACAACACTAGACACCACAGGGGGGGGGACACAGGGACAAGGGGGGGAGGGGGGGGAAAATTTGCCCCCCCAGGACTCCCACGGGTTAATCCTAGTAAAGTTCGTGACGGGGTCCACAGGGGAACTCGCACCAGCAGACTTTACTTAAAGGAATTCGCAAAAAGCCTCCCCCATCCCGGTCTAGCCCCTTGCTAAACCTGGGACCACAAGAAACCACACTTAGCAAGCATGAAACCACCAAAAACTATGAGACAAAACTACCCCAAAAAAATAGCTTCCCTAGGTCTTGCATTAACCAATAAATCTCTGCATAAGGCCCAAAATCCTATTTCCTAGTGTAATCTGAGAGGAGAGGAAAAGCTCGTCGTTAAGACAAAAAGTATAAATGTAGGATTATAAAAAAGGGTCTATTTCAAGGGGATGGGGATAATTTTAAAATCGGATTGGAGGAAGTGAGAACAGTAGTGGGGGGAAAGGAAGGTATAACCAAAAGTAAGAGGGGGAGGGACAGTTTCTTAAGTGGGGGGTTGAGAGGGGATAGCTATCAAGGGGGTCCGAAGGGTAACGACAGTGAGGTGAGCTTCTTTGAGTTCTTTGGAAATTCTGTCTGGACCCCGCCCTAGGCAATGCAGAAATACATCCCAGGCTTAGGGCAAAACACTCAACACAGTTGCCTGAGTCAAATGCAAAAAAAATCCCTCTACCACGTGCAGTGAAGTCGACAAACTAAGCGCCTAACGGTTGCAATCAAAATGGGCCAGTGTGGCAAGCGCTTCATGGCTCGTCCCAAGGCTGGACTCTCCGCACGCGAAGCAACGTCCCCCAAGCCGGTTCCTTCTCTCTCTCCGCTCGTCTCCTCGCACTCTCACTAGACTTACATCTTATATATTATAAAATGAAAAACAATCAAATCTATCGAGGAGCAAATATTTAAAATATTACTAAGATTGGCGTTGGTTAAGAAAATTAAGGGGCATCAGCCTTCAAGCTGTTGAAACAACATAAGGAAATATCCCAGGGAACAATTCATTAGTTACATTGGTCGGTAGGATATATACTAAAGGGGAAAAAAAGCCTGCCGGGCCGGCTACCCACCAGCCGGTTTCTAAAAACGGTTTCTCCGGATCCGCTAAAAGCCGGGACGCTTTCGCGGGGGCGGCACGCCCCCGCACGTGGATTACTAATGGCCAAGACAGAAAGCGTCACACCTCCCCCATAGATATAAGGGGGACCCTTGGGACTAAAAGTTCTGTCATATCTAAACAGAAAAGCTTCTCAATTAGTACCACAACACTGTTGCGGACACAAGGCATCTATATATAAAAACAAAACCAAATAAAGGGGACTGTTTGCGCTCCACCGAGCAAGGTTCAAATAACTTAGCGACAATAAGGCGGAAAAAAACAGAATTTCAACTTAGATTACTGCTACAACATCTTATACTAAAAAATTCTACACGTTTATAAAAAAATAAAAGAGTTTTTTATAAGGTTTTTGGCTTTTTAATTTGGTTTTTTTTTTTCGGCTGAAACTACAAGTGGGGGGTAACAGCCTATTTGTCGTCCACCACTCAACCCTTTCCAATCTGTGGCACAGTCTCGAGAAACCAAACATAATCCACCTTGCTAGGGACAAATCCGCTATCACGTTATCCGGGAAAAACCGGCAATATGGCGTTATGTCCCGGGGAATTATTTACATCCTGTGAAGCCATGCGCCGGACCACCTGGTCAGCCTCATATTTCCGGTGTTTATGGAAACTGATTCAAGAATATTCAAAGAGGGTGGATGGATCGGTATAAACCACTACGACTGGTCTGAAAGGCAGGGCAGGAACATATACCATTCGAAAGTTGCCTGAGCGCCAGCCCACAACTTATCGCCAAGGGAGTTCTGTTTTTCAATTACAGAGGTATTCCTTTGTTGCCAACTATTGAAGTTTTTTACTTGTAAAACAAAAACTCTACCTTGGAATGTTCGATTACCTTCATCATCTGTCTGTAACAAGGGACAAGCGGGCCAGGGCCCCTACGCCACTGGCATTTCAGGTCGCCAGCTGTGGGGAAAAAAAGGTCTGCTGGAAAGTCCGGGGGGGCCCTGAGTTATGGGGTGGGTATTTACATAAACAGGGTTTTGTTTCACCCCCAATTCCGGAAACACCGTGCCTCTGCCACACTCAGGAGAACCCACCGGAAAAAAAAAACTTCTTGATCCTTAGATAAATAAGTCAGTTAAAAGGTTGCAAGTTACAGTCGAAATAGCCTTTGGATGAAAGCGGACGACGTATAATAGCCTAATCATACCTAGGGAAAAAACCGCATGTTGATTTGTTCTTAGTTTTCGTAGGCTGGGGAAAAAACTGATCGATGGCTTTGATTCTTTGGTCTGGTGGAGGGGCCACCTGAACCATCCCCACCTCGAAAAACCCCAGGTTTACAAAACTGTGGCCTTTGACCAAAATCGCACACTTACCCAGGTTTACCACCAAACCCCTGCTTGCATTTCAGTTTATTAAAAAAAAGCTGTCGTCGATGGGGGTTGGAGCACAGTGGGACTGTTTTAAAAATCATCGGTCCGTATATGTATGACATCATCTAGGTATAACGTAACAGTTGGGAAATGTCGGCTACAAGGTCGTCGTCATTAAACTTTCTCGAAAAAAACGGTTTTTGCAGGGGGCATTTTTTCAGGGCCCCGTATGGCATAACATGGCAACGATTTATGTGGGCACCACCGTCCAACCCAACAAAAACCCTACAACCACTCTCTCGCGCACTAACTCGCTCAGACAAGGGCACTTGCCAAGACATTCCCTTAAAAACCCAAGGTCTATTTCTTAGTGAGGAACCTTGGCTTTGTCCTAATTCTTATCCACACTGTCGTCCACGCAGAGGGAGTGGAGGGTTACAGGCCATTGTTGTGGGGGGTTTAAAACCATTCAACCTGCAGGAAATCTATACAAAAAAAAAACCCGCCAACTTGCCATCTGGTTTTGGGCCTGGGCAGCTGTGACGGGGGAAGTCCACCCCTTTACCAAAACCCCCTGCACCCTCAGAAATCAGCCCACGTTTCAGGCATATAAATCCCAAGCTCTTCCCTAAGTGCTGGTAATGTAATAGGGGGGAAACCACGGTATGGCCACCTGATTTACACACCTTACGACGCCGGGCGGCCCCTATGCGGTTTTTAATTCTATTATTGTACCGCACAGCGTGGGGGGGGGTGTTTTTAGCCAAAATAGGGGCTGTTTACGTGATCATTTTCATTGCCTAATGAAAGAAAACCCAGAACGGTATTAAAAAAAACCAAACAAACAAGGTTACAAAGCTACTATCCCTGGGAAAAAGGGCAATAAAACACAGAGCTTTCGTGACACCCATTAAAAAAACAATAAGATCCCGTTGTTATGATGGAGTTAGTTTTCTTGCAAATTACACCGTTTGGCAAACGCGGGGGGAGGTGTGCAAAACAAAAAAAAAAAAAAAAAAAAAAAAAGTGCCAAAAAAGCATTTTAAATTCCGGTAGTTTTCGGCTTACTTTCCCAAATAAAATTGTGAAGGTTTTTGAGTATGTAGCGAGTTTGGTTTAAGGTGGTGAGAGTAGGGGGAGGAGGGACGCGGAGATTCGTGTGGGGCGTAGGTTCGCCGCGGTGGTCTGGGAGCAGTCATACGCTCGCTAGTCTCCTGCCACCACTTGTCTCTCTCTCTCAGCCACATTACGTGCTGAAATTGCCACTCGACCTATGTCACCCGCACATAGCTCAGATTTTTTAACTCGACTTATGTTGCTCGCCGCTAAATAAGGGTTAAAGGGCGGGTGGTCCCCAACATCGACATCGTGCACCGCTTGAGTAGTGAGGCCAGGATGCTCCGCGAAAACAGCTGGGTTTGAATCAAACAAGTGCTGCACAGCTACACGCTGTTGCTCAGGCAGGTCCAATATCAACTCGTGAGCCAATTGTCTAGAATTCCCCGCCCACTGATCCGCGGAAGCATGACAATCCCAATTATCCTCCCCCGCAGCTTGACTGTCCCTTCCTCCTTCTCCACCACGATCGCTGCAGATCAACACCGGGACAGTGAGAGGCTCGGAGGGGCGCCTCACAAACTCTTTCATCAGATTTACATGGCAAAGTTGGTTCTTTTTCTTACGATCAGGAGTAGCTACTAAATAGTCTAGATCAGAAAGCTTCCTTACAACCCGATACGGACCAGAATACTTGGCAGACAAGGGGTGTCCCACCAGAGGCAGTAGTATCAGTACCTCCTGATCTACTTCAAACTCCCTCAGCTTCACCTTCTTGTCGTATCTGTCCTTCATCTGAGCTTGTGAACTCCTAAGGTTCCGACCTGCTACCTCCAGGCTCTTTAGCATTCTCTCACGGCTTTCAACAACATACTTTAGAAGCGAGCATGGCTTTGTAAATCCCTCCCAGATCTCCTTGACTATGTGGAGGGGCCCCCTGACCCTGTGTCCAAAAAACAACTCGTTCGGGCTAAATCCCAAGCTCTCCCAGTACTTCTCTCGCAGCAAATAAAAACGTTATGGGAGGACCTAGATCCCAGTCCTTCCCATTTTCCATGCAATCACACCGGCAACATACTCATAAGAGTCGAGTGCCACCTTTCCAAAACTCCCTGGCTCTCAGGATGGTAGGCAGATGACACAACAGACACTATCCCATGTTGCTGCATGGTCTGCTTAAACAGAGCAGAAGTAAAATTGGATCCCTGATCAGACTGGATCTCCTGAGGGTAGCCATAACGAGAGAAATAGACAAGTAGGTTTTTGACAACAGTCTTAGCCATCCCGTTGCGCATGGGGTAAGCATCTGGATACCATGTTGCTACATCCATTACAGTTAGTAAACATTTATTGCCGGCACTAGTGGGGAGCAAGGGGCCAACCATATCGATAACTACTTTGCTGAAGGGCGGCCCAATGACAGGGATGGGTTGTAACGGGGCTCTCGGGATGACCTGATTGGGTTTCCCAAACAACATTGACAAGTGTGACACTGTGACACCCATGACACGACACTCGCCTTTAACCCAGGCCACCAGAAAAGCTTGCTCAGAGCTGCCTCCATCTTATGTGCCCCCAGGTGCTCTGCCAAAGGCACATCATGAGCTAATCTCAATAAGCTCTCACGGCACACCTTCGGTACTACTAACTGGTCCACTAATCCTGACCCGCCATCCCACTTTTTCTTGGGATCCTGATGTCTCCGATACAAGATCCCCTCGGACAAGAAAAAATCACCAGGCTGTGCATCCCCATCACTCTCCAGTTCGACAGCACCATTACCATACGCCCTGACTTCAGGATCTTCCAGCTGCAAGGAACATATATCAGCAGGTGCGAGATTATCCAGGTTCATCTTAAATAATTTATTTCCACCTCCAATGTCCCGCTGAGCCATCCTTTCCTCACGCTGCGCATAACGATGCTGTCGCAGAGTCTCTTCCTGCCCTGCATCTGCACTAGCGGTGACAGGCCCCGGGGCCTCTCCAGACTCTAACATAGGTGCCAATAATGAGTCACCAAGAAACACTGCCGGCTCAAAAATCTCCAATTGACCAACACTTCCCGTTTTCTTGTGACCTTTCCTCCGCGGGTTTGATAGACTGAGGTGGTGGCTGCAAGGCTTCGGATGTCTGAGAAACGCGTCACAACACACGCCATGGTTTGTACGCTACAATTCTCAACCCACTCCTGTTCCTCCCTACTAACGTCGGCCACCCTCTCGTCCAACGGACCAAGGGTGAAACCTTAGAAGCAGGCACCCCAAAGTGGTTGCCGAGGGAGGAGGTCGACGGCCCCCAACAGGCAAGTTCTCTACAATCCCTACATCCAGCTCCTTTTGCCACACACCCACCTCCAGCTCCATCCGCACCAGCGGGTAGGAATTCGTAGCATTGATCCCCTGAACTACCACCACCCGAGCAGCGTTAATCGGTCTACCAGTAAAGTTCTTTAACAAGGTCTGAGAAGCCCCCGTATCACGCAATAGCTTAACTCCTCGCCTTTCGCCAGCCCACCTCACAAAACCATGCCCTCTATGACCCCCAAAGACGTCGCGGGACAGGGTTCGAGCCTTCCGGACTCTTGAACAAAGGCTGTGTCCCACCCTCTGACGAACTACCCTTGGCAAACTCAGAAGATATAGGCGACACCCCTATACTGCGGGCCAATGACACAACCTTGTTTGGTAGCTTGTTCGGACAAGCATTTGCAAAGTGACCCTCCTTGTGACATGCGAAGCACTCTTTACTCTTTGGTTTCCCTTGGGAGTGGGAGGTACCATTAGACTTCTTATACGGGACGGTATTTGGTTTATGTTCAGTTTTATTGTCAGTGCTAGATGATTTTGTGTATTTATGTGTATCAAAATTCTTGGGAGGGGGCGGGGTACGATCCTTTGCACCCGACTCACTCCTAGCTGCTCCGCACCCTCGAATTAATGACAGTCGAAGGTCAGCCATTTCTGCTGCCTCCTGGAGAGTTCTAGGATTTTTTCCTTTATATTTAATGTTAAGTCCCCGCCTGTGCACTTATAGAACTGCTCCAAGAGAACCAGCTCACTCAACTCCTCAAAAGTAGCTGCCCTCTCAGAATGCAGCCAATGTCGTAGTGCATCAGACAAGTCCCGGGCGTGTTCTAGGAAGGTACTATCTTTGCCCTTAGTAACACCCCGAACCTTCAAGCGGTAAGTTTCTGGTTGTAACTCATAGGCCCGTAGCACAGCCTTCTTTAGCTCATCATAAACTACACAGGACTCTAAAGGTAGTGCATCATACGCTTTTAGCCCCTTTCCTAGGAGTCTTGATGAAAACTAAATGCTGCCCACTTTTCCTGAGGCCACTGGTGTTCCTGACACTTCTTCTCAAATCGCATTAAAAAAACTCAGCCACACATAATTCATCGAACTCAGGAACTAGTTTATCAGGTGCGACAATGATTGGTCCCAATGTCTGTTACCTGCCCCAATATTTCGCCCTGTTACCTCCACTCGAGATCTCTCCAGCTCCCTGTCAGCCCGATACCTAGTAGGGACTCTGCCGGAAGTTCAGCCTCTCGTATAGCTGTTCTCTCTGCAGCCTCAGCCTGCACACTAGCCTGTCTCTCGGCAGCCTCAACCTGAACTCTAACCTGTCTTTCAGCGGCCTCAACCTGAGCTCTAGCCTGTCTTTCGGTGGCCTCAACCTTGGCCATCTCAAGCCGAAACAACAAATCTGGAGTCAACCCTTGAGGAGGGGAAGGTGCATTTAATGGGGAGGGTCCCTGTGATTGAATTCCACGCTGCCATTGACCATCAACTTGGGGATATGTACTAAATTCAGGCACCCTGACGTTTGATACGGGGGTAGAGTGGAGGGGGGGCTGGGGACCGGGGCCCCCAGTCGCCTCTCCACCCAGGTCTCTCCCTTCTAAACCCAATATCAAAGTCCTCAGCTGATCTTTCCTCATGCCACTTAAACCCTGGTGACCCTGAAGACCTGCCACACACTTTAAGCAATACTTATTCAGCTTCAACACCCTGGCAGCGGTAAGGGGCACCTCTAAACATCTTCTAGCACCCTCCTTGCTATCGACTAGCCACTCCACAGGTCTTTCTCCCTCCGAGCCCGTATCGTGACCAGACCCATCACTGTGTTCGGATGTATTAGACATGTTTGTGCACTGCAGTAATTATCACGGTTATAGAATGTGCCTTATCTCCTATGCAAGTATGTATATACTAATTTTATTTAAACTCTTTAATGAGTTATATTGGTTGCTCCAAAAAAAACTCTATGTCCACTGTATTCCTCTAATCATAAGGAATCTCAAAACAAATGACCACTATATTCCTCTGTTCAGTAAATCCTATGCAAGGTCGCCATTTGTTACGTCCTGGGATATATAAACACTGGGCTCTTTCTATTGGACTAGGTATGCGGCAACAAGCAACAACGGAAAACGCTAGACCCAACCCTTATCTATAAACCCAGGCAACAAACCACCCTAAACCGTCAAGAGTCCTGCCTGGACAACGAGGTATCCTATGACTCGGTTACAGGGTGCACGCTCTATAGACTGCTGATAGTCAAGCAGGCTATATAAAAGATCACACAATTAAGTTGACTTAAAGCTTCAAGGAAAAGATAGATAACGGAATTAAATTGCAGAAACAATTTAATAACAAACTAGAAGAAAGTACATTTAACGTTACGTTAATTAATACAACTAATCACCCCTGCGTGAAAGAAGGTGAAAGCAAACAGTCCTCAAAACATCGTACAGGTAGACAAGATGCGGGTCTCTAAAACTTGCATGCGGCTACTGTAGGATCTGATGCTTAGCAAAGAAAGTACGTTACGGATTTAGAGAACTCTTAACTAATAAGCAGGAATAAATACTAGTGATAGGACCTACAGTGTATAATGGCATAGGTATAATTAAATAGGTATAATTAAAACTCGCAACATAACCACATACAGATGTGCTTCTCACTCTTAGTCAGGCAAGCCTGCTCGGACAGAGTCTCTAAGCCACACCCTGACTCACAATGCTCACAAAAACGGTAAACTGTGGCACAATAACAAGCATACAGAGATAATAAACCCCAAGCTGTTAATCTGCCAGGTGGCAGAGGCCTAGCCGGAAGGATATAGGCTTCGGATACCCGGGCTGAGCCACCTGCTCTAGCCTAGGGACGTTCCCAGGTCTGTGCGCCAAATTACTCTAATTGAAAGGGTGCTCTCTTGAGAGACTCAGATTGCAAGGATCTGACTCTCTCCTGGCGACCCTAAAACAAAAGCAAGATGTGCTAGCGCAGTGCTGAGTGGACTAGGCAATGGCCCTCGCACAACTGTGACGCCTCCCGGCGTTAGCAGAATGGTTGCGTGGGGCATTGCAGCTCGCTAGCGCTCGCCAGGATGGGGGGGATAGGCTACAGTTGTCCTAGAATGATCTGCTTTATTTCATTAGTGTCGTGTTGCCACAGACAGTCTAAAAATGATCTTTGTTTTGGTCTATGACCGCGCCTTATATTTTATATTCGCTATAATATAAATGTTGCTTGTGTGGGAGGCGAGCGAGAGAGAGTGTGAGGGGAACACCCGGCAGCGAGGTGAGCTATGACGCGGCTCGCTTGGGCGCTGACGGCGTTGGCGGCCGGGTGGTCAACTAGTCCCTTCCCGTCGCTGCCTCGTGTTCTTTACCAGCTCAGAGCTTGCCTGACACGCGTATCGCCTACATCATTTGCAATTCTGTCCCCCATACTCGCTACTTTGCATACTATTTCTCTCTCTCGACTTCTCCTTTCTCATTCTCTAATCTTTATTAAACTCAACATCCCTTTTGGTTTCAGCATAGACGTTCACCGTCGACCAGTCGTATTGTACGCGAAGCTCTCAGATATTTCCATGTATTAGGTTAAGGAGGTATTATGCTTTATTGAGGGTTAGAGAGACGGACTTTTCCGTATGTGTCCTCTCTCGGGAAGGTTGTAGACCGGTATATGTCTCCCTTGCAGGGTGTTGAGTGATTCTTCTTGGTTATCTAAAGCTAGACTAGGGGTAAGGTTACTGTGTCGTTGTCTCCGATGTGTGCAGTGTTAGCTAAGCTCTGCACGACATCGACAGGTACTGTGGGAGCCTAAGTTGTCTTCGGGTTGGTTTACTTTGCGAGCACAGCGCTGTGGTGTGAGAGGGCCATAGCCTATCCCTCACAACATAGTGCTGCCTCTTTGTGTTGACTTCTGAGGGTTCGCCAGGATAGAGCTAGGTACTAGAGACCTAGATTTATCAAGAGAGCATTCCCGTCATATAACGTAATCTTCATTATACCACCCTCGGACAACGTTAGGCTACGAGCCGCATACTCGCCCATTGTTACCCTGCCTTGATACCCCAGCTAGACTTTATTAACTGAGAAGACACTGGTTAGAGATAAGCCCCATTATTATATGTATGCAACATTATTATTCACTGCACTTTTGAGCCGAGGTTGTTGTTGAGTTGCACAACCCGAGTAGGCTGTTGTGTTGTGTCACGAAGCATTTCTTTAGTTGTCGAGCATTACTACCTTTGCGCAGTCTTTATTATTCGCCTGCCTATTATTACTATATGTCCTAGCATTTATTGTGACCCGTATTCTGCATTATAATTGTTCAAGATTCTTTACGAACATCTTCCCAGCATCAGACTTATTTCAGAAGTTTCCAGTTGATGTTGCAGGACTAGCATTGCACTTTCTTTAATACAGGAGTGCCAGTTATTTGAGAATCTACCGTAACGTTAATTAATCACTTTAACTATCTTTTTTTGTGTAACATAATCGAGTAATCTTTTACTGTTTGAGAATAGGCTGTTTCATTGAGCGTCAGCCTAGTGTGTGTGCGCCAGTTACCGAGTCATAGGATACCTCGCTGTCCAGGCACGACTCAGGGCGGTAATGGTGTTTTGTTTTCCAGTGTTTAAGGCAGGGGTTGGATCTAGTGTTACCGTTGTAGCTTTTTGCCATTATCTAGTCCAATGTTGAAGAGCCCTGTGTCTTTAAGAACCTGGATCGTAACACAACACAACGCTAGACACACAGGGACACAGACAAGAAAATGCCCCCAGACTCCCACGGGTATCCTAGTAAAGTCGTGCGGGTCCACGGGACTCGCACCAGCAGACTTTACTTAAAGGATCGCAAAAAGCCTCCCCTCCGGTCTAGCCCCTGCTAACCTGACACAAGAACACACTAGCAAGCATGAAACCACCAAATATGAGACAACAAAAAAGCATCCTAGGTCTCATTAACAATTACGTCTCTGCATAAGGCCCAAAATCTTATCTAGTTATCTGAGAGCTCGTCGTTAATACAATAATAGATATAAGGTCTATCAAGGGGATGGGATAATTAAATAGATTGGTGAAGTAGTGGAAAGAAGGTATACAAAGTAAGAGAGAACGTTTCTAAGTGGGGTTGAGAAGGATAGATATCAAGGGGGTCCGAAGGGTACGACAATGAGGTGAGCTCTGAGTCTTGAATCTGTCTGGACCCCGCCCTAAGCATGCAGAATACATCCCAGGCTTGGCAACACTCAACACAGTTGCCTGGTCAAAATCCTCTACCCCGTGAGTGAGTCGAAACTAAGCCTAACGTTGCAATCAAATGCATGTGGCAGCGCTTCAGGCTCGTCCCAAGCTGGACTCTCCGCGCGAAGCAACGTCCCAAGCCGGTCTCTCTCTCCCGCTCGTCTCTTCCCACTCTCACTAGACTTACATGTTATACATTATAATGAAACAATCAACTATCGAGAATAAAATATACTAAGATGCGTTGGTTAAGAATAAGGGCAGCTTCAAGCTGTGAAACAACATAAGAATATCCCAGACATTAGTTACATTGTCGTAGGATATATACTAAGGGAAAGCCTACCGGCCGGCTACCACCAGCCGGTTTTAAATGGCTGGGCAGCCAACACGCGCGCATGCCCGCACGTGGTTACTATGCAGAAGCGTCACACGAAGTACAAATGAGTAATGCCCTCAATACCTTCTTTGCATCAGTTTTTACAACAGAAGACCTCAGTGATATCCCTACACCATCGCCGATTCAGATTGATAATTCAGATGTTCTAAGCAATATCACCGTTACAGAGAGAGAAGTATTGAATTGTTTAGATAACCTCAAGGTAAATAAAACGCCTGGACCTGATACAATCTCGCCTAGAGTTCTAAAGGAAGCTAAGGATGAGCTCTCCAAACCACTGACATTACTATTCAATAAATCCTTGCAGTTTGGAACTATGCCTGATCAGTGGAAGCTAGCCAACGTAACACCGATATTCAAAAAAGGTAGCAAATCCCTACCAAGTAACTATCGTCCAATTAGCTTAACCTCAGTTGTATGTAAAATGCTAGAAACGGTCATGCGAGACAGACTCGTAAATCACTTAAAGGAAAATAACATACTTAAAGATACTCAACACAGCTTTCGTAAAAAACGTTCCTGTTTAACAAACCTCTTAGACTTCTTCCACGATATCCTCAACCTCTACGATGAGAGTAAAGCTGTAGATATTATATACCTTGATTTTCAAAAGGCCTTTGACAAAGTTCCCCACAAACGTTTACTGCTAAAACTAAAAGCGCATGGAATACAAGACGGTGTGTTGAAATGGATAGAAAATTGGCTCAGCGACAGAAAGCAAAGAGTAGTCATAAACGGTAAGGCATCTAAATGGACCAATGTAAGTAGCGGGGTACCCCAGGGATTGGTACTAGGACCAATTATCTTTCTAATTTACATCAACGACATAGATGAGGGTCTCACCTGTACAATCTCAAAATTTGCTGACGATACAAAAATTGCAAATAGCGTACTCTCAAAAGAACAAGTTGATGATATGCAACACAATCTAGATAAATTGTCATGTTGGGCCCAAATTTGGCAAATGAGTTTCAATGCGGATAAATGTATAGTACTACATATCGGATACCTAAATGAGAAAGCAAACTATTCGATGAATGGCACTCAGCTTAAGAATGTAAACAGAGAAACCGATCTGGGAGTAACAATATCGAGTAACCTAAAACCGAGTCAACAATGTTCAGAAGTTGTTAAGAAGGCAAACAAAATAATTGGCTTTATAGGTAAGTCATTTGAGCATAAATCCAAAGAAGTTATCCTAACCCTTTACAATTCCTTAGTCCGCCCTCTTCTGGAATACTGCGTTCAATCCTGGTGCCCTTATTACCAAAAAGATATAAACAAGCTAGAACGAGTTCAACGTAGAGTTACCAAAATGATACTTAGCCTAAAGAACAAACCATACGAAGAGCGTCTTAGAGAATTAAATATATTTCCTTTAACCCAGCGCAGATTAAGAGGTGACTTAATTCAAGTGTTCAAAATCATCAAAGGCATCGACAATATGAACTGTAGTAAGTACTTCACTATCGACCAATCTAATTACACTCGGGGAAACGGTTGCAAAATTATTGGTAAATCTTTTAACTCACACGAATCTAAGAATTTCTTCTTCAATCGAGTTGTCAACTTGTGGAATGGGCTTCCACGAGACTTTATAGACTGCAGCACCGTTGATTCATTTAAACTCCGTCTAGACAAATATCTCGCATCAAACCCGTGACTGACTGCGTATGTAAATGAATAACTTTATTTTATCCCCCCCTCAGTTACTAACCCATCTGTCCCCTACTAACTTCCTAATCCTGCCACGGACATTAGTTCCAGGGCAGTAATTCCCTTTCCAATGTTCCCTTACCCACTCTAAACCACTGTTTGGACACTTGATCCTCAGTGTTTTGGAGGACAAGCAACCTAGAAGGGTCAATAGATCTGTTGTTGCTTGATGTCCTTTGTACTCCTTTGTACATGTACTCTGTGCAACTCTCCAAACCAAGAGTGAAACGTTACTCTCAGACTTTCTTCTATTCAACAGCTGAGCTATGGAACTCTCTCCCAGAATCAGTCTTTCTCTCCTCCTATGACTTAAATTACTTCAAACTCTGTGTGTCCAGGCATTTTGGCTCGAACGTCTCTTGATTTTGGCCCTGTCACTCTTTCAACTATGGGGGAGGCACTCGCTGCTGGCAGTTCTGCCTTTTGTCTCCCTCACTCACATAGACAAAAAAAACTCACTCATTCACTCATTCACTCACTCTCTCTCTCTCTCTCTCGACAATTTCGAGTCCTGGTGTCCTGGGGTGTCCTGGGGTGGGAGGTAAGGAGAGTGGGCAAGAAAAGTTTATCTGGGATTTAACTCCTTCAGTATTGGCTGCTTGTGTTTGGGCGGGATCTTCTTTTGACCCAACTTGTTTTCAATTTCTTTTTCTCTCGAAATCAACAGTATTGTTCTTTATACAACCACGTTCTAATTTCGTTTCTCATATTTCCTCTATTCTTTCACAGTAAATAGTTTTCTATATACAGCCACGCTCTAAGTTCGCGTTTTATCTATGAGTAAATATAAATCAGAAGTCCTTAATACACAAGAACAAAACTATATACACAAGGTATTTAATCCTTACAATACGTAATCGTCATTATAATACCATTCATGTTACATAAAGATGTGAAGATACGACAATTCGTGTTCATTAATATTCAGACCCACGTTTCAGACAAATATCTCTGTATTTATATATCTCCAAGTTCTATAAATGGACACACAGTATTTATTAAATACAAATAAACGCTTCCAGCCTGGCAAGCCAATTTTCATACCTCTCCAAAATGTAAATACGTGTTGGTGGGATTTCTTTTCACAGCTCAGACGAGCACAGATCCGTCTATTTATGCAGTAAAATCCCTTAAGAGTATAGTGCTTGGTTTTTGGTCTCTATATTTATCTATTAATGTATTTTTGAGTTTCCTCGCTAGACCTCCATCAATCTTAGAAAAACACCTCCTAGACCCCCTTCCAAGATATATTTGTACATTTTTCGGTAGAAAAATTTCAATTTCCATGGCGTTTGGGAACGTCTCCAGCAGGGAGAGGGTTAATATTCAGATTCCCGAAACAGGGTTACCAAGATAGTAAATAAATGCCAAACATCGATCGAATAACGGCATAATCTGTACAATATAGTTTTAAAATGGCTCAAATCTCCAGAATATCGCTAAACTTCACGTCGCAAGATGTAAAAAGGTGCCGCTAGATCGAAATGAGAACCTCTAGATCTAGCGGGAAGTAGCTAAATTGGCAACACTGTCCCGGAGCCATGCAGATATTCAACAAGTGTAAAGCCAGTATCACACAAGCGCTTTTTCCCTCAACATTGGTCTGGCAGCTTATGAGATCAACATTTATTCTAGATAATTATGTAACCTAAATTCACCTACCACTAGTCTAGTTTCCGGTACCAGTGCAAAATATTCCAGAAATGTTGCCGGAATTTTTTTGATCAGTTTATGTTGACTATTTATTATGTTCTCTCCAGTAACCAACTTTACTCCTAAACTCGATTAATGAAATTAACAAACACATGTGGCAGTCCGGGGAATCGAACAAAGGACGCTCACACCGAAAATCAACACACTTATGCATTGCGCCACGAAGACAGTTAAAGAATGCTGCACAAGCCTACGATTTATTATGCAGTTTCGAATCCTGCATACTAATTTTAGCATGTACAATCATTCCAACTGCACTATCGGAGGCTATGAATAGGTGAATGGAAATAGTAATTAATGGGGCGCTTTACCCTAGGGAAGGCCTCCCGATAAACTACTACTGAACCAGAATTAATTATTATGTTCTCTCCACTAACCAACTTTACTCCTAAACTCGATTAATGAAATTAACAAACACATGTGGCTATCGTGTGATACCGGCTTAAGGTTTGTGTCATCCCTCTTTGGTTTTAACCCATACTGTACCGGAGGATACAGTAATAAAAGTCCCCCCAGTCCCAAGCAATGTGGCCAAAATGGCAAGATAGAACAACCTTCCACCTCAAGAGATGAAGGAAGACTGGCTCTCCCACCCTTCAGTGGGTTTTATATAATCTGAGAACTGTTGCCATATCGAGAGCAGTGCTCAAACGGTCGTGGTACCAGGTACAGCCTGATACAGGCAGTTTAAAGGAAATTACATTACTGACGGCTTCTAGCCGTCGCTGGGACTGGGGAGTGACTTATCTACTGACGGCTAGTAGCCGTCGCTGGGATTGGACGGGTTAAGGGAAGATTTCCACTTAAGGGATTTTTTTTTTGGACCCGTTTCTCCCTAATGTTTAGCCTCATTGCTTTTGAGATTTTAAGACTGAGATGACGGGCCGTAAACCAACGATACACCGAGTGGCCTGCATAACCACTCAGGCAACCTCAAAACCCCAGGGCAGACAACGAAGATATCTACCAGAGTACCCCCTCCGAGTCCACAAGAATCTACCTGAGTTGACCATGCCCAGCCGTCCATTTCCCAGTTATCTTTCACGCCCACAGCCATCTAAGAAAACGGAACACTCTCTCAGCCAGTCACAAGCCGTATTCTGCAGCCAACCACAACCGCCCTGGGACAGCCAATTAGAACCCTCCTTTTACATAGCCTCCACCAACAGTAACGCTCCCTGTATTTTTCCGCCAGATCTAGAATATGACGAACACTCTCTAATGCAATCTGCTCACCAGCGCCCCGAATATTTCAGGAACCAATGACCTGATAACGCCTGACCACTCCAAGCCCCCGAGGATACAACTACAATCCTCTATGTGTATGGCTTAGGGTAACTAGAAGACCTACAAGACAGTTGCTCCATTTTAAGCTCTAAGTGTTTTCTATTTTTCATAGCAGCCCTTGACCCAGATTCACTAACAGTCGTACGATCCGAAAACTCCCTTACCGTTCCCTTACGTCTCAACGCTGATATTCACGAAGCGTCGTAGCGGCCATCTTTGATCGTAGGAAGCCCCTAAAATCCCCTTTCGCAAAGGGTGGTCCAGACCACCCTTACATGAATTTGACCCGGATATAGGTACACAAATATCGATAACACAACCCGCGACCATAACAAATTTGTCTGCAGTATAGCTCTTTATGACACACTAAGTCATTATTGAGGCAATAATAGCGCAATATGATTGTTAACTTGTGTTTACAACACCATTAAGGCATTTAATACAAAGTATGAATATATTTGTATCCTTAATGTCTTATGACAGGCCGAATTAAGCTATGAATAGCCTACATATGCCAGCCTAGACCTAGTCAAGGTTAATTGATGCACAAATTCATGTGCTGCGACAACACGTAGCCTACCATTAGTAGATTTTAACCCTCATTTATTGCGGAAATGTTTGATTCCAACTCCCCACCACCTCTGAGTTAGATTAGGGTAGCCTATTCCTCAACAAATTTGAAATTATCACAGGAACAAAATTATGAAAAGAATTACCCTAGGCCTAGCCTAAAAAATGAATAAATAATAAACGCTGTGTGAATAATTTTGTTTAGCCTAGCCTAGGCTATAACCTAGGTTTATTTTGAAAAAGTTAGGGCTATTTAGGCTAGACAAGTTAGGCCTATGTATGGTATTTTGGTTAGGCTAGCAATGCCTAGCTTGGTGTAGCCTAAGCATGGTAAAGTAGAAGCCTAGCAGGTTAAGATGGTGTTTGCAGGCATACCGTCCTCATTGTTAACTAGCTGTTATTAGTCCCATGCTGGTAATATATTTGATGATGGCAATAAGTCATGGGAGGTGAGGGGGACAAAGCCCCCCTCAACCTATCATTATTTCCCATGGCCAACTGTTGGATAATAGATTTAGGAGGCCTATGCTAGGCCTATTTTGAAAAGGTAGATATGCCTTGAGGTGTTGTGAATACCCTAGGCCTATTTTGAAAAATTAGGCCTAGGCTAAGTCTGGCATTTTGGCTTGGCTAGAACTGCCTGTGTAGGCATAGACATAGTAAAGTCTGGCATTTTGGTTTGGCTCGCCCTGTCTAGGTGTAGACATGGTAAAGTAGAACAATATACTGTGGTTAAGGTATAAATAATACTCCCAACTAGCCTAACATATGATTATCAATGATCAATCCGTCGAAAATCCTTTAACTTGGGCCACTAACAGGCTTCCCTGTAGCCTAGCTAGGCTAATTTCTTATCATCAATTCACAAGATACTCTATTCTTCTTCCTGCTGGCTGTGGTGGATCGAATTAGCCATGCTAAACAATGACAAGCTCATAAATTAAAGTATATTAGGTTCTTCTTGGCGCTTCGGTCATATGGGTGACATATTGTTTATTTACAAAGGCCAAGCGCCTGATTGGTCAAGAGAAGCCTCGGTGAAAATAACCGAAAGGGAGCCGTAAGGGAGCTCAACGATGCGTTCGTGAATACACCTTCCGCAGTCCCTTAGGAACGATCGTAGGTTGCTGTACGACATCGCACGCTACGACCGTTAGTGAATCTGGGTCCTGGACCTTCCAGCTGCCCCCTTAAGTATTGTAATATTGCTTTGGAACCAGGCCCACATGATAATACCTGAGTTCCCAGGTTAGAATGTATATGTACCACACAACAACCATTTTTCCTCTTTCCTCAACACCCCTTCCCCCCCCCCCCGAGTTCATTAACACCTGAAGCAAGAAAATATTTTCATAGGACCTCAGAAGCACCTGAGGAAAGTAAGCACCACCTCACCTACTGACTAAGCTTGACCACCAGGAACGGCCTAGTTGGGACAGTGTTGCTAGGGTTCGCCCCCCCTCCCCCCTTGCCCTCGAGAGTGCCCCCGGACGACACCTCCCCCTCCTTCAGGATTACTGGAGGACCACCTGTCTGTTGCCTGGCACCCTGAACCGAGGACCCCTGCTCGAGCTACGGACGTAGGCCTGGACTTAGGACCCCTGCTCCATTACGTAAACAGGCCTGGACCTAGGACCCCTGTTCTAATTACGTTAATCAGGCCTAAACCAAGAACCCCTGCTCGAGGAGGTAACCAGCTATGCAAGAATTGGCTACTATCTTCTACGCTGGCTAGACCAGCACTCTCGCCCCCCCCCCTGCCCTTCCAAATACCTAAGTGTTTCTGTGTCTTTCTCTGTTGACTATTGTTGTGAGGTATTGTTTAGGTAAATATGTGAACCGTGTGTGTCCTAAATTAATTGTGATCTGTGCCTAAGACCACGTACTTGCGTAATAAGTGTCATCCCTCTGAATCTGTGATATTCTGTGTTAAACTTGCCTTAATTCCTTGACCCTTGTTCAAGACTTTATTTAATTCATAACTTACGCATACGTTACATATCCGTGTATTAATATATATATTCAGGCCCCCACGCTCGCAGATTTACTGACTACGTGTATATTGATTTATTCTTTGTGAGTTGAAGTCTTAGTATATTCCGTGATCACTCCATTTATATAATCACTTTTTACCTAGAACCTACGCCCAATTTTCCAACGAGTGCATAGTGGAATTCCTTAATTCTTTTGCTAATAAATCGCATATGAAATATATCTTATAGATGTGCTTTTATGTTCTTGTAAATCTTGATGTTGTGATATTTCGAATACCGTGTTTAGGAATTATTTCCTCCGTGTTTCGTCTCACTTTCGTCCACCTTACACTAATTGTATCTGTGTATTTCATTCACCTCGCAGCTGTTAACCCGTTCAGAACCGAGTCTGGTACTATTCATTTTGAGTATCAATGAGTAGGACTTCGTCGCCTACGTCCATGTACTAATTGTGCCTATACATTTAATTTACTCGCCCTGTTAACTCGTTCAGAAGCGAATCTGATATTGCGTTAAATGTCAATGAGCTAAACTTCGTCATTAGCGCCAATTTAATTATTAAGTCCGATCTACCGATCGATATTTGTTAATCAGTCAGTTTCCACTTTTTGAGATTAAAACTTCAGTGTTCATTTCAATCTGAGTCTATTGGAACTCAGCTAGTTATATAGATTATCTTCGTTTGTTGTCTTTATCACGAATATTTAAATTTAAACCATTTCCTTTGCGTATCCAATTCACATTATTACTTTGCTTCGCCTAGAAAATATTAGAAACACGAATTCCTAAGTTCGGTTTGTTATCGTAGCATATGTTCAAGTAATATAATCCTGTGATAAGATATACATTCAATTAGGGCGATTTTGATACTTCTCAGTGATTATAAATAATAATCTCAGCCCTGTCCTGTCAAGTAAATTAACATCGCAGTTCAGCTAAGTTCATAGTTGCATTAACTAAGAAAAGTATTTATTACTACCTCAGTTTACCTGGTGACCTTTCCAGTGACCTGACCTGAGGGCAAGTTCACGCGGTAGTTTTAAGGGGACCGACCGGTTAATTACAAACTTCCAGGTCTTACTTTCAATTTAAATGAAATTTGGCACAAGGTGTATAAGACCATAAAACTAGATCAAAAGATTTGTTTTGTGTTTTTTTTTTTGCTTTTTGCAATTTAGGTAAAAACAAACGTTGCCAATCATAGCACTGCAGAAAATTATAAACTCCTACAGATATCCCCATAGCACATGTTGTATGTGATCAAACAACTCACAAAAGGTGTATCTGTAGTTTCTATAAAACTTATTTTATATATTTTGTGTATTTGTTCGATTTAGGTGATTACGGATTCAGGCGAATATATTTATAGAAAATTACAACTTTGACGACATATTGTTAAAAAAATTAAATTACTAGAGTAAATTGGCTTGATAGGCCTTTTAGTGTTTTTAATTACCTTTCCAATGGTATATACACCATTCCTATAGGTTCAATAATAACTGTAGAATAACATCCGATAGTGCGGCAATATAGGTTCTGAGAAAAACAGGTGAAAGTCTAAGGTAATTAGGTGAACATTTTTACTTTTGTTTTTTAGATTTACAATATTTTACGCAAGAACATGGCAAAGTAGAAGATAAAGCGTATGGGAGGGTGTAGAGTAGCTTACGCTCTTTCGATTTATATAGGTATGCTCCTCGTACGACCAGTAGTTACTGAGCATGTTAATTTCAAAGTTCGCTAAATAACGTTTTTAGAATTACAGGAAAAGTTTGGAAAACATACAAAAACAAACGATTTCCAATGAGTTTTCACTAATAACATTTCACTGGCTTATGAAGGGATGTTGACTCTTGTTAAGTAAACACCTATTGGTATTTTCAGGATTTCGAGTTTGTTAAGCCTAAATTAACCGTCGATCCCCTTAAGGGTCAGCTGAGCCCTACGCGTGACTTACCTAGCGCTAGCTCCTGTGCCAATATCTTTATAAGCTCAACTCTCCACATTGTGACTCTTGGATAATTATCTAGAGCATTGAAGTCTCTTGTGAATACGGAAGATATTTTGACTCATTTACTATTGCATTGAAGGTTAAAATTTATTCTTGTACATTATGTCTCTATGTATGTTTTCCACATGATCTGATTTAATGCTAGACTCTCGCTATTGAGTTATTCTGGTATCAGTAACATTGTCCTGAAGTAAGGATAATATATATATATGTTTGTTAATATTGTTGGGTCATCCCTCATGATCCTTATTATTCACCTACTAGTCAGGGAGCATGTGTAGCAAAATAAAATCCCGCTGGAATTTTGGTATGAAAGCATGCCACCTGTTCAAATGTCTCAAGGACATCCCAAATAACAATAAAAAACATGTTGGCAGTCTGAGATACGTGTATGACCAGCATGGGGATTCGAAAACAAAATACACATTTTGCTGAGTGATACTACATACATTTTATATATATCGTATATGAAATATCATACATAACGTATAAAAAATATCATATATATATATATATATATATATATATATATATATATATATATATATATATATATACCTACCTATATACCTATATATATATATATAGCTATCCGCTTTACCACAATAAGTAGGTTGGGTAAAGGTGGCATGCATGCGGTCTTTTTGTTTGTGTCAATTTTTTACTTTTGGCTTTTTTGCCCGGCTTTTGTCGTTGTTTTCTGCTGTTTTGGCTATTTCTTATCTAGCATCGCTCGTAATTTGATAGTGTCTGTTTTGTAACTTGTGCGCCGTGTAATCACTTTATCACTGAAGACAGCATAGTTTGCCGAAACGTTTGATTGTTTTTTTTTTATGTCCAATTATGTTGTGATATCTATTTGTTGTTATGCATATATACACCCTTGTCTTGATCATACGATTCATTTATATATATATATATATATATATATATATATGTGTGTGTGTGTGTATGTGTGTGTGTGTGTTGGTGGATTCACAATTTTCTTGGTGCACTAATTCACATTATTTCTTGTTGCAGAGGTGATTGTTGACGGAGACATGGAGTCTGCACTGATTGTTGACGGAGACATGGAGTCTGCACCACCTGCAAAATCAAGAAGACAAGACACAGACTACAAGCTTTGCATCATCTGCCAATCTGAAACAGACAAAGACTTAATTGTTGCTCCTAGTTCTCACGAGAAAGTACTTGATGTGATCCGAAAGAGTGCCAGGTATGGTGATGGTAATTTCCCAGAAATCAGCAGGCGCCTGGGTAATGTTACTCATGAGACACTTAAACTTAAGTCAGCCACATGGCACAGAAAATGCTACCAAGACACAGTCCATGCCGGAATGTGTAGGCGAGCCAAGGAACGCTATGAGAAGAAACTCTCGGACATGAACACCCCTGGAAGTTCCTGCTGGACTCAATCACCAAGTGGTAGCAGCTTCACCCGTTCACAGTCAGTGCCCTACAACAAGGATCTTTGCTTTTTCTGTGAACGCTCTGGGTCTGTTCGAAATCCTCTGCACAAGGTTTCCACAACAAGTGCTGGCCAAGCTCTGAACCAAGCTTTTCAGAAGAGTGCAAACGAGAAACTGTATGTCAAACTTTGCACATCAATTAATCCAGAAGATGCACATGCAATCGACATCAGATACCACAAGAGATGCTGGGCCACACATGTCAGCAATATCGATCACAGAAAAACCCCACTTGAACTGAACCAAAGCAATGCTGATATACTTGGTGCACAGATAGTGTTCCTGAGTCTGGTTGAAAGCACTCTGATGGAAGGAAATGTGGTTAGTATTGCATTACTCCAAGGATGTTTATAAGGGTATACTCTCAGCCAATAATGCGGAGAATACACACTGCTATCGGAAGAAGGTGAAACACCTAATCGAAACGGAAATCCCCTCAGTGGAGTTCCACAAGCCCAAGCGTGTGAACGAACCAGAACGTGTAACCCTGAAGCACACTAGAGATGCTGCGGTCCAGCAAATGGAAGATACTGGCGGCAGCAGTAAAGATGATATGCTAATTCTCTACAATGCTGCATCAATTCTCAGAAAGGCTATCAACAAGTGGAAATTTGCTGGATCTCTCACAGATGTAACGAGCCAGCATGTACCAAAAGAGCTGTACTGCTTTTTTTGCTGGCTTATTCAAGGTCCAAGCAAAACCCTCTCGACTGACAACAAATCATCAGAGGTTAACAAACATGCCCAGAGCCTAGCCCAAAGCACCGTTATTATGTCGCTGTCCAGTCGCCAGGTCAACAACACGAAGTCGCAAGCCCTGAATTTGACGCATGAGATGGTTTTTGTTCACAAAGAGGCAGATGCAGTCTGAGAGGCTGCCTCCTACTCAAGATGCACTGCAACAATCAATCCTTCGGGCTCATCATCAAGCAATCATATGGAACAATGACACTGTTGCGAACCCAGATGTACCTTCTCCTGAGAACTATGGCTGGACATTAGAAGATAACAGGTGGGTTCCAGTCATGACTACGCAGCTGTCTGCACCAAAGTCAATCATCCAGCTGGTGAAGTGTGGATGTACGAAGGCCAAATGTGACACAAACAGGTGCAGCTGTCGAAGAGCCGGCCTCAGCTGCACAGAACTCTGTGCATGCTGTGAAATCGGTGAAGTGTGCGAAAACGACACAGCTTCGGTTTATGAGGAAGAGTCTGAGCCAGAGGACTCTGACAATGAGGATGGAGATGGAGACATGTGAACTGTACATATCATGCTTATGAGGACATTCATGTGTGATAATATTGGAGCAAATTTATTTGACTGATACCTGTTTTCCGTGATACAATTTCACAATTATTTTCAGTTCAATGACAGAAATATTTTCAAGGGTATAGCTACTATATTTGTTTTACTCAATAATGTAATCGTTCTAATCACAGCTATAGAAAAAACCTTGCAAAATTGGACATTTGGTATGATCCTCAAGTGGTTGTCATTGAATACAAATAAAACAATCTGAAAATTTGAGAATTTGTTTTGAATTTAACTCCCAAGATTCACACACGTTTCTCAGACTGCCAACATGTTTTGTATTGTTATTTGGTGCATCCTTAAGACATCTAGATGGGTGGCTTGCTTTCATACCAAAATTCCCACGGATTTCCAAAATGCTCCCTGACTGTACTCTCATGCTTAGTAAATAAAGCCTTTATATGTGTTCTTCCCTGTGTTGTTATTGAGTACTATATTGAACCTTTGAATACCATTTTTACTGTATATAGAAAATACTCGGTACGTTCCTGTCAAGTATATTTAAGTCCATCAAACCAGAACTAGATTGTTTTACGGACTGTATCAAGGGAACTAACTTATCAGAACCCGGCACAACACTGGTAGCCAGCAGTGTCTTGATACGGCATACCAGTACGGATATTCTAACAATTTAAAAAAAAAAAATATCTCGGTATACAATTGACAATATCCTACTCTCATCATGGCAGCAGCACTCAGGTTCGAAATCCCGGTCTTTAAAACCGAGGAGCATGACATTTATACTTACCTGGAGATAGTCAAACCTATCCTAGACCTGATGTTTAGGGAAGATGACGCTTCCAAGATACACACCATTGTACTTAAACTAGGAAAGTACGCATCAAAGGTATCAGGATACGTGCGTGATAATATGCCAGGGTTGACATGGGCCCAATTTGAAGTTTACGTCAGATCAGTTGTTAGCCCCATATTAGGTCAGACGATTGCAGACAAAAAGTTTCATGCAGTCACATATACTGGCAATTTAGATGGGACCATCGAAAAGCTACAACAGCTGGCAATGAACAGTTTCCATGAAGAAACAAATGCACAAAGAAGAAAACTAGTGTTCAAAGCTCTAGTCAGGATTCTCCCTGATCCTGTGGCCAGACATTTCTCCATCATAGACCCCAGACCTGCTCACCATTAAGAGGATCATGGCCATGCATAACCCACAAGAACCCAGTCAACCTACCACCAACAAGATAGCCACAGTGATTAGCAAAGTCACTACTCACCCTACTCCTAGCCCTCTCATTAACAGAGGCCCTGCAGTCCCCAGACCCTCAGACAGAATTGAAGAATGGGCACGGATACGCCCTGCTGACTGGAAGCCTTGCAACTCTACATGCTTGCTTTGGTCCATCAAGAGGTCCTTTGGGGAACTCACCAGGAAAAGGAACCGAGCTCCAAGTTGGTGGGCCCAAATACCGTGGGTCAAGCCACGACCAGTGTCCGCTATCACAGAAAATAGCATGGCGGGCATAGAAGAAGAAGACATGGAAGACGCCCCAGAGAGTTCAACGCATCAGCCGGAGCCCATCCAAACAGAAAACTTGTATTTTTAGCTCGCCCCCCCACATAAATCGTCGCGACCATGGCGGGGGCTCATGACAATACACCACAAGGAGGACTTCCGGTGTATCACAAACTCACTCTGAATGGGGTGAAAGTGCGACTCTTAATTGATACGGGGGCTTCCTGTTCCTGTCTTTTCCTTCCTTTTTTCCAGAAGCATAACAAAAGTTTCGGAGACATTGTGCCCTCCCACATAATCTTAGTCAGTGCCAAAGAACAAGTTATTCCCAATCTGGGGCAAACTCGTCCGTTGCACGTCCAACCCCCCCTTCCCCATCAAGGGGTGCAACACTCATTTGTGGTGTACCCCAGTGAAGCCAAATATGACGGCTACCTAGGGCTAGATTTACTAGCAGCCCTTCACGCCTCCATAGATTGTTGGCGCAGGACTTTGTCATACGACTATGAGTCCGAAAAAGAAAAAAAAACACACAACAACAAACCCCAACCCCCCTAACGTCAAGCAACCTAAATCCCTTCCCAACAACCCTACCTATGATGTCACGGCATCTAACTCCCTAGCCAATCACATTGCAACCTGCCCTAACTCTGAATCCTCCCCATTCCCCAAATGCCCCTCCCCATCTAACAGTTGCTTAAATGACCCTCCCCAACCCACAACCCATCCTGAACCTCATTCCTGCCCTACCCAGATCCTTTCTCCTGCCATAATCTCTAAATCAACCACCATTCCTCCTCATCATGAACAATGGGTCCCCTTGGCATCCAGATTCCAAGGGCCTTCCCTTTTGACCCCCCACCTCCGAAGCCCTTTCGATGGGGCCTGCCTAACCGCTCCCACTTTGCTACCTCAACACATAAATTGCATTAAAATTGCTAACATATCTGAACAACCTATCAAACTACCCAGAGGTTTGGAAATTGGAGAACTAGAAATGTACTCCGAGGAACTAACCCCACCTGTTGACCCTTCCCCCACCCTTTTCCAACCCTCTCCCTGACATACCCACTACTCTAACCCACCACCAGCAGTCAGACCTCAAACACCACCTCCTTTCCTTTCAAGATATTTTCGCCACTTCCAACCGAGATATGGGTAACACCCAAGTCTTACATCACCCCATTCAGACCGTGGGCCACTCCATCAAGCAAGCCAAAGCGTCAAATTATTTCCTTTTTTCCTTTGCCCCTCAACTTTCTCTTCATAATTGCTGAGGGGCACAGGGCCCTGGGTGGGGCTTTGGTTTCCCGGGCGTTTCCGCTCCCTCCTCAGCTCCCCGCCATGGAGTGGTTTCGGTCACTCCAGGCTTTATTGTGGTCGGCAGGGAAGGTTCTGTGGGGGCGCTCTGAAATGGCCTTGGCCTTGCTCGGGGCCTTGGGGCTGTTCGGCCAGGCAGCTTGGGGAACAACAACAACAACAACCTATCAGGAGGAAAAAACCCATCCAAAGACTCGAAGAAGTAAAAGAAGTCCAAGACATGCTCACAACAGGAATAGTTAAACCCTCACATAGCCCTTGGTCTTCACCGGTGGTGCTTGTCAGAAAGAAAGACGGATCCACCAGATTCTGCGTCGACTATCGCCAGCTAAACGACGTAAACCATTAAAGACGCCACTCCCCTTCCTAGAATCGAAGACTCTCTCGACTCTCTACTAGGAGCCAAATGGTTCACCACCCTAGACCTGCAAGCTGGTTATTGGCAAGTACCTGTCCTACCCGAACATCAACAAAAGACAGCATTCTCCACTAGCCAAGGAAAACTTTATGAGTTCACTGTACTTCCGTTTGGGTTCTGCAACGGACCAGCCACCTTTTCCAGATTAATGGAATCGGTGTTACAATGTTTAACCTGGGAAACATGTTTGGCGTACCTCGATGACATCATTGTGTTCGGCACTACCTGGGCAGAACACCTCCAATGCCTCAAACAAGTATTCCAGAGGATTAGAGAGGCCAACCTGAAACTTAAACCTCAAAATGCACCCTGGCCCAAAAACAAGTCAACTTTTTGGGTCACATAGTGTCAGAAGATGGTATCGCTCCAGATCCAGCAAAATTAGAAGCCATCAGGAAAATTCCCCCCCCCCCCACTAACGTAAAAGGTGTACGTGCTTTCCTCGGCCTGGCTTCTTACTATAGAAGATTCATAAAGAACTTTGCAACCATTGCTAAACCTCTGCACGACCTAACCAAGAAAGAAGAACCTTTTCAATGGACAGAAGCAAGACTGCAAGCTTTTCAGACTCTCAAAACCAAATTCGTTGCCTCCCCTGTTGTATCCTTCCCTGACTATACCCAGCCTTTCCGACTCTACACCGACGTATCCCAATTCGGAATAGGCGCAGTTTTAGGCCAAACCCGTGATGGGAAAGAGCACATAATTGCTTGTGCAAGCCACGCCCTGAACCCTGCAGAAGTCAATTACCCAGCCACCAAGAGAGAATGCTTAGACATAATTTGGGCCTTGCAACACTTTAAAGCATACCTAGCCAGAGTAAAAGTAACAGTCATAACTGATCATCATGCATTGCAATGGCTAAGAAAATCGGACACCAAGAACGCCTTAACTGTTCGTTGGAGAGAATCCCTGGAAGAGTTCGACATAGATATAGTCTATCGACCAGGGAAACTGCATACAAATGCTGATGCTCTCTCTCGCCTCCCCCTGCAACATCAACATGCCGAAGAGGAAAAAGACCCCCCTCACACCATCCACGCCATTCACCATCTAGGACAAGTAGAAGAAAGCCAACAAGAATTATTAAGCAACTATCAAAGACAACAAAAACCCGACTGGATCCCTAGAAAACTGTTTGACCAACTATCCAGATGTGGGGATAACTTATTCACTCTAGAAGGAAAAATTGTGATCACCCCCCAAAACGCATTTCCAACTATAATAATATTAATAATAATATTTATTCAGTTAGCAATTTACAGAGTTGGTACCACATAGCATGTTACAAATATGACATGTACCAGCCTTGCATAATTCCAACTAAGGATAGCCCAATAAGGCCGTTAGGCGTATTTCCATTGGGGTCCTTGTGGGATTAGGTTAGCTGGGGAAATGGGGAGGATAAAGAAATAGATACTTTAGAGAAAGTATTTCTAGGGGGTTATTTTAAGATACCTTACATCCTATAGTAAATATCAGTAATCCGTAATCAGTAATCATTTCAGTTTGGTTTGTCTATCTCTTATGTCGTATTTAGTAGAAGACATAAGCTTGGTGCTCCCTTCTCGCAGCTGTCCGGTTCAGGTGTTTCTTCAGGCTACGTCTGAAGGAATACAGTGTTTTTTTTTCACGGACTGACTGGTGTAGGTCGTTCCAGTCTTTGATGGCAGTGAAAAGAATGTTTGCATACCCTGTCCTTGGATTCTCGGGACCTTCAAATTAAACATCCTGTTTCTTGTATTATGTCCACTCCTCACATTTGCTTTAACAAAATCATTCTTTAGATACTCTGGAGCTCTGTCATAGACAATTTTGAAGGCATTAGTGAGCCTGATTTGTTTGGCTCTGTCAGAGACATTGAGCATACCTAGTGACTGAAGTTGTTCCTGGCCAACATGTGATCTGGGTCCTAGGTTCAGCATGAACCTAACCATTTTATTTTGAGTGACCTGAAGTTTGTGCTGTGCTGATTTAGATGATGCAGAGTATCAGGATGACACAGAATAGTCAAAATGACATTGAACAAGCGCTTGGCAGAGGGTCTTTTTGGTCGCCGCGGGCAAGCATCCCACCTGTCTATACAGGTATTTTATACGTGCAATCTATACACAACTATGCAACCAATACACATGGATAATGGCATCCATTTAGCCTCAAAACCGCCTCATCGCCACTTTTCAACAAGTGTACTGGACACCATCTCCCTACCTAACCGCCAAAAAGATAACAGAAGCCTTAAAAGCGTGTACCCTAGGAAAATACAGAACCAGGACACCTGGCCCCACAGGAAAATTAGCTACATCCAAACCATGGCAACTCCTTGCAGTCGACGTCATGGGACCCCTCGAAAACAGCCATGGAAACAAATAAATCATCACCTTCGTTGACACCTATTCCAAGTATGTAATAGCATGCCCAGCCAAAGAACACTCCGCTTTAGCAGTGGCAGAAGCCCTAATCCAACATGTGTTCCCCTACTTCGGATTGCCAGAAGCCATTCACTCCGACAACGCCCCAGAATTTATCAGCCATGTGTGGTCACAACTATCACTGATGTGTGGCTTCAAAATCAGTCACTCTTCTCCTTACTGGCCCCAGGGAAACTCCATCTGCGAAAGGAGTCATAGAACCATTGCAAATCAAATCAGAACCAGGCTGCAACAAATGGACTCTAAAGACTGGTCCAGCCAAGTAAGGATTGTGCAATGGGGCATCAACACCTGCCCAAGAGAAGATGGAATTACCCCCCACGAACGAGTTATGGGAGTAACCCCCCTTCTCCTCCCATTACGTCATCTGGCTGCACCATATGAACCATCCTCTAATTTCGACCAAAATCTACTACACCTTAAGAACAGACTTCGTCAAATAAAATATCTGCATGACCTTCAACCTGATGAGACCCCCAAAACCAGCCCACATCACATTGGAAACCTCGTCATGATGCACACCCGCCAGTCCCCTCCAAAATGAAACCGAGATTCAAAGGCCCCTTTGAAATCTTGTCTGTGCCCAACTGCTATCAAGTTACCATAAATTATTTTGGGGAACCACGCACGTTTCGTAACAGGCATGTACGTAGATTTCAACCGATCAATGACAATGATGTAATGCTCGCTAATTCAGATCAACATGACAGGTTACTAAATGACAATAATCCCAACATATCATCCACAGAGTCCACCCTTCCTGAGCTGCTTCCTCCTTCTTCTCCCTCTCGTCAATTCAAACAATCTCCTGATCTAACCAAAGTACATAAGCCTACCCCACCCTCCACTAGCCCCTTGCAACATAATCCAGTTCCTACACCTGCACCCCCTATTCCTACCCGCACTGTCTCTGCCCCTCCAGTACCCTCTACTAGGACCACCTTCCCACCCTTCAACTGCCCAGCCATCACCTTCTATAACCCTATCTTCATTCTCTCAATCATCAGGTACTCAACCAACCACTCCTGTCACTATCATTCTGCCTTCAATTTCTCAACCCCAGGCTACTCCTTCTCCTCCTCCTGTTGTATCTCCTCAGATTACTTTACCTACTCCTCTTACCCCTGTCATAACTAAACCAACTTATGCCTCCAAACTAAAAACTACTTCACCCCACCTCAACACTAGCTCTCAATCCTCTCCTTTGATCAGACCGACCCCACAAAAACTAAATCGGCCTCCTCTCTCTCACAGCTCAGCTTCTTCCCCCTCCCCTCAACCTCGTGTACATCAACCTGTCCTAACAACCTCTAAATCCTCAGTATGTACGAGATCTGGCCGGCGTGTGACACCACCTCAACGATGGGCCCCCACCTTCGAGCCCACCTATAATACAGCCACCCGACCAGCCCAACCACCCAAAGTTAGTGCGACTTGGCCCAACCACCAACACCCAAACGACAAGGCCGTCACAACACCTCCAACCACCACCAGGACCAGACCACCTACCAGTACTCCTGCAGCCACAGCAACTCAACCATCAACCCCTCGTCCACAAACCCAAGAAGCCACTATGAAAATAATAAGAGTGGTTCCCTACGAGGCTATATGCCAGTCCCCATCCCCACCACAAATACCCTGCTACAGCTCGACAAGGAATCCACCGAAGACTGGCAAATAAGAATGACACTGAACCCCACCCAACCTACAGATGTCCCCTCGGCGACTTGGTTCCTCGTCCCCAATCCTCACCGACATCCAGGACCTACCTAATTAAATCGCGAGGTCGCGACTTTTTCCATAACGAAGGTGGTGAGATGACGGGCCCTAAACCAACGATTCACCGATTGGCCTGCATAACCACTCAGGCAACCTCAAAACCCTCAAAACCAGGGCAGACAACGAAGACATCTACCAGAGTCCCCCCTCTGAGTCCACAAGAATCTACCTGAGTTGACCATGCCCAGCCGTCCATTTCCCAGTTCTCTTTCACGCCCACAGCCATCTAAGAAAACGGAACACTCTCTCAGCAAATCACAAGCCGTATTCTGCAGCCAACCACAGCCGCCCTGGGACAGCCAATTAGAACCCTCCTTTTACATAGCCTCCACCAACAGTGATGCTCCCTGTATTGTTCCGCCAGATCTAGAATAAGACGAACACTCCCTTATGCAATCTACTCATCAGCGCCCCGAATATTTCAGGAACCAATGGACCTGATAACGCCTGACCACTTCAAGCCCCCGAGGATACAACTACAATCCTCTATGTGTATGGCTTAGGGTAACTAGAAGACCTACACGACAGTTGCTCCATTTTAAGCTCTAAGTGTTTTCTATTTTTCATAGCAGCCCTGGACCTTCCAGTTGCCCCCTTAAGTATTGTAATATTGCTTTGGAACCAGGCCCACATGATAATACCTGAGTTCCCAGGCTAGAATGTATATGTACCTCACAGCAACCATTTTTCCTCTTTCCTCAACACCCCTTCCCCCCCCCTCCCCCCCCCCCGAGTTCATTGACACCTGGAGCAAGAAAATATTTGCATAGGACCTCAGAAACACCTGAGGAAAGTAAGCACCACCTCACCTACTGACTAAGCTTGACCACCAGGAACGGCCTAGTTGGGACAGTGTTGCTACGGTTCGCCCCCCTCCCCCCTTGCCCTCGAGAGTGCTCCCTGATGACACCTCCCCCTCCTTCAGGATTACTGGAGGATCACCTGTCTGTTGCCTGGCGCCCTGAACCGAGGACCCCTGCTCGAGCTACGGACGTAGGCCTGGACCTAGGACCCCTGCTCCATTATGTAAACAGGCCTGGACCTACTGTAGGACCCCTGTTCTAATTACGTAATCAGGCCTAAACCAAGAACCCCTGCTCTAGGACGCTGGCCAGACCAGCACTCAGGTACTTGGGTATCTCTAATACCTAAGTGTTTCTGTGTCTTTCTCTGTTGATTATTGTTGTGAGGTATTGTTTAGGTAAATATGTGAACCGTGTGTGTCCTAAATTAATTGTGATCTGTGCCTAAGACCATGTACTTGCGTAATAAGTGTCATCCCTCTGAATCTGTGTTATTCTGTGTTAAACTTGCCTTAATTCCTTGACCCTTGTTCAAGACTTTATTTAATTCATAACTTACGCATACGTTACATATCCGTGTATTAATATATATATTCAGGCCCCCACGCTCGCAGATTTACTGACTCCGTGTATGTTGATTTATTCTTTGTGAGTTGAAGTCTTAGTATATTCCGTGATCACTCCATTTATATAATCACTTTTTACCTAGAACCTACGCCCAATTTTCCAATGAGTGCATAGTGTAATTCCTTAATTCTTTTGTTAATAAATCGCATATGAAATATATCTTATAGACGTGCTATTATGTTCTTGTAAATCTTGATGTTGTGATATTTCGAATACCGTGTTTAGGAATGATTTCCTCCATGTTTCGTCTCACTTTCGTCCACCTTACACTAATTGTATCTGTGTATTTCATTCACATCGCAGCTGTTAACCTGTTCAGAACCGAGTCTGGTACTATTAATTTTGAGTATCAATGAGTAGGACTTCGTCGCCTACGTCCATGTACTAATTGTGCCTGTACATTTTATTTTACTCACCCTGTTAACTCGTTCAGAAGCGAATCTGATATTGCGTTAAATGTCAATGAGCTAAACTTCGTCATTAGCGCCAATTTAATTATTAAGTCCGATCTACCGATCGATATTTGTTAATTAGTCAGTTTCCACTTTTTGAGATTAAAACTTCAGTGTTCATTTCAATCTGAGTCTATTGGAACTCAGCTAGTTATTTCGTTTATCTTCGTGTGTTGTCTTTATCACAAATAGCTAATTAAGGGTTAAAGATTATATCTTGACCTAATTAATACCCTCCAGTAAAACTATTTTTAAAACATTTCCTTTGCGTATCCAATTCACATTATTACTTTGCTTCGCTAGAAAATATTAGAAACACGAATTCCTAAGTTCGGTTCGTTATCGTAGCATATGTTCAAGTAATATAATCCTGTGATAAGATATACATTCAATTAGGGCGATTTTGATACTTCTCAGTGATTATAAATAATAATCTCAGCCCTGTCCTGTCAAGTAAATTAACATCGCAGTTCAGCTAAGTTCATAGTTGCATTAACTAAGAAAAGTATTTATTACTACCTCCGTTTACCTGGTGACCTTTCCAGTGACCTGACCTGAGGGCAAGTTCACGCGGTCAGTTTTAAGGGTCAGCTGAGCCCTACGCGTGACTCACCTAGCCTCCTGTGCCAATATCTTTATAAGCTCAACTCTCCACATTGTGACTCTAGGATAATTATCTAGAGCATTGAAGTCTCTTGTGAATACGGAAGATATTTTGACTCATTTACTATTGCATTGAAGGTTAAAATTTATTCTTGTACATTATGCCTCTATGTATGTTTTCTACATGATCTGATTTAATGCTAGACTCTCACTATTGAGTTATTCTGGTATCAGTAACATTGTCCTGAAGTAAGGATAATATATATATGTTTGTTAATATTGTTGGGTCATCCCTCATGATCCTTATTATTCACCTACTCTAATGCTTAGTAAATAAAACCTTTATATGTGTTCTTCCTTGTGTTGTTATTGAGTACTATATTGAACCTTTGAATACCATTTTTACTGTATATAGAACCTACTCTGTACGTTCCTGGCAAGTATATTTAAGTCCATCAAACCAGAACTGGATTGTTTTACGGACTGTATCAAGGTAACTAACTTATCAGAACCCGGCACAACAAAGACGTTCGCCCCATTAGTGTGGCGATTTTAAGAACTTTCACACCATATATGTCAATTTTAATACCTTTCTTGTCCATTTAGGCTAGGTAACGATTTTTCCCTGGCGAGCGCTAGCGAGCCTGTAATTTAAGAGGAACCGGGTCTTGGGCGGGTTGAACAAAATATAAAAATCAATAAATGAGCAAATACATACTCATACACCCATCCTCCCGTACATTTCCCAATACCACAACCACCAGTCCAACACACCCTCCGTCCCACTCACACCCCGTCCCACTCACACCCCGTCCCACTCACACCCCGTCCCACTCACACCCCGTCTCACTCACCCCCTGTCCCACTCACCACCCGTCCCACTCACCACCCGTCCCACTCACCCCCTGTCCCACTCACCACCTGTCCCACTCACACCCGTCCCACTCACCCCTGTCCACTCACCACCTGTCCCACTCACACCCGTCCCACTCACCACCCATTCCACTCACCACCCGTCCCACTTACCCTCTGACCCACTCACCACCTGTCCCACTCACCACCTGTCCCACTCACCCCCGTCTCACTCACCCCCATTCCACTCACCCCCATTCCACTCACCCCCCATCCCACTCACCCCCTGTCCCACTCACCCCCTGTCCCACTCACCCCTTGTCCGACTCACCCCCTGTCCGACTCACCCCCTGTCCGACTCACCCCCTGTCCCACTCACCCCCTGTCCCACTCACACCCGTCCCACTCAACACCTGTCCCACTCAACACCTGTCCCACTCACCACCTGACCCACTCACCCCCCGTCCCACTCACCTTCCGTCCCACTCACCCCCCCCCCCCCCCCCGTCCCACTCACCTGCCGTCCCACTCACCTGTTGTCCGACTCTCCCCCCCCCCCCCCCCCCCCCCCCCCCTCCGTCCCATTCACCACCCGTCCCATTCACCACCCGTCCCATTCACTCCGGTCCCACTCACCCGACCAAGCCCAATAACGATCATATAATCCGGTCTTACCTTGTTTGTCGTTATCAGTATGTTATTATGGCCACATTACCTTGTACAGTCAAGCTAATAAGTGATGTCTCGGCAAAAAGTATGTTTTGATCAATAATTGGCATCAGGAATATCTAAGCTTCATTTCTTCATATCGAGTGAAATATACAAACATGTTCTTACACTTACACACCCTATTCAACCTCTGATAGACATTAATACAGCACAGAGCAAGCCAAACGTAATGACAGCTGGGAAATGACTTATTAGCGAGACCTTACAGTAGAGATTGAATGGTACGGTAGGTATCCTAAATGTTATGGCCGAAGCGCTTGTAATTACCCAGCGTGATAAATACAGCCTTAGTTCAGTTTAACCTTTCCTGTACCATGTACCAGCGACGTCTTTGTTATTTTATTGTGAAATTAATAAATTAGATTATTTCTACATCCTAAAATTAAACACACGTAATAAATACAGCCTTTGTGTAGTGTAATATCAGGTAAAATACACCGTAAAATACAATACACACATATAGATTTACACATTTCGAAAACCTTTTGCATGTTTACCGATAAGTCGCTGGGAAATGGGCACAATTGAGGATAATTCATGCATAGGCTTCTAAAATGGCTGTTACATCGATAGCCATACATTGCCTGTCTTGTGAGACCATTCTGGATAGTGTTACTGCCTTCCTAACTTTACATCGATAGCCATACATTAATTGCCTGTCTTGTGAGACCATTCTGGATAGTGTTACTGCCTTCCTAACTTTACATCGATAGCCATACATTAATTGCCTGTCTTGTGGGACCATTCTGGATAGTGTTACTGCCTTCCTAACTTTACTTCTTTTCCCTCCTTTATCCCTTCCTTTATCTCTTCTCCTTTGCTTGCCCTCTTTATTTCCAAACCGACTCTCGTTTATTTCTACGTTTCATTAAGGGTGTTATCTGCTTTTTTTCTCTCCCTTTCTCTCTTTCTTTGGCTTGTATCAATTTGGCCCCATTCAGCTTACTGTTTTATGACGTTTATCCCCATTCAGGTGTCGATTTCTTCCTGGCGAGCTATAGCGAGCCAGCATAGTGTTGAGAAATCCGGTTTCGCCGGAGAAATTTTTCTGTCGAAACATGAACAAAGTTAGCCTGCTGTCAAAAATATTATACAAAAATATGCTGGCTCGCTACCACTCGCCAGGAAAAAAATCGACACCTGGATGGGGATAAATGTCATAAAACAGTAGGCTGAATGGGGTCAAATGGATACATCCCAGAGAGAGAGAGAGAGAGAGAGAGAGAGAGAGGAAAAAACACGAGGTGTGCCCCGTTAACTTCTCTCTGACTTACGTATGCTTATTTTTAAGTACACACATGTCATCATTTCAGCTGTCTAAAATATAATCCAAAATATGCTGGATCAATATCGCTCGCCAGGTGTAAATCGACACCTGGATTAGGATAAACATCTTAAAACAGTAGGCTGAATGGGGTCGAATGGCTACTACCCAGAAATAATAACAAAGCGGGTCGGTCTCATTAAACACAGGGAAGGATTTTTTAACGATTTCAGGTTAAATGAAAATATCAGATGGCCTAATAATTATATTAATGAGACATATGGAAACATAATGGTAAGGCATAGTACACATATACATATATATATATATATATATTAGTACTATTCTGCTTCTTTGTTCTATTTGCTTCACATGTTGGCAACTATGTCCCCCGACGAGAAGTGGAAGAAAAGGCTCTACTCGAAAACAGAGAACACCTTAAGGGGAGGTTTTTAGTTTGTTTCCTACTCCTCCAGCAACCTTAAAATTTCACCCCCTTGACCCCCTTTTAAGATAAATTTGTACATTTTTCGGTAGAAAAATGTCCCGGCCGAATGCCGGTTACTCTTAAATTACAGGCTCGCTATCGCTCGCCAGGATAAAATCGACACCTAAATGGCACGAAACGTCTTACAATTGACAGAATGGGACGGAAATTCTTAAAATCACCAAAACTAATGGGGCAAACGTCTTCAAATCTCAAAAGCAATGGGGCTAGACATGAGGGAGAAAGGGGTCAAGAAAACAGTCCCTTAAGTGGAATTCTCCCCTTAAGGGGAGATGTTTAGCCTCATTATTTGTTTAGATTTTAAGATGTTTGCCCCATTAGTTTGTTGATATTAAGACGTTTCGCCTCAATGCTTTGTCAAAATGAAGACCTTTCGTGCTATTTAGGTGTCAATTTTTTTCCTAGCAAATGATAGTGAGCCTGTAATTTTTTTAAGAATCGGCCTTCGGCCGGGACATTTTTCTACCGAAAAATGTACAAACTAATCTGGAAGGGGGATCTGTTGGATGTTTTATTAAGTTTTATGGAGGTCTAGGGAGGAAATACAAAAACTAATAAATATATGAACAAAAAATAAACCCATCTCCCCTTCACTGAACACTGACTCGAGGCATGTGGCTTTAAATAATGTTTATAACATAATGCTGTACATTTGAGGTCCAGCATTTTATAAACAGAATGTTAATAAATCTTCATGCAGGTATTTCCCTGGACAGTACCGATATTATGGTGTTAGACCCTCCCCATGGGTCCCACCCAACACAGTCCGCTATTAACATACAGTGTATTTTACAACACGAGTGCCACCCTGTGCCAATATTGTCACCACCATACCGGTAAGGTCCTTCCTGTATTAACCTATACATTATGTTGTTGGTTTTGGCTTTAGAAACAATTATTAAAAAGCGTCTTATTATTAACTATTCCCTTTGTTCCAATAACAGTTTCAAACAACCTCGCAACAATTGTAGATACTGTTAAATCCTTTCATTAAATATGCACCTCTGCACTCACGTTTCAGATAGGAATTCAGTGTTTATATTATGCATTGCCCAATCCCTCCCCCCACCCCCACTAACTCTCACTCTCACTCTCACTCTCTCATACAAACCTTTACTTAGCTAAAATAGCAGTGTCAGTATCAGCTTAAAGTCACGTGACGTTCACAAGTTACGGTATATCTACATTATTAATACCTATTAGTTACGGTATATCTACATTATTAATACCTATTAGTTACGGTATATCTACATTATTAATACCTATTAGTTACGGTATATCTACATTATTAATACCTATTAGTTACGGTATATCTACATTATTAATACCTATTAGTTACGGTATATCTACATTATTAATACCTATTAGTTACGGTATATCTACATTATTAATACCTATTAGTTACGGTATATCTACATTATTAATACCTATTAGTTACGGTATATCTACATTATTAATACCTATTAGTTACGGTATATCTACATTATTAATACCTATTAGTTACGGTATATCTACATTATTAATACCTATTAGTTACGGTATATCTACATTATTAATACCTATTAGTTACGGTATATCTACATTATTAATACCTATTAGTTACGGTATATCTACATTATTAATACCTATTAGTTACGGTATATCTACATTATTAATACCTATTAGTTACGGTATATCTACATTATTAATACCTATTAGTTACGGTATATCTACATTATTAATACCTATTAGTTACGGTATATCTACATTATTAATACCTATTCATCTAGCCAAATTCGTGAAACATTTCATAAGGGAAGATTGGTCGATTTTCTGGTTCCCCTTCTTCCTCATGTTTAGTCCCATTGGTTTACATATTTTAGGAAGTTCGCCCCATTAGTTTGGTGATTTTAAGACCTTTCGCCCCATTTATCAATATCGAAACCATTCGTGCCATTAAGGTGTTGATTTTTCCTGGCGAGCGATAGCGAGACTTTAATTTTAAGAGCAAGCGGCCTTCGGCCAGAACATTTTTCTATCAAAATATGTACAAATCTATCTTGAAGGCGAGTCTATGGGATATTTTTGTTATAGCATGATGAAGGTCTAGCGAGGGAACTAAAAATTAAATGAATATATACAGTATATACAGTATATACTGTATATATAGTATATACAGTATATACAGTATATACTGTATATATAGTATATACAGTATATACAGTATATACAGTATATACTGTATATATAGTATATACAGTATATACAGTATATACTGTATATATAGTATATACAGTATATACTGTATATACTGTATATATAGTATATACAGTATATACTGTATATACTGTATATATAGTATATACAGTATATACTGTATATACTGTATATATAGTATATACAGTATATACTGTATATACTGTATATATAGTATATACAGTATATACTGTATATACAGTATATACTGTATATACACTATACACAGTATATACTATATATACTGTATATACTGTATATACAGTATATATATACAGTATATACAGTATATACTGTATATATAGTATATACAGTATATACTGTATATACAGTATATACTGGGTATAGTGTATATACAGTATATACTGTATATACACTATACACAGTATATACTGTATATACTGTATATACTGTATATATAGTATATACAGTATATACTGTATATACAGTATATACTGTGTATAGTGTATATACAGTATATACTGTATATACACTATACACAGTATATACTGTATATACTGTATATACTGTATATACAGTATATATATACAGTATATACTGTATATACACTATACACAGTATATACTATATATACTGTATATACAGTATTATATATACAGTATATACAGTATATACTGTATATATAGTATATACAGTATATACTGTATATATAGTATATACAGTATATACTGTATATACAGTATATACTGTTAGTCTATATACAGTATATACTGTATATACAGTATATACTGTATATACAGTATATACTGTATATACAGTATATACAGCATATACAGTATATACTGTATATATAGTATATACAGTATATACTGTATATATAGTATATACAGTATATACTGTATATATAGTATATACAGTATATACTGTATATACAGTATATACAGTATATACTGTATATACAGTATATACAGTATATACTGTGTATAGTGTATATACAGTATATACTGTATATACTGTATATTACTGTATATACTGTATATACAGTATATATATATACTGTAGACCTAAACAAATAACCACTGTTCTCCTTCATACAATATGTTATAATTATATTTCCACATGTATTCAATAGTTTAGCGGCTGTAGCAGTTTAGACTATCAACCTTGGCGACTGTAACACTAAATTCCCGCTCAACAATACATTAACCCCTTCTGTACCAGCGACGTAATTTTAAATAATATTCTACTTGTATTTAGACGACTTTGTGCAGCTTAAGAAGGATCTGTGGTAGTAAAAAGGGCTAGTTAAGATACTTCGAAACCTGTTCGCATTTGGAGGCCCTTCCTAAACTAAATATAATCGTCTGTTAGTAGCCAGTATCCAATGACGGAACTGGTACTGATCAACGGATTAACATCTGTTTCCGGGCTGCTCATCCGCTAATGAGGTTAAGAGGGGTCACTGGCTTTGTTTTATCTTTCTCTCCTTTTCTCTCTTTTCCTGGCTTGTATCTATTCGGCCCCATTCAGCCAACTGTTTTAAGACGTTTAGCCCCATCCAGGTGTTGAGTTATTCCTGGCGAGCGATAGCAAGCCAGCTTTGTATAGAGAGATCCGGCTCCGGAAACATTTGTCTATCAAAAAATGTACAAATTTAGCTTGCTGTCAAAACAAACATATATATATATTAGCTCGCTACCGCTCGCCAGGAAAATATTGACACCTGGATGGGGGTAAACGTCTTCAAACAGTAGGCTGAATGGGGCCGAATGGATACAAGCCAAAGAGAGGGAGATAAAGAGAAAACAAGCGAAGTGGGTTCCCTTAATGAACGACGTAACTGACCACTTACGAGTTTCAGGCTATAAGGAAGTGAGAGGTATAAATGTCGATGGTTAGCAGGATTAACAACTAAAACACGGTTGTAGTACATTTATAAATACAAGAAACCCAATTGTACACACTCTTTAGCCATCAGAAACCTACATTATTATTGCTGTTCTATTTACTATCGATGTTTAGAGCTCTAACTTCCTTATAGCCTGAAACTCGCAAGTGGTCAATTAGTGATTGAACGATGACGGTAGGTATTTCCTAATTAGCTCCTAATGAAAACGTTGCATTATTTAGATTGTTTTCATTTGAAAGCGAGAGAGAGGCTTGACAGTGTGAACCTTAAAAGTAGCCCAGGATTGAAACACACTGGGACTGGAAGGGGTAGTACGTTCCTCTATTACACCACACACTGGGACTGGAAGGGGTAGTACGTTCCTCTATTACACCACACACTGGGACTGGAAGGGGTAGTATGTTCCTCTATTACACCACACACTGGGACTGGAAGGGGTAGTACGTTCCTCTATTACACCACACACTGGGACTGGAAGGGGTAGTACGTTCCTCTATTACACCACACACTGGGACTGGAAGGGGTAGTACGTTCCTCTATTACACCACACACTGGGACTGGAAGGGGAAGTACGTTCCTCTATTACACCACACACTGGGACTGGAAGGGGTAGTACGTTCCTCTATTACACCCCACACTGGGACTGGAAGGGGTAGTACGTTCCTCTAATACACCACACACTGGGACTGGAAGGGGTAGTACGTTCCTCTATTACACCACACACTGGGACTGGAAGGAGTAATACGTTCTCTATTACACCACACACTGGGACTGGATCTCTATTACACCACACACTGGGACTGGAAGGGGTAGTACGTTCCTCTATTACACCACACACTGGGACTGGAAGGAGTAGTACGTTCCTCTATTACACCACACACTGGGACTGGAAGGGGTAGTACATTCCTCTATTACACCACACACTTAAGGGGAAATGGGTCGTTTATTCTGGTCACTTTTCTCCCTCATGTTTAGCCCCATTAGTTTTCAGATGTTAAGATGTTTGCCCCATTAGTTAGTTGATTTTAAGACCTTTCACCCCATTTCTTTGTCAATATTTAGACCTTTCGTGCTATTTAGGTGTCGATTGTTTCCCTGGCGAACGATAGTGAGCCTGTAATGTTTGAAGAACCGGCCTTTGGCCGGGAAATTTTTCTACCGAAAAATTAATGAAATTAATTAAATTAATTAAATTAATTACTTAGAAAGTGTACAAAGGAACTTCACCTCACATATAAACTCAGTAAAACAGTTACACTATTGGGATCGCTTAAAATCACTCAAACTGTATTCGTTGGAACGTAGAAGGGAACGATACTTAATAATATATACATGGAAAGTCGCAGAGGGTTTTGTATCAAATCTACATACACCAATAGCAATGAAATTCAATGATAGGAGAGGCTGGGAATGCGACATCCCCAAGATGATAAATCGAGGGGCTATGGGCTCTCTACGAGAGGGCTAGTTATCACATGGAGGAGCACGTCTCTTCAACAAACTCCCGCGGCGAGTGAGAGACATGAGAGGTGTCTCGTTAGATAGCTTCAAGAGAGCTCTCAATGTCGAGCTACAAAAAGTGCCAGACGAGCCCATCTTCACAAGGGTGCGCTCCACCTCTTCGAATAGTCTGCTGCACCAATTCTCAAACAACAACGAAGGGCGGTGCGCTCTTCGGTGCCACTAGCAAGAGTGGCGAACTCCACATATGTAGGTGTACAGATTAATCTAGAAAGGGGATCTAACGGATGTTTTTTTTTAAATTTGATGGAGGTCTAGGGAGGAAACTAGAAAAATAATGAATACATGCAAAAATCGCCCAAAAAGTGAACCACCACACACTTAAGGAGAGGTTTTTAGTTTGTTTCCTAGACTTCCATCAAGCTTAAAATTACACACCCTTTCAAGATAAATTTGTACATTTTTCGGTAGAAAAAAGTCCTGGCCGAAGGCCGATATCTCTTAAATTACAGGCTCGCTTTCGCTAGCCAGGAAAATAATTGACGCCTAAATGGCACGAAAGGTCGTAAAATCACCAAACTAATGGGGAAAACATCTTCAAATCTCAAAACGCAATGTGGCTAAACATGATGGAAGAAGGGGGACCAGAAGACGACCCATCTCCCCTTAAGTAGCCCCAGATTGAAACCTACTTGGGTTGGAAGGTTAAGGAACGGGTGATAAGTTCCGCTATTACACCACCCACATATTATTACTCATTTAATAGGCATATATTTTGTATTCGTATATCAATCACAGTCCTACTACCAGTGCCCATTCGAGCCCATGCATAGATATCCACATATATACGATTGTACACATACCAATATCCTCTAACAATATAACAATATAACAATATATATATTTACGTAGATAAATCTATATCACATGCATATACGTAAAAGATACAATCATGCATATACGACAAGCCACAGCTAGAAAGGCAGTAATGAAACTAATGAAAGCATGTGATTCTCCAGGGATTCGAACCTGGGTTACCACATACATATCTTAAACACTCTAACCATTACACCATCAAGACACACACTCTTGTTTCTTCAGGCAAACACCAAAGAAAACTTGTGCAACAATACGGGGCGCAGGTGATGGTCATAATAATATGTATATCAACTATTAGTGCAATCATCTGTATATTCGGCCCACGTCTCCCGTTTGGCAGACCCAACAACATCTGTAGTGTTCCGTACTAACGAGTGTGTGTGGCCGAACACACACACACACACACACACACACACACACACAACAATCACTTACAATTAACAACACTTCACGATACCTACAGTAATTTGCAGCCTTCTTTTAGACACATATTATTTTCACTACACACACATTTACATTCGCAACATACGTCGTAAGCTTCTCCATTTATTTAACCAATACTTCCAACACAATGCGACTCAATTTGCAGTATATACTATTGGACAAAAATCAATAAATCCAATATTTTACCTGGGATGTCTGACGTCGTCGTTGCTTCACCATCCGAGAGGTCCGAGACAGATCCCCGAGAAGGGCAGCGCTGTAAGGGGTAAACAGTGAACCCATTCAACAAAACGTATAGTCACACAACAACTTCTATGATCAATTTGTATTCACATATTTTAAGGGGAGATGAGTCGGTTTTCTGGTCCCCCTTCTTCCTCATGTTTAGCCCAATTAGTGTTCAGATATTATGACGTTCGGCCCATTAGTTTGACGATTTTAAGACCTTTCGCACCATTTCGTTGTCAGTATTAATACTTTTAGTGTTATTTACGTATCGATATTTTTTCCTGGCAAGCGATAGCGAGCCTGTAATTTAAGGGAAACATTTATCTATCGATTAATTTGAAGGGTGCGCCTGGAAGTGTGGTGGGCGGGCTTGTGGCTTCGGCTCTGCTGCATGTCTGCCTGCCGAGATCGGAACCTCTCCGGGTGGCTGGGAGCCGGGAGAGTGCTGGAGCGATCTTGGTGACCCTGGTCTCTGGGTCTTCTCCTGGGTGACCTAGATGTGTGTGAATTTGTGTTTTTATCTGTGTTTGTTTGTTGTTTTATGTTGTTTTTGTGTTTTCCCCGTTCTTGGTTTGTCTTGAGTCGGCTACCCCCAATAAAAAATAAAAAATAAATAATAAAATAGAATTAAATAGAAAATAAAAACTAAAAATAGGAAAAAATGGGGATTGGGCCTGAGCATATAGATAGATAAATATATCGAAAAATGTAAACATTTATCATGAAAGAGGGTCTTGGGGGGTGATTTTTTAAAACTTGATAAAGGTTTAGGGAGGAAACTATAATTACATTAAAAAGATACATACATGAACAAATAAATACGCTCCTCCCCCCTTAAGCTGGTAATACCGTACTTCTCTGGCCTATTGTATTGATGCCGGTAAACAGAGTGAAATAGATTAGTTTACCTTAACATTTGTTTCACTTTATTCTGGCTATCATTGGACCATTGTATGCTGCTTAAGAAGGATCTATAATAGGATTAAAACAAAATAATAGCAGTTAATTTTTGCCTCTGACTCTGACAGATCCTTCCTCATCTGAAATAACTACTGATAAACAAAATAATATGGAACAAAAGTCAATATATAAATCTTTGGATAAAATAATGTAGCATCAACTTACAGAGCGTTATCAACTTACTGGCCCCAGCGCTGATATACACGCTACCGCTATCGATAATGGATTTCCCTTATTTAGGGGGGTCACCGTTTTTTTTTTTTATCTTTCTCTTCTTTTCTCTCTTTCCCTGGCTAGTATCCATTCGGCCCCATTCAGCCAACTGTTTTAAGACGTTTATCCCCATCCAGGTGTCGATTTCTTCCTCGCGAGCTATAGCGAGCCAGCATTGTATGGAGAAATCCGGCTTCGCCGGAGAAATTTTTCTATCGAAAAATGTACAAATTTAGCTTGCTGTCAAAACAAAAATATATATATGCTGGCTTGCTACCGCTCGCCCGGAAAATATTGACACCTGGATGGGGGTAAAAGTCTTAAAACAGTAGGCTGAATGGGGCCAAATAGATACAAGCCACAGAGAGAGGGAGAGAAAGAGAAAACAAGCGAGGTGGGCTCCCTTAATAATGGAAAAGTTGGTTCATTAATCATGTTGGTGTTTGTGGCTAGGCTGGTAGTGAACTAATGGGCTTATTTCTTGACCGGAGTCCATCAACTTTTACTATTATTATACTATTATTCTGGTATATATATAAACTGGCCTCACTTACGGTATTATACTATTATTCTGGTATATATATAAACTGGCCTCACTTACGGTATTATACTATTATTCTGGTATATATATAAACTGGCCTCACTTACGGTATTATACTATTATTCTGGTATATATATAAACTGGCCTCACTTACGGTATTATACTATTATTCTGGTATATATATAAACTGGCCTCACTTACGGTATTATACTATTATTCTGGTATATATATAAACTGGCCTCACTTACGGTATTATACTATTATTCTGGTATATATATAAACTGGCCTCACTTACGGTATTCAGTTCATTAAAGGGGGGTCACTGTTTTGTTTTTATCTTTCTCTCCTTTTCTCTCTTTCCCTGGCTTGTATCCATTTGGCCCCATTCAGCCAACTGTTTTAAGACATTTATCCCCATCCAGGTGTCGATTTATCGCGAGCCAGCATTGTATGGAGAAATCCGGCTCCGCCGGAGAAATTTTTCCATCGAAAAATTGATTTTTGTTTAGCTTGCTGTCAAAACAAAAATATATATATGCTGGCTCGCTACCGCTCGCCAGGAAAATATTGACACCTGGATGGGGGTAAATGTCTTAAAATAGTAGGCTGAATGGGGCCGAATGGATACAGGCCAAAGAGAGAGGGTGAGAAAGAGAAAAAAAAAACGAGGTGGGCCCCCTTAACCCGGCAAGCGCGATAGGCCTCACGGAAGGCTTCCTATAGGGAACGCGATAGGCCTCACGGAAGCAAGACCATAAAAAAAGCCTTCCAAAAAAAAAAAAGGGCCTATCAAAACAAAGGATATTGTCTCTAGGTGAGATAATTCCCCTCTAGTACTCATCCATGTGTTTCTCACCCCTCCCCCTCCCCCCCTCCTCAATTATCACCTATTTTTCCTCTTATTATCATCATTTATCGGTTATTTTTCTCTCCCGCGATAATGTAGCAGAAGTGGGTTGCATAAAAGATCGTTATGCAACACCCAGACACTGGCACACACCGCCCCGCTCGTCTCAGTTGACTCCCAGACAGCGAGAGGGGAGGGCTGCCTGTGGCTCTCTCTCGCCTGAGATTATGACCGGGTGGCCAATATCTTCGTTTTTCACCACCCAAATGCTTTTCCCACTTATTTTAGCACTCTTGAAGGTTCATATATACATCATATATGTAAAATAAAAGCATACCGAAAACAAATAATGCTTTATATTGTAAATATAACGAATTCTGTCAGAATCCAGGGCTAGAAATGCACAAATAACTACCCTAGCACCTAGGTCTATATCGCGCTTGTCAGGTTAAGAACCTACAGTAACGAAAGGCGGTACGAACCAATTGAGTATAACAGCACAAATAACTACCCTAGCACCTAGGTCTATATCGCGCTCGTCAGGTTAAGAACCTACAGTAACGAAAGGCGGTACGAACCAATTACATTATCCACTTAATTTCTCAGGGTCTATCTTAAGCTGAGTATAACTACCTATAGTGGAGCATATAACTGCAAATTTCAGGAGAATCGTTCATTCCCGGAAACAAGCACCAAATTTGGCACATATACTCCTTGGGGATTGCTCTTTTGATAAAACCCGTTAGCCACCTAAAAATTCAAGATGGCGGCCATTTTCCAAGATGGCCGCCATTGAATATACAGAAATATTGCATTTCGCAATAAAATCACAAAGACTTGTCTTATTTGAATGATCTTGCTGTCAAATCATACATTTTTCACTATGTAGAATCCGAATTTGGAACCATGGACTTACTCACTAGCTTCCTTGTACCATAATATCAGTCCCGGAATCCTAATATTCTGTTAAATTAGAGGTTCATGTTACGTCTAACTCGGCTAAAATACATGGTAGTGTATATCGTAGTAGTGTTAGAGGTTTAGTATGTGTAGCATCTTCCTGTACAAGGCTTCCAAACTGGACATGACACGATGCGGTGGGGGGGGGGGGGGGGGGGTGGACGTTGAGAGACTTGCAGCGGAAGGTGTAGAGTAGTAGCTCAACAGAGCGGATGTCGGGGGGGGGGGGGGACGTTGAGAGACTTGCAGCGGAAGGTGTAGAGTAGTAGCTCAACAGAGTACAAAGGAGTACAAAGGAAATCAAGCAACAACAGATCTAGTAACCCTTCTAGGTTGCTTGTCCTCCAAAACACTGAGGATCAAGTGTCCAAACAGTGGTTTAGAGTGGGTAAGGGAACATTGGAAAGGGAAATACTGCCCTGGAACTAATGTCCGTGGCAGGATTAGGAAGTTAGTAGGGGACAGAGGGGTTAGTAACTGAGGGGGGGATAAAATAAAGTTATTCATTTACAAACGCAGTCAGTCGCGGGTTTGATGCGAGATATTTGTCTAGGCGGAGTTTAAATGAATCAACGGTGATGCAGTCTATAACGTTTCGGGGAAGCCCATTCCACAAGTTGACAACTCGATTGAAGAAGAAATTCTTAGATTCGTGTGAGTTAAAAGATTTACCAATAATTTTGCAACCGTTTCCCCAGAGCGGATGTCAACGCACAGCCAGGCACACTGGTGGCACCGTTGCTGTGAAACTCAGCATGGGGTTCAGTATCAGCTGAATAATTCGTTTAGTGTAGCTAAATAATTAGTTTAGTGTCCCAAATGCTGTCTAATAAGCCCCGCATCAGTTAGCTACTGTAGATTACATGTAGTTTAACATAGATGTTTAGTTAGATAGCCGCGCCTGAATTGACAGGGTGTGCCAGCGCGGGAGAGCCGAGCCAAGGGTAACGGGGCTTTACATTGCTTTGCATGTAGTTACCTGGATGGTGTACAGATCTCACGGGACTTAAATGATACTGGATAAACGATCGGGCTAAGTGTAGGTCATATATTTTTATTCCCGAACCTAGTCGTATCCCATACCTTATTGTGCATGATTGTGATCAAGGTGGTAAAAGGATAACCCCTCGGCCTTGATTCACTGAATACAGATAATTATCATACTGTGATTATCTGTTATATCTGTTATCATATAACATACTGTGTTATATCATATTGTGATTATCTGTTTTATACTGTGATTATCTGTTATCTATTATATCTGTGTTACAGATAATTATCATACTGTATTCACCAAGATGGCAAATACAGATCCAGGACCGTCTAAATTCTGGACTGACTGGAGCAAGTGTTGTCTTTGCCAGAAGAAGAAGAGTGAAGAGCTCAAGTCACCACGTGCACAACAACCACAAGAACATGATGGCTACACTATGATTGCGACTACTATTCCCCTCTTTCACGCAATTAATGAGATGCCTATTGTTCTGGATCCAGCCAGACTTGATGATGGTGGTGGCATTGAAGAAACTCTGAGGAGGAACAAGGCGCAGTATCACCAAAGTTGTCGCCTTATGTTCAACAACACGAAACTGGAGAGAGCCAGAAAAAGAAGAGCAGAGAGTGCTCAGCCAGTAGAATGCCAGACCAAGCTGCGTAGAGCCAGCCTTGAAGGCCAAACATGTTTCATATGTGACAAAGAAGCCCCATCCTCTGAACTCAGACAAGTTGTTGTTGTTGTTGTTGTTCCCCAAGCTGCCTGGCCGAACAGCCCCAAGGCCCCGAGCAATTCCAAGCCCATAACCGAGCGCCCCCACAGAACCCTCCTTGCCGACCACAATAAAGCCTGGGTGACCGAAGCCACTCCATGGCGGGGAGCTGAGGAGGGTGCAGAAACGCCCGGGAAACCAAAGCCCCACCCAGGGCCCTGTGCCCCTCAGCAATTATGAAGAGAAAGTTGAGGGGCAAGGGGGAAAATGTGACGCTTTGGCTTCCAATCTTGGTAGATTGGGAGGTCAATCCACGGAAAAGACGCCGTCACTTGAGATCTAGAAAATATATAGGTAAAAGGAACAGTCAGAGTAAGCTATGGGTATGGCAGAGATTGCTCAGTTCTCACTCTGATAGACCAGCCCATCACCACATGACTAGAACCCAATCCTCTCAGCATCAGCTAGGAAAGGCCCTAGAAAGCCGCCTTTGGCGGGGGGATAGCTCCCCTATTTCAACCCTTTTCGGGGTTGGGCACCCGCCGACTCAGACAAGTTATGACGATGAACCTCAATAACAGACTTAATGAATGTGCCCAAACTTTAAATGACGGAAAACTTCTTGCAAGCTCAGCGGTGGAGATGCTATTGCACAGGAGCTCAAATACCATTTTCAATGCTTGACAGACCTGTACAATAGAGAGAGGACGTACCTCAGAGCCACCAAGAGACTGGAACAGGAACGTGCACCCGAAGAGGATGCCCACCCACAGGCATTCTCAGAGCTAGTCATATATCTAGTGGAGACCACCAGATCTGGCGAGTGTCCTGCAGTCTTCCGACTTGCAGACATAGTTCACCTGTATGCCCAGCGCCTGGAACAGCTGGGTGTTGATGCACCTGCTGTCAACTCTACAAGACTGAAGGAAAAACTGTTGTCAGAAATACCTGAGTTGGAAGTGCACAAGCAGGGAAGGGATGTTCTTCTGGCTTTCGAGAAAGATGTGGGCTTTGTCTTGTCAGAAGCCTCTGACTATTATAGTGAAGCTATTATCCTTGGCAAAACAGCTAACATCTTGCGAAGACATATGCTGGACCACAAGTCCACATTTGATGGAACCTTCCATAAGGGGTGCATCGAGCAGGCCATTCCACTCACTCTTCTTCAGTTTGTGGCCATGCTTGAACACGTAGCGGACATCAAATCTCAACTGAGGTTTGGCGCATCAAAGACAGATCTAGCAATTGCTCAGCTGCTTCAGTACAACTGCTACGCAAGGTACAAAGAAGGAGCAGCAACTCACAGACACTCCAAAGACAGAGAGACCCCATTTCCTGTTTACATGGGGATGTCCGTCTACACAAAGACCAGAAAGAGAAAGTTGGTGGAAATGCTTAACGAGCATGGCATCAGCATTTCATACGACAGGGTGCTACAGATATCTGCACAGCTGGGAGATGCAACAGTCAGCAAGTACGTGGAGGATGGGGTGGTCTGTCCACCAGTTCTGCGAAAAGGGCTGTTCACCACATCAGCCATGGACAACATAGACCACAATCCCACTGCAACGACAGCGACCACTTCTTTCCATGGAACCAGCGTCTCTGTTTTCCAGCACCCAACCAAAGAAGACAAAGGTGAAGAGCGTGGACAGCTGAAGTTCGGAGAGGAGAAAGTGAAGACAGTTCCAGAACTTCCAGACTCCTTCACCAATGTCCGGCCCGCCTTCTTCACCAAGAAGAAACCCTCTCCTCCCCAAAGTGGTGTGACACACCCAGACACCAGTCTGCTGAGGCCACAACTGGCAATGGAGTATGAGTGGCTGGAGAAGGTCACTGTGACAGATGGGCCAGTAGATGTGACTTGGTCAGCCCACCATGCTTCACAGAAGAGAGGAAAGCCATTTGAGGTCAGCATTACATCACTTTTGCCTCTGCTGCGAGATCAGGCCCACTCGGTTGCTACAGTCAAGCATGTGATGGACAAGATCAGGGAGATAGTGGCATTTCTGAACCCCGGTCAGGTGCCAGTCATTACTGCTGACCAGCCAATATATGCAGTAGCCAAGCAGGTCCAATGGCACTGGCCTGAAATCTACGGTGAGGACAAGTTCGTCATAATGTTCGGAGGCTTGCATATTGAGATGGCGGCACTGAAGTCCATTGGAACTCTACTCCAGGAAAGTGGTTGGACAGGAGCCCTCTTGGAGGCAGGGATAGCATCTCCTGGGACAGCAGATTCATTTCTGACAGCTTCGAGCATCACTAGGACACAACAGATGCACCAGATAACAGCATGCAGTCTGTACAAGCTTCTGAAGACAGCCCACACGGACTACTCGAAAGAGACAGATGAACAACCCGAAGAGGTGCCTAGCTTCGAAGCTTGGTGTGAGCATCGCAAACTGCAAACTCCCCAGTTTCATTTCTGGTATATGGTGCTGTCAATGGAACTGTTGATCCCCTTGTTGATCCGATCATTCAGGGAAGCCAACTTCTTCCTGTACTGTCAGTCACTGGCTGAGCTGATACCGTACTTCTTTGCCAACAACAATGTAAACTATGCACGGTGGCTTCCGATCCACTACAGACACATGGTGACCCTGGAACAGAAGCATCCTCAGCTGGCTCAGGAGTTCCAGAGTGGAAACTTTGTTGTACACAAATCGAGCTGACAGTTCTCAGCAATGTCATCAAGGCAGACGGGGGTGTGATCGGTGTGACTGAAGACCCATCAGCACTGAGAAGATGGATGATAGCTGGTCCTCAAGTCAGCCACTTGGTTGCACAGTATGAGGCAGCATGTGGGACCAAAGAGGGTACTGAACACACCAGCCACCATGAGGAGACAGAACGAGCACAAAGAGTGTTCCTTGAGAAAGTAGAAAAGCTCTCACAAGCCATGACAGATATGTGCAATCCTTTCCAGGAGGAGAGTCGGGACCTGCTTTCGCTTGATACAAAGGATATTGCTCACCACACTGCCGCCGAGCTGATTGGCACACACCTTGAGAAAGGCAAGGTCCGTTTCCAGGAGTTTATGAAGGGACTGGAAGGGGAAGAAGAATCCACCTTCTATGAACCAATCAAGAAGAACAGGGTTGACGTTTTCCGACAGGTACCAGCCTCTGTTGACTCTTCAAAGTAAAAGTGCTGAAGGAAGACTGTCAACTGTTCTCCAAGCAGTTCATATCATGCCAGAGCAGAGAGTGTGACTTGAAGGAGTTCTTCCGTGATGAGAACCAGTCACATCCTGCTGCCCTCAGTGATGGTGGAAAGCTCCACACCTGTCAGAAATCCCACCTCACTACCATTCTTCAGAGCCAAGTTACAACCCCTGAGGCAGAGCCAGACGCCGACACCATCATCATTGATGGTGCAGCGTTGGTGAACAGTCTGCCCCCACGGAGTTCAAAGACGTTCGAAGAGTACGCAATGCTCGATGTCCTTCCTAGAATACAAGCATACTCTACCAAGTACAAGAGAACAGACATTGTGTTTGATGTCTACCGGCCATCTAGTCTGAAAGCTGAAACTAGATCAAAGCGAGGACGTGGGGTGAGACGCAGGGTGACAGGGAAGGGCAAAATTCCCTCAAAGTGGCGAAACTTCCTGAGAGAAAATGACAACAAAGCCGAGCTGTTCAACTTTCTGGCTGATAAGATTGCACGTGTGGCCACACCAAATGTGGTCATTGTGACCAAGGAAGAAGATGCTGTCAGCAACCGCACTATCAATCTGGCTGGAGTGGCACCGTGCAGTCATGAAGAAGCTGACACGCGGATCTTTGTGCATACCAGGCATGCAACAGAAGCAGGCAGCAAAGTCATCATGGTCAAAGCCAGCGACACAGATGTTGTCGTCATCGCAGTCAGTGTTCTGCAGGCACTTCAGGAGCTAGGTCTGCAGCAGTTGTGGGTTGCCTTTGGCCAAGGACAGAACCTGAGGTGGGTTCCTGTACATGACTTGTGTTGCACTCTTGCAGAAAAGAGCAAAGGGATGCTCTTCTTCCATGCCTTCACTGGCTGCGATGTCGTTTCAGCATTCCGTGGAAAAGGGAAGAAGTCTGCTTGGCAAACCTGGGATGTTTGTGATGTCTGGGATGTTCCGGTGTCTTCATCAAACTCAGCCAGTACCCACCGGTAGTTGATGATGAAGACCTGGACACCTTGGAGAAGTTCGTGGTCATGATGTACGACAGATCCAGCACAGCTGAAGGTGTCGATGATGCGAGGTTGGACATGTTTGCTCGGAAGCAGAGGCCGTACGAAGCCATTCCTCCAACCCGAGCAGCACTGAAGCAGCATGTGAAGCGTGCTGCCTACCAGGCGGGCTGCATCTGGAGTCGGTCAACAGTACGTCAACCAGAAACGCAGATTCCTGCCAACTGGGGCTGGACCAAGAAAGGAGATCTGTGGCAGATCGTTTGGACAGAGCTCCCACCCATTGCAGAGAGTTGCCAGCAGCTGACCAAGTGTGGATGCAAGTCGGAATGCTGCGGTAGATGCAAATGTTACTGCTTTGGTCTGACCTGCACGGCACTGTGCAAATGCAGATGCGAGGTTTAGAAGCGTTGTAGTATACTCATCCAGGCAGCAAGACAATAAGTGACAAACAAGTATAGGCCTACTGCCTACATGTACATCCAATAATATATCGGACTGATGGTGCCTATGATATGGGCACTTTTTACCCTAATTATGATTCCGGGACTGATATTATGGTACAAGGAAGCTAGTGAGTAAGTCCATGGTTCCAAATTCGGATTCTACATAGTGAAAAATGTATGATTTGACACCAAGATCATTCAAATAGGACAAGTCTTTGCAATTTTATTGCGAAATGCAATGTTTCTGTATATTCAATGGCGGCCATCTTGAAAAATGGCCGCCATCTTGAATTTTTAGGTGGCTAACGGGTTTTATCAAAAGAGCAATCCCCAAGGAGTATGTGTGCCAATTTTGGTGCTTGTTTCCAGAAATGAATGATTATTCCAGTTATCTGCCCCACTACTAATCATAGCAAGAATAATCTAATGTATAAATTTCACTCCCAACACCAAACACCTCCCAATGAATTTAATGAAAGCATGTGCTCCACCCGGGATTCGACATTATCGTATAGGGGAAGGAGGGGGGTGGGGGGGGGGGGGGCCGGGGGACCACGAACAACAATAAATTCCATCCTGTTAAAGCTCTCTGGATCACGGTACTCTCCTTGTCTTCAATCTCTCCTTGGGTTTGTGTGTATGTGTTTGTGTATGTATGTGTGATGATGTGTTCATAATATGGCTGTGTACGTATGCGTGTGGGTATATGTGTGCGTGTATGTGTGAGGTGTGTTCATATATGCCTGTTTGTGTGTGTAGATAGGAAATATCCAGCAAGCCACCAAGTTGTTTGGTATTAAAACTCCCTGGCTCCTGGTTGTCCCCGGGTCTCTCTTTCCCTTCCATCTGTCGGGGTTTGTGAGGGATGTGTTCGTGTGTGTGTGTGAGTGTGTGTGTGAATGCTAAAGCTCCTTGGCTCCTGGTTGTCTCCGGGTCTCTCTTTCCCTTCCATCTCTCGGGTTTGTGAGGGATGTGTTCGTGTGTATGTGTGTGTGTGTGTGTGTGTGTGTGTGTGTGTGTGTGTGTGTGAGTGAGTGTGTGTGTGAATGCTAAAGCTCCTTGGTTCCTGGTTGTCTCCGGGTCTCTCTTCCCATTCCATCTCTCGGGGTTTGTGAGGGATGTGTGTGTGTGTGTGGGTGTTTTTGTGTTTGTGTGTGTGTGTGTGTGTGTGTGTGTGTGTGTGTGTGTGTGTGTGTGTGTGTGTGTGTGTGTGTGTGTGTGAATGTTAAAGCTCCCTGGCTCCTGGTTGTCCCCGGGTCTCTCCTTCCCTTTCATCTCTCCGGGTTTGTGGGGGATACACAAGGATTCACATCCTTTCTCGTGTCCCCCTTCCATTAGGCTTTTAGGCAAAATTGTTGTGGTGGTTTTCCATTTCTATTTGCTCTGAATATTGTATAGTATTAGTTAGTTAAAATAGGACTTGAGAGGCTATCAACCTTAATAGATTATTAAACCAGCACACTTAAAGTCAAGAAGAACGTCAGGACTGGAGCCCCGTTTCGAGAACTCCAGTCCCTTGTCTAGTATAGTTAAGTGGGGTTGATTTAATTCGAATGAGGCTAGCTCGAATGAGGTTATTTGAGGTTGATTGAATTTGAGTGAAAGGGACTGATGTCCACCGAGGTTGAGATAATTTTAAACCACTAAGCACCAGCTAATTAATAATAAATGTACACCCCAGGACCAGCAGGTTGTAAACAAATTGTTATTCTAGAAAAAAAACAGGAATGGGTTAGAAATGAAGAAAAACAAAAAACGATCCCTTAGGTCATTAAGGAGTCCTACGGGGCACGGGGCACCAAAAGTCGGAATAACAAGAGGGGAAATGGGTAGGCAAAAACATGCAAAAACAGGTTTTTGGGTGCTCACGCACAAGCGGTTCGACTTTGAGGGTTTTAAACCAACGGCATTGTTGCGTGGGATACTTAGACAGTTCCCATACAAATATGAGCCCTCTAGGTGCCATAGGACCGGAGTAATTAACCGCGACGCACCCTATGCGGCGCTGGGATTTAGCGTTACATACATTGCCGACGCACGTGATGCTTCGCTGGTATCCAGTGGGTTAAGCTTAATGTATTTCGACTAAGGTGTGTTTGAGTTTGGTTTCGGGAAGGTGAAGCTAATTGGAAGTAAGCATCTTCCACAACATTGTACATCCCCCGTCATTCCAGAAATTTGTCTCCTTACCTACATTAACCCTTTGGCTGCGACCTATTTTGGGCTATTTAGGGCATATTCAGGCACTCCTGAATGATAAATCAAGCATCTGCATTAAATGAAGTATATTCTGCCGAAAACTAGGCGAAAATAGCTTCAAAATGACACCAGAACGGACCGAATACGTGGTCTGGTTCACCCGCAGTGATCCCAGTGAAACGCGGGAACCCCACTATTATGTAACACTCGCTCGCTTGTCTACACTAATAAGAGAGACAGAGAGAGACTCGCCCGACACACAGCCTTACTCAGTGAGCCGCTTGGTGCTCTGAGGGTCGGAGGTGGGGCCCTCACGCTCCCACCCACTGACACTTGATTCTTACGTTTTTTACAGGCTTTTAAAGCCTGGCAATTGCTGTAACTTGCCAAAACATTCCAGAACGTCACCCGCAGCGAAAAGGGTTAACAAGATGAGTAAAATGACACACAATATAGCCTACTTTATAATCCCACATTCCCAACCAAAGTATACCAAAAAAGTTGGCAAGGTGATAATGTAGACTTAACTTTTAACATCTATTTACCCTCCGCCGCAGTAAAGCCTCCCCCATCCCCATCCCCATAACCCTCCACCCCCATCACCTCGCCTCTTCCCCAAACCTCCCACCCCCACCACAATCATTTCACCCTTTCCCATAACCCTCCACCCCTACCACCATCTCCTCCCCCCTTTCCCTAACCTCCCACCTCCACCACCCTCTCCCCCAATCTCCTCCCCCCTTCCCATAACCCTCCACCCCTATCACCATCTCCTCCCCCCTTCCCCTAACCCTCCACCCCCACCACCATCACCTCAACCCTTCCTCTAACCCTCCACCCCCACCACCATCTCTACCCATCACCCATTGCCTCCCCTAACCCTCCCCCCCCACCGCCATCACTTCCCCTTCCCAAAACCCTCCACCCCCACCACCATCGCCTCCCCCTAACCTCCCTCCCCCATCCCCCCCTCCCCCCATCACCCGTAACCTGAGTAGGGTGTCAAACGAAAGCAGAGTCCCTTGTCTTTCTTTTTATATATGTATAACTAAAATGATGGTTTATAGTTCAAATTATGTCTTGGAAAGTGATAAAATAGCCAACACAATGTTATTTCATGCTAATTTTCTGTAATTCTTTGTATATTCATTCAAGTCTTCAAACAAAATTGCTCCGGTTTGACACCATGATATTCACCTCTCCCCTGGAATGCCAAACAGCAGAGGTCTCTTTATCCAGGTGTTGACACTCCCGTTGGGCCGCCGGTGACGGAAAAATCAATTTTTATCCCTCGGGGTAAAGCTGCACAAGAGGAAGGGAATATATGTATCACTTTGGTGCCATAGCCGAGACAGCTCAGGCGGTGACGGGGAATATATATATATATATAGCACGAGTGAGAGTGAGAGAGAGAGAGAGAGAGAGAGACTGTACATCAACCAACACAAATGTAACATAGCTATTGGATAATGCTGTTATAGCTATTTAGAAGTACGTACTACATAATTAGACGCAGCAAATATTAATGCAAAGGTTAATATTTGTGTCTATTCCCGCCGCCGGGCTAAGGTTGTAATGGACAGCTATAATTACCCACCATGGACTATAACGTCATTACAACCTGGCGGCCTCCTGCTGTAATATTACCACACCGCAACACACTCATTACTTTCGCCTTACTAATAAACACAAACACTGAACCTCACTTTAATTGTATTTTGGGAAGATGTACACTGTTTTATTCAGCTTAGAAACGAGCTCTAGATATCGACGAGCATATATGATATAAACCAAGTTCGAGCACGTCCGTCGTAATATTGTACATTATAATAAACTTTCTGTGAGAATTCTGTCTGTCTGTTCACGAACTACTCCCTCAAATTTCAATTTGGAGAGCCCATACTTGGCATGCATGCGAAGGGGGTGCCGGAATAAGTTTTAAGCTGGATGGGGGCTCCACACTCCCTCAGTTTTCAAGATGGAGAACTCATACTTGGCATGCATACCAAGGGGTTACCAGAATAAGTCTTAAGCGGGGGGGGGGGGAACCCCCACCCACTCCCTTAGTTTTCAAGATGGAGAGTCCAATTTTTGTTTTGCCCCCTCACCCCCTGGGGGAGGGGACAAAGTTTGCCAAAGTTTGTAGTAAAATTAAAACCAAATGCTAAACAAATTGGGTATTATACAGCAGCATAAGGACTCTTTTAGGTTACACAAACATAAAAATAAAAATACAAATGCTTACTTTTAGGAGCTCACGAGTTTGGAAACTGCCTTATTTTGGTCGCACAAAAGTAACTATTAAGTCGAAAACATGGGTGAGATTGACCATTACCCAGTCGCTCGTGCCAGTTTAATCTGCTAAGTGGATTGTGTGGTAGCTTGGATTGTGTGTGTGTATATATATATATATATATATATATATATATATATATATATATATATATATATATACATCAACATTACAGCGACACAGGAGAACCAATTTTCACTTGGTCTTCACCAGCTTCATAAAAAGCCCTTTGAGCGACAATTGTGACCTATCGGGATTGAAACAATAACAGTATTATTTGAAGGATAATTTTTACGACCATCCACCAAAGCTATAACCGGGATTGGTGCACGGTCAAGCTGGAAAATGTGGTCTATTTTGGGGTCCATTTTGTATCATTAAGTCATAATGTATCGGTGCCGTCCTTTTAGCTATATTATGGCTCCTACTAAACGATTTTATTCAGCTTCAAAAGGGCCACCAGAATTTAACACCCATCAAACAATTTCAATTAACCCGTTGGATTACCACAGATCCTTTACAAATTGCACAACATCTTCTAACTACAGCTGGATTTAAATTAAAAGAAACGTTGCCGGTACAGAAGGGGTTAAGGGGAGATTTCCACTTGAGGGATTTCTATCTTGACCCCATTCTCCCTCATGATTAGCCCTATTGCTTTTGAGATTTTAAAGCCAGAACGAAATATGCACAGTACATACAGGTACATGAAGTATATCTACAACACAAATGCTTTATTAACATACAAACCCACGGTCTGCATAATATATACTGTACATGGACACATCTCATATATATATACAGATACAGGACGTCAAACAGGGGCAATTTTGTTTGAAGACTTGAGGGAATAAAAGGACATAAATATGACCATTGGCCATTTTATCACTTTCAAAGATATAATTTGAACTATAAACCACAATTTTATCTTTGCATATACGATAATAAGGACAACAAAAGAATGGACTCTGCTTTTGTTCGACCCCCTGCATATGTACTGTACATGGACACATCTCATCCATACATTGATAAAGCATAATTATACAGTAGGGTGTTGATGGTTGTTTGTTTTACTACTCACTGATTTATTGGTAAATGCATTACAAAAGCGAAAGCTAACTAAATATATTTCCCAAACCTTTACATCAGTGACGCTATATATATATTATCATCGTTATTTATCATTATTACCTATTATTTATTATTATTCACTGTACAAATGGAACTTTAAATTGTACTATAATATTTGTTCAGCGGCTGCCGTAAACTATTTCCTACTGGCGTTAATATCTGTATTTTGTATATATTATTTACGGAGCTACATGTTGGTGGGCATATAATCTTCATATATCGTTTGTTAATGTTACAGAAAGGCCAATATTCATGGTAACATTTTAGAAGTGTGCCGTGTATTTACTTTTCTTTTCATATATATTATTATGTTCCTTCCAACAACCAACTATACTCCTAAAATCGATTAATGAAATTTACAAACACATGTGGCAGTCCGTGGATTCGAATCCAGGATGCTCACACCGAAAATCAACACCTTATGCAAGAAAGACCAGGTCATGCACGTGTTGTATTTGCATGTAAGCCTTTATGAATATTGTATATAGAAGCACACCAGAGCTGAGTTATTATGAAGGATATATGTCTTTATTATTGCACCTGTTTGTATATTATATTATAATGTAATAATTACATTTGTGTGCAAATTATGTCAGTGTATTTTAATATCCGAGCTTTACCCACTCAGGAATACATGAAATCCCCAATATATATAGCTTGTGTTTACGTATGTTGTAGGGACCTCCTTACACAGGGGGGAAAAAGGTAGATAAATATATATATATATATATATATATATATATATATATATATATATATATATATATATACTTTGTTTTATCATTTCCCAAAGTTATAACCTTTCCTCCTGGGACTCCCTGTATATACAGTATATATATATATATATATATATATATAATTGCATTACTTAGGCTCTGATTCTATGAGTAGAGTAATAGTTTCTTGGGCTATAGTGGCGTGACATTTGGAAGGCTAAATAATAAAACGTGTACCGTACATTACATAATATACCCTAGCTTAACTGCAAGTAACAACAAAATATGGAGTCAATTGAGGTTATTTGTTATAATTACAGCTTACTAGTCAGGAGTCCCGAGTCTTTGGATTAAATGTAACTTGAACTTATTGACCTGATGCTTCCAGGAGTACTTTTTGAGTGTGATAAATACTTCGTTATGAAACAGTAAACGGATGGTGTACTTCCTCACTAGAACTGTGGTTACATTGGATGAAAACTATGAGGCATTATCTAGATTGGAACTCCTAATGCAGGGTAAAAGAATGATTACTCATAAGAAGCTTATCACCCTCCTAAGAATGAATATTTATTCACTTAGTACCGTATGCATAATACACATAAAATAAAACAGCGTCAACATTGTCAATGCAAATTTTCTCTAGCATCAGTGTTAAAGGTCATATGCATAATACAATGTGAACATGGCAAAATACACAGAGAAGAATGGGACGACTCAATCCTGTCAGTTGAGTTACGCTCTTTGCTTATGTATGTTCTGTTTACAATTACTTTATCTTTATGGAGATAAAGATGCACTTGTCGAGGTCAGAAGTTTACTTTACCTATTTGATTTATAAATCAGTATTCACACAAAGATACCCACTTGCTGCTTCGTATAATAATCAGGACATGGTTGGAACAGACACGTGTTGTAGTGTTATAATATGTATGCTATGCTATGTATGTGCTGCAGTGTTATATGTATTGAAAGTCACACGCCTCAAGCCACAACAGCTAATTTCCTAGTCAGCATACATCACGTTTCCTCTAAATGGAATAATGAATACCGTATAATATCAAGACTGCAGAATTTCAACTCACGTAGGAAATATAAACACTATATTCAACGCGTGTGCATAATTTGTCCAGTGTTGCAACTCCTAAAGGGGAGATGGGTCGTTTTTCTGGACCCCTTTCTCCCTCGTGTTTAGCCCCATTAGTTTTGACATTTTAAGACGTTCAGCCCATTAATTTGGTGATTTTAACACCTTTAGCTCCATTTCGTTGTCAATTTTAATACCTATCGTGCCATTTAGGTGTTGATTTTTTTCCTGGCGAGCAATAGCTAGCTTGTAATTATAAGAGGAACCGGCCTTCGGCCGAGACATTTTTCTACCGAAAAACGTACAAATTTATCTTGCGGGGGCAGAGGTCTAGGGGGTGTTTTTCTAAGTTTGAGGGAGGTGTGACGAGAAAACTAAAACATAAATGAATAAATGAAATAATAGGGTAAGCAACCCAACTACTAGCCCCTTAATAGTTCGTTAGGTATCATGAGCTCTGACCAGCACTGAACTGACAGGCACAATACAGCTGGCAAGGATTACACGTTTTGATTAATTTATAAGCGGATGCACCTCTTAATATTTGCAGGAGATAAATTTACAACAGCTCAGAGCATGTATTAACTTTGGCCTTGGTGAAACTTTTGACATTTATTCCTCATACACAATTTGTAATAATCTATTGTACAAAGGGTACTTACTTTTGATGTGTTCGCCACTCTTCTAGCGGCACCGAGGAGCGCGACGCCCATCGTTAGGGGTGGTGATTTGGTGTAGCAGACTGTTTGAAGCGACAGCTCACTCCCTTGTGAAGATGGGCTCGTCTGGCACTTTTTGCAGTTCGACATCGAGGGCTCTCTTGAAGTTGTCTAACGAGACGTCCCTCATGTCTCTCACTCGCCGTGGGAGTTTGTTGAAGAGACGTGGGACTCTGTGATAACCAGCCCACTTGCAGAGAGCCCATAGCACCCCTGTTATTCATTCAGGGGATATCGCATTCCCAGCCTCTCCTATCACTGAATTTCATGACTATCGGAGTATGTAGGTTTGGTACTAAACCCTCTGCAATTTTCCACGTGTACGGTATATTACTAGGTAACGTTCTCTTCTACATTCCAGCGAGTACAGTTTCAGTGCTCTTAAACGCTCCCAATAGTGTAGCTGTTTTACTGAACTTATATGCGAAATTAAATTTCTTTGTACACTCTCTAAGTAATTTATTTCACATGCTTTGCATGGGGATGTTAATACGCTACAGTATTCAAGCCGCGGTAGCACTAGAGATTTGAAGAGCGTTATCATTGGTAATTCACCGCGTGTTTTAAATGTACGCAGAATCAAACCCGTTAGACGTTTCACAGCCGCAACTTTGACCTGGTTATGTACTTTGAAACCCATATTTTCAGACATTATCTATCTGTTCACAAACTACTCCAGTTTTCAAGATGGCGAGCCCATACTTGGCATGCATACTGAGGGGGTGCCAGAATAGGTTTTAAGAGAGGGGCGGGGGGGGGGGGGCTCCCTCAGTTTTCAAGATGAGAGCCCATACTTGGCATTCATACTAAGGGGGTGCCAGAAGAGGTTTTAAAGGAGGGTGTCCCTCAGTTTTCAAGATGGAGATCCCATACTTGATATGCATACTAAGGGGGTGCCAGAATAGGCCTTAAGGGGGGGGGGGGGAGCCCCTCCCAACTCCCTCAATTTTCAAAATGGATAGCCCATACTTGTCATGCATACTAAGGGGGTTTTAAACAAAATGTGTTTTGTCCCCTCACCCCACCGGGTACCTCAGCTAGTTTATCATATTCTAGTTTTAAATGTTCATATTTACCCTCGCATCACAATGTCATAGAGTACCGGTAGCATTTTGGTATTTTGGTTTATTTAACATTTTCAAAATTCATGATTATTTGTAAAGGTAAATTTAATCATGTAGACTTTCCTACTCTATAGTGACATTCAATAATGTGTAGTAAAATGTAGCAACTGCTAGACAGCTTTCATTTCCTGTACGATATACTGTATATATATATATATATATATATATATATATATATATATATATATAAATATATCTATCTATCTATCTATCTATATGCTCAGGCCCAATCCCCATTTTTTTTTTTTTTTTTTTTTTTAAGAGACAATGAACGGAGGAAGGAAAAACACAGATAAAACAAAAAGGTCCAGTGCCTAAAGGCATCCTCCATTCATAAAATGTTTGTAACAACTGGATTTAAACATTTGTAGATTGTAAGTTTGTGGAAAGCAATTCGAGGGAAGTGAATTCCAAAGAGTAGTAGCTCTGGGGATAAATTAATTCTGATAAGCAGAAGTTCTGCATTGTGGAGGAGAAAGTGTAAATTCATGGGCGCTCTCAGCTGCCCTAGTTCTACGGGGTAAGATGTGGAGAGGCGGCACAATTGAAGCAAGTTCCTCGGAACAATTGCTGTGAAAATATCTGTAGAATAATGCAAGGGATGCAACGTTTCTTCGTATGGATAATGTAGGAAGGTCCTGTGTGATTGCAGGGTTATTGATTAATCTAATAGCTTTATTTTGAATTTTGTCCAACTGCCTCAATGCAACCACTCCACTTCCACCCCACAGAGGTGAACAGTAATCCATCTGAGAACGCACATGACTTCTATATATCACGGCCAACTGCTCGTCAGTGAAGAATTCTCGAACTCTGTACAGGAGTCCCAGTTTTTTAGAGGCATTCTTAGCATGCTTCTAACATAATGTGTCCAGCTCAAGTTAGTAGTTAATGTTACACCGAGAATGTCAATACTAGGGGAAGTGGAAATATTTACATCATTAAAAAATATATGGGAGTCAGTGAGATTCTGTCGGTTAGAAAATTGAATGTACTTGGTTTTCTGTGCATTAAAGGAAACTAGATTCTTTTGTCCCCATCCATTAATTCTAGAAAGGTCCTGGTTCAGAGAAATTGCAGTGTTTATTTTTGAATTTATAAGATCGGGTTGGGTGAAAGAATTGGTAAATGTGAAGGGGGTAGCTGACACAAGGCAGAGCAAGAACAGGGACCACACAAAAACAACATAAAACAACAAATAAACACAAATAAAAAGCACAAACTCACACACATCCCGGTCACCCAGGAGAAGACCCAGAGACCAGGGTCACCAAGGTCGCTCCAGCACTCCCCCGGCCCCCGACCACCCGGAGAGGTTCCAATCTCGGCAGGCAGACATGCAGCGGAGCCAAAGCCACAAGCCCTCCCACCACACTTCCAGGCACACCCTTCATATTAATCGTCTCCCCGGGCCAGGCGCCTGATGGACTATTATCTAGTCCAACTTTAATCTAGTCCCCTTACTCCAAATGACCACGTGTTCACTCAACTATTCACAAGCATTCTCCATTCACTCCTGTCCACCACCACTTCCCCTGTCTGATCTATAGTCATTCCTCTATCATCCAAAGCTTTTCTTACACCGTCTCTCCATCTCAATGGGGGTCTTCCTGCCCTTCTAACTCCCCTTGTACACTCACGCGTACTAAAAGCTGCTCAGGGGTGGGGCCTTCCTTCCCATCCTCCACCCTGGGAAGG
>CM064508.1:32189249-32328401 GCA_032716605.1 Paralithodes platypus
TTCATTGTTCTGCCCGGAATCAAGCCAAAATCTGTTCTTCGACTTGCCAAACACTCTTTCATCAATAATAAATGCACTGAACTATCCAACTCTAGCAATCCCAAGCTTTCTGGCATCTAGCCAAAAACCTCTCCAACAATTTTTCTTCCTCGTCTTTCCCTCCCTTTTCCCACTCTGATGGCACAACCATCACTTCTTCCTCTGACAAAGCTAAACTCTTCGCTCAAACTTTTGCTAGAAACTCCACCTTGGATGATTCCGGTGCTATTCATCCCTCTCCGCCCTCCTCTCTCTTACTTATGCCTAATATCCTAGTCTCTTCTAAAGATGTACTTTCTACCCTCTCTGGGCTTAACACTAATAAGGCGTACGGTCCGGACGGTGTTCCTCCTGTTGTTCTCAAAAACTGTGCTTCCGTGCTGACTCCCTGCCTAGGCAAACTCTTTCGTCTCTGTCATTCCTCTAACGTCTTCATCCATGCTGGAAGTTTGCTCACATTAAACCTGTCCCAAAGAAGGGTGACCGCTCTCAACCCTCCAACTATCGTCCAATTGCTCTTATCTCTTGTCTTTCTAAAGTTTTTGAAACTATTCTTGCTTCCAAATTTCTTAAGCATTTCTCTTCTCATAATCTGCTCTCAGATCGCCAGTATGGCTTCCTTAAGGGTCGCTCTACTGGTGATCTTCTTTCATATTTTACTAACTCTTGGTCATCCTCCTTTCGGGACTTCGGTGAGACTTTCTATTGCACTAGACATATCGAAAGCCTTCGATAGAGTCTGGCATAAATCTTTAATTTCTAAACTACCCTCCTTCGGCTTGTATCCCTCCATCTGTGCCTTTGTCTCTAATTTCCTTTACCGGCCGTTCCATAGCCGCGGTTGTGGACGGCCATTGTTCACTTCCTCACTCTATAAACTCCGGTGTTCCTCTGGGCTCTGTCCTATCTCCTATTCTCTTTCTAATTTTTATAAATGATCTCCTTAACTGTACCTTAATTCCCATCCATTCATACGCAGACGACCTCAACCTTGCACTAATCCATTAGTTTTTCAGAACGCCCCAGCCAGCAATCCCTCAACGACAAACGTAATGAAGCCATAGAAACTCTTAAATTCTGATCTAAATACTATTTCCAATTGGGGCAGAGAAAACCTTGTTAACTTTAATGCTTCCAAAACCCAATTTCTCCATCTATCTACCCGTCAGGATCTCCCAGCGGACTATCCCTTATTCTTCAACAATACAAAAAATCAAGGCTTAATCTTCTGTCAATATTGTTGGTGTATCTTATTCTTCTGCTCGCATTTGGAAGAACCATATTACCAGTCTTGCTAAGGCAGCCTCCCAGAAGCTGGGTGTGCTCAACCGCCTTAGGGGGTTCTTTTCCCCTGCACAGCTTCTTGCTCTGTACAGGGGCATAGTGCGCCCTTGTATTGAGTATTGTTCACATGTGTGGGGAGGTTCCTCTCACACTGCTCTCCTAGACAAAGTTGAAAGGAAGGCCTTTCGTATCATAACTCCCGTCCACTCACCAACTCTCTGCAATCTCTCTCTCTCCGCCGCAATGTTGCATCTCTCTCGCTATTCTATCGCTACTATAATAATCAGTGTTCCTCAGAGCTATCCCAGTGCATACCACCTCCTTTACGTAGGGCACGTGGCTACCCGTCTTGCAACTCAATCCCACCCCTACTCTGTGCAACTCTCCAACCCAAGAGTGAAACGTTACTCTCAAACTTTCTTCTACTCAACAGCTGAGCTCTGCAACTCTCTCCCAGAATCAGTCTTTCCCTCTTCCTATGACTTAAATTGCTTCAAACTCCGTGTGTCCAGGCATTTTGGCTCGAACGTCCCTTGATTTTGGCCCTGTCACTCTTTCAACTATGGGGGAGGCACTCGCTATAGGCAGTTATGCCTTTTGCCTCCCTCAATCACATAGAAAAAAAAAAAAAAAAAAAAAAAGTCTGTTCCTGAAGATACCACGGAAATCGTATTTTGGCAACAACCACCCACCTCCCCAACCCCCCTTCCTATTTCCACCTCAGTGTTGCCAATTTAGGTACTTGCCCGATAGATGTAGAAGTATTTAGCCGATTTCGATCTAGCTTTACATGTCTACATCTAGCGACATTCTATATATACGGGGGCTTTATTCTAGTGATTCTTGGCCTTTATTGACTATCCATTGGCCTTTCTTGCGACTTTAAGAACAGGTCTAGCGGTAATTTGTTCTCCTTTATTTGGTAATCCTGCTCCCCCTCCTACCTCCCCACCCCCCCTCTACCTTTCCTCCCTCCTTCCTCATCCCCAACCCCCTCCCTCACTCCACCTTCTACCAGTCCCCCACCTTTCCTTCCTCCCACCCCCCTCCCTCACTCCCCCTCCTACCTTCCACCCCACCTTTCCTCCGTCCCACCACCTCCCCAACCCCCCTCCCTCACTCCATCTCCTACCTTCCACCCCACGTTTCCTCCCTCCCTTCCACTGTCCGGCTCATAGTATCTCACGGTTTTAAAGTAAGTGTGTTGAGAAGCATTAAATCACTTGTTTTCATTGCATTATAATTTATTGATACTTTACTCGTATATCATTACATTAATAGAGGCTATTACATAATTCAGCCGTTACTCTCTCTTTCTCTCCCACACATACACACACACACATTCACTCTCTCTGTTATATTACCGAATATCCTTTTATAATCGAATAGTGCCCTATTTGCAATTGAATCACTCCTCCTACACACACATACACACACACACACACACACTGCTACTTAGTTGCATACACAGTTAATGCAAAGACAATTTTCCAATAATTCCTGGCAAGGCCTCTGCGTCTCCTGATACTGCAGAGATTATACTACAGGCATTATACTAAATAACCTCCCACAAATTGCAACAAAAACGTTTTCAATTAATCTTGATTCAGGAAAGACCCTAGCTTCTACAACATATCAAAAGTCCTAAGAAATATAATTGGTGGAATGCATAACAAAATGACGTAACCCACCACTAATATTGTTTGTGAAAATATATTTTAGTTATCCATTATTCACTGGTTTTCTTTGAACATTTTTTTTTTTTTTTTTTTTTTTCTATGTGATTGAGGGAGGCAAAAGGCATAACTGCCTATAGCGAGTGCCTCCCCCATAGTTGAAAGAGTGACAGGGCCAAAATCAAGGGACGTTCGAGCCAAAATGCCTGGACACACGGAGTTTGAAGCAATTTAAGTCATAGGAAGAGGGAAAGACTGATTCTGGGAGAGAGTTCCAGAGCTCAGCTGTTGAGTAGAAGAAAGTTTGAGAGTAACGTTTCACTCTTGGGTTGGAGAGTTGCACAGAGTAGGGGTGGGATTGAGTTGCAAGACGGGTACCACGTGCCCTACGTAAAGGACGTGGTATGCACTGGGATAGCTCTGAGGACCACTGATTATTATAGTAGCGATAGAATAGCGAGAGAGATGCAACATTGCGGCGGAGAGAGAGAGAGATTGCAGAGAGTTGGTGAGTAGACGGGAGTTAATGATACGAAAGGCCTTCCTTTCAACTTTGTCTAGGAGAGCGGTGTGGGAGGAACCTCCCCACACATGTGAACAATACTCAATACAAGGGCGCACTATGCCCTGTACAGAGCAAGAAGCTGTGCAGGGGAAAAGAACCCCCTAAGGCGGTTGAGCACACCCAGCTTCTGGGAGGCTGCCTTAGCAAGACTGGTAATATGGTCCTTCCAAATGAGAGCAGAAGAAAAAGAGACACCAAGAATATTGAGAGAAGATGAAGGGTTGATTTTTGTATTGTTGAAGAATAAGGGATAGTCCGCTGGGAGATCCTGACGGGTAGATAGATGGAGAAATTGGGTTTTGGAAGCATTAAAGTTAACAAGGTTTTCTCTGCCCCAATTGGAAATAGTATTTAGATCAGAATTTAAGAGTTCTATGGCTTCATTACGTTTGTCGTTGAGGGATTGCTGGCTGGGGCGTTCTGAAAAACTAATGGAGTAGTGTAAGGTTGAGTCGTCTGCGTATGAATGGATGGGAATTAAGGTACAGTTAAGGAGATCATTTATAAAAATTAGAAAGAGAATAGGAGATAGGACAGAGCCCTGAGGAACACCGGAGTTTATAGGGTGAGGAAGTGAACAATGGCCGTCCACAACCGCGGCTATGGAACGGCCGGAAAGGAAATTAGAGACAAAGGCACAGGTGGAGGGATAGAAACCGAAGGAGGGTAGTTTAGAAATTAAAGATTTATGCCAGACTCTATCGAAGGCTTTCGATATGTCTAGTGCAATAGAAAAAGTCTCACCGAAGTCCCGGAAGGAGGATGACCAAGAGTTAGTAAGATATGAAAGAAGATCACCAGTAGAGCGACCCTTAAGGAAGCCATACTGGCGATCTGAGAGCAGATTATGAGAAGAGAAATGCTTAAGAAATTTGGAAGCAAGAATAGTTTCAAAAACTTTAGAAAGACAAGAGATAAGAGCAATTGGACGATAGTTGGAGGGTTGAGAGCGGTCACCCTTCTTTGGGACAGGTTGAATGTGAGCAAACTTCCAGCATGAAGGGAAGACGTTAGAGGATAGACAGAGACGAAAGAGTTTGCCTAGGCAGGGAGTCAGCACGGAAGCACAGTTTTTGAGAACAACAGGAGGAACACCGTCCGGACCGTACGCCTTATTAGTGTTAAGCCCAGAGAGGGTAGAAAGTACATCTTTAGAAGAGATTAGGATATTAGGCATAAGTAAGAGAGAGGAGGGCGGAGAGGGAGGAATAGCACCGGAATCATCCAAGGTGGAGTTTCTAGCAAAAGTTTGAGCGAAGAGTTTAGCTTTGTCAGAGGAAGAAGTGATGGTTGTGCCATCAGAGTGGGAAAGGGGAGGGAAAGACGAGGAAGAGAAATTGTTGGAGAGGTTTTGGCTAGATGCCAGAAAGCTTGGGAAGAGCTAGAGTTGGATAGTTCAGTGCATTTATTATTGATGAAAGAGTGTTTGGCAAGTCAAAGAACAGATTTGGCTTGATTCCGGGCAGAAACATATGAAGAATGAGAGTCTTGAGTTTTAAGGCGTCGGTACCGTTTGAATGCTTCCTCCTTATTGCGGACAGCAGTAGAACAGGCGTGAGTAAACCAAGATTTTTTAGCATTAGTCTGAGAGAAAGAGAATGGAATGTATGCTTCCATGCCCGATAGGATTACCTCGGTAATGCGTTCAGCACTCTCCGAGGGTCCTCGGCCATGGAAGCAGAAATCATTCCATGGGAAATCAAAGAAGTACTGCCGAAGAGCCTCCCAGTCGGCAGCGCCAAAGTGCCACAAGCGCCGCCGGCTAGGAGGATCGGGTGGCTGTACTGGAGAGATAGGACAGGTGACAGAGATAAGTTTATGGTCGGAGGAGCCCAGAGGAGAGAAAAGATCGACAGTATAAGAAGAAGGGTTAGAAGTTAGAAACAAGTCAAGAATGTTGGGCCGATCTCCGATGCGATCCGGGATACGGGTGGGTTGCTGAACTAACTGCTCTAGGTCATTTAGGATAGAAAAGACGTAGGCTTGTTCACCAGGTGGATCAGTAGTGTGAGAGGAGAGCCAATGGCGGTGGTGAACGTTGAAATCTCCTAAGATGGAGATTTCTGAGAAAGGAGAAATGGATAGAATGTGTTCCACTGTAGAGTTTAGATAGTCAAAGAATTTCGGAAAGTTGGTAGAGTTAGGGGAAAGATACACAGCACAGAAATATTTAGTAAGAGAATGACAGGAAAGTTTGAGCCATAAAGTTGAGAATTCAGAGGAGTCGAAATCGGGAACACGAGAGCAAGTGAGTTTGTTGTGCACATATGCACAACATCCGCCTTTGGCTTTGAAACTAGGATAGAGAAAGTAGGAGGATACAGAGAAGGGGTTGCTGGAAGTTGCTACAGACACCTGAGTTTCGGTGAGGAAGAGAAGATCAGGTTTGTAGGAGGAGAGATGGTGCTCAACAGAGTGAAAGTTAGAGGAAAGTCCGCGAATGTTGCAGAAATTAATAGAAAGAGTAACAGGCCGAGGTCCAGGTAATTGTGTGGGGTCGTCAGGGGATGGTCGGTCGGATGAGGGGGCATTTATGGTCCCCCCCCCTGGGGACTCCGAGGCTGGGCTACAATTCATAATTTTTTTTTTTTTAATTTTGGTGTGGAAGAATGAAGTGTGGTGTGCATGTTTAGTGTAGTGAAGTGGATAGGAGGAGGAGGTGTTTGTGAGAGCTAGCTGGATTGCTCTCAGTGTAAATGAGGCACAAAGAAAATCAGTAAGAGAGGCCAAGCAAATGAAACAGGAGTTCCAGCGACTCTTTATCACATGCCTATAACCTCACCTGGGTCTAGCCCTGATCGATTGGTGCCTACAATCTCCCCACATTGCCACCCAGATAGGCATAGAAATGCAAACTATTTGTTTATTTCACCGACCTTACCTGTTGGAAATTGTAGCTGGTATGTGTTGTGTGTTTCTATTCGTTTTTAGTCATGCCTAGACGTACCAACTAGAATTTCCAACAGGTCAGGTGAGTGATATAAACAAATAGTTTGCATTTTCTATGTCTATCTGGGTGGTATATGATCAAAGAAAACCAGTATATAATGGATAACTAAAATATATTTTCACATACATACAGTAGATGGGGGAGCACCTATTCACCGTATCCCGTGGAACTACGTACATGGGTATATGCAATTCGTACAGCGAGTATGCCAGTAAGAAATATGGTGCTCCACTAATTGTTTTCGATGGCTACCAGGAAACGTCTACCAAAGACATATGGCTCATCGCAGGCGAGCAGGCAGGAGAACTGGACTCAACTGTAATCCTGGCAGAAAACTTGCCAGTCATGATGAAAAAAGAAGAGTTCCTTTCCAACACCACCAACAAGCAGTGATTCATCAATATGCTAGGTGCTCACCTGCAGACAAAAAATTGACAGATATACCACGCCTCAGGTGATGCCGATCTCTTGATAGTGCAGAAACCAGTGGATGCTGCTGTCGAAAGTACAACTACACTCATAGGCGATGATATAGACCTTCTCGTCCTCCCCATCTACCATTCTCCGGCAGATATTGTGTCCGCAGGTGAGAATGCTTTGTTGTGCCTGTACAATGGAAAGCCAGGGGAGGGATTCGACACGCTAAGGCACAAGCGATTCTGTGAAAAGGTGGCTGCATCCAGTTCTCCCGTACAGCCACATAGTCTGCCACCAACATCAGCATCAGTCAGGTACCACATTCTTCATGTGTACTATCACCTACAGCAGTGGAAAGGATCTGTCGACAGACTATCACCGCAAGAATGGGGGTGGGAGAAGAGCAACACAGGGTTCGTATCTGTCCAAACTGATTTGGCACCTGCTCCACAGGAGTTGCTAAGAGTTGTCAGATGCATCTGCAAGACTGACTGCATTAGCTTGCGGTGCACATGCAGGAGGCACAACATTGAGTGCTGTGCTGCCTGTAGCAACTGCAAGGGAACGGCGTGTGTGAATACCTCTGAGGCAGTTTGTGACGAAGACGGAGATGATCAAGAACTAGACGACCTCCATTGAAAATCACCAACAACAAGTGTGCTTCAATATGTCCGTTTACAAATACGCCATAAATTTATCCAGCATAATTTCATTTGATAATAGCGCTGTTATCATATGATTTGCTTTTATACACTACCTTTAGAAGCTAATTTGAGGTAGCACAGGTGATGGGTACGGAAAAATAAAGTCATATAAACAAAATATGTTTTTCCACCAATCTGATTTCTTAGTACTTGTTATATGTTATAGAGGACATTTTTCTGATTCAAAATCAATTGGAAGCAATGTTGTTGCAATTTGTGTGAGGTTCATCCGTCTTTTTCAGTATAATGCCTGTACTATTATCGCTGTTTCCAATGTCGGGATACAAACATTTGTCCAACAAAACTCTGCACCACCAGATATCGGGTTATTGCTACACCAACTTCTGTTATTCCAAGATGTGTGTGTGTGTGTGTGTATGTGAAAGTAAGAATATTGAAAAATAAACTGCATAAATATATGCATTAAATAATAATATGCACCAACACTCTTGCTATAACAGCTTCCCAGAAGTGTGATCAACAGTTTCTGTGGGTTCATCACCTCCGTACAACTTCTTTCTCTGTATAGGGGCACAGTGCACCCATGTAACAAGTATTGTTCGCATGTGTGGGGAGTTTCCCCCTGTATGTATATGATAAATAGTACCTATCATGCATCTATCATGTATCTATGTGCATTAGTATCTATATGTAACACCTCTTTATAATTAATATGTACCATACCATTTACAGGCACTCACCCATATGAATTGTATCATATAAGCCCATATGGCAATTATGTGAGCTGTTCATTATCCTCGCTAGGGGTATTGTTTACAAGTAGATAGAGTCGCGTCTCCACCTTCTACAGGCGTGCCTATCAGTGTATCCAACTCTCTCCTCTAATAAGAACTACTTCAAGTTTTACCAGTGTTTAACTTATCCCACCATTAAGATAAGTACAATATGGACCTGCATAGCAACCAGGACCACCCCTCAACATGGCATAGTGTGTATATACAGAGTTATAAGAGTTGATTTTGAAACTACCATCTTCCTTCAAGCCCAGCCAGCAAGTTTGAAGTGAATACCCCGGATTTTACCTTGGAATACAGTGTTCAGTGCCCCCTGGATGTACAGCGTGATCAGTGAAGTGTTGTGCATTACTAGTGCAGTGTTTTATGTGCATTTATTATGTGTGTAAGCTTGGGTAAACATATCATGAGCGTTGGCCCACATTGGGAAGCGAGAGCGGGAAGCAGCACACCCTCCCCTCACCATGGCCAGAGCAACACTGAGGAGTGAGGAGGCCCGGGAGTGAACACACATATGCACGCATACACTGGGACTGTTGCACACACAGTCAAATGCATGCACTAGTTACCAGCAACTTTTATGAGCAAGAACCCTGTTATTTCCCAGAAAAATTGTTGCAGTGGGGGTTTCTTTCTGTCTGTCTGTCACCCAACCAAGATAATGTCAGACCATGAAAATGATCAAGCACGACTATCTCCCACATATCCCCCCCACCTCACTCCTCACCCCCCAACTACTCCCTCAGCTCCCTCTGGGGCAGATTTCCTACAGTTTATCAAGTATCTGGAGGAATCTAGGAAGCATGCTGAGCTAGTGAGAAGAGAGGCTGATGACCTAAGGAGACAAGAGGATGCTACCAGAAGAGAAAAGGAGAATGCTAAATTCCAGGCTTTAACCCTTCTTTGGCGGCGCGCAACTTATGTCGTGTGAAATAAATATGGACTAAGTGGCGGTTCACAACTTATGTCGTATGCCATTTTCACCACGTAATGTTGTTGAGAGAGAGAGATGAGTGGTGGGAGGAGCGTAGCAAGTGTCTGACTGCTCCAGACCACCGCGGCGGACCTACTGACATGAATCCGACCCTCCTCCACCCTCTCGCACTCGCTACACAGGGAATTATGTAGGGAAAGTACCTAATTACATGGTTTTTGCACTCGTGCTGCACGATCGTTGCAAGAGAAACAGTGGTCGTACAAGGATGGTTGGGGTGTCATTGGAAAGCTCTGTTTATGCCCTTTCAGGGATAGATACTTGTTTTACGCTCTGGGTCTTATTTAGGCATGAAAATGATTAAGTAAACAACCCTATTTAGGGTAAAAACACCCCACTGGGCGGTACATATAAATTACCGCCTAGGCCGCTCGTAAGGTGTTAATTCAACTGTTGGCCCCTTCCACAACCCCGCAGCAACAAGTTTCCTCTTCAAACCCTTCAGCACCTCCCCCACCACAGAAGGCTACAGCCCAGATCCCTCCACCACTGAAAGCCGACGCCACCTTTCAGATGTTTCGTGAGTGGAGACGACGCTGGGATGACTACGCAGTAATGGTGGATCTCTCCATATTACCTCCGGCAAAGTAAATGATCCAGCTTCGCATGTGTCTTACCCATGAGATGCAACGCATCTTAGAACACACCCTTCAGATCGCCCCTTCCACTGACAAGACTGTTGATGAGGTGTTGGATGCCCTGCAGATTCACATCAAGGGACTTAGGAATGAGGCACTTCGTCGACGAGAGCTGTTAAGTTGCACACAGCTTGAAGGAGAGTCAATTGCAGAGTTTTATGTCCGCCTGAAACGAATTTCAGAGGAAGTTGATGTGTGCCCTGAAAATTTGTCTGTCTGCGAGGAAACACAGCTCAAGATGATGATCCTCATGGGTATCAGAGACAAGGAGCTGGTACAGAAGCTCATCTCCCTAGACTCCAAGTCATCACTACAGGATGTTGTGACTACATGCCGTTCATATGAGGCCGCTCGATCTGCGACCGCGGCCATTAGTGCTCCTTCTGACCAGTTGAGAGCCATCTCTTCCTACAAAAAAGACAAGAAAGCTCAGGAAAACAGCAGGACTCCGCCTATCAAAACCTTTTCGAAGCCAGCTGAATTTTGCCAGTGTTGTGCTCGCCAGCATGGGTCGGACAAGTGTCCAGCTGCCCAGAGCACCTGCAACGGCTGTGGACGACAGGGCCACTGGTCACGGACAGTTAAGTGCCCCGCCAGTAAGGCCCAATGCCGCCTCTGTAGCCGTAGTGGGCATTATGATAAGTGTTGCCAGGCGACGAAGAAGAAGGACAAACGCCGAGGCAGTTCTCCAAGCTACAGCAGTGCCTCCTCCAACTCCGACAAGTCTCATGAGGCGAGGAACAACAACTGTCGTCGTGTGGGATCAACTTTTTCTGCTGACAAGACACCACAACCCATCTTCGTCACCCTTTCGTACGGCGATGTCAAATCCCGCCTACAGATTCTACAGATGCTACCAGACACAGGTGCTGATGTTACGGTGATTGGCCAGCGACACCTCGATGGTCTGGGCATCCCTAGGAGCAGCCTGCATGCCCCTTCGCCTACTATGACGCTCACGGCGGATGGCTCCCAGATGGCACCTGCTCTAGGTGCGTTCCAGGCAACCCTCACCCTAGGCAAGAGATCGTGTCCCGCCCTGATTCAAGTACACAACGGTGTCTAGACTCCTCTGCTTTCTTACGGCCATTGCAGGGAGATAGCTATCATCTCTCCTGACTTTCCTAAGCCCATTTTGGAGATCACACACATCAACAGGTGCGAGGCTACACCTCTTTCAGCCTCCACGTCACCTTCGGCCGCCAAGGATTACTTCCTGAAGGAGCTCAGCGACGTGTTGGTATCCAAAGATGACCTGAAGACAACGCCCCTCCAGCCTATGGTGGGTCCACCTATGAGGATTCATCTCAAGGAGAGAGCTGTGCCCTTCGCCATCCACACTCCACGACAGATTCCCTTTGCCTTTAGGGATCAGGTCAAGCAAGAGTTGGAGTCCATGGTGGCCCAAGGTATCATCAAACCTGCCAGAGACGACCCTTCAGATTGGTGCCATCCTCTCATCGTTGTTGCTAAGGACGGCACAGGAGTGCGCATCACCGTCGACCTCTCTAAACTCAACACGCAAGTAGCCCACCCTTCGCCTACACCTTTCACAGCAGTTCGCAGTGTCGACCCAGCGGCTCGCTACTTCACCACCGCGGACGCCCTCTGTGGCTACTGGCAAATGGAGCTGGCTGAGGAGGATCAGCATCTGACCACCTTCATCACACCATACGAGCGCTTCACACATTGCAGAGGACCCATGGGATTCGCAGCTACCGGCGACGCCTTCTGTTATCGAGGTGACATGGCCCTCCAAGGTGTCCAGAGGTGCGTCAAGGTCGTGGATGACATCCTGCCCTCTGATGAAGACTATGAGTCGCACCTTGACTGTATCCACGATGTGCTCACCAGGTGCCGCAATTTCGGAATTACCCTCAACAAGAACAAGTTTGTGGTTGCCGCACCGTCTGTGAACTTCTGTGGGTACACCATCTCAGGTGATGGCATTTTGGCTCACCAGAACAAAGTAGCTGCTATCAGGGACTTTCCGACCCCGACCAACTTGACCAACCTGAGATCATTCATGGGCTTGGTCAACCAGCTGGCCGAGTTCACCCCCGACATCACCGCCTCTCCCAGCCTCTCCGCCCTCTGATGAGCCCCAAGAGGACATTTCTGTGGACCCCAGACCATGATGAGGCCTTCCTGCGCGTCAAGTCAGCCCTTGTGAGTCCACCCATTCTCGCCCTCTTCGACCCAGACCTGCTCACCCTTCTTCAGACTGATGCATTGCGGCTTAATGGCATTGGCTACGCCCTTCTGCAGGACCATGGCGATGGCCATCTGCGGCTAGTCCAGTGTGGCTCTCGATTCTTGGCGGATGCCGAGACCCGCTACGCAACCATCGAGCTGGAAATGTTGGCCGCTGTCTGGGCAATGTCGAAATGTAGGCTATATCTACAGGGCCTACAGAACTTCACATTGATGACTGATCACCGCCCACTCATCCCTATCATCAACCACTACACGTTGGATGCCGTGGAAAATCCCCGCCTCCAGCGCCTGAAGGAGAAGATCTCACCCTATGTCTTCACAGTCGTGTGGCATGCCGGCAAGTTGCTCTGCATCCCTGACGCCCTATCTCGAGCCCCTGTCAGCCACCCCACACCAGAGGATGAGATCGCCTGCGCCGATGCCGCCGCCCACCTCAGGACAGTAGTGACCACAAAGGACGTCAGCAACCCAGGAGAATCTTCAGCTCAAGACGCCGACAGGACTCTACAGGATCTTCGAGCCGCAGCAAGAGCGGACCCTGCATATGTCCGCCTACTCGACTGTGTCACCTCAGGATTCCCTGCCAACCGGTATGACCTCAACAACTCCTTGCTCTCATACTGGAAGATACGGGACGACCTCTACGCTGATGGTGACCTCGTCCTCTATGACCCTAGGGTCGTGGTTCCTGCTGCTCTCCACTGCCGCAGCCTACAGCAACTTCACGACAGTCACAGAGGTGTGGAGGCCACCAAACGCAGAGCGAGGCAGGCTGTCTTCTGGCCGGGGATAGATTCCGACATTGCCAGCACTGTCCATGCTTGCGAATCGTGCCATATCCTTCAGCCTAGCCTCCAGAAGGAACCCCTCATGAACGACGACAACCCTACAAGGCCCTTCGAGTCCGTTTCGGCCGACTTCTTCATGGTGGCTGGGAAGTCCTTCCTGATTGTGGTCAACCGTCTCTCGGGGTGGCCTGTCGTCGTCCCCTGCAAAGGCGACACTACTGCATCTGCGACCATCAGGATCCTCTGTCGCTACTTCCGGGAAGTTGGTGTTCCCCTCCGTCTGAGGACCGATGGAGGCCCACAATTCACCAGCCACGATTTCCGGGACTTTATGGAGCGATGGGGAGTCCGCCATGTGGTAACATCACCGCATTACCCACAATCGAATGGCCATGCCGAGGCTGCAGTGAAGTCTATCAAGCACCTTATCCTTAAGACTGCGCCCTCTTGCAACATGTGAGGACTGTGAGGACTTAGACGGGGTCTCTTGGAAATCCGGAACACCCCCAACTTCACTGGCCGCTCCCCCGCTCAATTTTTGTATGGTCATCCTCTTCGGACATGTTTCCCTGCCCATGCCCGATCATTCAATAAGGAGTGGCAGACCAAAGCCGAGGACTGTGACAAACGTGCAGCCGACTGTGCCGAGCAGGTTAAGACCCGGTACGATGCGCACGCGCAACCCCTCCCCAAGTTACGTGTCGGTCAGCAAGTTCGGATTCAAGACCCGACATCGCAACGCTGGGACAAGGTGGGGGTTATCATGAGTCTTGGCAAGTCCAGGGACTACGAGGTACGCCTCCCTAGTGGCCGTGTGTGGTGGCGTAACCGCCGCTTTCTCCGCCCTTTGCCACAAAGTCTTGACCCCCTCCCCCAGTCCCCTGTGGCCCCTTGCAATGACCAGAAACAGATGTTCTTAGATTATAGCCCCCCAGTTGCCCCACGTTGCTCAGTACGATTCAAGGAAAAGAAGTCCGCTCGAGATTGAACTACGAGCGTGAGGGAGGAGGGAGGTGTATGTATACCCTTTTTGTCATCCATGCTGGTTCAAATGACGTCATGCGCACCAGATCCGAAGAATTGATGGAGAAATATCGCAAGATGATCCAGCACTACAAAAACAAGTCAAGGAATATCATCATCTCAGGCATTCTCCCCAAGATCGACGCACCTGACAAATTCTACGACAAGGCCTTCAGCACAAATAGCCGACTAAAACATTTGTGTCTGAAGGAAGAAGTTGAATTCATCAACCTCTGGGACAACTTCTACAACCAGCCTACTCTGTTCCGCAAGGATGGCACTCATCTAAACCCTGTGGGTTCAGCACGCATGGGTCGTCTCCTACACGAAGCAGTCCGCAGCCATGGATCAAAAAACGCCATCCGAGAAGAAGCAGCAGTGACATAAATCATCCAACGCCAAGAAAAAAACAGAGGCAACCGAGGACCACCAGCGATAAGGACCGAAGACAGCGAGGACCGAGGACAGCCATGAACATAAATGTAGATCCGACAAGAACCAAAAATATTATTAAAGAGCGTTCCGTGAGTTCTAAAATAACAAATTTAAAGGTTTTCTATGCAAACGCTCATAGCATACGCAATAAATTTTCAGATTTAGAGGAGCTAGTGTTTACAGAAAATTATGATGTGATTGGCATAACAGAATCTTGGCTCAATACAGAAGATAGAGACTTTTTAGCAGAGTATTCACTTCCCGGTTATGTAATGTTTGAGAAAAGCCGAATAAATCGAAATGGAGGTGGCGTTTTACTTTATATCAAAGAAAGTCTTAACCCTACCCTCTTGTCAAAACCTCAAATTGTGAACGTCGACGCATCTTTTGTGCTAATAAAGAATAATAAAGGTACCAAAATAATACTTGCATTAATATACAGACCTCCAGCTCAATCAGTGCAAACTGACCGAGAAATTTACGAACAAATTGCAGATGTAAGTAACTCACAAGATACCGTAATTTTTGGTGACTTTAATTTACCTGTGACCAAGTGAGGCGATACTCTTACTTCACACTCCGGACATGACTTGTATACGAACTTGCAAGAGAGTTCGCTTTATCAATTTGTTGGAACGCCGACCCGTGGTAATAACGTTCTTGACATTGTACTTGCAACAAAAGAAGAATTAATAGAGAATTTGAATGTTGGTGATGAATTCAGTAACAGCGACCATCGTACGATAACTTTCACTTTAAAGTTTACTAGTAACGAACCAAATAGTAGCATCGAAAAAGTCCCTAATTTCAAGAAAGCAAACTTCCATAAACTTAGAGCTATGTTTAAAGAAACTGACTGGAGCTTTTTAATTCACAATAACGACATAAATACATCTTGGAAGTTATTCGAAGCCACTTACCTAAAAGCAGTGCAAGACTGCATACCATCGAAAACTCGGCGTCCAGGCCATAATAATAAGCCCAAATGGTGGAATAAAGATATTTCAAACTGCCTGCTTGCTAAAAAATTTGCTAATGATAGATTAAAATCCTTACAAAATGACGAAGAACGGCTGAAATTTGTAGAGCTACGACGCAAAGCCAAAAAGTTAATTAAGCAAAGTAAAAAGACCTTAGAGTTACATATTGCGAATCAAAGTAAAACAAACCCGAAAGAATTCTATAGTTATATCAGAAAGAAAAAAGTTGGTACTTCAACTGTTGGACCGTTAGTCGATGAAAATGGAGAATACACCAAAGACGAAGAACAAATGAGTAATGCCCTCAATACCTTCTTTGCATCAGTTTTTACAACAGAAGACGTCCGTGATATCCCTACACCATCGCCGATTCAGATTGATAATTCAGATGTTCTAAGCAATATCACCGTTACAGAGAGAGAAGTATTGAATTGTTTAGATAAACTCAAGGTAAATAAAACGCCTGGACCTGATACAATCTCGCCTAGAGTTCTAAAGGAAGCTAAGGATGAGCTCTCTAAACCACTGACATTACTATTCAATAAATCCTTGCAGTCTGGAACTATGCCCGATCAGTGGAAGCTAGCCAACGTAACACCGATATTCAAAAAAGGCAGCAAATCCCTACCCTGTAACTATCGTCCAATTAGCTTAACCTCAGTTGTATGTAAAATGCTAGAAACGGTCATACGAGACAGACTCGTAAATCACTTAGAGGAAAATAACATTCTTAACACCTTACGAGCGGCCTATGCGGTTTATTTATGTGTACCGCCCAGCGGGGTGTTTTTAGCCAAAATAGGGCTGTTTACGTGATAATTTTCATGCCTAAATAAGACCCAGAACGTAAAACAAGTATCTATCCCTGAAAGGGCATAAACAGAGCTTTCGAATGACACCATAACGATCCTTGTATGATGGATAGTTTTCTTGCAATAACCGTGCAACGCGAGTGCAAAAAGCAGGTAATTCGGTACTTTCGGTACATAATTGAGTATGTAGCGAGTGAGAGGGAGGAGGGAGCTGAGATTTGTGTCAGTAGGTTCGCCGCGGTGGTCTGGAGCAGTCATACGCTCGCTAGTCTCCTGCCACCACTTGTCTCTCTCTCTCAGCCACATTACGTGCTGAAATTGCCACTCGAGTTATGTCGAGCGCCGCCACATAGTCCAGCTTTATTTAACTCGACTTAAGTGGTGGGCCGCTTTTTAAGGGTTAAAGATACTCAACACGGCTTTCGTAAAAAACGTTCCTGTTTAACAAACCTCTTAGACTTCTTCCACGATATCCTCAACCTCTACGATGAGAGTAAAGCTGTAGATATTATATACCTTGATTTTCAAAAGGCCTTTGACAAAGTTCCCCACAAACGTTTACTGCTAAAACTAAAAGCGCATGGAATACAAGACGGTGTGTTGAAATGGATAGAAAATTGGCTCAGCGACAGAAAGCAAAGAGTAGTCATAAACGGTAAGGCATCAAAATGGACCAATGTAAGTAGCGGGGTACCCCAGGGATCGGTACTAGGACCAATTCTCTTTCTAATTTACATCAACGACATAGATGAGGGTCTCACCTGTACAATCTCAAAATTTGCTGACGATACAAAAATTGCAAATAGCGTACTCTCAAAAGAACAAGTTGACGATATACAACACAATCTAGATAAATTGTCATGTTGGGCCCAAATTTGGCAAATGAGTTTCAATGCGGATAAATGTAAAGTACTACATATCGGATACCTAAATGAGAAAGCAAACTATTCGATGAATGGCACTCAGCTTAAGAATGTAAACAGAGAAACCGATCTGGGAGTAACAATATCGAGTAACCTAAAACCGAGTCAACAATGTTCAGAAGTTGTTAAGAAGGCAAACAAAATAATTGGCTTTATAGGCAGGTCATTTGAGCATAAATCCAAAGAAGTTTTCCTAACCCTTTACAATTCCTTAGTCCGCCCTCTTCTGGAATACTGCGTTCAATCCTGGTGCCCTTATTACCAAAAAGATATAAACAAGCTAGAACGAGTTCAACGTAGAGTTACCAAAATGATACCTAGCCTAAAGAACAAACCATACGAAGAGCGTCTTAGAGAATTAAATCTATTTCCTTTAACCCAGCGCAGATTAAGAGGTGACTTAATTCAAGTGTTCAAAATCATCAAAGGCATCGACAATATGAACTGTAGTAAGTACTTCACTATCGACCAATCTAATTACACGCGGGGAAACGGTTGCAAAATTATTGGTAAATCTTTTAACTCACACGAATCTAAGAATTTCTTCTTCAATCGAGTTGTCAACTTGTGGAATGGGCTTCCCCGAAACGTTATAGACTGCATCACCGTTGATTCATATAAACTCCGCCTAGACAAATATCTCGCATCAAACCCGCGACTGACTGCGTTTGTAAATGAATAACTTTATTTTATCCCCCCCTCAGTTACTAACCCATCTGTCCCCTACTAACTTCCTAATCCTGCCACAGACATTAGTTCCAGGGCAGTAATTCCCTTTCCAATGTTCCCTTACCCACTCTAAACCACTGTTTGGACACTTGATCCTCAGTGTTTTGGAGGACAAGCAACCTAGAAGGGTCACTAGATCTGTTGTTGCTTGATTTCCTTTGTACTCCTTTGTACTCCTTTGTACTCCTTTGTATATGATAAATAGTACCTATCATGTATCTATCATGTATCTATGTGCATTAGTATCTATATGTAACACCTTTATAATAAATATGTACCATACCATTTACAGGCACACACCCATTAGAATTGTATCATATAAGCCCATATGGCAATTATGTGAGTTGTTCATTATCCCCACTTGGGGTATTGTTTACAAGTAGATAGAGTCGCGTCTCCACCTTCTACAGGCGTGCCTATCAATGTATCCAACTCTCTCCTCTAATAAGAACTACTTCAAGTTTTACCAGTGTTTAACTTATCCCACCATTAAGATAAGTACACTGTGGACATGCATAGCAACCGTCCTGGTTGCTACACCCCCCATACCGCACTTCTCGAAAGGGTAGAGTCAAAGGCATTTCGTCTCAACTCGGCTCCTCTACTAATTCCCTACAATCTCTCTCTACACGCCGCAATGTTGCATCTCTGACTCTTCTACCGCTATTACAATATCCAATATTCTTCAAAGCTCGCTCAGTGTATACCCTCTCCCTTACGGAGAGTAGGGGGCACCTGCCTTTAAACACAATCAAACCACTATTCTGTGTTTATTTTCATTATCCTTGACTAAATCACCTCTATTCTATTTTATTTTAAGTCTTTAACGAGGCCTGGGAATCTTTGTCACCAACTCTGTATTATCTTCTTTCCTTTCAATCGAAAACGAGAACGTGAGGAAAGTATGTGGTTTATTGTTGAAAGTTAGATCATTAAGAGAATTGTGAGAGGGTAGGAGAGACGAGATAACAAGAGAAGGAGGAGAAATAAGAAAGACGAAAATCCAGAAAGAGGAGCCGTTAAGAGAGAGGGAGAGAGAGAGAGAGCGAGAGCCAGAGAAAAATTATAGTAGAACAGGGGCTCAGTACCTGTTAAATTCATAATTGCCCGTAAATATAATTTGATATACAGTATACATATTTCCGTTAGTGTGACTGAATGATTAGAGGGCTGACATTAATTTTATCCCTAGACTGGCAGCTGAAGTAAAGTGTAATAATGTGGATATATGTGTAGATTATTGGGTACCTCACAACTACCAGATGGCAGCGAGATGGAAATGAGCTCCGAGGATAAGCAAATGTTGTACTAAACCTCCTCAGTTAAGGGGAGGGGGTCGTTTTATCTGGCCCTCCTTCTTCCTCATGTTTAACCCCATTAGTTGTCATATGACGTTCGGCCCTATATTTTGGAAATTTTAAAACCTTTCGCCCTATTTCTTTATCAATATGATTAGATTAATATCCAGTATTCGAGAATGGATAATAAGTCGTAGGTGTGTGCATAAAACTTTAACCGTTCTGGCGGTGTAATGGTTAGAATGTTTAAAAATCTGTATGTGATACCCAGGTTCAAATCCCGATGGATCACATATATTCTTTCATTAATTTTGTTGGAGGTGTTTGGTGTTGTGGTGAAATTAATTAAAATATAGATTATTAGTAGGTTCAGGGATATTTCGTAGCGAGGCCGGTCTATATGATCTGTGCCCCATGAATATTCTTTCCTCTCACTTAAACATTAGGCTACCATAGCGTGGTTGGGAATATGAACGTGATTAGATTAATATCCAGTATTCGAGAATAGATAATAAGTTGTAGGCGTGTGCATAAACCTTTAACCGTCCTGGTAGTGTAATGGTTAGAGTGTTTAAAAATCTGTGTTTGATACCCAGGTTCGGAATCCCGGTGGATCACATATATGCTTTCATTAATTTCGTCGGAGGTGTTTGGTGTTGTGGTGAAATGAATAAAAATATAGATTATTAGTAGGTTCAGGGATATTTCGTAGCGAGGCGGTCTATGTGATCTGTGCCTCATGAATATTCTTTCCTCTCACTTAACCCTCAAAGAGCGGCTGACGACTTAAGTAACATTAGAGAACCTAGGCCCAAAGAGCGGCTGACAACTTAAGTAGCAAGGGATGTTGCGCACATTATCGGCATTATGAGAGAGTCCACGGGGTGGAAGGACCGCATGCGGGCTCTGACCGTTCAGCGTGGACCTAGTCCCGCCACTGATATCACCACAACATGTGTACATATCCCTCGTCTCGCTAGATAGGGTAAAATCTCGGGAAATTACCGTATTTTAGGGTTTTCGTACTCGCGTTGTAACATCGTTGCAAGCGAACCCGTTGTCGTACAAGGATAATTCAGGTGTCATTGGAAAGCTCTATTATCGCCCTTTCACGGATACATAATTGTATTACGCTCTGGCTCTTGTTTATGCATGAAAAAGAGCATGGAATGATGCTCGTTTAGGGTAAATATGCCCGCCACACAGGTCGTAAAAGTTACAAACATCCCCGTTGGACAGGGGTTAAACATTAGGCTACCATAGCGGGGTTGGGAATATGAACATGATTATATTATTATCCATTATTCGAGAATGGATAATAAGTCGTAGGCGTGTGCATAAACCTTTAATCGTCCTGGTGGTGTAATGGTTAGTGTTTAAAAATATGTGTGGGATACCCAGGTTCAAATCCCGGTGGATCACATTATATGCTTTCATTAATTTCATTGGAGGTGTTTGGTGTTGTGGTGAAATTAACCCGGCGAGCGCGTGCAGGGTGTAGTTAACACCACACTTCTGAGCGGCAATATTAAGCTCCATTCCCGCCTCTAATCGTCATTTTACGATAAATATCGTTATTACTTATTCATATGGACCTATTTTACGTTAAATATGAAGATAGTAACGTGTAACAACAATAAAACAAGTGGGAATAGTGTAAGGATGGTGAAAATCGCGAATTATTGCCGAGCGTTCATTCATGAGGTGAGAGACAGGGGAGGCCCACACCCTCCTCTCTCGAAGCCTGGAGAGTGACTTAGGCCTGTCTCTCTCTCTCTCTCTTTCCCACGCATAGACACACACAAGACCACAGCCTAGGATCGGTTTGGAGACGTTTACACAACAATATACCAATGAATAAGGGAATAACAGGGAAAATAGGTGATAATTGAAGGGGGGGGGGGGAAGGAGGGGATTTTGACAGATGTGGAGTAGTGATAGAAGGTATGGAGGGGAATTATCTCACTTAATAACCATTTCACTTGTTTTAAGTGCTACTGGGGCCTATTAAAAGTTTTTTTTTTGGCCTTACCTCTTAAAAGGGTCCTTGCCCTTGCCCACCAAAACCTCTTAAGAGTGTTCTCGCCATTCCCGGGTTAATACAAATATTGATTATTAGTAGGTTCAGGGATATTTCGTAGCGAGGCCGGTCTATATGATCTGTGCCCCATGAATATTCTTTCCTCTCACTTAAACATTAGGATACCATAGCGCAGTTGGGAATATGAACATGATTAGATTAATATCCAGTATTCGAGAATGGATAATAAGGTGTCGGTGTGTGCATAAATCTTTAACCGTCCTGGGGGTGTAATGATTAGAGTCTTTAAAAATCTGTGTGTGATAACTCAGGTTCGAATCCCGGTGGATCACATATATGCTTTCATTAATTTCATTGGAGGTGTTTGGTGTTGTGGTGAAATTAATAAAAATATAGATAAATAGGATGTTAGGGGTAGGTTAATTCTTGGTAAACCTTTCATACATAGACTAGATCAGAAATGACTGAGAAATAGCGTGAACATGTGGCTTTGTGACTCCGGTTAAGGGGGGATGGGCGTATTTGTTTGCATATTTATGTATCTTATTATTATGTTTCTTTATTTCCTCCCTAAACCTCCATCAAGCTTAAAAACCACCCTCAAGACCCTCCTTCAAGATAAAATTGTACATTTTGTATAGACAAATTACAGGCTCGCTCTCGCTCACCAGGACAAAATCATCTAAATGACACAAAATGTCTTAATATTGACAACGAATTAGGGCGAAAAGTCTTAAGATCGCCAATCTAATGGGCCGAACGTCATACAATCTGAACAATAATGGGGGTAAACAGGAGGAAGAAGGGGGAACAGAAAAACGACCTATCTTCCCTTAAAGCAGAAATATAGAACATCGAGGTGAAAAATCATTACATCATTTTTTGGGACCCGGTGCAAACAAGACTAAGCTGCTTAGCCTATACCAGGAGAACCTGCTGATATTAATTTGTGTTTGTCTACCTTGGGGGACTGGCTTCGTTCATATATTTACTTCCTAGTTGACGGTAATGGGATCATGCATCATTGTTTATTGATAGTGTGTATGTATTTTACGAACACCTACATATAACATTTAAAATTAATTACCACAAATAAACTCAGTAAACAGGAAGCTTGGCTTAGAGGGGGGACGGTAATTGTTTTCTTTGTCTATATGTTCGCGTGTTTGTTCGTCTGTCCGCTGCAAACAGACGGACAGACAGAGCTACAGATAACCACCACTACCCCCCTGATTCTCGGGGCCATAGCGCGCTAACCCAAGCAGTGTTGCCAATTCAGCTACTTTCCCGCTAGATCTACAGGCATTTACTTCGATCTAGAGCCAAATTTACATCTAGTAGCATGAATTCTAGCGATACTCTGAAGATATGAGCCATTTTAGAGCAATGATGTAGAGATTGTGGCATTATTCTAGCAATTTTCAGCATATATTTACTATCCTGCAGACTTGATTTGGTAACCCTGAATCCCAGCCCTTCCATTCACTAGCCTCTCCAGTCAACAGTATCATCCATTACCACACAACTGAGGGTGGTTGGCTCTATATCGGTAATGGGGGGGGGGGGGTAGTTAGTGGGGGGTTATATAGAATCACAGAGAGAGAGAGAGAGAGAGAGAGATGAGAGTAAGTAAGAGAGAGAGAATAATGTGTGTGGTGGTCTGGAGATGAACCGACGTGAGACAGGCAGGGAAGGCGTATTTGATCAAACATTTTGCAAAATGTTTGTGAGAGGAAGAGCCGAGGGTCTGAATATTGTAAAACACCAGCCGGGGAGATGATGACGACGTGAATAATGCTGTAATACTGTCTTGATGGTGTAATGGTTAGAGCGTGTAAGTTCTCTATGTGATATCCTAGGTTCGAATCCTGGGAGAATCACATGCTTTCATTAATTTCATTTGGTGTGTTATTTGTGTTAAGAATGATGTGCAAAACAAAACGAAAACGACATAATATACTTTATTAAATCATTAAATTCTATAATATATATTTTTTTCCGGATTACATTGATTATCATTATATAATTTCTTCCAGCTTAGAAAGTATCTCTGGGAGTCAAAGGGTTAATGGAAATACTGTACATACTTGTCATTACTAGATGTCTTGCCTTAGCTTAATACAATAATTTAGTGTTAGTCAATTACATTGAAAGTACTTTTGGTGAGTTATCTGCTCAACAGGTGGCGTTGTGTGTGTGTAAGTGTGAGAGTCCGAGTGTAGGGGGTGAGACAGTGAAGCACGGGAGCGAGGTGGCTTCAGAGATGGGGTCGTTTCGGGCCATGAGTGAGCACCGTGCCTCATGTGAAGGCAAGATGGCAGGTGCTCGTTGTACTCTACGTGCTTCACATGTCTCACTCCCTAGACTGGAACAAGACCTCACGGGCTTCACTGTTCATTGTAAAGCGGTGAATGTTAAGGCTCTCAGCCTATGCCCGAGAGGAAGTAAGTTGGAATATAGAAAAAAAATAAATAAAAAAATAAAAAAATAAAAAAAAAATATTACCACCAGGAACGAAATCATGCTCAACAATTTTGAAGATCACTCTCCACTGCTAACGTCAAGGATCAAAATTAGTATAGTGTTATTTTATTGTGAATACAATAATTAACTAGATCAGTTTTCTATTTAACGTTTGATTATATTACGGTATTACGAATTACTTAGCAAGGTTTCAAAACACCTGTATTGCTTTTCATCAGGAAAATACCGGATGAGCGGCTCGGTCACATGTGACCCCTGTGAGAAAGCAAAACTCCTAGCTTCCGTTTTTGAGAGTAAGCAGAGTGACTCTGAGGTTGCATTACCTCATTCTTGTTCTCCTGAACCTAAATTTACATCTTTTGCATTTAGATCTATTGAATTACAAACTCTCTTGAATGATTTGGGTTCTTTTGGGGGTACCGACCCTACTGGTTTTTTTCCCTCTATTTTTTTTAAAGGGATTAGCAAACTTTTGGCCCCTAAACTTGCTGTTATTTTTAGAATTTTAATTCGTCGTGGCATTTTCCCATTATGTTGGCGTTCTGCTAACGTAACGCCTATTCCAAAAGGATCATCTACCACTGTTCTCCCAGAAGAGTATAGACCTACAGTATATCCATTACTCCGGTTTTATCAAAGGTCTTTGAATGCCTATTGGACAAGCGACCCATAGCTTTCACCAATAAATGTAATTTGTTGCCTCCAAACCAGTTTGGGTTTAGGAAGGGCTTAGGTACCTGTGATGCTCTTCTTGTCCTCACTCATGATCTCCAGGCTTCATTGGATGCTGGACATGAATCAAGATTAATATCTCTAGATTTTAGTTCCGCTTTTGATCTAGTTAATCATAAGGCTCTACTATTCAAACTCAGTTCCATGGGGATTGGTGGTTCAGTTTTAAATATAATTTCTATGTTTTTAACTAACAGACAACAACGTGTGGTAGTTGATGGCAATTTTAGTTCTTTGAACATTGTTAAATCTGGTGTACCTCAGGGTAGTGTACATGGCCCTCTGCTTTTTATCCTTTTTACTAGTGATATGTGGTGTGGAGTTTCCTCTAAAATGATTGCTTATGCAGATGATGCCTCATTATATGCACCCATTACTTCTCCTGCCGAGAGATTTGATCGCCAATACTCTGAAAGATGATATACTAAAAATTATTAGTTGGTGTGATCGTTGGGGTATGAAGCTGAACTCTGCAAAAACACATAGCCTTTTAATTAGTAGATCTAGGACACCTTTTCCTTTGCATACTGAAATTATAATAAATGATTCTGTAATCAATCAATGTACCAAACTTAGGTTACTGGGTGTGACTCTTGATTCAAAACTTACTCTTGAGGCACACTTACGCTCAGTTGCCTCATCTATATCTCAGAAAGTTGGTCTACTACGTAAATGCAAAATGATTTATTCAAGTGATGCTATTGTTCGGAACTGTTTTTACTCTTTTATTTTACCCTTCTTTGAGTACTGCTCTCCTGTGTGGCTCTCAGCCACAGATTCCAATCTGAGGCTTCTGGATCGTGCTTTTAATCAGATAGAGTTTCTGTTGCCTGACCTGGATGTTAACCTTGAACATCGTCGCCTCGTTGGGTCTTTGACTTTATTTCATAATATATTTCTTAATGCTGATCATCCATTACATTCTAAAATTCCACCACCTTTTCGGCCTGTTCATGTGACTAGATATTCCTTTGAGTTAAATAATCAGGCCTTTGCTCATGTTCATTGTAACACGTCACAAGATGTGTTATCCCATCAATCACAAAACTTTGGAATACTCTCCCTAATGAAGTAGTGAATGAGGAGAGCTGCCAGGTTTTCAAGACGGACGTTAGCGCCTTCTTAGCTAGCTAGTTATATCTTCCTGGCTATTTGTGCCCCCACTGAGACCCTTCGTGGTATATAGTCTTCCTGGCTATTTGTGCCCCCACTGAGACCCTTCGTGGTATATAGTCTTCCTGGCTATTTGTGCCCCCACTGAGACCCTTCGTGGTATATAGTCTTCCTGGCTATTTGTGCCCCCCACTGAGACCCTTCGTGGTATATAGTCTTCCTGGCTAGTTGTGCCCCCCACTGAGACCCTTCGTGGTATATAGTCTTCCTGGCTATTTGTGCCCCCCACTGAGACCCTTCGTGGTATATAGTCTTCCTGGCTATTTGTGCCCCCCACTGAGACCCTTCGTGGTATATAGTCTTCCTGGCTATTTGTGCCCCCCACTGAGACCCTTCGTGGTATATAGTCTTCCTGGCTATTTGTGCCCCCCACTGAGACCCTTCGTGGTATATAGTCTTCCTGGCTATTTGTGCCCCCCACTGAGACCCTTCGTGGTATATAGTCTTCCTGGCTATTTGTGCCCCCCACTGAGACCCTTCGTGGTATATAGTCTTCCTGGCTATGTGTGCCCCCCACTGAGACCCTTCGTGGTATATAGTCTCCCCACGGCTCTTCGGTGGGGCTCACATGTAGTCTCTGATAATAATAAAAATATAAAGATTGTAACAGTCAGGGGCGGACTGGCCATCTGTAGCACCGGGACTTTTCCCGGTGGGCCGGTCGGTAATATGGGCCGGTCGGTGTATAAAATAAACAAACAAACCTACTATTACTACTAGTAGAAATAATAATAATACAAATAATATACATTCTTAACTATACTGTATACATATGGTACAGTCATAGAGGAGTCTATGGGTACAGTATTAAGTATACAGCATAAGTATAATGAAACTACATAAGATTATTAGGCCTAGCACACAGAGAGAGAGAGAGACTCGCGTGTAGGGCCCTATCAACGGTACAGGGGTGTTAAAGATTCACTAGATACAAGATAGTTGGTTTTCAAATGTCTTGTAATTAAAATATACGTTACCCAAGTGGCAAGACATATGTATGTAAATGAATAGATGTAGTTCACATTACAAACAAAACAAATTCACATTGTGACAATAGCTTTATAAAAAATATATTGTAAATGGGTGATAGGATTACTATACATTTAAATATACGATACGGTAATTTATTTGTGGGCGTTCTGATGCGATGCCACAAATTGTGGCATCACATCACAACGCTTACTTGGTGACGGTTTGCGAGGTATACGCTTCGCGGCCTCATCCAATGTCAGTTCAGTTTATTCGAGTGCCAGGCAGTGGAAGGAAGTGTGTTACATTGAACTATTGAATTTTCATAGTTATATAGTCCCATCTGTGTCTCATAGACCATTAATCTCCTAAGGACCGAAGTTTTAATTTTAACATCATATTTATATACAGTCGATCCTCCTACTGCACGAGTTTGTGTGTTACAGTATGTGTTTGTGAGTGCATCGTTTTTTAGCAAGATTTTAAAGATATTTAAATATCTATCTATCTATCTATCTATTGCCTGATGCCGTGATCCCCGAAGGGGTGGCCACGAACGAAACGCCCCATGCACCTCTGTCCCAAGTCAGTCGACGCCCCTCCTCCCAACCAGCACTGCCTTCATCCATATACTTCCTCACTCCATCCTTCCACCTCTCCTTCGGTCTACATCTCCCTCTCTGTCCCTCCACCTCGCTCTCGTACACCTTCTTAGTCGTTCTCTCGCTTCCCATACGTTTCATATGGCCGAACCATCTCAAGGTGTTCCTTTTCACACTTTCCAGCACATCTACCTCCACACCACACCTCCTTCTTACTTCCTCATTCGTCTGTCTATCCCTCCATGTAACTCCGCAGTTCACCATGACCTAATGGCGGCGATCCAGCCATTCAGGTGCAACGGTCCCTGGCATCTCCTCTGTCAAGTCCTTTAGCCATCAGTGCAAATTGCACTTTGTGGATGCAGTCATTTACACTTATGTGTATATGTATAAATAATTTGTATAATAAATGCTGACAAACTAGAGGAAGTCTTCTCCATGGTAATGTGTGTGTGTGTTATATGTACTGTAGGCTATGCATAAATATATATAATATATATCTCAGTAGTATTGCAGCCTATATTTCCTCATCCATTATAAAGTTTGCTTATATAGCCATTGCTTATCTCATTAGTTACCTAAACATAGCTTATTGGATAGCATCATAATGCACCTAAAATGCTTATTAAGCTCGCTTCGTGCCCCCCCCCCCCCCTTTAAGCTTAATGCCAAAATTAATTTCAAACTGTAATTACTAATTCGACAATATGGTTATTTTATCATATATTATATTATTTCACATGACCGCATCAAGTGGGCTGGTCCATACCAGAAAGTCCAGGGCCACTTTTGAGTCCCAGTCCGCCCCTGGTAACAGTGATGCACATCCTTCAATGACGTCATAGTGGTATTGTCATGTCTTGTAGAGTATTATGTTTGTGTTATTATTATGAATCAGCATATAGGCAAATGTCGGAAGTGTTTACATTAAATATTAATAGCAGCATAGTGTTGAATTCCTACTCTATTAGCGTCTGATAGTGGGCTATTACTTCAATATATCGTAGAGTTATTTTTGTATTACCAAGGCCGTAGGAATTACTACTACTACTACTACTACTACTACTACTACTACTACTACTACTACTACTACCACACACATACACACACACACACACACACACACACACACACACACACACACACACACACACACACACACACACACACACACACACACACACACACACACACACACACATTCCACACACACACACACACACACACCTTCTGAATTATTTATATACCAGTAGTCAAATAATATATATGCTTATGTCCCACCCTAATATAAAACACAGCTACATTTTTCTGTTTTAATAACTTGTCGGTGAAAATGATATACACACCGGTAATGTTAAACAAATATTTACCACTCAGATATGTGGCGGAATTAATGATATCGAGCTAAATAATGTAATTGCAAATAATTATGTCTCCTGCTTGTACACAAATCTCCAAAAATTGTATGAATATGATGGTGAAAAATGGATGAAAAATGCAAGTACCGCTCCCATTATACAAGTCTGAATGAATTATATGAGCTAAATAATATATATGCCTTATTTCCCTCCCCTTTTTTAGACTCCTGCCAGATAAAAAGGTTCATTAATTATATAGTACTTCCGGAAGGGCAGGGGAGCAGGGTTACCAAATCAAGTCCGCTAGATTGTTAGTATATGCCGAAAATCGCTTGAATAATGCCACAGTCTCTACAAAATCGCTCTGAAATAGCTCAAAACTACAGATTATTGCTAGAATTCAGGTCACTAGATGTAAACATTAGCCTCTAGCTCGAAATAAATACCTCTAAATATAGCAGGAAAGTAGCTAAATTGGCAACACTGCAGGGGAGCGAAGGCAGCTCCAATATTGACCCTACCAATGGGGCCTCGGAGACACTGAAGGGACTGGAGTAAATAGTGTCTAGATGTGAAGGGAGGTATTCTATAGTCTATTCACTGTAAGTAGGCGATAAATCATGATCTCTAACCGCTTTAACTTAGACTAGAGTAATCGAGCTAATATTTGTTTACCATTGGGAAGAATCGGTCAAATTATAGATGTGGAAATTTACAGCCAATTCGCGCAAGCCCCTTTTGAGCTACGGAGGATAATGGTCATGATTTCTTGCCTACTTACAGCGAATGGACTATAGGATGGATACACAATAAGGATGAGCATATCACCTACCTTGTGATGGTAAGTGAGATGGTAAGTGTAAGAGTATCATATGACGCGATCGTGTCATATGAACTTAGTGAAGTAACTCAATAAGTAAGTTATATTATGTATTTGCATCATATTGAGCTCAGTAAGTTAGGTAAGTTAGATCAGAATCTGTCGGTTGGTGGCAACCCCAAATACCTCCGACTTCTACCGGTACCTCAGTGTCAGAGAGTGTTGTGGGGGAAATACCGGGTGCTCCGCTACCCCGTCAGTAAGTTAGCAACTTATGTCAGACAGGGTTAAGAAAGAGGTGCGTACGGAGTTACATGGAAAGATAGACAGACGAATCAGGTAGTACGAGAGTGTTGTAGTGTGGATGTGGGTGTGCTGGACAGTGTGAGCAGGAACACCTCGAGATTAGATAGTTCGGTAGTGTGGAAGAGGCACCCCAGGAGTGAGGATGGAGTTGAGAGGTATAGGAGTGAAAGTGGTGTGGGGTGAGAGGAGGGGCGCCGGCTGACGGAGGATATAGGTGTGTGGAGGCGATTCATTCGTGGCCACCCTTTCGGGGATCATGGCAATATATATATAAATAAATTACACTAGTTACTATTTGTATTTTCTAATCAACCATTAAGTGTGATTGTATATTTCACTTGTGGCTGTCATGTTAGAACATTGTTTCTTTGAAAATACTGAGTCTCTCGTTGCGAAAAAGGCAGGCTATTGGCGTGATTGTTTTATAGCTTATGAGAAATACAGGAAGATAATATGGAATTCATCATAAAAGTATGCTTTCGCAGACTAGCGTATGGATAATTTTAGATATTGGAATCGTAACTATTTGTCATTCAATGAATATTTAAATATACTTGTATCCATTAGTTCATTTACGTTTTTTTATATAATTCTACATAATGGAAAACCCAACGAGGTTCCCCTAATGTGTAGATGTGAGTATAAAAGAGCCCATAACCGTGGTTGATGGAAGCCACAATAGTTGGTGGTGGTGGTAATGACGGAAGAGACCCTCGTCGTTACAATGTGGGGAAGGTCGTACACATCACCGATAATGCCAGCCTATAAATTCAACAGGTATGTGGCACGCTTACGGAATTGCGATCGAACCATTGCAACGCCGGTAATCGAGAGTCTTATCGGACTTCTTATAATACTTCTAGTGCAGTTAAGTATAACAGAATATAAGAACACAGAAACTTGTAGGACAATTGACTGATTGGTGGCAGAATTATTGGAGCCGAGCACAATGTAAATATTGACAACATTGGTGCTAACGTACCAAACAATCAGTATGGCTTCAATAGAAACAAGAACCTTTCATTTTAGCCTTAAAGAGGGTCACCGAGTGTTTTCTCTTTCTCTCCTTTTCTCTCTTTATCTGGCTTGTATCTATTCGGCCCCATTCAGCCAACTGTTTTAAGACGTTTATCCCCATACAGGTGTTGATTTCTTCCTTGCGAGCGATAGCGAGCCAGCATTGTATGGAGAAATCCGGCTTGGCCGAAGACATTTTTCTATCGAAAAATGTACAAATTTAGCTTGCTGTCAAACAAAAAAATATAAATGCTGGCTCTCTACCGCTCGCCAGGAAAATATGAACACCTGGATGGGGGTACACGTCTCAATAAACGTCTTAACAGCAGGGTGAATGGGGCCTAATGGATACAAGCCAAAGAGAGAAGTAGAGAAAGAGAAAAAAAGCGAGGTGGGCTGCCTAAATTATACAACGTCCTTGTCTCTCAACTATATAGCCAGAGAGGGTATTGCGAGCACTCTCTGTTCAAATTTAAAGGTGGTGATGCATGAATTAACACATTTACTTTTTATCGTGGTTGAGAGGTTCTACAGGAGCTGATAAATAACTGGTTATATATAATTTACCAAAAATATCACTCCGTAATGGCAAAAAAAAACATTATTAACAATACGCACTGGCAACGATGTGTGACGTCACACCAGGAATAGAGTGCGAAAATATTTGGGAATGAATTAATTTAACGTCAGTCACGGGCAGTGCCTCCTCACCCCTCGTCAGGAGTGGTTATGTTTGCCGAACTGCTGTGTGGTATTTGGGTGTTTTAACACACCTGGACCATGTATATGTCTTTATAAATTTCCTGAGGAAGAACAGTATGTTAGAAAATGGTATGTTTTTGTCAACCAGACAAGAATTTGGAATGAAAAGCCAAAGTCTAGCTGTAGGCCTAGGCTGTGTAGCCTACTTTACATTTCGAGGAGAGTGCATTGCCTATTGCTAAACCATTCACCATTGCAGAGGCCAGCAGCAATGAAACGTCAAATTCAATATTGGTTGCATTCAAGGAGACTACTGCAGGACTTACCTCTGACCGGGTATAGGCCTAGACTATCCTAGTGTTTACTATACCCCTTTGAAATGACATTAGCCTAACCTAACAACCTTACCTAACCTATCCTAATATTATGGGTGGGGGCTGCCACCCCCGCTGTTTTACATCTTTGACTTAGGCCTAGCCTAGATATTTGGTGTAGGCTATTTGTATGTGAAGTGGGTATTTTTTCAATTTATCGATAACGAAAATCCTCCATGAGGACTAGCCTAGCCTATATGGCAAATCTATTGGTGCCTATTTTCCCTAATAAATTGTTTCTCATAACGCTGCAGTAGGCCTAGGCTAGTGTCGTTTAAAATAACCCCTAGGCTAAGGCTAGTGCAGTTTATGACATTTAGGCTACTAGCCTAATCTTTCGCAGTAGCCTATAGGCTATGCTACTGGCTAGGTCGAACAATTGAATTATTAGCCTATTATTATTATTACACTTAGCCTAGGTGAGCCTATGGACAACTTATGATATTGGTAAATTTCTATAAGTGCACCATCATGAGTTTTTATTAGTAGGCTAAACATACTTTTCTGGGGAAGGATATAGGGGATGGATGTAGATTCCGGGCGTACGGTCGTCATGTTTTCATAGGGCGATCGCCGCGGTTAACTTCGCGTATATTTTGACGGCGATTTTTTTTAGGTTATTTGCCCACTGCTGGCAGTATAAATGATGATGACAATATGTCATGGGCGGGGGGGGGGGGGGGGGGGCCCTCAACATATTATTGTATCCAAAGGCAGTCAAAATAGATGGGAACATGATGGCAAAGGTTCGACGCCACTACGGCCTACGCGTAGTGTAAACAAGGCTGGCGGTACGCCCGAACTCTACGTTCTACCCGGATATAGTATCCGGGTGTACAGGCCGACGGTCGGCATGATTACATAGCCTAGGTTGATAAATTGCGGTTAAGTTCCCGTCTATTTTGTCATGTTGTTACAGTTGTTTGCCCCCTGCTGGCAATATATATGAGGATGACAATAGGCTAAGTCATGGGGGGGGGGGGTGAGAGGGGACAAAGTCCCCCCTGGCCCCTCAACTTATTATTGTAAACCATGTAAGTCAAAATAGATGGGAACCTGATCGCGAGCGTCTGTAGTGTAATCAAGGCGGGCGGTTTTACGGTAAACCCGCATACTACATCCTTGCCCTTTCTGCTATATTTTAATGCTAGACCTATGTGTGTATTTTGATTATTTCGTACTAGTCTAGAAGTGTTGGTGGCTTGGTGTCAATTTATCACTAGCCTATATTTTCGCCGTGAACGCAATTTCTGGTACTGTACTCCTACCTGTAAAGCAGAATGTACATCCCTGGGCCCTGGCACTAGTCCATTACCTAGGTACGGTACTAATATGTGCACAGGCGCCTGTAAGAGTAAAGTCTGTGATAGATCCGCCACTTCTTGTGTTTGAATCCCAGTTTTGTTGACTATCTAGCCGATCCTGGCGATCCGTTCATATCAACTCGTGCGCAGGATTATCATATCTGTATTTTGTTGATGCCCCGTAATGGCAACATAGATGATGATTACACTAAGTTCTGAGGGGGTGAGTGCCCCCCCTCAACCAATCTTATAATGATTCGGATCCCTGATTAGGCCCCCTTGAAAGAAAAACTAAACGGAGCAAATTGTTACCTCGACTTTGTGCGATTTGCTTACTTTAGGGTAAATAAAGGCAAGAATGTTAAGTGCGGGCGTACCGCCAGCCTTGTTTACACTACGCATTAGTGGCGTCGGACCTTTGCCATCATGTTCCCGTCTATTTTGATTGCCTTTGGATACAATAATACGCCCATGACATATTGTCATCATCATATATATTGCCAGCAGGGGGCAAATTACCGAAACGAAAAAATCGCCGTCAAAATAGACGCGAACTTAACCACAGCAATCGACAGATGTAAACATGACGGCGGCGGGGGAGGCGTCGGACCTTTACAATCATGTTCCCGTCTATTTTAAATGCCATTGGAAACAATAATATGATAAGGGGGGCATGCCCCCCCTCACCTTCCCATGACATATTGTCATCATCATGTATATTGCCAGCAGGGGGCAAATAACCGAAAACATTGCCGTCAAAATAGACGCGAAGTTAACCGCGGGCGATCGCCTTATGTAAACATTACGACCGTACGCCCGAACTCTACATCTATCCCTAAATCAGTTGGCCTAAGTTATGTTTGGTTAGTTTTAGGTATATCTAGCGATCCGCCTGCAGTCGTGTGTTGACACTGAGGAACGGATGATGTTCGAGTGTGGATCGACCCGCATATATCGTATTTTATGTCTATATTACATCTCATAACTACAAAACTTGACGACTTTCCGTAGTTATGTACTATTCAAATAATTAAAGGTTTGGACAAGGTGTTTTTATCCATATTCACTCATTAAACGTCTTAACCCCTCATTTTCCCTGAGCTTCAAAGCCATCGGGAAGGATGTAGTATCTGGGCATACAGTTGTCATGTTTACTGTACATAAGTCGACAGTAGATCACCAGCGGTTAAGTTCCCGGCTATTTTTTGTTATTTACCCCCTGCTGGCAATAGATATGATGATGCCAATAAGTCATGGGGGCAATCAACCTATTATTGTAGCCCATGGCAGTCAAAATAGACGGGATCGTGATCGCGAGCGTCTGTGTTGTGTAAACAAGGCAGGCGGTACGCCCGAATACTGCATCATTGCCAAGCCCTCCCCACTTGTTCTGTTGTTGTTTTAATATTCTCGGTGTAATGGGCCCGTATATTACTGATTTATAGGGTTTTACCATAATATTCTACTTGAATATACAGATACACCAGGTTTTTAGGTAAAAAATAAAAAATAAATAAAAAATAAAACTGGTCAAAGTAACTACATTTTTACCGATCATTTATCTCTCGATGAAATGCTTCATTATACATATGTGCTGTCTGGAGCTGCAGTGGGGCAGGCTATGAATATTAGGGAAAATATGGGGAAGGATGTAGTATCCAGGCTTACGGTCGTCATGTTTACATAGGTCGTGCGGTCGCGGTTAAATTCCGTCTATTTTGACTGCTTTTATTCTGCAATTTTCCCCCTGCTGGCAAAATATATGATGATGACAATAAGTAATAGGGGGGGGGGTACCCTATTATTGTATCCCAAGGCAGTTAAAATAGACAGGAACGTGATTGCGAGCCTGTGAGTAGTGTAAACAAGACGGGCGATACGCCCGAATACTACATCTTTACCAAAATGTTGGGTTAATTGAAAGACATAAATCAATGATAATACTTAAAAAAATATAAAGTTGGCTTGTTTTTTTTTTTTTTTTTTTTTTTTATTTAAGGAAACTCCAAAATTGGAGAAACTTACTGGTAAGTTTTCTCAAAACTTCACTCAGATTTGTTGTACAGTACTGTACCAGTATTTTTTTTTTCTTGTAAATCATTCAAATTTCACTTTCATACATAAAATTGAGTATAAATTCATGTATGAGGATATACTGTACTGTATTTTATAGACATTTTGATTAAATGTAAGACTTCCCAAACTGTTGAATTTTAATAATTTCCTAGGCTTGTTGGTAACTAAATTAAAACATTAAAACATGTAAATACAAGTATACAATGACACTTACGAAATAAAAAATATAATTAGTTAGAATTTGTTTTATCTTTAACCCTTTCATAGAAATACTAACTTATTAGATTAATGCAATAAAGAGTATGTTCCCAGTTTATTTCCCTTATGCGATTATCCTATAACACTGCATTTTGTTGCATTCCATATACTGGTAATAAGCATTTTTTGCAGGTTCTCAGAGCATTACGGGTGAACTCCAGATATCTAGAATCTGCCCTATGCAGATTCTAGAAAATGTTAGTGGGCTGTTAATTTAAACCCCACGCTTCAATAATCTACCGGGTATGTACAGTCGTGGTCAGAATACACCTAATACAGTACAAGACAATGAACATTAACTAGTGAATCCCAGTAATTTGTCTGTGCGGTTCCAACAGTTTTCCAATATAGTTATCATGTGTATTATAATTATCTCTACAAAAAAAATCCAGAAATTCATGACCACGACTATACATTAAGTATACGGTATAGCATAGCTTCTAATGGTAGTAAAATGTGAGACGTAAATATATACCGTATATATACTGTATATATATATATATACCGGTATATATATATATATATATATATATATATATATATATATATATGTTAGTAAAGCCAGGTAATAAATTTTCTTTAATACATACGAGGTTGAAAGAAATGGCAATTTCTGCGTTGGAAATTTTATTATTCAAAGTTTCCAGGTCTCTGATGAGTTTTCGCTGGGTGGCAGGAAGTAGATGAAGGAGATGAGCAAAATTCATGGTGGTACAGGGTTACATAAATGTACATGATGATACAGGATATACGACGCGTTTCACTGGACAACCAGCATTATCAAGTAAGGAAGGAATGATATAAAAGGTAAACAGGAAGGGTATATATAGAGGGTGGAGGATCAGAGGAGGCGAAAAACAGGGGGCAAAAGTCTGCTATTGGTGGAAGCGTAAATTAGGAGAGAGAAAGGGGTTAACCGCTTCACGCATGCGCACTGGATGCGGGATGGTGGTCAGTAGGTGGGGTCGAAGCGGATTGGCTGCGTGTCGAGGGGCGTGGCCTAAGTTGTGTGGCGCCTGCAGAAGACGAAGCTGAAGGAGGTAGCGCGGGGGGCTGCGTCAAGGGCACCGGGGGGCGAGGAGGGGTGTTAGGTCCTGTAGGGTAGTGCCTTTTGGCAGAAGGAAGGATCTGAAGGTCCAGAGTTTGGTTGTTGATGTTGGGATGTAAGGCTTGGATATATAAAGCTTCGAGTATAGGTAATCTCCTTGGGTCACTTTCTTTATCGAGTATGGTGGTGTGTTTCTCTAACTCGTTGCGTGTGAGGTGAGGGTGGTTAGGGGTGAGATAGTGGTCTTTGATGGCTCCAGCCTGAAGGTGAAGAGTTAACCGACGTGAAAGACGAGTCTGCGTCATACCAATATAGGAATGAGGTCCACAGTCCTCATAATTACAGGTATGTTGGTAAATGACGTGATCGTCGGTCATCGGGCTCTTTATCTTGGTGGAGGCTGGTTTGTTGCGGAGAACGAGGTTGGAGGTCTTGGGGGATTTGTAATAAATTATTAATTTGATTTTGTTTTCCGGGTTGGTTGGGTGGACATGCTTGGAGATTATTTCTTTTAAGACGGCCTCGTCATTTTTGTGTTCAGAGGACATGTAATTGCGGTAGAAGATCTTAATTTCATTGGGGGGGTCAATGTTGGGAGGGCTTTGGGTGTACCATTTTTCAAGATGGTGGTTGATGGTGCTGGAGATGTCGGAGTTGGAGTATCCGTTATTTACTAAAACTTGGGATAGTCTTTCTAGTTCCTGGTGGGTGTCGGCCCAGGTAGAGCAGTGCGTGAGGGCTCTCCAAACATAGGCGGAGATAGGAGGATAGAAGAAGTTTACCTTTTATATCATTCCTTCCTTACTTGATAATGCTGGTTGTCCAGTGAAATGCGTCGTATATCCTGTATCATCATGTACATTTATGTAACCCTGTACCACCATGAATTTTGCTCATCTCCTTCATCTACTTCCTGCCACCCAGCGAAAACTCATCAGAGACCTGGAAACTTTGAATAATAAAATTTCCAACGCAGAAATTGCCATTTCTTTCAACCTCGTATGTATTAAAGAAAATATATATATATATATATGTATATATATATATATGCATGTTTCTATCTTATCTCTATGCCTAACTATAAACTTGTATAGGAATAAACTCCATTCCATAGGAATGGAGGGAGGTAGAATAAACAGGGTAGTTGAAAGCCAGATAAGCAGAGAAGAAGTAAAAGAAGCAATCAATAGACTTAAAATGGGCAAAGCTGCTGGAGTAGATAACATCCCAGGTGAAATGCTGAGATATGGAGAAGAAGCTGTTGACATAATGCATAGGTTATGTAAATTAGCATGGGAAAAGGAAAGTGTACCAGAGGACTGGAGGAAAGCAGTGATACAAAGGGAAGGGTAGTAAAGAAGAGTGTAAGAATTATAGGGGAATTAGCTTGCTTAGCATACCTGGAAAGGTACACACAAGAGTAGTAACAGAGAGGCTACAGAAGATAACGGATGACAAAATAGGCGAGGAACAGGGAGGTTTCAGAAAGGGCAGATAGCCTCAATGTGATTGTTGGTAGAGAAGTATCTGGCCAAAAACAGAAAACTCTAAGCAGCATTCATGGATTTGGAAAAAAACCTACGACAAAGTAGACTGGGAGGGCCTGTGGGATGTGTTAACAGTATATGGTGTGGGAGGAAAGTTGCTAATGGCAGTAAAATCTTTTTATAGGAATGCAATGGCAAATGTGAAGGTAGGGGATAAGTTAAGTGAAAGTTTTGAGGTCAGTGTAGGTGTAAGACAGGGATGTGTCATGTCAGCTTGGTTGTTCAATATATACATGGATGGAGTGATTAGGGAATGTAGGGCTGTATCAATGGGTGTGGGAGCTAGACTGTAATCAGAGGGAAGAACATGGAAGATTTTAACATGCCTATATGCGGACGATGCAGTCCTGTTGGCAGAAAATGCTGAAGAACTTCAGAGAGTGGTCACTGACTTTGACAGGGTATGTGAAAAGAGAAAGTTAAAGGTCAATGTAGGGAAATGTAAGGTAATGGTGTTTGAGAGAAGAATGCATGAAACCATAGATTTTAAGGAAACATATAGAATCAAGAAAGAACACAAGAAAAGTTGTAAAATAAAATTGAAAAATGAAGTACTAGAAGAGGTTGAAAGTTTCAAGTATTTGGGAGCTGTACTATGCAAATATGGTAAAATGGAGAGTGAGATAAAAGAGAGAAAAATGCAAGGGAGAAAGGTGATTGGAGAACTTGATAGTATTCGCAAAGGAAGAATGGTTAGCCAGGAAGTCAAAAAGTCACTGAGAAACAGTGTGCTGCTCTCAACACTCTCGTATGGAAGCGAGACATGGACGGCAAGTGACGAAGACCTCTTCAAACTGAGACCTGTGGATATGAGCTTTTTCAGAATGGCAGCTGGCATGAATAGGCTAGATGGGCCAAGTAATAGGGAAGTGTACGAGTCCTTTGGAATGGAAGAGCAGGCTTTGGGCATTGATTGTGGTGTGGTTGAGTGGATAAAGAGAAGTACTTTGAGGTGGTATGGTCATGTTCAGAGAATGGATGAAGATAGAATGCCAAGAAAGATATATGGGAGTCAGGTGAGTGGAACCGCTAGTAGTGGAAGACCACCTATGGTATGGGAAAAGAAAGTGGAAAAATATATTGAAGAAAAACTTCCACGTAGTGGAAGGGGCATTGTGGCACGGGCAGGGGAGGCATGTCTTGACAAAGTAGCTTGGAGACGTTTCTGTCATGGTCATCCTCTAGTGGGGGTTTCCCAGGGGGAAACAAGGTGTCGGAGATGATATGATGATGATGATGTGTTAGGTGAAACCCTATCAGTACTTTCAATGTTGTATAATGTACAGTATATACTGGTACTGTACTGTTTTATCTTGGGGTTAAGAGTGTATCACCTGTATTTTTATATTTATGAATACCGGTACTACTGAAATAATATCAATATCTTTGATACTATTTTTTTCCTTCCCAGGAATACCCTACTAAAGGATGACCATGGTGGGAACACCTCCAGCTTTTTTTGTCCAGACATGCCCCTTATGCCCATCCCAAAATGGTCCCCATTTAATGTTTTGTTTTTTCACTTGCTCATACCCAGGCTATAGGTCAATCACTCTGATGTAAATGCTGGAAAGTACAACTGATCAACAGATCTGTCATACTTTAAAGCAAATATGTTTCTTTTATTATAAAATGTGTTGCATAATGTTTATGATGGGCATCACAGCCTACCTCACTGCAAAGTTTTACCTATAGTGTTATCTACTCTAGTGTTCCACATTTTCTAACAATAAGACAGAATAACATGCATACAGGCATACCATACCATCACCCTCCATCTTCTACTCATATACAGTAAGCTCCTTATTATACCACCTGACACATCTTCAGTATTTCCTCTTCTAACTTGCTTTTCAATTACAGTACAGTAGACCTACTGTTTATAGTATGACTTCATATTGCACCATTTTATCCTTTAGCAGGGTCATCCTTTGAGTATACTTATCATAAGTGTTTTAGTACAGTATATAAATTCACACTATAGTATGATGTCTGTTACTATCTGGTCAAAAGTGATATTTGTTTTCTTGTTCACCTATTTCTCTATATGTATAGCTGGTACAGAATAATAAGCATAGGCTAAAGCTACTCTAAAAATCTATATGCTAAGATGATCAAATTTTGTTATTTGTAGTTTGCTATTTTGAAGAATCTGGTTTAGTCACAAAATTCAAACTTTAAACTTTGAAGGTGTGACAAAATATTGACATAATTATGTATATTCACTTCAGAAAAATTAAAAGAAAATAATTGTGATCAGCAGTACATTATGTATGATAAAACATATTCTAGTTACAGTACGGTACTGTACTTTTAAAGGCATTACACTTACTCATTCAGTTTTCTCTTTGTATTTGTCCATATTGTTGCCTATAAGCATAGTAGACAGCCTGAAGATTCCACGGGCATAAGGCAACAGATATAAACCCTGGATGATCAATCATGCAGTCAGGTATGGGTTCAGCCTCACAACATTCTTTCCTGCTGATCTACAAGTACAGTATCCTGGCTACACCAACATGTCAAGAAAATACCCCCTATATCGTCACCAATTCATAGCATAAAAGATGCCCGGCCATATTCAAAGATGCTGTGAACTACCGGTACCGAATAGCTGCTCTCTCCAATCAAGTGACGTTTATAAATAAAGTGTCGCCATCTAGTGTTGTCAACGACAGGGTTGTGTAATGTCACCGTGGCTGTTTAATGGTGTGGTGAGGGAGGTGAAAATGAGAACTATGGGTAGAGGATTGGGTTTAGTAGGAAAGAGTGGTATATATTTGGAGTTCTACCAGTTGCTGTTTGCTGATGATATAGCATTGGTAGCAGATTCTGAAGAGAAACTGCAGCGAGAAGTCAAAGAGTTTGGTGTGGTATGTCGGAGGGGGAAGCTGAGATTGAACATCAATAAAAGTAAAGTGATGGTGTGTAGAGGTGCTTGTAGGGGGAATCTAGATGTGAGACTGGATGATGAAATACTGGAACAAGTTGAGTGTTTTAAATATCTTGGAGGAATGATAAGCAAGGACACATGTGTGGAAATTAAAGTAAAAGAGAGTATGTGAAGGAAAGAAAGTTTTCGGAGCAATGGTAAGTATGTGGAAGGTGAGAAATCTCGGAATGAAAGCTAAAAGTGCAATGTATCAAGGGATAGTTGTACCAACAGTTATGTATGGGGCTGAGACATGGGCTTTGAAGGCAAACGAGAGAAGGAAGTTGGATGTGATGAGAGATGAGCCAGAAGGGTCCTGTGCTGGTATGGACATGTTGAGCGAATGGGATATGAAAGGCTTACAAAGAGAGTACTGTATATGAGTCAGCTACAAAGGGAGGGAGGAAGACTTACCTCCGTTGAGATGGAGTGATTGTGGAGTACAAGCGTTGAAAGATAGAGAGATGACTGTAGAACAGGCAAGAGCAGTGGTAATAAATAGGAATGATTAGAGAATGCTTGTGAATAGTTGAGAGATAGCGCGGGCGTTGGGTCAGGCGCCAGTTGGACTAGATAATGTGTAGTCCATCAAGCGTCTGGCCCGGGGAGCCAGTGTATAATTATGAAGGGTCATGTCTGGATGTGAGGTGGGCGGGTATTGTGGTGTGCCCCGCTGCGTGTCTGCATGCTAAGACCGGAACCTCTCCGGGAGGGCTGGGGCAAGTGAAATGCTGGAGGCCCCTAGTGATCTTTGGTCTCTGGGTCTTTTCCTAGGTGATCTAGATGTGTGTGAATATATATTTTTGTTAAGACCATCTCAAGCTATGGGGTATGTCCCTGTGTATGAACATACATCTATTGTGGCAGAAAGGAAGCAACAAACACCTTGAAGCTCCATTGTCTCCATCTCATCTAGTGCGACACATGAAGCACCCATCATCTCAAAGCTTCAATTGATAATCCTGGGGCCTCGTACGAGTTACAGGCTATTGAAAAGCCTACAGTCCAGAAGTTGAGACATAGAAAAACAAAATAATAATATAATAACAATAAATGATGACCCAGTCATTCACATACAGCATATACACTGTACAGTACTGGTACTGTATAATCTCATTTCTTCTGTATGAGCAAAGGTAGCCAGGGTAACAAAAAAAAAATATATAGATACTTTATAATTATACCAGGTATAGCCTATACTGTACATGAACGAAGGCGGTGCTGGTTGGGGGGGAGGGGCGTCGACTGACTGGGGACAGAGGTGCACGGGGGCGGTTCGTTCGTGGCCACCCCTTCGGGGATCACGGCGTCAGGCAATAGATAGATAGATAGCCTGTATATATTTTCCCACCAACTTTACAATGTTTTTTTTTTTTTTTTTTAGCCTATTCAGTACGGTACCGGTATATATTTGTGTGATTGATTTGGGATTTGTTTCCTACCTACTTTAATGATATCTCTTAAGTGCCATATTTTGTTTTTTGTTTTTTGAAATACCTTTCATATTGCCTTGATGACGGTAGGTCTACAAAATACCGTGAAAGGTCAAAAGTGTACCCCAAGTCCAAAGTCACCCCACTTTACAATACTGTACCGTACCTGTCTTAGCAGAACTACTCTACACAGCAAATAAACTTTTTATTTGGTTCCAAATTTGCTAATCCTTTTAAAATATTACATACTGGCATAGTGAAGTTTCAATAGGTGTGAAGATATACTACTAAGTTTGTGTGAATAGGCCTATACTTAGGCACATATCCCATAGCTAGGGGTGGCCGACTCGAAACAGTTGTTGTTGTTCCCTAAGCTGCCTGGCCGAACAGCCCCGAGTCCCTAAGGAAGGCCATGGCCACGGTCGGGCTTTCCCACAGAGCTCTCAAAGAGTGTATATTGTGTTGTTGGCATAAGTGGTTGTGTGAAATGTAGTCTTCTATGATGTGTTTAATGGTATGGGGTGCTGTGTTACAACCCAGGCAGGTGTCGACGACGGAGTCATCCAGTCTCTTCTGATAGCTCAGAAGAGCCGGATGGTGTCCGCATCTCAGCCTGGCCAGGTGGACTCTGTCCTCGCGAGGAAGGGAGGATTCAGAAGGATGGATTTCGGGAGGTCGTGCTTGCAGCTGGGTGTTGTCTATGAGTGAGTGAATGGAACGGCGAGTGATATGAGTATGGATGTGCTTCCGGAAGTTGGTTTGGGGTGGGCAGGGAGGGAGAGAAGACAGTATTTGTGTGTGATAGCGTGTGCTGGGTGTTGTTTTGATATTTCTTGGTGTCTGTGGGTGTGTAACCATGTAGTGTAGTGGGTGGTGTTGATTCGTGGAGGCTGCTGCCAGGAATTGTGTGACTCTCATGTGTAGATGATCTTTGACTTTGAGGACTTTGGTTTCTTGATGTAGCTGATCTGTGGGTGTCGTAGCTGTGCATCCTGTGATGATTTCAGGGCTTTATTTTGAATGGTCTGTAAGGTCTTATGATGTGTTTCAGCTAGGTTGGAAGCCCAGGCCGGGCTTGCGTATTCCATAACTGATCTTATGTATTGTTTGTAGACTGTGGTGGTGGTTTCTTTGTTGTGTCCAAATTTCGTGTGGGCAAGTGATCTGAGGGCGTTAAGTCTGGGTGTCAGTTTCTTTTTCGTGTTTGTGGTGTGCTGTTTGAATGTCATTTGGGTGTCGTATGTTACTCCTAGGATTTTGGGTGTGTGTGTGTGTGTTAGGGGTGTGTTGTTTATGTTGAGTCCCGGGACGTAATCGTGCTCTCCTGTCCAGCTTATGAGGAGGGTTGCAGTGGATTTAGCTGGGGCTAAATTGAGTCTGTTTGTAGTGCACCATTCATGTAATGTGTCGAGATAGTCTTGAAGGAGTCTTGTTGCTGTGTCTGGGTTTTGGTGCGTGCTTGTGAGTGTTATGTCGTCTGCGTAGGAGGCTATGGTTATTTGGGGTGAATTTGGTGTATTTATATCATGCATGTACAGATTGAAGAGTGCGGGCGACAGGACGGATCCTTGCGGGACTCCGTTTTGGGAAATTTCTAATGCTAGATGACTGACCGTCAAAAGATACGTGTGCACATCTGCCTGCTAAGAAGTTGGCCAGCCATCTTTTTGTGTTGTTGTGCATGTATGTGTTGTAGATTTTGTTTGTTAGGTTGTGGCGGGGGATGGCATCGAAGGCTTTACTAATGTCGAGTGTGGCAAGTACTGATCTGTGTGGTGGTCTAGCTGAGTTGATGCCATCAAAAGCTCTTTGTGTAAGGTCTGTAAGAAGAGTGTTTGTGGAGTGCAATGGCCTGAAGCCGTGTTGTGTTGGAGAATGGGGTAAGTCAGGTGTCATCAGTTGTAGTACAAGGTGCTCTATGACTTTGGAGTAGGTACAAAGGAGTGTGATAGGGCGGTGTGAGGAGGGTAGCGTGGGGTCTTTGTTAGGTTTGGGGAATGTGATGATGATGCCATGCTTCCAGATGTCTGGTATTGTGTTGTGTGAGTAGCTGTAGTTTGATATGTTAGTGAGTGCTTGTATGCCTTGTGGTCTGAGGTGAATGTTGCTTATGTTGTCTAGGCCACAGGCGGGTCAGAGCTTGAGATTGTTGATGATATGCTTTGTCTGGTTGTTGGTGAAGGGTGTATAGTCAGGGCATTTACGCCGTGGGACCACCTCCCGAAACTGCCGACCCTCCCGTCCGGGGACAATATCACCGACAGTGGAGGACAGCAGGCTGCCGACCGTGGGGAGCAGTTTCCGGGAGCCAAACCGCCACAACTATCCCCTGACCCCTCCCTGGGGGCACGCGTCCTTGGAGCGGCTGCGGTCGCGCCGGGCAATTCTCACTCGAGACAGTTACTGCATATACCGTACTGTTGAAGTTATAACCAGGGATGGAGTATTCGTTTTTGTTATTCGTATTCGAATGCATTCGAATACAGTAATTCAGGGTATTCGTATTCAAATTCTTGTAAATAAAAGTAAAAGTATGTGCATTCGTATTCAAATATTTGGACAAATTATTTGTATTCTTAGAATAATATGGCGAATACAAAGAGAGCGAGAGCAAGAGAGAGCTGTCATCGTTCGTATCTCGTCATATTCACAAATTTGATACCAAATTTGATATCTAGTTACTACACTATATAAGTTTAAATACCAGTATTGAATACAGGTAGTGTCTGTTATCAGTCATAAAATAGTTAACCATTGCATAAGCTACAGTAATTAGCTAGGCCTATAATACAAAAGTTAATTTATTTATGGAAAAGTATTCATGACTGCATTCATGAATACTTTCATAAAGTATTCGTATTTGAATACTGAACTCTTGTATTCACTCCATCCCTGGTTATAACAACATGAATGTATTCGTACATTTATTATTTCTTGACAGCATTTACACTCCTCATAGGTGTCCATCACATCACAATTCCCACACAGACACCTGCAATTATCTAGAGTTTTAATGTGGTAAAAGAATGGTACATTACCGTATCACAAACTGCTAACAAGCAATCTACCAGTACTTATACTGTATTACCAAACTATACCACATAACAAAATATACTAGTTAACCCATGAACTGCTAGAACCTGTACAAAGAAAAGGGTATAGTTAAGGGGGGGGGGGGGGAAGGAGGAGTGAAGGATGTGGCATGGAGAGATGCCACTACTTTCTATGTGTCGCCCAATTTTGAGACATTTCCCGGCACTGGCACAGTATTTGATTTGATGTACATGTTTACATACCGTGCCTGGCGGAAGGAACATAGTAGTTCCTGGGTTAATAAGCTATGCAACTGTGGATGTATGTGTGAGGAGGAGGCTGATGGTTGCCACTTCTTCAGGCAGAGAAAGATAAAAAGGTACGGTACAGGTACACAATGAGAGGAGTGGAGAAGGGAAGTAGAGACGGTTGAACGAAATGTGCCGACTGATTTTATATGTATAGATGAACGAATGAGGTAATCTGTGTTTCATAATAGAGGGTATTTGGGGCAATGAGGGGATGGGGGTTGTCTGACCATAATGTGGTAGTAGCAAATATGTGAGTAGGCTACAGACGAAGTGGGTGAGGAAAGATAGAGTAAGGCAGGATGGAGGAGGAGCCATGTAGAGAGGGAAAAGGTTACAGGAAGAGTTAAAAAAAGCAGTAGAAGACACCTAGATAGGTTTGACTTGAAACGAATGGAGAAGGTGTAAGGGGTGAGCTTTGTGTTTATGGAAGAGATAAGTGCATGATGATAATGATGCAGTTTTTACAACCATACACTACCTGCTCAATAGCTGGACTAAGGTGGGTGCCCTGATAAACAGTTGCCACAGATTGCTAGATTGCACCCTCCACCACAGCACTGGCGTCTGCCAATAACACACTGGCTGGCCTGAGACTCGAACCCTTGACCGTGAGGTTTACAGGCGAGTGTTCTACCAACCGTGCTACGGCCAGCATGTGAGGAGTTAGGAGGAGGGGAAGGAAGTAAAAGGGTTAAACAGTATGGTGGACTAAGGAGGTGAAACAAGCAGTTGAAGAGTAAAAGAAAGCATACAAGAGTGGTTGGGTAGTAGAGGGAATGAAAATTTGGAGAGGCAGAAAAGGGAAATGTAAGTGAAGAAAAAGAGAGTAGTGAGCCTGAGTACGAGAACAGTAGATGACAAATTTAGAAGAAATTGTTTTGGAAGGAGGTCAAGAAAGTTAGGGAGGGTGACAATGGAAGTAGGCCTAGTAAGGGCGTGAAAGATAACAATGGGCGAGTTCTAGTGATGAAGCAAGCTAAGAAAGCACTTTAACCTGGGAAATGAAAGAGGGGGTTAGAATAGACCCATCACTGGTACTGTAGGATAGTGATGTAACAGAGCAATGGGTAGATGGGGAACAAGGTGGGTTTAGGAAGGGCTGTGTAGATCAGATCTTCTCCTTGTGAAGAAGTACCCAGTATCTGCAGAAGAAATGGAAGTTTATGCTGCCTTCATGGACTTGGAGAAGCCTAAGACAGTAAGTAGAGAAGGTGTGTGGAAAGTACTGAAGATATAGCAAGTACCGGTAGTTGGTAAGTTGCTGGAAGCAGTGAAAAGCATGTATGAGGGTGAAAGAGCAGCAATGCGTGTAGAGAATGAGCATAGCGATTTCTTCAATAAAGCATGGGTGTGTAATGTCCCCATGGATGTTCAGTAGCCTATACAGCACATATTGTATGGATGGAGTCATGAAATAAATCCAAGGAAAAGCAGAGGATGTTGCAGTACACTAGTAAGGCAATGGAGCGATGGAAGTTGCTTGTGCTACGGTTAGCTGATGATACTGTTCTTATGAGTGAGCGTTGCAAAGTTTGGTTTAGTAATTATGTTTAGAATGCTGTGTGAAAAACGGAACTCGAAGGTCAATAGGTCGAAGAGAGGAATGCATTCCCCCCCAGGGCTAAGGAGGCCTTCATCTTATGGTGAAGGAAGAAATTAATATACCCCATGCATCCTACTGCATGTTGTATAAGGCGACTAATGGGGGGCGTGGAAAATGAGTTGTGGACTAACAGCCATTAGTAGCCTATACAATAAAGCCTTGTTATTGGCACTCAGGCACTGTCTTGGTATGGCAATGCCGAGACTGGTAGAGTGCGGTTAGGTGCCATAAGGGACTCTCCTAGTTTAACCTGGGCGCTGTTGGCGCAACGCCAGAGTCGGCAGCAGTGTTACATGGTAGGGCAGTGTTGTGGCAGGATCTTGTTGTTCTAAAGTCCAAGTTGCCTAATGTACAGTAGAGTCTTGGTATGGTACCGTACTGTCTTGTTGCGGCACTGTTGAGGCTGGTATGGTTTGCAGATACTGCAGATGGACCTACTGTAGTGGAGTCTTGGTTAAGGGTTGTGTTAGCGGGTGTACCATACCTTTTGTTTACATAGTGGCACGCTCGCAGTTACTGTACATTCGCGTCTAATTTGACTGCTGTTATTTGCCCCTGCTGGTAATATATATGATAATGACAATAAGTCATGGGGGGGGTTGGGGGCAAAGCCTCCCTCAACATAACAATTTATCCAACACCTGGCCTTGGGATACAATAATGGGTCGAGGGGGAGCTTTGTTCCCCTCAACCCCCATGACTTATTGTCATCTTCATATATATTACCAGCAGGGGCAAATAACAGCACTCAAATTAGACGCGAATATAAATGCGAGCATGCGACTATGTAAACAAAGTGGACGGTACGCCCGCTAACATAACCCTTACCGAGTCTTGCTGCGGCACAGTTAGCACTATACAGTACCAACATCAGCCAAAGTGCTGACATAGGCTATGGGTCACCCCTTGCATATTACATATACAAATTATCCACCGTCCACTGCCTTTTATTATTCCTGGGGGAAAGTGACATAGGCCTAGGTCTAGTCAACAGTGTTTGAGAAGCTTAGGGACGCGTCTTGCACGAGAGGCAATTGTTTACATATTCGATGAAAAACCTAGCCTACTTAACCCATTAAGCCCCAGCTGATTTAATAAAAATGCACACTCCAGACCCAGCCACTTGTCAATTTTTGTTTTCCTGAAAACACATGGGATGGGTTAGTAATATAGGGAAAACCACAAAAAAAACCGCTCCCTTAGGTCATTTAGGGGTCCTGGGGGGGCGGCGGAAAGTCGCAATTAACATGGGGTGATGGGTAGGCAAAATACTGGAAAATCACTCCAGCGTGCACGCGGCTGGACTTACTGTAGGGGGCTGCCAACCATCGGTATTGTTCCGTGGGATCCTAAAGCAGTTCCCATACAAATCTGAACCCTCTACGAGCCTTCTATCAATGTTCAATTAGCGCCGTCGGCTATAACCGACGCTGGTACTGGCAGGGATTTAGAATGCCGTCGACTCACGTCCGACGCTGGTGTCCACCTGGTTAATCTGTATCTAGGCCTACTTGTATTTTATTGTGTTCACGAGACACGAACGAGTTTTCATAACGGGCGAGGCAAGCATAAGAGCGAGTTCAATAGTTTATTATTTTTTCAAAGAAAAAATATATTTACATGTATTGGCCTAACCAGGCATAATCTCCACAATGACTGTTTAAACTGTCAAACATGTCTTAATAAAAAAAAAAAAAACCGTAGGTACCGGTAGGCTTATTTCTGCAGGAGAATGACGCCACTTTACGATACATTTGCTGTTAAAATATACACAAAGCTGTAATTCCAGTAACAGTATGTATATAATGTAAAGAAAAACAAACTGCCAAAGATATAAAGGCACATCTACAGTAGTAATAATAATTTTTTAGTTTGGTAAGGGTTTTGTTAGCAGGCATACTATCGCTTTGTACTATTTGCATAAGTTGTACGCTTGCAATTAGGCCTATGTTCGCTTCTAATTTGACTTATTTTATTTTATAATTTTTGTTTACAAAATTATCCCACAGCCAGCCGTTATATGCCCCTGCTGGTAACATAATTATGTATACAGTATGATGACAATAATTCAAGGGGGGTGAGGAGGAGCTTTACCCATTATTGTACCCCACGGCCATCTGCTGCATAAATTGTCGAGTTACTGGCTGTGGGACACAATACAGTAATAGGATGAGGGGGCTTTGCCCCCCCCCACCACAACCCTTTTTTTAAGTTTTTCCATTGAGCATTAAAACACCTAGATTTGCAATTTGGCTATTTGTATGTATATTTATATCAAAACCCACAACATTCAACATTAAATAACCTAACCTCACCTGGAAAAGTTAGGTTACAGTAAGTTAGATTTGGTTTGGTTAGCCGCCCTAGAGCGTAAAAGGCCTGGGCTAGCCTTTTAAAATTTGTTATCTTTCAGGAGGATCACAGGTAGGCTAGGCCTGGGCCTATGTGTCTATCTATCTATCTCTCTATTGCCGGATGCCTTACTACCCTTACGAGGGTGGCCATACACAGAATGCCCCCAAGTGGACCTATTCCCTGTGAGAGGGACAACCCGAGCCAGTTTAGTGAAGGACTTACAGGATTGACCACTCAATTTAGGATTCGTCCAACTCCGAGGCCCTCTTGTGTATCTTGTTAGCACTATTTTTCTACAGTGGTGTTCGGCTAATCCATCCACTAACCTGCCTTACCCTTAGGTAAGCAGTACGGATTTGTATCAGGTTTACTCCCCTAGACAGGTTGCCAACCAAGGCTGACGAGTCCCATCCACCCGGATTTGTATAAGGTTGTCTCCCCTAGATGAGTTGCCGACCAAGGCTAACGAGTCCCATCCACTCAGCAGTTGAAAAACAGAAAACCCAAGTCTTAGTCTAAAGAATTAGGCCTAGGCCTATGTCAATTTAATATAAAAAAAAATCTGAATATTGTCAGTCTCCTTAGGTTCCTACACACACATAAAAAAAGGCCTAAATAAAAAAAAAAAAAAAAAAGGCTAACAGTAGGCATGTAAGAAAGAAAAAAACCGGCCTAGAGGGAAATGTTTGACTGAAAAGAGAATAACCTCATAGCCTAGTTAGGCCTAATGCAAAAAACAGGCTATCAAACAAGAGCAGTTCCATCTTTTTCATAATTTTTATTTAGCCGAATAGGCTAGGCCTATACAAAGTTAAAATTATGCTTTACAGTTCTTATTACTTAGGATATGTCTTTGAAAGTGATCAATATAGGCTAGGCCTAGGCTAATTTCAAACTAATTTTCTTGTAGGGCCTATTTTTAGTATAACTAAATAAGTTGGTCACCAATTATTTTGCAATATTTGAAAACAAATATGGATTTTATATGCTCTAAACATAATATGAAAATGTGTTTTAAGCCTCGGCAAAACCTAATAAAAATATATGGTACTAAAATGGAATTTTGTCGTAACATGGTTGTCAATACCTTCCTACAGACGGCACAGATTCGTACACACGCCATTTTCACCTGTCTCCCGAGGTCTGTCCACCAGCTTTTTAGTCAACACTAACTCCACCTGCCCATCTCTGTCGAAACTACAGGTGTTCATTTCCACAGCTTTACGCATCACGTCACGAGACACTACTGGCTTCCTATTTGGTTTTTTTAACACGTCATTATAACGCAGATGCTACGTCACGCTCTTGTTACGCATACCTTCGGGAGCCAATCACTTAGGTATAATATGTTCATTACGTCATTGCAATCGGCCTATCACAGATTCCCACCTTGATTTAGCTGAAAATTGACAGTCGAGTCATGGCGGTGGATTGCAAAGGATGTTCACCTCTGCCCCATTCTATTATTGTAGACACTACTCGTAATAATACTGCTGCCCTGAAACTATTCACAGAACATGGGTGTTTGCCGAGTGATGTGACGTGTAAGAGGTGTGGTGAAGCCTGTTATTTTTATGAGCCCTTACAACAGTGGCGTTGCGGTAACTACTGGTTCTTAGAAAAAACAACCACCCGCCGCCAATGTGGGTTCCGCACTTCTCATAAAAAAGGCACATCCACGGAGACGTGGATGCGCTTCGTCACGGACCTCATCACCTACTCCCTCAACTTCATCTCAATAAGGTACGCTATTATACGCTTCTAGGTTAGGTTAGGTTGGGTTGCTTGGTTAGGTTAATATACTAGGTCTCAGAAACAAGATTCGTAGTTGTGGTAGTATTTACGGTATCTGGACACTTCGAGCGGAGGCGCATTTAGGTTAGGTTAGGTTAGGTTAGGTTAGGTTAGGTTAGGTTAAGTTAACTTAGGTTAAGTTAACTTAACTTAGGTTAGGTTAGGTTATGTTATGTTAAGTTAGGTTAAGTTAACTTAGATTAAGTTAACTTAGGTTAAGTTAACTTAACTTAGGTTAGGTTAGGTTAGGTTAGGTTAATTAGGTTAGATTGTGCATCCGCTCGAAGTGACTCTCATTCGTATTTACAGATACGGCAGAATACAAATGGCCGCCGGCCCAACCGCCATGTTGTATCCCACGTAGGCCTACTAGGTAGTACGGACACATTGTAGGCGTTAGGTGTGCATTAGGCTTGTATCCAATGTACTAGGTCTATGTTACTGGATATTTATGATTTAAATAAGTGCTACGTTTTCGACAAATATGGTTAGGCTATATGGCTTTGCAATTAGCCAAATCATGAGCCGATTTCCGACATTTAGGTTAGTTAGTCTTTTTCGATTCTCAAAATACGAGCCAAGTTTTGCCAAAAATTGGCTCTGGTTTTCCAAAATTATGTTTTTGGGGCTTTGCAATTTAGGGAAACATGAGCCAACATTCTAAATTAGGTTACTGTAATTAGTTAATCTTAAAACTCCCAAAATCCGAGCCAAGTTTTGCCAAAACTTGGCTCGGGTTTTCCAAAAATCGGGTTTTATGGCTTTGCAATTTCGGGAAACCTGAGCCAAATTTCTAAATGAGGTTACTGTCATTTTATTGTCTAGAAACTCTCCAAATCCGAGCCAAGTTTTGCCAAAACTTGGCTCGGGTTTTCCAAAATTCGGGTTTTATGGCTTTGCAATTTCGAGAAACCTGAGCCAAACTTCGAAATGAGGTTACTGCCATTTTGTTGTCTACAAACTCTCAAAATCCGAGCCAGCTTTGGCCAAAACTTGGCTCGGGTTTTCGAAATATTGGGTTTAGGCCTTTGAAATACATTAAAACCCGAGCCAACTTTTGCTAAAATACGTGTTAATCCTCGTTTTACGCATTTAGCCCCTCATTTTCCCTGTACTTCATAGCCCTCCCCACTATCGGGCGGCGTGTCTTAAGATCGTTGTATAATGGGGAAAACGGTTTCGCCGAGGGTTGTAATTATTTCCAAACACTATATAGTGATGAAAACTAACAGGGAAAAATAAAAAAATCCATGGGAAAATTGGTGACCATCTTATTTAGTTTTCCCTATTTTTCTCATCTTCAGCCCAGTCTTGAAACAAAATTATCCCATTTGACACCCTAAAAATAATAATTAGGCCTAGGCCTAGGCCTTTATTATTGCAAAATGATTAGCCTATGTTTAGGCTAGGCTACTATTCTCTGGGCCTGGGGTTCATGTGTAAGCAATAGCAAGTGTCCACCAACAGCTCGAGCCTGACGCCTGCGGCCTGAAGAGTGTTCGAAGAGGTCCGTCGGCGCCTGTCCTGCCGCCTCTGCCACTGTTGGTTGCTGTGCAGCTTCTGGTTCGAACTGATATGGTCAGATTATCATACGGTTCAACGGTTGAACTAAATTTATTGTGCATTGCACAATTTAACAATTAACCTCTTCAGTACCAGGGACTTCCTTTTCATCATATTTTGGCATCTAGGCTATTAAGTTAGGCTAGACGATTTTATTCAGCTTAGGAAAGACGTCTAGCAATAATAAGACTTCAAACTATCTCAACCAACCACTTCAACTACCGAAAATCCTTCCTAAGCTGCATAATATTGTCTAAATACAGCTAGAAAAAAATATGACACGTCGCTGGTTAAAAGGCATTTAAAATTGTTCACTAGGCCTAGGCTACTTTCACAGGAGCTCTCATAATCATCGTCCATTGTGCAGGTTGTTATACAACGAAGTTAAAGTTACGAAATTACCTCTCATAGGCCTAGGACTCTAAGAGTCAGCCTCACAATTTAGTCACAAATCACGAGACATCTAGGCTAGTCAAGCTTTTCAGCCTCTCAGGCGTCTTCCTGAATCCTCTTGGTGCTGTTATTGTTTACAATTTTCCTGGTGTGACGTCACGAAGATCGCCTTAACTCCGAATCATGCACACCTTCCGCAAGGTATAAAATTCGATATATTGAGATTATTGTTTGACAAAATTTAATAATAACACTCAAAGTGCGTTACTTGCATGTTGGTATTTCCCATTATAAGTAGAGCCCATGTCATGCACCACCACCTTTAAGCTGGCTTTCCATATTGCTTCAGATCGTCAGCATATGGTTAAGGGGAGGCAGACCGTTTGTTTGGTCTATTAATTCATGTATTCATATATGTTTTTAGTTTCCTCGTTAGACCTCCATCAAGCTTAGAAAAACACGCCCTAGACCCCCCTTCAAGATAAATTTGTACATTTTTCGGTAGAAAAATTTCCCGGCCGTTCCTCTTAAAATTGCAGGCGGGAAAAAAACGACACCTGAATGGCACGAAAGGTCTTAAAATTGACAACGAAATGGGGCAAAAGGTGTTAAAATCGCCAAACTAATGGACCGAACGTCTTATAATCTCAAAACTAGTGGGGTTAAACATTAATAGTGACGCCTTGTACAGCAAATACAGATTGATCAGCTCTCTGACCGTAAAGGGGAGATTTCCAATTAAGGGATTTTTTGGGGGACCCCTTTGTCCCTCATGTTTAGCACCTTTGTCCCTCATGTTTAGCACCATTGCTTTTGAGATTTTAAGACGTTCGCCCCATTAGTTTGGCGATTTTAAGATCTTTCGCCCAATTTCTGTCAATTTTAAGACCTTTCGTGCCATTTAGATGTCGATTTTTTCCTGGCGAGCTATAGCGAGCCTGTAATATAAGAGGAATTGGCCCTCGGCCGGGACATTTTTCTACCTAAAAATGTACAAATTTATATTGAAAGGGGTTCTTGGGAGTGTTATTTCAAGCTTGATGGAGGTCTAGGGAACAAACTAAAAATATCCCCTTAAATGAGTGACCTCAACTTGACATCATTAACAGATGAGCCAAGTTGTTGTCTTACGCACTTATTATTGTTAAGGGGAGGCAGACCGTTTTTCTGGACCCACTTCTCCCTAATGTTTAGCCCCACTAGTTTTGAGATTATAGTTCGGCCCATTAGTTTGGCGATTTTAACACCTTTCGCCCCATCTCATTGTCAGTTTTAAGATCTTTCGTGCCATTTAGGTGTCGATTATTTCCTGGCGAGCGATAGCGAGCCTGCTATTTTAAGAGGAACTGGCCTTCGGCCGGGACATTTTTCTACCGAAAAATGTACAAATTTATCTTGAAGGGGGGTTTAGGGGGGGTTTTCTAAGCTTGATGGAGGTCTAGGGAGGAAACTAAAAAAATATATGAATAAATTAATTAATAGACCAGACAAACGGCCAGTCTCCCCTTAACCCTTTCAGTACCGGTGACATCCTTGTCATTATTGTTTGGCAAATATTAGAAGATTTCATTCAGCTTTAAAGGTAGTCTACCCGTTAAAAATCTGCAGACTATTAAATATATTTCCTTTTGCTCCCACATATCCTTTCAAAGCTTCATAAACTCGTCTAAATAGGGCTGAAATAAAGCAACATACATCCCCGGTAAAGCCGGAGTCACACAGCCTTTTTTCGAGCAATTTTTACGGGCAATTATGGTTTGGAAGCTTCAAAAATTACACTTTATCAGAATTCGGCTGTCGAACATAATCTACCTTCAGTCTAGTTACCGACACCAGTGCCAAAATGTCCCGAAATAATACGAGAAATAACTTGCTCATGGAAAATTTACGGAAAAAGCGCTCGAGTGACAGCGGCTTAATGAAAGGGTTAAACTGCTGAAGTTGTCGCTCCTTTGTCCCTCTTTAGATAGGGAAGAGTAGTAACAGCTAATTCCATCCTTAACCCCTTCTGTACCGTTGCAACGTCTTTCTAGTTTTATTCTAGCTATATACACACGATTTTATGCAGCTTAAGAAGGATCTGTGGTGGTAAAAATGGTTAAATGAGATTGTTGGAAGCCTGTTTATTGCTCAAGGACCTACATAAACTTAATATCGTCTAATAGTAGCCAGATTAAAGTTAAAAAGATGTCGCCGGTACAGAAGGGGTTAAGGGGAGGCTGGTCGTTTGTTTGATCTATTAATTCATTTATTCATATATTTGTTTAGCTTCCTCGCTAGATCTCTCTCAAGCTTAGAACCCCCCTCCCCCCCCCCCCTAGACCCCCCTTCAAGATAAATTTGTACATTTTTCGGTAGAAAAATTTACCTGCCAAAGGCCGGTTCCTCTTAGAATTGCAGCCTCGCTATCGCTCGCCAGGAAATAATCGACACCTAAGTGGCACGAAAGGTCTTAAAACTGACAACACAATGGGGCGAAAGGTCTTAAAATCGCCAAACTAATGAGCCGAACGTCTTATAATCTCAAAACTAGTGGGGCTAAACATTAGGGAGAAGAGGGTCAAGAAAAACGGGCTTTGCAAATTTAGACAAACGATTATTATGAATTCAGTGCTAATATGTTTTTCTTCAGCTATTAATTAGTTTGAACTATTTTTGTCATAAGTTCAATGCTGCTGTACTTACCGTAATGGTGTATTGTAGATATGTGGATATTATATTTACATTGTCATAAAACCATGGACCCAGGGTAAAAGTATATATATTCAGTAACTTCCATGAAATTAACCACTTGCGAGTTTCAGGCTATAAGGAAGTTGTAGCCGTAAACATAGACAGAAAACAGATTTTTAATATTATGTAGGTGTCTGATTTATCAAATCTGCCAAGCAGAGTGGTATCGCGCACACAGATCCCGCCCGTATACTGTGCACCACAAGTCAGCTTGTCCGTCGTCGTCGTCCGTCGTCGTCGTCCGTCGTCGTCGTCGTCCGTCGTCCGTCTGTCTGTCCGGTAACTCCTCCTAGACCGTTCAATGGATTTTCACCAAATATCACAGGTATATCCATTTGGTCAATGCGACGGTCAGTCAAAAAGAAATTTTCAATTTAACTTAAAGGTTACGGTCAAAGGTCAATATTTCATATTTTTCAGTTTTTACTCAAATTTCTTCATTTCCCAATGTTAGTTACTGGTAACTTTGATATCTTATTGGCCAAATTTCAAACAAATATTCGAAAGGTTAAGGTCAATAGACAAGGTCAAAGGTCAAAATATGATTATTACTAGTATTTCTTACACTAACTGTTAGATTTTCACTAGGCTTACCTTGTATATTCGGAATACCTAGGCCAAGGTCATGCAAGAAACTATGCATTTCCATATGAAAGGTCAAGGTCACAGGTCAAGGTCAAATAAAAGGTCAATATGCTATTTTCTTTACTTTTCATGCAAACTTCACAACATTTGGTGAGATAGTTGCACTCTAAGTGAAAAGGAAAATAATAAATGTTGAGACCAAGTTCAAGATAAAGGTCAATGGTTAAGGTCAACTATTCTATTGATATGTATGAAACTAACAAATGGTTTTAATGAAATTACCCATGCTTATTTGATTTTCATGGGCAACGTCAATGCAAAAAAAAATGTACTCCTACATAAATGTCAAGGTCACAGGTCAAGGTCAGAGGTCAACTTTTATTATTTATTAAAAAAGATTACACACATTTTGGAAAACTGGCTGTGTTATGGCTTATTACCTGAATATTATATATATCAAATTTCACATAAATATTGTAATAATAAAAGTCAGAGGTCAAGGCCAAAACAAGAGTATTTGTCATTTTCCCTAAACTCCCCCTAGACTGTTTAATGTATTGTCACCAAATTATACAGGCAAATTCAGTTTGCCAATGCGACGACCATCCAAATATATGTATTTTATTTTAAGTCAAAGGTCAAAGGTCAAGGTCAAAGTATATGATCACTATTTGTAATAAATAATTTTTTTACACGAATTACACCATATTTATAATGCTTTCGTAAAAAACGTTCCTGTTTAACAAACCTCTTAGACTTCTTCCACGATATCCTCAACCTCTACGATGAGAGTAAAGCTGTAGATATTATATACCTTGATTTTCAAAAGGCCTTTGACAAAGTTCCCCACAAACGTTTACTGCTAAAACTAAAAGCGCATGGAATACAAGACGGTGTGTTGAAATGGATAGAAAATTGGCTCAGCGACAGAAAGCAAAGAGTAGTCATAAACGGTAAGGCATCTAAATGGACCAATGTAAGTAGCGGGGTACCCCAGGGATCGGTACTAGGACCAATTCTCTTTCTAATTTACATCAACGACATAGATGAGGGTCTCACCTGTACAATCTCAAAATTTGCTGACGATACAAAAATTGCAAATAGCGTACTCTCAAAAGATCAAGTTGACGATATGCAACACAATCTAGATAAATTGTCACATTGGGCCCAAATTTGGCAAATGAGTTTCAATGCGGATAAATGTAAAGTACTACATATCGGATACCTAAATGAGAAAGCAAACTATTCGATGAATGGCACTCAGCTTAAGAATGTAAACAGAGAAACCGATCTGGGAGTAACAATATCGAGTAACCTAAAACCGAGTCAACAATGTTCAGAAGTTGTTAAGAAGGCAAACAAAATAATTGGCTTTATAGGCAGATCATTTGAGCATAAATCCAAAGACTTAATCCTAACCCTTTACAATTCCTTAGTCCGCCCTCTTCTGGAATACTGCGTTCAATGCTGGTGCCCTTATTACCAAAAAGACATAAACAAGCTAGAACGAGTTCAACGTAGAGTTACCAAAATGATACCTAGCCTAAAGAACAAACCATACGAAGAGCGTCTTAGAGAATTAAATCTATTTCCTTTAACACAGCGCAGATTAAGAGGCGACTTAATTCAAGTGTTCAAAATCATCAAAGGCATCGACAATATGAACTGTAGTAAGTACTTCACTATCGACCAATCTAATTACACGCGGGGAAACGGTTGCAAAATTATTGGTAAATCTTTTAACTCACACGAATCTAAGAATTTCTTCTTCAATCGAGTTGTCAACTTGTGGAATGGGCTTCCCCGAGACGTTATAGACTGCAGCACCGTTGATTCATTTAAATTCCGCCTAGACAAATATCTCGCATCAAACCCGCGACTGACTGCGTTTGTAAATGAATAACTTTTTTTTATCCTCCCCTCAGTTACTAACCCATATGTCCCCTACTAACTTCCTAGTCCTGCCACGTTAGTGGCAGGGCAGTAGTTCCCTTTCCAATGTTCCCTTACCCACTCTATACCACTGATTGGACACTTGCTCCTCAGTGTTTTGGAGGACAAGCAGCCTAGAAGGGTCACTAGATCTGTTGTTGCTTGATTTACTATGTACTCCTTTGTACTCCTTTGTACTTTGTACTAGTTAATACGAACATTGCTGTTAAGCTAACTAAATCCTCGATAAGAAATTCTAAGGTCGAAGGTCAAGATCAAAGGTCGAAATATGATTTATACTAGTATTTCCTATTTAATGTAAGATTCTCATTAGGCATATCATGCATATTCGGAATGCCTAGACCAAGGTCATACAAGATTAAACATAATTCCATTTGATAGGTGAAGGTCACAGGTCAACGTCAAATATAAGGTCATTATGCTAATTTCTTTACTATTCATGTAAATTTCACAAAATTTGTTGACAGTTGTGCTTTAACCCCTAAAAGTCGGCGCGCAACTTAAGTCGAGTTAAATAAAGCTGGACTATGTGGCGGCGCTCGACATAACTCGAGTGGCAATTTCAGCACGTAATGTTGCTGAGAGAGAGAGACAAGTGGTGGCAGGAGAGTAACGAGTGTATGACTGCTCCAGACCACCGCGGCGAACCTACTGACACGAATCTCACCTCCCTCCTACTTCTCTCACTCGCTATATACGGAATTGTATCGGAAAAGTGGCTAATTACATGCTTTTTGCACTCGCGTTGCACGGTTATTGCAAGAAAACTAGCCATCATAAAAGGATCGTTATGGTGTCATTCGAAAGCTCTGTTTATGCCCTTTCAGGGATAGATACTTGTTTTACGTTCTGGGTCTTATTTAGGCATGAAAATGATCACGTAAACAGCCCTATTTTGGCTAAAAACACCCCGCTGGGCGGTTTAAGGGAAAATTAAAATGTCATATTTTCAGACATCATGAAGGTCAATGGTCAAGGTCAACTATTCCTTTAATACCTCTTAAACTAACTGATGATCTTTAATGAAATTTGACAAATTTATTTGATTTTTTAGGGTTACATCAAAGCAAACACAAATATTGTCCTACATAAAGGTCAAGGTCACAGGCCAAGGTCAAAAGTTAACCTTCATCATAAAATAATACTAAATTTTCGATAAGCTGACGACTTTTGGTTGCATTTTACTTAGATAACATATATTTCAATCATATACAGTATATTTATATATATTATAATACTTAAGGTTAAAGGTCAAGGTCAAAGAACAAAAGAAGGGTGTTAATAATTGTCTTTAAACTCTTCCTAGACCGTTTAACTCTTTGTGTACCGGTGACGTATTTTTTATTGTATTCTAGCTATAATTAGACGATTTTGTGGAGCTTATGAAGGATCTGTGGTAGTAAAATGGGTTAATTAAGATAGTTGAAAGCCTGCTAATTTTATGGAGGCCCTTCATACACTAAATAAAATCATCTTAATATCCAGTATGAAATGAAACCGACAGAACTGTACTGAACGGGTTACGTATCGTCACCAAATGTTTCTGGCAAATTCGGTTGGTCAATGCAACGCTTGTCCAAATTTTGTGTTTTTGTTATTCAAAGGTCAAGGTGAATGGTGAAGGTCACATATTATGGTCAATATGTCTTTCTTATATATACTTTAAATTTGAATTACACCAAATTCAAAATGCTACAAAATAGTGTTACGCTGACTTTATTATAGATAATATTCCAATGGTTAAGATTCAATGTGATCATAAATGTAATTATATATATATACTCCCAGGCGGACATGAACCACCAACAGTCAGGACGAGTGTCTATGCTTTAATCCAATACACACAAGTATCCTCTATCACACTGTGGTATAGTGGATTAAAGTATGGGCACTTGTTCTGACTGTCGGTGGTTCAAGTCCGGCTGTGAGTATAAAAGCATTAAATATATATACAGTATATATACTGTATATAAACCGGTTTTACCTAAGAGATTCAATACTACTTGCAGAATTCTAGGTAGCAGAGTTGCGTATGCATTTTTTTTTTTTTTGGTAAAGCGAAAACTGCACACCTACTTTATAAATAGAATGTTGAATTGGGTTTTATGTATTTATGAATGCACTACGACCGTATTTTACCTGGTAATTCTGTTAAATATCAATATCTACAGCTCCAACTTCCTTATAGCCTGAAACTTGCAAGTGGTCAATTGTAGGCGAAGATGTGGAGTTCCAAGGGACTGGGGTTCTCGAAAAGGGACTCCAGTCTTGACACTATTCTGGACTTACAGTGTGCTGGCTGAATAATCCAGTAGGGTTGATAGTCTCTGAAGTCATATTTTCACTGGAGTTCATTCACCCAAGAACGGCAAACATCCTCAAAGATGTACAAAGGAAATCAAGCAACAACATGTCTAGTGACCCCTATAGGCTGCTTGTCCTCCAAAATACTGAGGATCAAGTGTCCAAACAGTGGTTTAGAGTGGATAAGGGAAAATTGGAAAGGGAACTACTGCCCTGGATCTAATGTCCGTGGCAGGATTAGGAAGTTAGTAGGGGACAGATGGGTTAGTAACATAACACAGTTATAAGTGATCTTTCGTATATTTGGGAAAAAGAGTGTAACGTCTTAGTAATATTTATACGCAATAATCCTTGGTGAATCTGAGTGGGGAATAAATTAAAGTTATTAATTTGCAAATGCAGTCAGTCGCAGGTTTGATGCAAGATATTTGTCAAGGCGAAGTTTAAAAGAATCAACGGTGCTGCAGTCTACAACGTCTCGGGGAAGTCCATTTCACAAGTTGACAAATCGATTGAAGAAGAAATTCTTAGATTCGTGTGAGTTAAAAGATTTACCAATAATTTTTCAATTGTTTCCCCATGTGGAACTAGATTGGTCAAGAGTGAAGTACTTACTGCAGTTCATATTGTCGATACCTTTTGTAGGTATATGAGAAATAAGTGCACCAGTTCTTATAGGTGCATCAGCATCTACAGTATATATAACACCTCTCTATAATAAATATGTACCCTAGCATTTACAGGCACTCACCTATATGGGCCCATATGGCAGTTATGAGTGTTGTCCATTATTCCCGCTAGGGGTATTGTTTACGGGCAGATATGGCCACGTCTCCACCTTCTACAGGCGTGCCTATCAATGTATCCAACTCTCTCCTCTAATAAGAACTACTTCAAGATTACCAGTGTTTAACTTATCCCACCGTTAAGATAAGTACACTGTGGACCTGCATAGCAACCAGGACCACCCCTCAACATGGCGCAGTGTGTATATACAGAGTTATAGGAGTTGATTTTGAAACCATCATCTTTCTTCAAACCAAGCCAGCAACTTTGAAGTGACTACCCAGGATTTTACCTTGGAATGCAGTGTTCAGTGCCCCCTGGATGTACAGCATGATCAGTGAAGTGTTGTGCATTACTGGTGCAGTGTTTTGTGTGCATTTATTATGTGTGTAAGCTTGGGTAAGCATATCATGAGCGTTGGCCCACATTGGGAAGCGAGAGCATGAAGCAGCACACCCTCCCCTCACCACGGCCGGAGCAACACTGAGGAGGCCCGGGAGTGAACACACATACGTACGCATACACAGGGACCGTTGCACACACAGTCACACGCACGCACTAGTTACCAGCAACTTTTATGAGCAAGAACCCTGTTATTTCCCAGAAAAATTGTTCCAGTGAGGGTTTCTTTCTGTTTTTGTTATCTACCTGTCTGTCCGTCACCCAACCAAGATAATGTCAGACCAGGAGAATGACCAAGCACGACTATCTCCCACACATCCACCCAACCTCACTCCTTACCCCCCAACTGCTCCCTCAGCTCCCTCTGGGGAAGATTTCCTACAGTTTATCAAGTATCTGGAGGAATCTAGGAAGCATGCTGAGCTAGTGAGAAGAGAGGCTGATGACCTAAGAAGACAAGAGGATGCTATCAGAAGAGAAGAGGATGCTATCAGAAGAGAAGAGGAGAATGCTAAATTCCAGGCTTTAATTCAACTGTTGGTCCCTTCCACAACCCAGCAGCAACACTTTTCCTCTTTAAACCCTTCAGCACCTCCCCCACCACAGAAGGCTACAGCCCAGACCCCTCCACCACTGAAAGACGACGCCACCTTTCAGATGTTCCGTGAGTGGAGACGACGCTGGGAGGACTACGCAGTAATGGTGGACCTCTCCAAATTACCTCCGGCAAAGCAAATGATCCAGCTTCGCATGTGTCTTACCCTTGAAATGCAGCGCATCTTTGAACACACCCTTCAGATCGCCCCTTCCACTGACAAGACGGTTGATGAGGTGTTGGATGCCCTGCAGACTCACATCAAGGGACTAAGGAATGAGGCACTTCGTCGACGAGAGCTGTTAAGTTGCTCACAGCTTGAAGGAGAGTCATTTGCGGAGTTTTATGTCCGCCTTAAACGAATTTCAGAGGAAGTTGATGTGTGCCCTGGAAATTCGTCTGTCTGCGAGGAAACACAGCTCAAGATGGTGATCCTTATGGGCATCAGAGACAAGGAGCTAGTACAGAAACTCATCTCCCTGGACTCCAAGTCATCACTACAGGACGTTGTAACTAAATGCCGTTCATGTGAGGCCGCTAGGTCTGCGACAACGGCCATTAGTGCTCCTTCTGACCAGTTGAGAGCCATCTCTTCCTACAAGCAAGACAGGAAAGCTCCAGAAGACAGCAGGACTCCGCCTACCGCAATCTCTTCGAAGCCAGCTGATTTCTGCCAGTGTTGTGCTCGCCAGCATGGGTCAGACAAGTGGCCAGCTGCCCAGAGCACCTGCAACGGCTGTGGACGACAAGGCCACTGGTCACGGACAGTCAAGTGCCCCGCCAGTAAGGCCCAATGCCGCCTCTGTAGCCGTATTGAGCATTATGATAAGTGTTGTCATGCGACGAAGAAGAAGGAAAAACGCAGAGGTGGTTCTCCAAGCAACAGTGGTGCCTCCTCCGACTTCGACACGTCCCACGAGGTGAGGAACAACAACTTTCGTCGTGTGGGATTAACTTCTTCCTCTGCTGATAAGACCCCACAACCCATCTTCGTCACCCTTTCGTACAGTGATGTCAAACCCGCCTACGGATGCTACCAGACACAGGTTCTGACGTTACGGTGATTGACCAGCGACACCTCAATTGTCTGGGTATCCCTAGGAGCAGTCTGCATGCCCCGTCGCCTACTATGACGCTCATGGCAGATGGCTCCCAGATGGCACCTGCTCTGGGTGTGTTCCAGGCAACCCTCACCTTAGGCAAGAGATCGTGTCCCGCCCTGATTCAAGTACACGACAGTGTCCAAACTCCTCTGCTTTCTTATGGCCATTGCAGGGAGTTAGCCATCATATCTCTTGACTTTCCTAAGCCCATCTTGGAAATCACACATGTCAACAGGTGCGAGGCTGCCGCCGCTCACCTCAGGACAGTAGTGACCACAAAGGACGTAGTCAACCCAGGAGAATCTTCAGTTCAAGACGCCGACAGGACTCTACAGGATCTTCGAGCCGCAGCAAGAGCGGACCCTTCGTATGTCCGCCTACTCGACTGTGTCACCTCAGGATTCCCTGCCAACCGGTATGACCTCCACAAATCCTTGCTCCCATACTGGAAGATATGGGACGACCTCTATGCTGATGGTGACCTCGTCCTCTATGGCCCTAGAATCGTGGTTCCTGCTGCTCTCCGCCGCCGCACCCTGCAGCAACTCCGCGACAGTCACCGAGGTGTGGAGGCCACCAAACGCAGAGCGAGGCAGGCTGTCTTCTGGCCGGGGATAGATTCCGACATCGCCAGCACTGTTCATGCTTGCAAATCGTGCCAGATCCTCCAGCCTAGCCTCCAGAAGGAACCTCTCATGAATGACGACAACCCTACGAGGCCCTTTGAGTCCGTTTTGGCCAACTTTTTCATGGTTGCCGGGAAGTCCTTCCTGGTCGTGGTCGATCATCTCTCGGGGTGGCCTGTCGTCGTCCCCTGCAAAAGCGACACTACTGCATCTGCGACTATCATGACCTTCTGTCACTACTTCCGGGAAGTTGGTGTTCCCCTCCGTCTGAGGACCGATGGACCAATTCACCAGCAACGATTTTCGGGACTTTATGGAGCGATGGGGAGTCCGCCATGTGGTAACATCACCACATTACCCACAATCGAACGGCCATGCCGAGGCTGCAGTGAAGTCTATCAAGCACCTCATCCTGAAGACTGCACCCTCTGGCAACATAGATTGTGAGGACTTCGACCGGGGTCTCTTGGAACTCCGGAACACCCCCAACTTCACTGGCCGCTCCCCCGCTCAATTCTTGTATGGCCATCCTCTTCGGACATGTCTCCCTGCCCATCCCCGATCCTTCGCTAAGGAGTGGCAGACCAAAGCAGAGGACTGTGACAGACGTGCAGCCGACCGTGCCGAGCAGGTTAAGACCCGGTACGATGCGCACGCACAACCCCTCCCCAGGTTACGTGTCGGTCAGCAAGTTCGGATCCAAGACCCGACATCGCAACGCTGGGACAAGGTGGCGGTTGTCATGAGTCTTGGCAAGTCCAGGGACTACGAGGTACGTCTCCCTAGTGGTCGCGTGTGGTGGCAAAACCGCCGCTTTCTCCGCCCTGTACCCCAAAGTGTTGACCCCCTCCCCCAGTCCCCTGTGGCCCCTTGCAATGACCAGAAACAGATGTCCTTAGCATATAATCCCGCAGTTGCCCCACGTTGTTCAGTACGACTCGAGGAAAAAGGAGTCCGCTCAAGATTGAACTACGAGCGTGAGGGGGGGAGGGAGGTGTAAGTATATGAAAAATAAGTGCACCAGTTCTTATAGGTGCATCAACATCTACAGTATATATTACACCTCTCTATAATAAATATGTACCCTAGCATTTACAGGCACTCACCTATATGGGCCCATATGGCAGTTATGAGTGTTGTCCATTATTCCCGCTAGGGGTATTGTTTACGGGCAGATATGGCCACGTCTCCACCTTCTACAGGCATGCCTATCAATGTATCCAACTTTCTCCTCTAATATTAACTACTTCAAGATTACCAGTGTTTAACTTATCCCACCGTTAAGATAAGTACACTGTGGACCTGCATAACAACCAGGACCACCCCTCAGCACCTTTGATGATTTTAAACACATAAATTAAATTGCTTCTTAACCCGGGAGCTGCTGCAAGACTCTTAAGAGATTTTACTGGGTGGCTGCAGGAAGACTTAAGATCCAAGGCCTAAAAAAAAATACTTTTAAAACACCCCAGTAGCACTAAAAAATAAGCAACTTGTGTTAAGGCGAGATAATTCCCCTTCATTACTTTCTACCACTCTTACACATGTGTCCCATCCCCCACTTTCCCCTCCTCAATTATCAGGTATTTTCTATTATTCCCGATATTTATCGAGTATTTTCGTGGGAGGACAGGTGGGAGAGAGATGGGTGGTGGAGGAGTGTATCTCTGACCCTCCAACCCAGTCTGAGTCCACCCCTTGTCTCTCAGTATGATCCGAGACAAGACAGAGGCAGGGTGTTTGTCTCTCACCATTCAAGGTCAGATTACGACCGCGGGGCTAAAATATACGATTTTCACCAGCCGATTGCTGTTACCACTTGTTTTATTGCTTTCCAATGTTCATATGTTCATATTAACCCTCTCCGACATATGACGCAATTTTGAGCCTATTAGGGATACTTTAAAACCTTTGTTACCATCAGGGGTATTTAGAAAACTTTAGTTTAGTTACTTCAACCTCTGCAGATGTCTTTGAGTTAGCTGGGGGCAGAAAACTAATTTTGGAGAGGTAATTATAAGAGTGAGAGAACTATTTCGTATTGATAATCTGGCAACCTCTGCGTCATATGAGTCTGAAGGGGTTAAAAGTAAAATAGGCACATATGGATAAGTATTTATTATATATATGGTAAATTGACGATTTTAGTCAGGAATGAATCAGAATACCTTCGCATGGCGCGCACTTTCAAATACCATAGCTTAGCAGCTGCCGAGTTAATCTGCGCTGGGTTAAAGGAAATATATTTAATTCTCTAAGACGCTCCTCGTATGACTTGTTCCTTAGGCTAGATATCATTTTGGTAACTACGTTAAAATCGTTGTAGCTTGTCTATATATTTTTGGTAATAAGGGCACAAGGATTGAACGCAGTATTCCAGAAAAGGGCGGACTAAGGAATTGTAAAGAATTAGGATAACTTCTTTGGATTTATGCTCAAATGACCTGCTTATAAAGCCAATTATACTGTTTGCCTTCTTAACAACTTCTGAACATTTTTGACTCAGTTTTAGGTTTCTCGATATTGCTACTCCCAGATCGTTTTCTCTGTCTACACTCTTAAGCCGAGTGCCATTCATCGAATAGTTTGCTTTCTCATTTCGGTATCCAATATGTAGTACTTTATATTTATCCGCATTGAAACTCATTTGCCATATTTGGGCCCAACATGACAATTTATCTAGATTGTGTTGCATATCGTCAACTTGTTCTTTTGAGAGTACGCTATTTGCAATTTTTGTATCGTTAGCAAGCTTTGAGATTGTACAGGTAAGACCCTCATCTACTGTATGTCGTTGATGTAAATTAGAAAGATAATTGGTCCTAGTACCGACCCCTGGGGTACCCCGCTACTTACATTGGTCCATTTAGATGCCTTACCGCTTATGACTACTCCTTGCTTTCTGTCACTGAGCCAATTTTCTATCCATTTCAACACACCGTCTTGTACTCCATGCGCTTTTAGTTTTAGCAGTACACGTTTGTGAGGAACTTTGTCAAAGGTCTTTTGAAAATCAAGGTATATATTAATATCTACAGCTTTATTCTCATCATTGAGGTTGAGGATAACGTGGAAGAAGTCTAAGAGTTTGTTAAGCAGGAACGTGTGTTACGAAATCCGTGTTGAGTATCTTTAAGTATGTTATTTTCCTTTAAGTGATTCATGAGTCTGTCTCTTATGAGTGTTTCTAGCATTTTACATACAACTGAGGTTAAGCTAATTGGACGATAGTTACTGGGTTGGGATTTGCTGCCTTTTTTAAATATTGGTGTTACGTTGGCTAGCTTCCACTGATCAGGCATAGTTCCAGACTGCAAGGATTTATTGAATAGTAGTGTCAGTGGTTTAAAGAGCTCATCCTTAGCTTCCTGTAGAACTCTAGGTGAGATTGTATCAGGTCCGGGCAATTTATTTACCTTGAGTTTATCTAAACATTTCAATACTTCTCTCTCTGTAATGGTGATATTGCTTAGAACATCAGAATTATCAATCTGTATCGGCGATGCTGTTGGGATATCAATGAGGTCTTCTGTTGTAAAAACTGATACAAAGAAGGTATTGAGGGCATTACTCATTTGTACTTCGTCTTTGGTGTATTCTCCATTTTCATCGACTAACGGTCCAAATGTTGAAGTAACTACTTTCTTCTTTCTGATATAACTATAAAATTCTTTTGGGTTTGTTTTACTTTGATTCGCAAAATGTAACTCCAGGGCATTTTTACTTTGCTTAATTAATTAACTTCTTGGCTTTGCATCGTAGTTCTACAAATGTCACCCGTTCTTCGTCATTTTGTGAGGATTGCAATCTATCACTAGCAAACTTTTTAGCAAGCAGACAGTCTGAAATCTCTTTATTCCACCATTTGGGCTTATCATTATGTCCTGTACGCCGTATTTTCGATGGTATGTAGTCTTGCACTGCTTTTAGGTAAGTGTTTGCAAATAATTCCCAAGATGTATTTATGTCGTTATTGTTAATTAGAAAGCTCCAGTAAATTTCTTTAACCCCTAAAAGTCGGCGCGCAACTTAAGTCGAGTTAAATAAAGCTGGACTATGTGGCGGCGCTCGACATAACTCGAATGGCAATTTCAGCACGTAATGTTGCTGAGAGAGAGAGACAAGTGGTGGCAGGAGAGTAGCGAGTGTATGACTGCTCCAGACCACCGCGGCGAACCTACTGACACGAATCTCACCTCTCTCACTCGCTATATACGGAATTGTATCGGGAAAGTGGCTAATTACATGCTTTTTGCACTCGCGTTGCACGGTTATTGCAAGAAAACTAGCCATCATAAAAGGATCGTTATGGTGTCATTCGAAAGCTCTGTTTATGCCCTTTCAGGGATATATACTTGTTTTACGTTCTGGGTCTTATTTAGGCATGAAAATGATCACGTAAACAGCCCTATTTTGGCTAAAAACACCCCGCTGGGCGGTACATATAAATAAACCGCATAGGCCGCTCGTAAAGGGTTAAACAGTGCTCTAAGTTTACAAAAGCTTGTTTTCTTGAAATTAGGGACTTTCTCGATGCTGCTATTTGCTTCGTTACTAGTAAACTTTAAACTGAAAGTTATCGTGCGATGGTCGCTGTTACTGAATTCATCACCGACATTCAAATTCTCTATCAATTCTTCTTTTGTTGCAAGTACAAGGTCAAGGACGTTATTTCCACGGGTTGGATATCTAACAAATTGATATAGCGATCTCTCTTGCAAGTTTGCATAAAGGTCTTGTCCAGAGTGTGAAGTAATAGTATCTCCCCACTTGGCCACAGGTAAATTGAAGTTGCCAAAAATTACGGTATCTTGTGAGTTACTTACGTATGCAATTTGCTCATAAATTTCTCGGTCAGTTTGCACTGATTGAGCTGGATGTCTGTATATTAATGCAAGTATTATTTTTGTACCTTTATTATTAGCACAAAGTATGTGTCGATGTTCACAATTTGAGGATTTGACAAGAGGGTTGGGTTAAGACTTTCTTTGATAAAAAGTAAAACGCTACCTCCATTTGTATTAATTCGGCTTTTCTCAAGCATTACATAACCGGGAAGTGAATACTCTGCTAAAAAGTATCTGTCTTCTGTATTGAGCCAAGATTCTGTTATGCCAATAACATCATAATTTTCTGTAAACACTAGTTCCTCTCAATCTGAAAATTTATTGTGTATGCTACGAGCGTTTGCATAGAAAACCTTTAAAGTTTTGGATTTGGAATTCACGGAACGCTCTTTATTCAAATTCTTGGTTCTGGTCGGATCTACATTTATGTAGCTGTCTGTCGTCGGTCCTCGATCCTCGTCCCTGGTTGTCCTCGGTCCTCGGTGTCCTCGATCATCGTGCCTGGTGGTCCTCAGTCCTCGCTGTCCTTGATCATATGAGTCTGTAATTTTCGGCACCAATTTCCTGCCCGCGGTTTCAGGCAAGAAGGATCTAATAAGGAGGAAAGTCATAAACGGGCACCCAATTGATCCCTAGTTTTGACCAAGCACCCCTGAAAATGGCTCTGCCATCGGTGATACATCGTCTGCACACTTACATATTTCACTGAGAGCCGCCAGATGGCGTGGTGGCAGATACAAACATGGCACTAAAACAACACGGTCACAGCTGTGTTGTTTGTGGAAAATGCAAGCGGAAGCAAAAGAATTTCATATATCACTTCTTTCCCAAAGGTAAGGTGAAGTGCTTAGTCATAAGTAGAGCGTATCTACGAATAATTATACAGTATATATTATACTCGCATACGAGTATATATCATGGCTGGCTGAATAAAGATTCCAGAGACATCATCTCTGTAACTAGCTGACCCATGAATGTTGGCGTTTGTATCATTACAGATGTTTGTTATGGCTCAAGAACCTTGACATCAATCTGAAGAAGAAAACACCTGATCAGCTGAACAACTCCTGTGTAGTGTGAAGCAGCCACTTTTAAGATGATCAGTATAGCGGGGTTGGCCGTCTGGCGTATGATGCTCTACAGCTTACAGATGTTTTAAATAATATAAATACTCACGTTGTATTATATGCCATTCACCTGATCGGTTATCTTTAATGTAAGACATACCCTCAATTTTATGTTCTTAGTTTTTGTGGAGTGTGAGGTTGGAATTACTTGCTTATAGAATATTATACATGAATACACAGAATAGCATTAAATGGTAGTGGAGAAATACCCCTAGCATTGTATTGTGCTGCAGTGGTCGACCTGAATGGTAAACACGTAACATCGAGTGAAAATATATTTGTAAACACGTACAACATGAAACAGAAGATGTGTTCCACACTTTTGGTAATGTTGTTGCTGAAGGGATGTGTATTTATTAGTGTATAACGTGTATGGGTAGAGCTGCAGAAGCATAAATTACACGAGAGACAGTCACTGGGATGATTGTTGTGTTTGTCTCGCATATTCCTTCGTGAGAGATAATTGCGTACCGGTATGTCTATATTTACTCCTCACCAATTGATCGCTTGCGAGTTTCAGGCTATAAGGAAGTTGGAGCCGTAAACATCGATTTAAAACAGAAATGCAAAAATAATGAAGGTTGCTGATGTATAGAAAGTGTGTTGAATTGGGTTTTATATATTTATATGTGCACTACAAACCATATTTTAGCTGGTAATTCTGCTAAATATCGATGTCTACAGCTCCAACTTCCTTATAGAACGAAACTCGCAAATGGTCAATTAAACAGTGCAAGTAATATGAGGAACTGTGTGATTCACAGTATGTGTGTGTGTTTGTTTATTTACTTTTAAGTAACGTACGAACACTATGGGGAACATATGGCCGAAATCCATAAAGGTACTGAAACAAATTTAATGTAAGGAACAAAACCAATACAAAATATAGACGTTGAGAAACCTACACATATAACAAAGGTATTATATTAGATTAAGTATTTTATACAGAAAAAGGTAAAGTTGCTGCAAAAATACTAAATTGTATACATGAAATTTAGCACAATATATTTAGTTGTAGTAGCATGTGGACTATAAGGTAGGGCAAAATGACAATAATGATAATGACAAAATGGGGATCACAATTAAAACATCATGAGTGGCAATTGTAGCCTATTATTTAGATATAGGCCTATAAGAGCTATTATGAATTTTGAAAAATGAAGAAATATTAACCCGGGAACGGCGAGAATACTCTTAAGAGGTTTTGGTGGGCAGGGGCGAGGACCCTCTTAAGAGGTAAGGCCTAAAAATATTTTTTTAAAAGGCCCCAGTAGCACTTAAAACAAGTGAAATGGTTATTAAGTGAGATCATTCCCCTCCATACCTCCTATCACTACTCCACATCTGTCAAAATCCCCTCCTTCCCTTCTCCTCCCCCCCCCCCCCTTCAATTATCACCTATTTTCCCTGTTATTCCCTTATTCATTGGTATATTTTTGTGTAAACATCTCCAAACCGATCCTAGGCTGTGGTCTTGTGTGTGTCCATGCGTGGAAAAGAGAGAGAGAGAGAGAGAGAGAGAGAGAGACAGGCCTCGGTTACTCTCCAGGCTTTGAGAGAGGAGGGTGTGGGCCTCCCGTGTCTCTCACTTCATGAATGAACGCTCGTCAATAATTTGCGATTTTCACCATCCAAACAATATTCCCACTTGTTTTATTGTTGTTACAAGTGACTATCTTTATATTAAAATAGGCGCATATGAATAAGTAATAACGATATTTATCGTAAAATGACTATTATAGGCGGGAATCGAGCTTAACCCGGCCAGTGCTGAAACACTAATAAGAGTTTTACCGCTGCGCTGCGGAACCCCTTATAAAATCCCGGTTTTTGAACGCGTACCAAAACCGCGGTCTTACAGCCAGGCAGCTACAAATTGGTGTGGGTGCAGTACAACTTGGCAACTCTCGATACCACCACGCCACACGTTCGCCCCGCACCCACTCAAGCAGTACCCAAGCACTTGTCATGGAGCCTAGACGTCCCTCACGCTCTCGCCCTGATGACACAACCAGCCCTCCTTCTGGTGGTGTCAGCGGCCGTGGAAGGCAGAGAGTGGCTGCTAAAGACCCAGACTTCCATTACTACAGCAAGAGTGGCTCCGAGGACGAGGAACCTGCACGTAAAGCACGTAAAATACATGCAAGCAGGAGCAGTGCACAGAGGTCATTGTCTTTCGGGGACACTGCCACGACCACCCAGGCAACTGCTACCACCACTACCACCACCACTGCCACCACTGCATCCACTGTCACCGACGCAGGAGGCCGCCCTGGGGCTGCAGGACCTGCGGGGGCCACTGGGAAGACAGGGAAGGGCATGGGTAAAAAAACTTATACCTCTGCCAATACCACCACCACCACCAGCCGCTCTTTCTGCCCCTGCCACTGCCCCTGGCCCTGCCCCTGCCCCTGCCAAAGGGAAGAAAGGGACGAAGAGCAAGGCGACAACGGCGACAGGGACAACCATAATATTGCCATCCAGGACCTCTGCTGGCCCTGCCAACGCCGCCCTAACATACAGCTGACTGCCATGGCTGGCCTTGGACAGCGACACACAGACTTCCCTCCCTCCCTCTCACCCACTCACTCACTCCAACTCTCCCCTAAACACATTCATAAGGGTTATATATCGCATAATTGGTCTATATGCAGTATATTCATTGTTATATGGGTCGCCTACATACGTACACGTACTTTATATATAGCATGGCAGTGCTGAAAATACGATATATACGTGATATTACAGCCAACAGACCCTGTACAACTTGGCAACTCTCGATACCACCCCGCCACCCCGCACTCACTCAAGCGGTACACAAGCACTTGTCTCCCGTATAAACTCTCTCACCTCAGTTCCCGCCTCTAAACTCTCTCATAATTCGCTTATATGTCGCATATTTGGTCTATATGCGGCATATTCCTTGGTATATGGGTGGCCTACATACGTACACATGCCTACACATACCCCACATAGCATAGAAGTGATGAAAATAGGATAAATATGCGAGATTATGCCCTAACCCTCCGTCTCTTCCCTCTCATTCTACACCCTGGGCGCGAGAATATTCACCCGGGAAATCTTGCCGCGCGATGACAATCTGGCCGCGCGATGCCATTCGCTCCACTTTCTTCAACTACAGACTGCCCCCCTACCCCCCTGGACATTTTTTGTGGGGTCAAATATATATGGCTCGATGCGCGCTAACATTCCCTACACGTTGATGTACTTTTCATCGATATTTGCAAGGGTCGCCCAAATCGTCATACCTCCGCACAGGGGTGCCTGTATATTATAGAGGGTGCGCAGCAGAGAGGTTAATATTGCCACCCAGAAGTGTGGTGTTCACTACACCCTGCGCGCCGCGTTAAGTACTGCAAGCGGTAATCTATAGATATTATAAACTATATAGTTATAGCTCGAATATAACCGTTTTCTAAAGAATGGTGCATTCTCTAGTGAGGGGTATAAACTGTATAGTTACTGTTCGAAATTAACCGTTCTCTATTGGTGGGTGCTTGTCGTTAGATGGGTTAAGTATCAGGGCCCTACAACCAAAAGCAGAGAATCACTTCTCCTTGTTAGATGCTTCTTGGTTTCAGGGTCACTGGGGAGGCAGTTAGAGATCCTAGCAACAGAGAGACTTCATTTTTTTTTTTTTTTTTTTTTTTTTTTCTATATTCCAACTTACTTCCTCTCGGGCATAGGCTGAGAGCCTTAACATTCACCGCTTTACAATGAACAGTGAAGCCCGTGAGGTCTTGTTCCAGTCTAGGGAGTGAGACATGTGAAGCACGTAGAGTACAACGAGCACCTGCCATCTTGCCTTCACATGAGGCACGGTGCTCACTCATGGCCCGAAACGACCCCATCTCTGAAGCCATCTCGTTCCCGTGCTTCACTGTCTCACCCCCTACACTCGGACTCTCACACTTACACACACACAACGACATCAGTAGCGATTGGGAGGTGAGAGAGAGAGAGAGGGTATACGTCGCGCCGGTTCTCTCCTCCTGATACGATCGGTCGGCAATAATACGTTTTTTTTCACACCCCAAATACTATTCCCACTCGTCTTATTGATGTTACATGTTAATATCTTCATATTAAAAGTACAATAGGCACATATGAATAAGTAACGATATTTATGGTAAAATAACAATTTTCGTCGGGAATGAACCAAAATATCTTCGTCTGATGGGACAATACCAAATACCATAGTTTCAAATACCATAGTTACGCACTTCCCGGGTTCATAATGTAAATACAATTTTCCTCCTAAGCATAAGTGGAAAGTATTCTCATTAAAAGTTAACTAAGCTTATAGCATATATAAACACTACTTTTATTTTTATCAATGAATATTTTCTTCTAACTAGAAATATAAACAAATTTATAGGATGGGTTCATGTCAGAACTATCGTGCGTGACTGTCCAGTATGAAGGTCTGGGTAAAGTATATATAACTATGGCCTGATTGAATTATATAGTTGTCTTGGTTACTGATATGATTACCTACAACTACGTCAGCAGAGGGTTCCAGTTCTTTCCACAGTCTGTGTTTACTGTCTCCGGTTTATTTTTTCCACAGTCGGTCATTTTCCAGTCGGGTTATTTTTTTTTTTCCACAGACGGTGTTTTTTCCACAACTGGTGTTTTTTCCACAGTCGGTTATTTTTTACACAATCTGGATATTTTTTTCCACAGTCGGTATTTTTCCACAGTTGGTTATTTTCTCCACAGTTTGTGTTTTTCCACAGTTGGTTATTTTTTCCACACTCTCCGTTTTTTTTCCAGTCAGGTTATGTTTTCCACAGTCAGTGTTTTTCCACAGTTGGTTATTTTTTCACAGTAGGTTATTTTTCCACAGTCGGTTATATTTTCCGCAGTCGGTTATTTTTTCCACAGTAGGTTATTTTTTCCACAGTCGGTTATTTTTTCCACAGTCGGTTATTTTTTCCAAAGTAGGTTATTTTTTTCCAGTCAGTTATTTTTTCCAGTCGTTTTTTTTCACAGTTGGTTATTTTTCCACATTAGGTTATTTTTTTCAGTCGTTTTTTTTATCACAGTCGGTTATTTTGTCCACAGTAGGTAATTTTTTTCCACATCAGGTTATTTTTTCCACAGTCAGTTATTTTTTCAACAGTCGGTTATTTTTCCCACATTATCCGGGTTATTTTTTTCGATGTTTACTGTCTCCGTGATTTTTTGTTCGCTATATAAAGTACAAAATTATCGTTCAGGTGGTTGTATAGACACAATCTAAAGTCGTTCCCATCTTTAAAATAAAACACTTCAACCCTCTTTCAATCTTGACAAAAAAGCAAGGGTATTTGGATTGTTCATAATACTTACAGATTTATATATATTAGCAGTAAAAGAAGAAATATACAAAATTGTTTTATGGTGGTAGGACATGACCTTTTTAACATCTTCTGTACCGGCGACATCATTTTAACTTTATTCTGTCTACTACTAGACGATTTTATTTGGCTTAAAAAGGGTCTCCGACATTTAACAGGCTTCGAACTATATCTCTTAAACCTTTATACTACTTCAAATCCTTCTTAAACTACACAAAATCGTCTAAATGTAGGAAGATTAAAATTAAAAAGCCGTCGCAAGTACAGAAGGGGTTAATGTTACTGAAGATGCAGGTTGTCTATCAGAGTGTGGCCATGTATTCATATCCTCACAACTTCACAAAGTCGAGGGACGGATATGAAACATCTTGGCAAACAGTTTCTGAAGGAGTGGGTTTTAAAGTTTGTAGCATGTGTGTGTGTGTGTGTGTGTGTTTGAGAGAGAGAGAGAGGCGCTTCGCTATTTGTACGTGTACTGTATAACAGTGTATATACAGCATGCGTAGCCTAAGCTATGTAACAAATCTGGGGGAGACACTCGTTCCAGGCAACCTGCCTTTTGTCTCCTTCTTATATATAGAAAACAACAAAACAAAACAAACAATGGTCATGACGTTTTATAGCAGTTATTTGGCCGGTGGTGCGAGTTTGGCTCGGGGTGTAGGAGAAACTGGGGATCAAATCTAGAGAAGTTTGATTACAGGTATCAATGTGTAGCTTCATAGATTCCTTATATCATCCCTCCATGAGTCTTTCCATTTTCCCTTTTTCCTCACATTTCTTTGTTTCCTCCTCTCTCCTTCACTCAACACGGCTTTCGTAAAAAACGTTCCTGTTTAACAAACCTCTTAGACTTCTTCCACGATATCCTCAACCTCTACGATGAGAGTAAAACTGTAAATATTATATACCTTGATTTTCAAAAGGCCTTTGACAAAGTTCCCCACAAACGTTTACTGCTAAAACTAAGAGCGCATGGAATACAAGACAGTGTGTTGAAATGGTTAGAAAATTGGCTCAGCTACAGAAAGCAAAGAGTAGTCATAAACGGTAAGGCATCTAAATGGACCAATGTAAGTAGCGGCGTACCCCAGGGATCGGTACTAGGACCAATTTTCTTTCTAATTTACATCAACGACATAGATGAGGGTCTCACCTGTACAATCTCAAAATTTGCTGACGATACAAAAATTGAAAATAGCGTACTCTCAAAAGATCAAGTTGACGATATGCAACACAATCTAGATAAATTGTCACATTGGGCCCAAATTTGGCAAATGAGTTTCAATGCGGATAAATGTAAAGTACTACATATCGGATACCTAAATGAGAAAGCAAACTATTCGATGAATGGCACTCAGCTTAAGAATGTAAACAGAGAAACCGATCTGGGAGTAACAATATCGAGTAACCTAAAACCGAGTCAACAATGTTCAGAAGTTGTTAAGAAGGCAAACAAAATAATTGGCTTTATAGGCAGGTCATTTGAGCATAAATCCAAAGACGTTATCCTAACCCTTTACAATTCCTTAGTCCGCCCACTTCTGGAATACTGCGTTCAATGCTGGTGCCCTTATTACCAAAAAGACATAAACAAGCTAGAACGAGTTCAACGTAGAGTTACCAAAATGATACCTAGTATCGTATAAATACGATAGAATATGTCTCTTTTGTGATCTTGTATGTCTCTGTGACGTCACGATCTCTCCTACAGCACGACGTAGGACGAGTAGATCGTATATTATAAGATTGTAGATAAGTTAAGTTATAAAAGGCCTAATATGCTATTAAGCAATATTGCCATGGTCTTATGTAGTATATATGAATTTATCGTATATATTAATATAATTTATCGTATAGAGCAACCTAAATGCGGTACGATAATTTGGGCTCCTGGCGGTTTGCCAAGGCAGCAAGGTGTGCTTTTGAGGTACGCCAGAGCCTTCACGAACACCAACCAGTTAACATCTAATTTTCCGCCCGCAGTTGATCGTGCTTTTGTGCCTCTAATCACAATACACATACAGCAATACACACAACTACACCGTCACGACGCTCTCATCGACATCATGACTGACTGATAGATAAGCATAAATTATAATAATCATGTCCATTCCCATGTAATCATTTATTCTTTCTTTAACTTGACTCGTGTCTTGGGACCGAAGTCTCGTTCCCCATTGTCCACCGCCATATTGGGTAAAACGTTCTCCCTTGCCTCATTGCCACGTGGAACTATTGGTGAGTTAATTCCTGGCTAATATTAACCCTTATAACCTTACCCTATAATTATATACATTTATTATGTGAGACCTTTGGATATAAATTAGCTTGTTTCAGATTGAATTCAATTTAGATATAGAGTAGTTTTTATTTAGATTGATTTTATTTGATTCATTATAGCTTAGTAATATTTAACTTCCATTGATAGATTACCACATTGGTGCCCAGACCCGGGAATTAGCTACCAGTAAGGGATTTTAAGGCAATGAACAAGGGGACATATAACAGGATGCAGGAACAACTCTATGATAAACTGGCAAGGCTAGCCAAGCGATGGTTAGAGCCGGAATGCAGGGTCACATCGTTGCACCTGCCCAAGTTCTGCATCCCCACCCATCATCTTTCCCCAGTAATGTTCTTTTCCGTTTCAGACTTCCTGTGACATATGACCTGACCTAACATTTCTTCTTGTTCAATATGATCCATTAGTAGGTATTGCTATTTAGTGTACTATTGGTTCTCCATAACATAGAAGTCCGCCGGTTGGCGTCTCTTAATTAGACTATTATTTGGCAGTTGTTTTTGTGACGTAATATTTAGATACATAGCCTATAGGCTCACATGCAAAATGGATAAAAACGATAAAGAGACACCGTCTAGTAGGGTGCTGATCAAAGCCCCTAAAAATCAAAGGGCGGGACTTCGGGGAGTATTAAATAGGCTAATTGTGGACGTCAACACTTTCATCACAACTGCTGAACTAGAGGAATTGGAGGCTAGATTAGAAAACGTCCAGGTTACCCACGGTCGTATTACGGCTCTGAGTGAGGTGATTGTGGCTGACATGACAGAGGAGGAAGAGATTGTTACAGAGTGTGATAATCGCGCCCTCTATGACGAACCTGTCTTTAGAGCGAAGTACCTATTACAGCGTGCTGTCGCAAATAAGAAGGGAGGCGATGATGAGGCCCATAGAAGGGCTGACCCAAAACATACTGTACACCTCCCAAAGCTCAATCTTCCTACATTTGGGGGCAAGTTAACCGAGTGGTTAGCTTTCTGGGACGTATTTCGATCTATGGTTCATGAATCCTCTTTGGATAATGTCCGCAAGTTTCACTATCTGAAGGGACAAATGGAAGGAGAGGCCTTACATTTAATAGAGGGTTTTGCAGTAGTAGGTGGTAGTTATCTTGAAGCGGTACACTTATTAGAGTCCACATACGGGGATAGAGAGCAGTTGAAGATGGCCCATGTCGTTGCCTTGTTGGGGCTCGCAGAACCACAGTATAAGGTTGATTAGTTGACAAACTTCAGGGCAAATATGGAGTGCCATACTCGATCGCTAGATACCCTAGGGCTTACCACGCAGGAAATGATAGTCATTATCTTGCGTCAGAAGCTTCCTATGGCAATACTTGATAAGGTAAGATCATTTGAGCTGGGGGAGTTCAAAACTCAGTTCAGTAAGGAGATCAATAATCTACAGTTGAACAAAGGGAGAATGTATGAGTCGGGAGGGAGTGAGAATGTGGAGAAGAGGGGAACAGTAAGCATGACAGTGGGGACTAAAGTAAAGAAAGAGGGTGTGTATAAGAAACATGCTCAGATTCTATGTAAGCTATGTAACAACAAACATAAATGGAGTTTCTGCATAAAATACCCGACAAATGAGACAAAACTAGCACAGGCGAAAAGATTGAAGCTATGTGTAGGTTGTCTAAGTAAAGAACATGGTAAGCAGGGACAATGTACTGCTACATACTTAAGGCCCTGTCGCCACTGCAAAGGACATCACTTTGATAAGTTGTGTCCTACAGCAGATAAAGTCAAAGACGTCAAAAATGAGGGTACTACAACTGTGGCACTAGGTAGCACGCAAGACACCACTATATTGCCCACAATACAGATTCGCATGGAAGGTAATGACAGTAACAAAGTTTGTCGGGTACTTCTAGATCAAGGGTCTCAACGTTCCTTTATAAAGAGGTCCGTACTAGCGGGACTGAAGCACCGAATCGTAGGGGCTGAGACTCTTCGATTACAGGGCTTCACAGGGGTTACTGATAAACAAGACTACGAGATAGCGGAGATTTCATATTTCTATCGTAAAAACCGGTACTTTATGACTTGTATCGTAGTAGACACCCTACCAGAATATGTATCTGTGGGTGTGAAGAAGGTGGAACATGCATTACGTAGCAAAGGGGTTAACTTGTCAGATCCCATGGGAAATCAGAGTGAGGTGCATGTTCTACTTGGTGTGGATCATTATTATGAAGTAGTATACCCTGGATTTAAAAAGATGTGTTGTATAATTTTAATCCCTACTAAATTTGGATACTGCATGAGCGGAAAGGTGCATACTACACAGTCAAAGGTCCTGGTCGACACGGTCTCGATATATAGAGTCAATGTAACCGCGGCAGAGGAGTTGGGAAGGGAGGATTCCCAACCTAGTGACCCTAAGATGGCTGCCGAGTTCGACCTGGAACGACTGTGGAGATTGGATCACATAGGCATTAATCCTATGGAGACTGATTATGACTCTGAAGTTGCGCTACAAAGGTTTGACGAGTCTGTGTGCTACTGTGCCTCAGACAAGCAATATAAAGTTAGTTTACCTTGGAAGAACAGTGAGATAAGTCTGCCTACCAACTATGGTTTGGCATTAGGTCGCTTGCGCGCATTGCAGCGGAAATTGTCTAACGAACCGAGCACGCGCCAGGCGTATGACGTTGTATTTCGGAGTTATGAGGATAGGGGCTTTATAGAGAGAGTCGATGTCAGGGAACCGTGTAAGAAGGGTAGGGTTCACTATCTGGCCCATCATGGGGTAAAGAAAGACAGCGTCACCACACCAATACGGGTGGTGTATGACTGTTCTGCCCACCAAGGACAACAACCCAGTCTAAATGACTGCCTGTTGACAGGTCCGTCCATGGTGTCGGACCTGTCCCAACATCTATTGCGGTTTAGGCTGGGGAAGTACGCCTATACCAGTGACATCGAGAAAGCATTCCTGATGGTCAAGCTAAAGGAGGAAGATAGAGATGTTACCCGCTTTCTTTGGTTCGGCGACATTAGCGACTCTGAAAGTCTCATCATAATATACCGTTTTCGGGTTGTACTCTTTGGGGCCACTTGCTCGCAGTTTTTGTTAAATGCCACAATCAGAAAACATCTAGCTGACACTCATGAGGACACAAGTAAACTATCTCGCAGATTATACATTGACAATTTGCAGGGTACTAGCGATAGTGAAGATTATTTGTTGTATGCATACTGGCAAGCACGCAGATTGTTTGCGGATGCGCATCTATTTCTCCGCGAGTGGGTTACTAATAGTGAAGATCTTCAGAGTTTAATACAAGTGGATGGTACGGCATCTATTAACCAGGAAAAGTCCAGAAATTTGGGGATGATCTGGCAACCTAAACATGACATACTAACTTTTCAATCAAGGTCTTTTGCTCAGCAGACAGGAGCGCACACAAAAAGAAGTCTGTTGAGCAAAGTTGCGCAATTTTTTGATCCTTGGGGTCTAGCATTACCTGTTACCATAAGAGCTAGGATTCTAATGCAGGAAGTTTGGAGACGTAAAAGAGGATGGGATGACAGTTTGCCCGAGGACCTGAATGACCAAGGAACATTGTTGTTGAATGAATATGCCATCCTATGTACTAAACCAATACCTCGTAAAGTGGCGGCGTTCGGTGACGTTACGTTAGACACGTTTCGCGATGCTAGCGCCACGGCATACGGGGTAGCCATATATGTTGTTACTTCATTTGGGGCACATTTAGTTACAGCCCGGGCCAAAGTAGCCCCGGTTAAGAAGGTAACTATCCCTAAAATGGAATTGACTGCCATGCTGCTATTAGCACGTCTGGTGCAACATGTACGCGCAGCATACGAGAGCGAATTAAATATTGAAATCGTTCACGTATGGTGCGATAGTCAGGTCGCACTCAACTGGATACATAGCAAGAAGTCTCTGCCAGTTTATGTGCGGAATAGGGTAGATGAGATTAGAGCCCTTTTGCCAGACGTTGCTTATCATTATGTAAATACAAAGGAAAACCCTAGTGATCTCATAACTAGGGGTATAACGGCTAGCCAGTTAATGAAGTCCGAATTGTGGTGGCATGGTCCAAAGTGGCTGCTCCATGAAAGTGAATGGACGATATGGCATGCTGTTGGTGAGGGACTTCTGCCACTGGAAACAGTGGCAGTTACAGCCCAACCAAATGAGCCACCGGGTCCTATCATAAAGTGGGCAAGATTCGGTGACTATAATAAACTAGTCAGAGTTGTAGCTTGGGTGTTGCGATATGTATCCAATCTCAAGCTTAAAGTAACGGGCCAACTCTGCAACAGGGGTCACAACATTGATGCTCGTGAATTTAAAGCAGCTGAAGTAACTTTGATCAAATGGGTTCAAATAGAAACCTTTTCCAATGAATTAGAATCCTTGAAAAGCTCGAATAAGACATTAATGCCTAATATAGTGCGTCAACTAAGGTTGCACCTAGACAATGGCCTCATCAGGTGTGAGGGTCGCCTGAAGTGGTCGGGTGTACCAGACGGCACAAACCGACCTATACTTATGCCAACAAGACATCACGTTACTGATCTATTGATCATACGTTCACATAGGGAAGTAAAACACTACGGGGTATGTCATATTATATCAAATTTACGTCTCACATGGTGGATACCCAGAGTTCGACAAGTAGCTCGACGCGTAGTGAGAAAGTGTGTAATATGCCAGAGACTAAAGGGTAAACCATATGCAACTGGACCAGCTCCACCCCTACCTGAATGCCGTGTAAAGCACGTAGAACCTTTCCAAGCGGTAGGATTAGATTACACAGGGGCATTGAAGACGAGGGAGAGTGAGAAGGTTTATATATTATTGTTTACCTGTGCGACATCTCGAGCGGTACACCTAGAACTATGTGATAATATGTCTAGCGAAGAATTTATGCTGGCGTTCAGACGGTTTTGTGCCCGTCGTTCATTCCCTCAACTCATTCTTAGCGACAATGCTCCCACTTATGTCCAAGCATCAAAATATCTAAAGGATATGAGTAGTGATCCTACTATCATCACTTTTTTGGGAGAGAAGAAGTGCGAATGGAGGTTCATTCCAGTTAAGGCACCTTGGTTTGGTGGCATGTGGGAACGGTGTGTCGGCATAGTAAAGTCAGGACTCAGAGCGGTTGTAGGACGTGCTCTATTAAAGAAGAGTGAGTTGACGACAGTCCTCACAGAGATAGAGGCAGTCGTGAATGATCGCCCGCTTACATACGTGTACACCGACCTGCAAGAACCACTACCATTAACGCCAGCTCACTTGCTATATGGAAAACCATTGACTGCGTTTCCATCTGATTTCCAATCCATAGTAGAGTTAGAGGATCCCTCGTTGTACTCTGAGGTAGCGGTGTCTAAGAGATACCAGTATATATCCAGGATAATCGAGGATTTTAGGAAACGGTGGATTATTGAATATCTGCTAGCATTGAGGGAAAGGAGTGTTACTCCCTCTGGTCGACCAACGGCACCTACAGTTGGCGAAGTTGTTTTAATTAAAGAAGATAGTCCTCGTTTATACTGGAAATTAGGCCGCATATTGGAGGTATACAAGGGGGCAGACTCTGTAGAGCGGGTGGCGCTATTTAAGACAGCCACTGGAACTACTGTTCGTCCTATCGCACGTTTGTACGCTTTGGAGCTCGATTCCGCATTGCAATCTGAGGCTCCACCTGTTATTGCTGGGTCCGAAGATTCTCAAAGGAACGACTCACCTCATACTGATGGTGATCATTCTCGGACCGGGACGCGTCCCAGACGCGCTGCTGCTGGCGCCGTCGCCTTGTGGCGTCAGAAGATAGCCTCTGGGCAACTTTAGGTTTAAGGTGGGGTTCAGGTCTTTTTTGTGGGGGGAGTGTATCGTATAAATACGATAGAATATGTCTCTTTTGTGATCTTGTATGTCTCTGTGACGTCACGATCTCTCCTACAGCACGACGTAGGACGAGTAGATCGTATATTATAAGATTGTAAATAAGTTAAGTTATAAAAGGCCTAATATGCTATTAAGCAATATTGCCATGGTCTTATGTAGTATATATGAATTTATCGTATATATTAATATAATTTATCGTATAGAGCAACCTAAATGCGGTACGATAATTTGGGCTCCTGGCGGTTTGCCAAGGCAGCAAGGTGTGCTTTTGAGGTACGCCAGAGCCTTCACGAACACCAACCAGTTAACATCTAATTTTCCGCCCTCAGTTGATCGTGCTTTTGTGCCTCTAATCACAATACACATACAGCAATACACAACTACACCGTCACGACGCTCTCATCGACATCATGACTGACTGATAGATAAGCATAAATTATAATAATCATGTCCATTCCCATTTAATCATTTATTCTTTCTTTAACTTGACTCGTGTCTTGGGACCGAAGTCTCGTTCCCCATTGTCCACCGCCATATTGGGTAAAACGTTCTCCCTTGCCTCATTGCCACGTGGAACTATTGGTGAGTTAATTCCTGGCTAATATTAACCCTTATAACCTTACCCTATAATTATATACATTTATTATGTGAGACCTTTGGATATAAATTAGCTTGTTTCAGATTGAATTCAATTTAGATATAGAGTAGTTTTTATTTAGATTGACTTTATTTGATTCATTATAGCATAGTAATATTTAACTTCCATTGATAGTTTACCACACCTAGCCTAAAGAACAAACCATACGAAGAGCATCTTAGAGAATTAAATCTATTTCCTTTAGCCCAGCGCAGATTAAGAGGTGACTTAATTCAAGTGTTCAAAATCATCAAAGGCATCGACAATATGAACTGTAGTAAGTACTTCACTATCAACCAATCTAATTACACGCGGGGAAACGGTTGCAAAATTATTGGTAAATCTTTTAACTCACACGAATCTAAGAATTTCTTCTTCAATCGAGTTGTCAACTTGTGGAATGGGCTTCCCCGAGAAGTTATAGACTGCAGCACCGTTGATTCATTTAAACTCCGCCTAGATAAATATCTCGCATCAAACCCGCGACTGACTGCGTTTGTAAATGAATAACTTTATTTTATCCTCCCCTCAGTTACTAACCCATACTAACTTCCTAGTCCTGCCACGGACATTAGTTCCAGGGCAGTAGTTCCCTTTCCAATGTTCCCTTACCAACTCTAAACCACTGTTTGGACACTTGATCCTCAGTGTTTTGGAGGACAAGCAGCCTAGAAGGGTCATTAGACCTGTTGTTGCTTGATTTCCTTTGTACTCCTTTGTACTCCTTTGTACTTTACTTCTCCCTTCCCCTCACCTCTCTCTCTCTCTCCACACCCCAAGAAGCTGTCCTTGTACATTGTTCGGACACACCACCACCTGCCACCAGGGGGGGGATAGGGCTCCAGAGTGTGTTTGTGGTCATTCATCAAGGGAGCGAGCCGGAAGGGAAAGGGGGGGCTGGCTCCTTACCCAACTGCTGCCTAGGCTTCCTCCAGGGTATCCTCCACTTCTTCTCTCTCTCTCTCTCTCTCTCTCTCTCTCTCTCTCTCTCTCTCTCTCTCTCTCTCTCTCTCTCTCTCCTATAGTGATGGTATTGATGTAATGTGGGTATTTAGAAATATTTCGCATATCAAATAATCAATTAGCATAGGATGAAGTTTTTCGTTAGGTAATAAACAGAGGGATATGGTCAATACAATTATAATGTTCAATAAAGTAGACGTGCCGTTTTGCCCAAAACCAAACGGCATACCCAGCTCTGTGATGGGTCACCATCATCACTACTAATCACTATCACAATTACTATCATTAACACTACCATACTACTATTATATTTATAACTACTACTCTTACCATCAGCACTACTACTCTCATAATCACTACTACTGTCATTATAACTACAACTTTCACCATAATCACTACTACTCACCATCATCACTACTACTGTCACCATCGTCACTACCATCATCACTACTGTCATCATTATCACTACAACTATCATCATTACTTGTCATCATCATCATCAATACAACTACAACCATCATCACTACTATTATCACTATCATCACTACTATCACCATCAATCCCACTATTACTACCATCATTTCTAATGTCAACTAAACTAACTGTTATGCGGGGTTGTAATCCAACTCGCTTTATTAGGGATTCTATTATAATCTGTGTTTCGGTTACTTAGAATCAGATAATGCTCAACAGGAACATATCTCGCCTGACAAATGTTACTTCTAAATTACTCAATCACTCTCCAAAACACAATAAACTCACGGAATAATTACACTCGTTTTGATTACAGAAACAAAGGTACATGGAAATGGGGGCATCAAACTCTCCACTATATTGAGTAGGAGTCTAGTGTAATTCAAAGGTGACTATTATAAAGAGTTGAATAAGTTTTACTCTGATGAATAATATCGTCACTTACAAAGCATCAAACATGAAACATATCATTACATAAGATAAACACATAACATAAATATGATGACAATACCTACAGTATATGGGTCAAGTGTATATCAAGAGGAATAATAATTAATATATATGGGCAGCTGAGATCATCTACTCAGATGCGCACAGGTATGCGCGGCTATAAATACAAATAGGCGCCAGCCAAGGTACACACTCAAAGGTACCGCTCAAGGGGGTAAAGGTCAAACGGACTGAGGTCAGGTTAAATAAATATACGATTTAGTGCAACCTTAAATCGAGTATAGAAGATATGAATTTTGCTTTACTCAAGATGGAATGATAATTTAATTTATGATTTAACCCTTATTTAGCGGGCTAAGCGGTCTATTTGACCGTAGCGCCCAACGTTTTTTTTTTACCCTAAATAGGGTTGTTTACGTGATCATTTTCATGCCTAAATAAGACCCACAGCGTAAAACAAGTATCTATCCCTGAAAGGGCGTAAACAGAGCTTTCCAATGACACTTGAACCATCCTTGTACGACCACTGGTTCTCTTGCAACGATCATGCAACACGAGTGCAAAAACCCTGTAATTCCCGAAGAGGGGGAGGAAGTTAGAATACAGTTCAGTTGGTCCACCGCGGTGGTGGGGGACGGTCATAGTGTTGCTACGCTCCTCACACCGCTCAGCTCTCACTCTCAGCAACATTACGTGGTGAAAATGGCGCTCGACATAAGTTGTGAACCGCCACATAGTCCAAATTTATTTCACACGACATAAGTTGCGCGCCGACCGTTAAGGGTTAACTATCAAAGAATAATTGTGAACAATCTCTCACACGATACACAAAAAATAAATTCAATCATAAATGAGTTAAAATCACACAGAATGAGGAAATCAGATTCACAGGAAATATAGTGAATAAATTATAGCGGAATGATAGCTATAGATAAGTTGGTTTGAATGAATTTACTAACGCGGAATATTAAGATTTGGACGTAGCACGGTCCTGAGTTTAGGATTTTTAAGATTTAAGAACGCAAATAGCTCTCATTACACACTTCACTTCGACTTGGACACAATGAATAATAACACAACAGAATAAAATCTGAGAGCATTCACTAAGTATCACGTATAATATTGACTATGTAACGTAGCTAAAAATAGGTGAATAAATGCTTGAACATAAAATAGAAAGATCACAGACCTACTTATATAAAATAACTGCACGGATACAAGTTCAATTAATATCACACGTGTACTAAATTGACAAGGGGAGTCCTAGAAGCGGATCTCTAAGAAAAAGTTAAATTGAACACTCGCATATTTTATATTACCTTCACAATAATTCCCAAAACTTATTAACACAGAGACACTTAGGGTACGGGTGTTGAGGAGAAGCAATATCCATGAGAGAGGATCTGGACGACGTAGGACTCGTAGTTCTTCCTCTGACTGGACATCAAAGGGAGCTGCCTCTCTCACATACACTAGAGCAGGGCACTCCTGGTTCCTCCAACACACTCTCGGTCGCCACCTTCGTTGGACTTGACTATAGGGAGAATGGCTTGCCCTATTGGGAAGTCTCGCCGACACGGTTATCTACCCACTAAAAGCTGAGCTAGTGGAAGGTATTACTTCGTGTTTGCATACCTTCCGTCGATTTCACTCAGGATAAATTTAGATTATAATTTGAACTAAATTTTACCTATCTCAGAATAGTAGGGACATGGGGATTTCAATCTTTTAATTATTGTGAAGGCAATTATTGTTCTAAAAATACACTTACCCTAATAATATATGGACATCGTTATTCTATATATCTTAAGATTACACTCTTAGTATAGAAAGCTTGTATGGCTGCAGGATAAATGTTTTTCTTATTTTCATCCTTCCTTGCTTTTTCAATGTTGCAGGCCATGCTTTCGTTCTTCCTAATTTCTTTTCTATTATTTAAACACTCGATGTGAGGTACTGTAGAGGTGATTATCTTGGTCCCATCTGTGTAGGTATGCCATTGGATTTTGATGGGGAATTAGCATAAAATCCTCCTCATCGTAATCCAAATCTGGCTGCTGTTGGATGCACGCCTTTCCTTTATCTCTGTGATTGGCTGGACAGGGGTCTCTGTGATTAGTCCAGGCTTGTACTTCCTGTAGGTCCTGGATGTCGTTCACATTGGTGGGTAGACTGCAGTATTCCTGAAGGTATTAGAGCATGGGTAAACATAGGGGACTGTGCTGTTTCCTTTTCCACCCTTACCTGTGTCCTTTTCCTTGTCCTGTTCCTCTCCTTGATCGCAGCTATTCTGACCCTGGTGGGTTGATCCTCCTCCTGATTTGTGAGGACCTCTGAGGGGGTTGCTTTGTCTATTGCTTGCAGCCCCGTCATCTCACTAACTTAACCTAGTAATGTTTTTTTTGTTTTTTTTCTATATTCCAACTTACTTCCTCTCGGGCATAGGCTGAGAGCCTTAACATTCACCACTTTACAATGAACAGTGAAGCCTGTGAGGTCTTGTTCCAGTCTAGGGAGTGAGACATGTGAAGCACGTAGAGTACAACGAGCACCTGCCATCTTGCCTTCACATGAGGCACGGTGCTCACTCATGGCCCGAAACGACCCCATCTCTGAAGCCACCTCGTTCCCGTGCTTCACTGTTTCACCCGCTACACTCGGACTCTCACACTTACACACACACAACGCCACCTGTTGAGCAGATAACTCACCAGGCATTGCACCCCTATAGCATATTTTGAATATGGGAATATTCATACAGTGCTATTTAACCCTTAAAAAGCGGCTCACCACATAAGTCGTATTTAATAAAGCTGGACTATGTGGCGGCGCTCGACATAGGTCGAGTGGCAATTTCAGCACGTAATGTTGCTGAGAGAGAGAGACAAGTGGTGGCAGGAGACTAGCGAGCGTATGACTGCTCCAGACCACCGCGGCGAACCTACTGACACGAATCTCAGCTCCCTCCTCCCTCTCTCACTCGCTATATACGGAATTGTATCGGGAAAGTGGCTAATTACCTGCTTTTTGCACTCGCGTTGCACGGTTATTGCAAGAAAACTAGCCATCATAAAAGGATCGTTATGGTGTCATTCGAAAGCTCTGTTTATGCCCTTTCAGGGATAGATACTTGTTTTACGTTCTGGGTCTTATTTAGGCATGAAAATGATCACGTAAACAGCCCTATTTTGGCTAAAAACACCCCGCTGGGCGGTACATATAAATAAACCGCATAGGCCGCTAAAGAAGGGTTAATCAGGGAACAATGAGGGTATTTTTATTGACGTTTCGGTGGGCTTGTGGTAATGCACTGATACTAGGTACAGCACAAATTCCATCCCAATAATATCTTCCCATTGATACATCGGGATTTGAACCTGGGACCTTTGGATTACCAGGCCAGTGGCAAGACCACTCCACCACACCTCCCCTGTGGATCGAGATGTTTTCGCCCCCAGAACGATGGCGTTCTGGACACACACACACACACAGAACACCATCATCATTGCTGGGGGGTGGGGGGGGAACTGCCATAACATTAACCCTCTGAGGATCATGACGCAGTTTGACAGTATATTCTGGCTATCATTAGACGATTGTATACAGCTTAACCCTTTCAAGCTCCAATACGCGTTTCTGTTTTGTTTTCTGGCTACTATTAGACGATTTTATTCAGATTAGTAACATTATATGAATGTCAAAGGGTTGATTGATATAGTATTTACTCTTTTGATACCCACAGATCCATCCTAAGCTGCATAAAATTGTCTAATGATAGCCAAAATAAACTGCTGAAATGCATCAGAGCTTCAAGGGGTTAAGTAGAACTTGTGGGAGCTAAACCATTAACCCACTGAGCCCCAGCGATGCAGGGTTTGCATCCACAATGTATGTAACGCTAAACCCAGCGACGCAAACCATGCGTCCTGGGCGGTCCGGTCCCAATTACTCCGGTCCTATGGCACCGAGAGGGCTCAGATTTGTATGGGAACTGTGTAAGTATCCCACGCAACCATGCCGATGGTTGAAAACTCTCAAAGTCTAACCGTGTGCGCGTGAGTGCAAAAACCGGTATTTTGGGTGTTTTTGCCTTAACATTTTTACTCTTGTAAAATCGACTTTCGGGGGCTCCGTAGGACCAATTTTTGACCTTTTTGATCGTTTTTTTGTGGTTTTTCCTTCATTCCTAACCCATTCGCTATTGTTTCTGGAAAAAAAAAAATCAGAAACAGCTGGTCCCTGGTGGTACATTTATTATAAACTAGCTGGGGCTCAGTGGGTTAAATGACATAGTACTTACCCCTTTAATTCCTAGATATCCTTCCTAAATTGCATAAAATCGTCTACTGATAACCAATATATAATGGATCCTCAAGGGGTTAATATTTGTGTTTATGTTCGTTTCTTTCCAATCTTCTTATTCATACCTTGTTTTTCTAGGTGAATGAAGGAGACAAAAGGCAAAGCTACCTGTAACAAGTGTCTCTCTAGAAGTTGAAAGAGCTACAGAGCCAAAATGAAGGTACGTTAGAGTCAAAATGTCAGAACACACGGAACTTGAAGCAGTGTAAGTCATAGAATGAGGGAAAGACAGATTGAAAATAAGTACCAATAATATTTACCGGTATATATATTATCTCTCTTTCTTTCTCTCTCTCTCTCTTTCTCTCTATCTATCTATCTATCTCTCACTCTCTCTCTCTCTCTCTCTCTCTCTCTCTCACTCTTACGTAGGAAGAAATGGAGGAATGAAGGATGTATGGAAGGAAGGAAGGAAGGAAGGAAGAAAGGAAGGGAGGGAGGGAGGAAGGAAGGAAGGAAAGAAGGAAGGAAGGAATGGATGAAGGAAGGAAGAAATAGAGGAAGGGAGGAAGGAAGAAAGGAAGAAAGAAAGGAATTAATGAATGCAGGAAGGAAGTAAGGAATTAAGAAAGAAAGGAAGGAAGGAAGGAAGGATATAAAAGATGTTGTAAGCCTGGAAGATCTGGTCTGTATGAGAAAGAAACTTGGTCCAGTCCTCTCACTGCATATTGTTATTTATTTATTTTATTTTTTTTTAAAGAGACAATGAACGGAGGAAGGTAAAACACAGATAAAACAAAAAGGTCCATGTGCCTAAAGGCATCCTCCATTCATAAAATGTTTGTAACAACTGGATTTAAACATTTGTAGATTGTAAGTTTGTGGAAAGCAATTCGAGGAAGTGAATTCCAAAGAGTAGTAGCTCTGGGGATAAATGAATTCTGATAAGCAGAAGTTCTGCATTGTGGAGGAGAAAGTGTAAATTCATGGGCGCTCTCAGCTGCCCTAGTTCTACGGGGAAAGATGTGGAGAGGCGGCACAATTGAAGCAAGTTCCTCGGAACAATTGCTGTGAAAATATCTGTAGAATAATGCAAGGGATGCAACGTTTCTTCGTATGGATAATGTAGGAAGGTCCTGTGTGATTGCAGGGTTATTGATTAATCTAATAGCTTTATTTTGAATTTTGTCCAACTGCCTCAATGCAACCACTCCACTTCCACCACACAGAGGTGAACAGTAATCCATCTGAGAACGCACATGACTTTTATATATCACGGCCAACTGCTCGTCAGTGAAGAATTCTCGAACTCTGTACAGGAGTCCCAGTTTTTTAGAGGCATTCTTAGCAATGCTTCTAACATAATGTGTCCAGCTCAAGTTAGTAGTTAATGTTACACCTAACATGTCAATACTAGGGGAAGTGGGAATATTTACATCATTAAAAAATATATGGGAGTCAGTGAGATTCTGTCGGTTAGAAAATTGAATGTACTTGGTTTTCTGTGCATTAAAGGAAACTAGATTATTTTGTCCCCATTCATTAATTCTAGAAAGGTCCTGGTTCAGAGAAATTGCAGTGTTTTTTATTTTTGAATTTATAAGATCGGGTTGGGTGAAAGATTAATTGCTTCTTATCCTAATTCTCTGTTCGCTTATTCTTCCTCCTCACTTTCATTTTGTTTTGTTGTTCACTAATTCACACACGTCTCTTTAGTCAACTACTCTTACAATGACTCTAGTATTTTTTGTCCTATGTGAGTGAGGGAGACAAAAGGCAAAACTGCCTGTATCGAGTGCCTCCCCCAGAGTTCAAAGAGTGACAGGGCCAAAATCAAGGGACGTTCGAGCCAAAAATCCTGAACACACGGAGTTTGAAGCAGTTTAATTCATAGGAAGAGGGAAAGACTGATTCTGGGAGAAAGTTCCAGAGCTCCGCAGTGGAATAGAAGAAAGACTGGGATTAACGTTCACTCTTGGGATGGAGAGTTGCACAGAGTAGGGGTGGGATTGTGTTGCAAGACGGGTACTACTTGCCCTACGTAGAGGAGGTGATATACACTGGGAAAACTCTAAGGAACATTGATTAATGTAGTAGCGATAGAATAGCAAGAGAGATGCAATATTGCGGCGAAGAGAGAGAGATTGCAGAGAGTTGGTGAGTGAACGGGAGTTAATGAAACAAACGGTTTTCCTTTCTACTTTGTCTAGGAGTGCGGTGTGAGAGGATCCTCCCTACACATGTGAAAAATACTCAATACAGGGACGCATTGTGCCTCTGTACAGAGCAAGAATCTGTGCAGGGGTAAAGAACCCCTAGAGGCGGTTGAACACAGCCAGCTTCTGGGAGGCTGCCTTAGCAAGACTGGTAATATGGTCCTTCCAAGTGAGAGTAGAAGAAAAAGAGACACCAAGAATATTGAGAGAAGATGAAGGATTGATTTTTGTATTGTTGAAGTGTAAGGGATAGTCCTCTGGGAGTTCTGGACGGGTAGTAAGATGAAGACATTGGGTTATGGAAGCATAAAAGGAAACAAGGTTTTCTCTGCCCCAATTGGAAATAGTAGTTAGATCAGAAGATGAGTGTTGCATAGCTTCATTACGTTTGTTTTTGAGGGATTGCTGGCTGGGGCTTTCAGGAAAAATAATTGAGTAGTGTAAGGTAGAGTCATCTGTGTATGAATGGATGGGACTGGAGGTACAGTTGAGAAGATCATTTATGAAAATTGGAAAGAGAATAGGAGATAGGACAGAACCCCGAGGAATACCTGCGTTGATAGGATGAGGAAGTGAGTGATTGCTGTTCATAGCCGCAGTTATGGAACGGCCGGAAAGGAAATTAGAGACAAAGGCACAGATGGAGGGATAGAAACTGAAGGAGGGTAGTTTAGAAATTAAAGATTTGTGCCAGACTCTATCGAAGGCCTTCGATATGTCTAGTGCATTAGAAAAGGTCTCACCTAAGTCCGGAAAGGAGGATTACCAAGAGTTAGTAAGATATGAAAGAAGATCACCAGTAGAGCGACCCTTAAGGAAACCATACTGGCAATATGAGAGTAGATTATGAGAAGAGAAATGCTTAAGAAATTTGGAAGCAAGAATAGTTTTAAAAACTTTAGAGATACAAGAGATGAGAGCAATTGGGCGATAGTTGGAGGGTTGAGAGCAGTCACCCTTCTTTGAGACAGTATGAATGAGAGCAAACTTCCAGCAAGAAGGGAAGGCGTTAGAGGAGAAACAGAGACGAAAGAGTTTGCCTTGGCAGGGAGTCAGCACGGAAGCAAATTGTTTTAGTACAACAGGAGGAACACCCTCCGGACCGTATGCATTCTTAGAATTAAACCCAGAGAGGGTAGAAAATACATCTTTAGAAGAGATTAGGATATTAGGCATAAGTAGGAGAGAGGGGGATGGACTGGGAGGAATAGCACCGGAATCATCCAAGGTGGAGTTTCTAGCAAATGTTTGAGCGAAAAGTTCAGTTTTGGCAGAGGAAGAAGTGATGGTTGTGCCATCAGAGTGGAGAAGGGGAGGGAAAGACGAGGAAAAAAAATTGTTGGAAAGGTTTTTGGCTAGATGCCAGAAAGCTTGGGAAGAGATAGAGTTGGATAGTTCAGTGCATTTATTATTGATGAAAAAGTGTTTGGCAAGTCGAAGAACAGATTTGACTTGATTCCGGACAGAAATATAGGAAGAATGAGATTCTTGAGTCTTAAGGCGTCAGTACCGTTTGAATGATTCCTCTTTGTTGCAGACAGCAGTAGAACAAGCGATAGTAAACCCAGCTTTTTTTGCTCTAGACTGAGAGAAAGAAAATGGAATGTATGCTTCCATACCCGAGAGGATTACCTCGGTAATGTGTTCAGCACTCTGTGAGGGTCCCCGGCCACGAAAGCAAATTAATTCCATGGGAAATGAAAGAAGTATTGCCGAAGAGCCTCCCAGTCGGTAGCGCCAAAGTGAACAAGCGCCGCCGCTCGTTAGGACAGGTGACGGATATTAGTTTATGGTCGGAGAAGCCCAAAGGAGAGAAAATATTTACAGTATAAGCAGAAGGGTTAGAGGTTAAAAATAAGTGAAATAATGTTGGGTCGATCTCCGAAGCGATCCGGGATACGGGTGGGTTGCTGGACTAACTGCTCTAGATCGTTTAAGATAGAAAAGATGTAGGCTTGTTCACCAGGTTGTTCAGTGGAAATAGAGGAGAGCCATTGGTGGTGGTGAACATTAAAATCTCCTAAGATGGAGATTTTTGCGAAAGGAGAGATGGATAGAATGTGCTCCACTTTAGAAGTTAGATAGTCAAAGAGTTTTGGATAGACAGTAGAATTAGGGGAGAGATAAACAACGCAGATATATTTAATTTGAGAGTGATAAGAAAGCTTTAGCCAGAGAGTTGAGAATTCAGAAGAATCTAAGTTTGGAACACGAGAGATAGCAAGATTGTTGCGTACATAGACGCAACATCAACCTTTGGCTCGAAACTGAGGATAAAGATGGTAGGAGAACGGTATAGAGTATAAAGTATAGTTTGTACTGCTGTCAGTATCAGAATTGGTTGAATATTAGTTTAGTTGGTAAAATAGTAATTCAAATTTAATTTAGAAGCTGTCTGACCAGCGTTGTAGAAAAGCTAATTATTAACCACTTCTGTACCGGCGACGTCGTTTTAATTTGATTCTAGTTATATTTAGACAATTTCGTGCAGCTTAAGAAGGATCTGTGGTAGTAAATAGGGTTAAGTGAAATTTGTCTTAGCCTGTTAATTGTTGGAGGGCCTTTATAAACTGAATAACATCATCTAATAGTAGCCAGAATAAAGTTAAAAGGAAGGCACTGGTACAGAAAGGGTTAAATATGAAGATGCTGGGAGTACATAATTACATCATTCTATTCTGTGAAATTTAAGTTTTCAATTATAAAACATAATATACGCCAAAACCGAAACATATGCTACAGGGGGGGGGGGGGGGGGCAATGCCTAGTGAGTTAATTGCTCAATAGGTGGCGTTTTGAGAGTGAGGGTCCTAGTCTAGGTGGTGAGACAGTGAAGCACGAAGACGGAGCAGCTTCAGAAGATGGGGCTGCTTCGAGCCGTGAGTTGAACTCTAGAGCTTCACTTGTCTCACTCCCTAGACTGGAACAAGACCTCACAGGCTTCACCGTGTTGAGCGGTTGGATGGGCAGGCTGTCAGCCTATGCCCGAGAGGGAGTAGTTGGAATATAGAAAAAAACAAAAACTAAAAAAACTAAAACAAAATAGGTGAATTAATATTTAATTATATAGGTTATTGTAATTCCATGTTCTTAATAAAGTGATGCATATATTTGTTGTGTTTTGCATGAAGGCCGAATTAGTACAGTTTTGTAAATAATATGTAAATTAATAATTTCCCTACATATACTGGTTTTGCTGGGGTATATTTTGGTATGTGGTACCAGAAAAAAAGAGAGAGAGAGAGAGAGAGAGAGAGAGAGAGAGAGAGAGAGAGAGAGAGAGAGAGAGAGAGAGAGAGAGAGAGAGAGAGAGAGAGAGAGCGAGAGAGAGAGCGAGCGAGAGCGCGAGAGATGTATGTTTACGGACCATCTTGGAGTAGCGGTAATACATTAAGGAAATATACAAACTACCCACACTATATATACAATTGACCACTTGCGAGTTTCGGTCTATAAGGAAGTTGGAGCTGTTGACATGGGTATTTAGCAGAATTACCAGCTAAAATACGGTTGTAGTACATATATAAATACATAAAATCCAATTCAACATACTCTATAGCCATCTGAAACCCACATTATTATTGCATTTCTGTTTACTAGCGATGCCTACAGCTCCAACTTCCTTATAGACCAAAACTCGCAAGTGGCCAATTGAAAACCTGGATTAGATATATCGAGTTACGGCCACAGGTGGGATGGTATTGACAGGCCGTCTACTTCAGTGACAGCTACGGTATAATATATAGATCGTTCTTTGTGGGAATATATACAGAGCAATAGTTTAAGGGGGTAGTGATTGTTTGTTGGTATGTATATTGAATATTTATTTAGTTTGTAGTGTCCTCGATAGTCCTCCATCAAACTTTAAAGAACACCCCCTACACCTCCCTTCAAAATAGATTTATACATCTATTGGTAGAAACATATCCCGGCCAAAGGCCGGTTCCTCCTTCAATTACAGGCTGGCTATCGCTCGCCAGGACAAAATTGACACCTAAATGGCACGAAAGGCCTTTACATATACAAAGAAATGGCGTGAAAGGTCTAAAAATCGCCAAACTGATGGAACGAACTACTTAAAATCTCAAAGCTAATGAGACTAAGCATGAGAGAGAAAAAACCACTACCTCTCCCTTAACCTGTTAACGGCGGCAAAGCTCTTAAGAGGTTTTACTGGGCGACGGCGGCAAAGCTCTTAAGAGGGAGGCCTAAAAATACCATTTAAACAGCACTAACCAATTTTTTTTTTTTTTTTTTTTTTCCCTAGCCTATACCTCATATCACTCCTCCACATCCCCTCCTTCCTGCCTTTCCCCTCCCCCTTCAATTATCACCTATTTTCCCTGTTATCCCCTAATTTGTTGGTATATTTTTGTGCTAACATTAGCAAACTGTGTGGGGGATGTGCTTACGTGCCTAGCAGGTGTGTTACACAAGCGAGTGTGTGTATGAGTAAGCTCAGTGTGGCTTGAGGCCTTGTGGAGGGAGGGGTTGCCTCAATTTTCTCCAAAATTCATGAATGGGCTGGTTCATCTATATTCGCGATTTTGACCAGAAAAATTATATTTTCACTGGTTTGATTGTTGTTACAGGTTACTATCTTCGTAGTGAAGGTAAAATAGGCTCATATGAATAGGTAATAACGATATTTATCGTAAAATGACGATTATAGGCCTGAATGGAGCCCATATGCTCGCCCATGGGGAGCTAGTTCATTACCCCCCCCCCCTCGCCGTTCCCGGGTTAAAAATGTATTACTGGATTTCAAAAGGTATTCTGTATATCGAGGCAGCACTGGAAGTTTTTGTATGCAACTTAGGTTTTGTATCCATCAGATTACCTTATTTTGTACCGGTGATGTGTTATTAATTTGATTTCAGCTACATTTAGACAATTTTATTTAGCTTAGGAAGGATATATGGTAACAAAAAGTATGAATTGAGATAGTCTGTAGCATTTTAATTGTTATATGTCTTCCCTATGCTGAATATATTAATCTATTAGTTGTCAGAATATAATGAAAAGGATGTCACCGGTACTGAATGGGTTAATATATTATGTGTGATACTAGGGTTTAACACTTTGTAATATTATTGTTCAGTATTCACATTGTCTTGTAGTTTATTTGAAAGTCTATACACAACTAACAACACATGTATTAATGAATTGTAAAATTGTCTACTGTATGTAACACTAAATTATGTATTAGTTCCTATATTGTATCTACTTTGAAAACACTAAACCCCAACTGTATATAATTATATTTGTAAATACTATGTAAAAAGAATAACCACTGTCGGTGGAAATAAACTTTATTATTATTATTATTATTATTATTATTATTATCCAGTGTTTACTTCAGACCTGAACAAAAATATAAATACTGACATAAACTACAGTATATTGGCTTGATGAAAACAAAAGCAGCATTATTATAGAAAAGTAAGTTGCTAGCTAAAGTAATGTATTGGTACCAAGGTGGGTGTTATTTATTAGGTATTTGCATATTGGTGGGGTTGTGCTGAAGTATTAACATTTATTTATTTACTCCACCAATATTAATCAAACCAATCTTGTTACTATATCTCACCACATGTTTTAATTCTACCACTAAGCCATCTTTCCACCATTGTTTATCATATTTGTTGAACTCTCTCTCTATCTCACACACACACACACACACACACACACACACACACCTTTATCTCCCTCCCTTGCTAGTTCTCTTTGCCACACCACACCAACATGTTCTCTTTGTTCCTCTTTCCCGACTTTATCCTCAAAGGGTAAGTTCCCTTCATCCCTCCATTCCTCTCTCCTCCCCCTTCTTATCTCTCCTGTTTTGTTGCTGTGGAGAGCGGCAGTAGAAGCTCTAAGCTTTATCAGGACTCTGTTTGTGTGTTTCTCTGAGTTAAGCCGGTATCACACGAGAACTGTTATAGTCAACATTCGGTGATCAACATTTTCTGGCAACATTTCTAGAATCTTTGCACTGGTATCAGAAACTAGACGGGTGATAGATGAATTTAGGTCATCGAAATATATTAAATGTTAGCCTCGTAAGCTGCCAGACCAGTGTTGAGGATAAGTGTTTAGGGAAAAAGTTATCGTGTGATACCAGGTTTAGAAATTCATGAAAAACACTAGCTATATATTCCGTGCAGGAAAACACTCGTTGCAGCACAGAATTACGGTAAAAAGTCTGTAATTTTGAATTAATCTTTGGAGAGAATAACGTGTACATCAACTTTCAAGTGTAAGTCAGCTCACACGGTTTATCAGCAAGGTAAAATATGAATATAAACCCCATATGAGGAGGAGCACTTTATTGACCACGTTTCGCAGCTAGCTATCTGCGATACCTTATCAATAAAGTGCTCCGCCTCATATGGTGATTATAGTCATTCTATCAACTTTTCAAAATTATTTTAACAAAGTAAACCATATTTTCATAAATAATAGAACAAAACACGTATATTATCACAACTGTATGCAGCTTCCATCTCGTTTTGGCATACTTACCCTGATAACCATATACAGTATACACACACACTCATGCATACACCTTTGTTTATTCAAGCATACAAAGGTGTATTCTCTCTCTCTCTCTCTCCACCATATTGCAGATTAGCCTACTTGGTAAGCCTGTCCCACCATTACCCAAGGTGTTTCCGCCCACCACACATTTAACGTATTAAGGGGAGATTTTTAATTTCCTGCCAAACCTTCCATCAAGCTTCAAATAAATACCTCCTAAGACCATGCTTCGATATATATTTGTACCTTTTTCGGTAGAAAAATGTCCCGGCCGAAGACGGCTTCTTTCTAAATTACAGGCTTGCTATCGTTCGCCAGGAAAAATCGACACCTATATCACACAATAGGTCTTAACATTGACAGATATTGGGCGAAATGTCTTAAAATCGCCAAACTAACGGGGCGAACATCTTAAATTCTAAAATAAATAAGGGGGTTAAACATGAGGGGGAAGGAGGTTGGAAAATAATCCCTAAAGTGAAAATCTCCCCTTAATATTACACACAGACAAACACACACAAACAAACCTAGCTGCATGTAAGAGTGTTATGTTTAGATTGCGGTGCAGATAAATGTACAAATTTAGCCTGCTGTCTAAAACATTATACAAAATATGCTGGCTCGCTACCGCTTTCAGGCATATCGAGGAGTGAGAACAGTCCAGAGATGGAATCCTTCAATGTTTATCAAAGCAATTCATATTATCACCAACCCACCAATTAACTTACATATTATACCTATTTAATGAAATCAATGAAACTAATGAATACATGTGGCACTCCAAGGATTCGAACCTAGAATGCTCACACCGAATTTCAGTGCACCAACCATTATGCTATCAAGACAAAAGAAGATAACACCATCCTGCTTTCTCCCCTTGTTGTCTCAACACTGTCCATTCCGCCCTCTCACGAGCTTCCTCTGATTTTAAGATACAATGCACGATCCTCCTAGGTCGGGGAATTGGGAGAAGAAGCAAGGTAGAGTGGAAGGAAGGAGGAAGGAAGAATGGAAGGAAGGAAGGAGGAAAGGAGAGTGGAAGGAAGGAGGAAGGGACAGTGGAAGGAAGGAGGAAGGTAGAGTGGAAGGAAGGAGGAAGGTAGAGTGGAAGGAAGGGGGAAGGGGGAGTGGAAGGAAGGAGGAAGGTAGAGTGGAAGGAAGGAGGAAGGTAGAGTGGAAGGAAGGAGGAAGGTAGAGTGGAAGGAAGGAGGAAGGGAGAGTGGAAGGAAGTAGGAAGGTAGAGTGGAAGGAAGGAGGAAGGTAGAGTAGGAGGAAGGGGGAGTGGAAGGAAGGAGGAAGGTAGAGTGGAAGGAAGGAAGGAGGAAGGTAGAGTGGAATGAAGGAGGAAGGGAGAGTGGAAGTAAGGAGGAAGGGACAGTGGAAGGAAGGAGGAAGGTAGAGTGGAAGGAAGGAGGAAGGTAGAGTGGAAGGAAGGGAGAGTGGAAGTAAGGAGGAAGGGACTGGAAGGAAGGAGGAAGGTAGAGTGGAAGGAAGGAGGAAGGTAGACTGGAAGGAAGGAGGAAGGGGGAGTGGAAGGAAGGAGGAAGGGACAGTGGAAGGAAGGAGGAAGGTAGAGTGGAAGGAAGGAAGAGTGGAAGTAAGGAGGAAGGGACAGTGGAAGGAAGGAGGAAGGTAGAGTGGAAGCAAGGAGGAAGGGGGAGTGGAAGGAAGGAGGAAGGTAGAGTGGCAGGAAGGAAGGAGGAAGGTAGAGTGGAAGGAAGGAGGAAGGTAGAGTGGAAGGAAGGAGGAAGGTAGACTGGAAGGAAGGAGGAAGGGGGAGTGGAAGGAAGGAGGAAGGTAGAGTGGAAGGAGGAAGGTAGAGTGTAAGGAAGGAGGAAGGGAGAGTGGAAGTAAGGAGGAAGGGATAGTGGAAGGAAGGAGGAAGGTAGAGTGGAAGGAAGGAGGAAGGTAGAGTGGAAGGAAGGAGAAAGGGGGAGTGGAAGGAAGGAGGAAGGGACAGTGGAAGGAAGGAGGAAGATAGAGTGGAAGGAAGGGAGAGTGGAAGTAAGGAGGAAGGGACAGTGGAAGGAAGGAGGAAGGTAGAGTGGAAGGAAGGGAGAGTGGAAGTAAGGAGGAAGGGACAGTGGAAGGAAGGAGGAAGGTAGAGTGGAAGGAAGGAGGAAGGTAGAGTGGAAGGAAGGAGGAAGGGACAGTGGAAGGAAGGAGGAAGGTAGAGTGGAAGGAAGGGAGAGTGGAAGTAAGGAGGAAGGGACAGTGGAAGGAAGGAGGAAGGAAGGTAGAGTGGAAGGAAGGGAGAGTGGAAGTAAGGAGGAAGGGACAGTGGAAGGAAGGAGGAAGGTAGAGTGGAAGGAAGGAGGAAGGTAGAGTGGAAGGAAGGAGGAAGGTAGAGTGGAAGGAAGGAGGAAGGGACAGTGGAAGGAAGGAGGAAGGTAGAGTGGAAGGAAGGGAGAGTGGAAGTAAGGAGAAAGGGACAGTGGAAGGAAGGAAGGAGGAAGGTAGAGTGGAAGGAAGGGAGAGTGGAAGTAAGGAGGAAGGGACAGTGGAAGGAAGGAGGAAGGTAGAGTGGAAGGAAGGGAGAGTGGAAGTAAGGAGGAAGGGACAGTGGAAGGAAGGAGGAAGTAAGGAGGAAGGTACAGTGGAAGGAAGGAGGAAGGTAGAGTGGAAGGAAGGAGGAAGGGACAGTGGATGAAAGGAGGAAGGTAGAGTGGAAGGAAGGAGGAAGGTAGAGTGGAAGGAAGGAGGAAGGGACAGTGGGAGGAAGGAGGAAGGGACAGTGGAAGGAAGGAGGAAGGTAGAGTGGAAGGAAGGAGGAAGGTAGAGTGGGAGGAAGGAGGAAGGGACAGTGGAAGGAAGGAGGAAGGTAGAGTGGAAGGAAGGAGGAAGGTAGAGTGGGAGGAAGGAGGAAGGTAGAGTGGAAGGAAGGAGGAAGGGACAGTGGGAGGAAGGAGGAAGGACAGTGGAAGGAAGGAGGAAGGGACAGGGGAGGAAGGGACAGTGGAAGGAAGGAGGAAGGTAGAGTGGGAGGAAGGAGGAAGGGACAGTGGAAGGAAGGAGGAAGGTAGAGTGGAAGGAAGGAGGAAGGTACAGTGGGAGGAAGGAGGAAGGTAGAGTGGAAGGAAGGAGGTAGGTAGAGTGTACAAAGGAAATCAAGCAACAACAGATATAGTGACCCTTCTAGGTTGCTTGTCCTCCAAAACACTGAGGATCAAGTGTCCAAACATTGGTTTAGAGTGGGTAAGGGAACATTGGAAAGGGAATTACTGCCCTGGAACTAATGTCCGTGGCAGGATTAGGAAGTTAGTAGAGGACAGATGGGTTAGTAACTGAGGGGGGGATAAAATAAAGTTATTCATTTACAAACGCAGTCAGTCGCGGGTTTGATGAGAGATATTTGTCTAGGCGGAGTTTAAATGAATCAACGGTGATGCAGTCTATAACGTTTCGGGGAAGCCCATTCCACAAGTTGACAACTCGATTGAAGAAGAAATTCTTAGATTCGTGCGAGTTAAGAGATTTACCAATAATTTTGCAACCGTTTCCCCGCCTGTAATTAGATTGGTCGATAGTGAAGTACTTACTACAGTTCATATTGTCGATGCCTTTGATGATTTTGAATACTTGAATTAAGTCACCTCTTAATCTGCGCTGGGTTAAAGGAAATAGATTTAATTCTCTAAGACGCTCTTTGTATGGTTTGTTCTTTAGGCTAGGTATCATTTTGGTAACTCTACGTTGAACTCGTTCTAGATTGTTTATATCTTTTTGGTAATAAGGGCACCAGGATTGAACGCAGTATTCCAGAAGAGGGCGGACTAAGGAATTGTAAAGGGTTAGGATAACTTCTTTGGATTTATGCTCAAATGACCTGCCTATAAAGCCAATTATTTTGTTTGCCTTCTTAACAACTTCTGAACATTGTAGACTCGGTTTTAGGTTACTCGATATTGTTACTCCCAGATCGGTTTCTCTGTTTACATTCTTAAGCTGAGTGCCATTCATCGAATAGTTTGCTTTCTCATTTAGGTATCCGACATGTAGTACTTTACATTTATCCGCATTGAAACTCATTTGCCAAATTTGGGCCCAACATGACAATTTATCTAGATTGTGTTGCATATCGTCAACTTGTTCTTTTGAGAGTACGCTATTTGCATTTTTTGTATCGTCAGCAAATTTTGAGATTGTACAGGTGAGACCCTCATCTATGTCGTTGATGTAAATTAGAAAGAGAATTGGTCCTATTGGAAGGAAGGAGTGGAAGGAGTGGAAGGAAGGAGGAAGGTACAGTGGAAGGAAGGAGGAAGGTAGACTGGAAGGAAGGAGGAAGATAGAGTGGAGAGAAGATGGAAGAAAGGTGGAAGGGAGCGGAGATTGTGGAGACAAGGAATCGATGGAAAAGGAAATTGGAAGAAGAGGGAGAAGAGAATAAGAAGGAATACGAGAAGGATATATATATATATATATATGTTTCTAATCTCTGTGGGGATCGAACCGTCGACCATCAGGACGATAGCCGACGCTTTAATCAACTACACCACGGCAGTGGTGTAGTTGATTAAAGCGTCGGCTATCGTCCTGATGGTCGACGGTTCGATCCCCACTGAGAGATTAGAAACATTTAGTGGCTCATGTGTATTTGTGATATATTCTCAATATAAATATATATATATATATATATACAGTGTCATAGAAGTAGATTATTTTTACTGCATTTAGAATGGTTCGTTAAATTCACTATCGTGAAGCTGAGAACCTAAAGTAACCAACTGGGTCACAACTGGCTTGGACAATACAAATAGGATATCAATCTTTACCAGAGTCACATAATACACAATTTCGGTTCACACGTTTTAGTTTTTATGTAGCTAGGGTACAAATATGACATGAATCAAGCCTCATCTATATAGAGATGAGCTCGAAAGGATATGGATCACAATAAAGGGTATAAAACACTTATAAAGTCACTTTGTATGAATAAATGAACTAAAGATGAACACTGTAATCAGAATACGTATACAGAATAACGTAGTGAGTCAATCTAGAATCACAAAACAAATAATACAGAGAGGTTTGCTCTCAACAACAAATATTTAATATCCTGATGGTAAATGGCAACCACCAAAGGATTAGCCACAAGCTAGGTCACGTGTACTGCGATACGACTCACGATAGAATTTGACTGGAAATTAGGATATTAACTGAGGTGTGAATAACTCGCACGTTAATTCATAAAGTTTATTGAGATAATTATCTCAATAAACTCAAAGAATCAAAGTAGTGAAGAATAAACTCATTCAACGAAGAATAATTAATAAACCAGCACACTTGGCTGAATGTCGCCTCACGGAAGGTTAAGCGGGGTATAATAAATATAGCTTGCCTGAAGGTGAGGTCAGGGAGCGGAGCTTTTAACGTAAGTCTACTAGACGCACTTAGAACTCTCTCTGTATACACTTATCTTATGAAAACGTACCCAGCCAACAATGACCACAATATTAAGATATGCTGGTTGTTCACAAGAATTTACGTGTATAGCGTTGCATATAAATTCCGAACGGATATATGTAAAGCTCTGATCTAGAATATAAGAGATATATTCACAGAATTATACATACATCAATCCCTGCAAATGGAATTTGGAATGTTCTCGCAATATGAGGGGTGATAGCAAATTAGGAGAGAACCGACAATCTCTGAGATTAACGTTAAATTGAACACTGCATATCTTAAACACTCTTCGCAATATATAAATCAAAACACTTTACACAACGAGAAGCACTTAAGTTTTGGGATGGAAGTATAGGTGAAGTGGCCCAAGAGAGATCTGGTCAGACGTAGTAACCAGGTCCTGCGCAGGTCTGGGGCGAGTCCTAGACACACGACGTTGTCCAAGGCGAGTCCCAGACACAAACACACACACTACTATAGGTATTGTCGCTGGTCCTCGGGACACGCCTCCGTCGGGTACTTTTACGGGGAGAATGGCTTGCCCCAGACGGAAGTACTAACGCAATCAAGATCCGAAGGATGTTGCGTACAGATTACAGATCGTGAGATCGTGTGCTCATTAGCCTCGATTGTTGCCTACTGAACCTTGGTTCGGTGAGGTGATATATCGATTTAATTGTTAGTCACGGGTAAGGCTTACCGAGATAAAAAGGTGTTGAGAAATGTAGTTTTTAAGTATTGCTCCGGTTATTAACAATCTTAAAAATACAATGCATACATGGTTTAATGGGTGAACAAATTCTTTATTTATTAAAATTAAGTAGCAGGAGGTAATGGTGTATGGGAACTAGTGATAATTTATGTTGTGATTTATGCATTTTTAGGCACTATTCCTTATATGTTAAAAATAATCTTTATTACGAAGGAAATAGGAAAGATATTGTTTGTCCCCTTTCTGCGTCGTTGTGGCGATGGTCAGGGTAGAGTCGTCTTGCAAATTCAAAAGGGGATTCATGCCTTAATTGCATAAAAACATGCTCATCATAATCCATGTCTGGTTCTTGGGAGTATGATGGCCATGTTCTTTTTGGGGAAAGGGTTAATGAGGGAGGATTAACAGGTACCCTAGCGGAAGCAGAGGTATGGGGGGGACGTTGAATTTTGGATAGGGGTAACTGATGTATTCTGCTTCCCTTTCTTTAAGAGGGTAGACTTCCCTATATGTTGTTGTCCTCGGATGTTTGCAATCCTGCACTCCATCAGCAGTTGTTGAGGTTGTTGAGTAGGAGTTACTTCTGGGGCTGTCATTTCACTTCCTTCGTCCATAACAAAGTCTCGGTCCCGAGTCTGGATTACATAGGTGATGGAGTCAGAATTATGATAGTCAATGGGGAGACCACGTAAGAATCTGTACCATGTTATTGTAGGGGCGTCGATGGGGGCCCAGCGTTCCTTGAACATGGTGAGGTGAGAAGGGGTACCCCGGCTGACAGCTTCGCCTGGTGTATTAACTGGGCTGTCGTAGTTATTGGAGTCTCCTGGAGGTTTCTGCGAATGGTTAATTTGGTGATTTACATGACTGATGGTGCTGGGGCCAGGTCAGGACAAGAAGTGAGGTTTGAGGTGGAGCTGGGACTGGAAGTGTGCTCCGATATAGAGAGGAGGAGCTGAGATGGTTGTGGGTCAGCAGGCTTATCGGATGTTTGTGGGGGTGCCCCGATGACCTGTGTGACGCTCCTGCATAGTAGCCACGTGCGGGCATGCGCGAGTGTCGGCTGCCCAGCTGTTTAGAAACCGGCTGGCGGCAGCCGGCCGGCCGGCTTATCCTTAGTATTTAGCCTACGACAATGTAACTAATGTCTGGGATATTCTTATGTTGTTTCACAGCTTGAAGCTGCCCTTATTCTTAACCAACACATCTTAGTATATTTTATTCTCGATAGTTGATTGTTTCATTATAATACATAAGATGCATTGTAGTGAAGGAGAGAGAGAGAGCGAGCGAGCAGGGTGGGGGAGGTGATTGTTGCTTTTCCTCCTCCTCCCTCCTCCCTCCCGGAGGAGTTGCTCGCCCGCGTGGTCTTTTCTCTCGGTTTTGATTGGCTGGTGGTTCCTGGCGCCTTCTGCAGGCCTGCTGCCGGGTGACGTAGCGGCCTGTGATTGGCTGACCACCGTGCCTTTGTGTGGGATCCTGGAGGGGTCCAGAGGAGCTATTCTCCTCAGAGCTCACCTCACTGTCGTACCCTTCGGACCCCCTTGATATCTATCTCTCTCAACCCCACTTAGAAACTTTCTCTCTTACTTTGTATACCTTCTTTCCACTACTTCACCAATCTATTTAATTATCCCATCCCCTTGATAGACCTTATATCTATTATTGTATTAACGACGAGCTCTCAGATAACTAGATAGGATTTGGGCCTTATGCAGAGATGTAATTGTTAATGAGACCTAGGAAGCTTTTTTGTTGTCTCATATTTGGTGGTTTCATGCTTGCTAGTGTGTTCTTGTGGCAGGTGAGCAGGGGCTAGACCGGAGGGGAGGCTTTTTGCGATCCTTTAAGTAAAGTCTGCTGGTGCGAGTCCTGTGGACCTGCACGACTTTACTAGGATACCCGTGGGAGTCTGGGGGCATTTTCTTGTCTGTGTGCCTGTGTGTCTAGTGTTGTGTTGTGTGAGGGCCCTTGCCTAGTCCACTCAGCACTGCGTTAGCACGTCTTACGTTTGTTTTTGGGGTCGCCAGGAGAGAGTCAGATACTTGGGATCTGAGTCTCTCAAGAGAGCACCCTTTCAATTAGAGTAATTTGGCGCACAGACTTGGGAACGTCCCTAGGCTAGAGCAGGTGGCTCAGCCCGGGTATCCGAAGCCTATATCCTTCCGGCTAGATCTCTGCCACGTGGCAGATTAACAGCTAGTGGTTTATTATATCTGTATGCTTGTTATTGTGCCACAGTTTACCGTTTTTGTGAGCATTGTGAGTCAGGGTGTGGCTTAGAGACTCTGTCCTAGCAGGCTTGCCTGGCTAAGAGTGAGAAGCACACCTGTATGTGGTTATGTTGCGAGTTGCTGCCTTTATTTAATTATACCTATGCCATCATACACTGTAGGTCCTATCACTAGTATTTATTCCTGCTTATTAGTTAAGAGTTCTCTAAATCCGTAACTTACTTTCTTTGCTAAGCATCAGATCCTACAGTAGCCGCATGCAGTTTAGAAACCTGCATCTTGTCTACCTGTACGATGTTTTGAGGACTGTTTGCTTTCACCTTCTTTCACGCAGGGGTGATTAGTTGTATTAATTAACGTAACGTTAAATGTACTTTCTTCTAGTTTGTTATTAAATTGTTTCTGCAATTTAATTCCGTTATCTATCTTTTCCTTGAAGCTTTAAGTCAACTTAATTGTGTGATCTTTTGTATAGCCTGCTTGACTATCAGCAGTCTATAGTACGTGCACCCTGTAACCGAGTCATAGGATACCTCGTTGTCCAGGCAGGACTCTTGACGGTTTAGGGTGGTTTGTTGCCTGGGTTTATAGATAAGGGTTGGATCTAGCGTTTTCCGTTGTTGCTTGTTGCTGCATACCTAGTCGAATAGAAAGAGCCCAGTGTTTATATATCCCAGGACGTAACACCTGACTGTTGTTTGCCGACTGCATAGGTGGGGGCATAGTCGGTACTTTGATGGGTGTGGCTACATCCGGGGTGACAGGTGTTGGAGGTTTGAGGTTGGTGGGGACCATCTTCCTGGGCTTGGGGATGTGCATGGCTGGAGACCACCATTGTGTCTGTGTCACACGCCAACCAGATCTCCTGCAAGGGATTTGTAAAGAAGGTTGAGTTAAGGGGTTTGGGGGGCTACATTGGGGTTAATCTGGGCATGAGATGGAAGGTTGGTAGAGGGAGTGGGAGGGAAGATGTGAAATAGATTCTTTGGGAGAAGTTAAAGAGATGGAGGTTGAACTTTTTGAGAGGTGTTTTTGTGGGTTTTTGGCAAGTGTAGAGGTTGATTTGGTAGAAGTGGTCAAATTTGGTTGATTGAGCGGAGATTTAGTGATAGGGAAAGCAGAGCGTGAGATAGAGGTTGAACTTTTGGAGAGAGGTTTTTGTGGGTTTTTGGCAAGTGTAGAGGTTGACTTGGTAGAAATGGTCAAATTGGGTTAATTGGGTGGAGATTTAGTGAGAGGAGAAGTAGAGCGTGAGGTAGAGGTGTAACTTCTCGAGAGAGGTTTCGGTGTGGGCTTGGCAATTTGTGAGGTTGCACTAGTCGAAGGTTTGGAGATTGTGTGAGTGAGGGGAGATTTAGCGGCAGAGGTAGTAGTGTGGGAGGTGTGAGTGGAAACAGTTGGTGAGGTGGTAAGTTTAGGTAAATAAGAAGGAAGTGATTGTTTAGGCAGAGTGGAGATGGAATAGACGGAAATGCAGGAGAAGTATGTGGAGTCGTAGGAAAAGTAGAAAAGATAGGAATGTCGGTTTTGGAGGAATCGGAAGATAGAGGAGAGGCAGGAGTGTGAGGAAGTTTGGCGGTTAGATCAAAGGTCAGAGCAGGCGGAGCGGAAAGAGTGTGAGAATGTGGTGCTAGAGTATTGGGATGATTTAGGTGGTGTGAGGTAGGTCGAGGTGGTGGTGAGACGACAGGAGGGAAATCATGTAGAGAAGGAATGTGTGTTTTTGGTAGAATGGGGAAAGGGGAGATGGGGGGAATGGGGGGTGGAGGCACAAAAGTTTTGATTTTCAATCACAGGGCATGCAGAGTATTATTGACTGGGTCAGCTAGCATATTTATAGTTTCGTCAATGGGTTGGAAACAGCGTACGTGTCGGTTGCGGTACGTGCGTGATTCTCCATGATAATTGACGGTGACCTGGTAACAGTTTGGCACGGTGAGAATTTCGAAAGGTCCTTTGTATCTGGGTTTGAGTTTGGAAGGAACAGGAAGGTGAGCTATCATGACAAGATCGCCTACATGGTGGGGACTGACTTTGAGAGTTTCGTCAGGGTGCAGATCTTGCAAATATTGGAGTTGTCTGAGGCAATTTTTCAAGTGGACTAATGATTGATCGAAATTTGACGAGGGCTCGTGGGGGACAGACAGATGACGTAATGGGAGTAGGAGGGGAGGAATCCCAAAAACTCTCTCATGCTGGGAGATTCTGCCTTGTCTAGGGCAAGTGTTTATACCCCATTGCACGATTTTGACTTGACTAGGCCAATCGGTGGTGTTCATTTGTTGCAACCGGGTTCTGATCTGATTTGCAATGGTACGATGGCTCCGTTCCTAGATAGAATTACCCTGGGGCCAATACGGGGAGGAATGACTGATCTTAAATCCGAACAGCTGTGAAATTTGAGACCAAACATGACCGGTAAACTCGGGGGCATTGTCAGAGTGAATGGCTTCAGGTAGCCCGAAATATGGAAAAACGTGTTGCAACATGGCTTCGGCGACTGAAAAAGCAGTGTGATCTTTCGCTGGACAAGCTATTACATACTTAGAATAGGTTTTTTTATTTATTTTTTATTTTTTTCTATATTCCAACTTACTTCCTCTCGGGCATAGGCTGAGAGCCTTAACATTCACCGCTTTACAATGAACAGTGAAGCCCGTGAGGTCTTGTTCCAGTCTAGGGAGTGAGACATGTGAAGCACGTAGAGTACAACGAGCACCTGTCATCTTGCCTTCACATGAGGCACGGTGCTCACTCATGGCCCGAAACGACCCCATCTCTGAAGCCACCTCGTTCCCGTGCTTCACTGTCTCACCCCCTACACTCGGACTCTCACACTTACACACACACACAACGCCACCTGTTGAGCAGATAACTCACCAGGCATTGCACCCCTATAGCATATTTTGAATATGGGAATATTCATACAGTGCTATTTAATCAGGGAACAATGAGGGTATTTTATTGATGTTTCGGTGGGCTTGTGGTAATACACTGATGCCAGGTACAGCACAAATTCCATCCCAATAATATCTTCCCATTGATACATCGGGATTTGAACCCGGGACCTTTGGATTACCAGGCCAGTGGCAAGTCCACTCCACCACACCTCCCCTACGAAGGTAATGATATATTTGAATCCTTTGATACCTTTCATGACGTCAACGGCTAACAATTACCATGGTTTGGAAGCAACAAGTTTGCCAGATAGGCCTGGGGTGCGAGTTCAATCCTTGCCAAGGGCACAGGCTCGACATGCTTCAGTGACTTTCTTGGCAGTGACATAGGGGGAGGGGGTCCAGTAAATCTGCTGAAAAGTTGACACTAGTTTGCATTGAGCGAGATGTATGCCATTATGCGAATGCAACGATTGCATGGTTGACAAGGTGGTAGGGGAACTGAGGACAATTTTCCCGTCTGGCGTGTAAAGATTGTCTCATCATCTTTGAAGTTGTGAAAATAAATGACTGGGCATCCAGTCAAGTTTCTGCTGAGTTTGAAATTGTCGTAATAAATGACTGGGCATCCAGTCAAGTTTCTGCTGAGTTTGAAATTGTCGCAATAAATGCTGTTGTTCATGATCTGTGGAATCTTGATGATGGATTGCTCTAATGGGAGTGTGGTCAGAGAGTGAGGTGAAGTGGTTGATAGGTGAAGTTACGTCAGGAAGAGAGGTGACATGCAGAGGAAGTGAATCTAGAGTAGGTGAAGAGGTGATAGGGGTGGTAGGTGAAACTAGAGGGAGCCTAGATTTAGCATTAGTGTGGAGTTTCACTGGACGGTATGCTATCTCAAAATTAAACTCCGAGAGAGATTCTCGCCACCTAACTGTTAAAGCATTCTTGGTATCTGACTTCCATAGCCATTGGAGGGCGTGATGGTCGGTTATGATGGTCACTTTGGCGCCAGCTAAATACGCCTTAAAGTATTGAAGGGCCCAAATTATCCCTAAACATTCTCGCTTGGTGACTGGATAGTTCATTTCGGCTGGATTTTAAGTTCCACTGGCACAGGCAATTATGTGCTCCCGTCCATCTCTAGTTTGACCGAGGACAGCGCCGATACCGAATTGTGACACATCGGTATAAAGGCGGAAGGGCATGGTGTAATCAGGGAATGATACAACAGGTGCGGCTAAAGGAAGGTCTTTAAGTGAATTAAAAGCTTGAATGCGCAAATTTGTCCACAGGAATGGTTCTTCCTTCCTGGTTAAATAATGAAGAGGTTTGGAAATTGTGGCAAAGTTCTTAACGAATCGGCGATAGTAGGAGGCTAAACCTAAAAGGGCCCTGCCTCCTTTGACATTGGTAGGGGGGGTGATGGCACTGATGGCCCTGAGTTGTTCAGGGTCAGGGGCTATTCCTTCCTCAGAGACTAGGTGACCGAGGAATTTCACTTCCTCTTGGGCTAGGACGCATTTTGATGGTTTGAGTTTTAAGTTTGCTTCCCGAATTCGCTGGAAGACTTGGCTAAGGCGTTGGAGATGTTTGCCCCAAGTTTTACCGAAAACAATGATGTCATCTAAATAGGCTAAACAGGTCTCCCAGGTAAAGCCTTGTAATACAGACTCCATGAGTCGAGAGAAAGTGGCAGGACCGTTGTATAGGCCGAAAGGTAACACAGTTAATTCATAAAGGCGCCCTTGACTAGTGGCGAATGCAGTCTTTTGTTGATGTTCTGGCAGCATTGGCACTTGCCAATACCCGGCCTGAAGGTCTAAGGTAGTGAACCATTTCGCTCCTAACAGTGAATCTAGAGAATCGTCAATGCGAGGAAGGGAGGTGGCATCTTTGATGGTTATGTCATTTAATTGGCGGTAATCTATGCAAAATCTAGTGGAGCCGTCTATTTTTCTAACTAATACTACGGGAGAGCACCAAGGACTAGTGGATGATGTGATAACTCCGGTTTCGAGCATGTCCTTTTCTTGGGATTCTTCTTCTAATCGCTGGATCGGATTTTTCTGGCGAATGGGTTGCCTAAGGGGCTGTCCTACGGTATGAATACTGTGATGAAGCAATGTGGGTTTCCCTATGTCTCGACTGGAAGTGGGAAATATATCTTGAAATTAAGTCATTAAATTACGTAGGTCAGTTTGCTGGTGAGAAGTGAGATGAGATGGAATGTCAGGAAATTTAGGAGGAGGGGAGTGGGAGTTTTCGTGATGTAGGTAAAGAAAGTTCCTCATCATGAATTTCTAGCTCTCCAATAGCTAATCCTTTTGGCAAAGTGAGGGGCTGATCTGAAATATTTGCAACTCTAATGCAATTTAATTTATCAGGAATGATGGCTGGAGCGGTAATGCAATCTCTATCGAAAGGACTCTGGGGATTCGGGGTGATGATAACGTCACCAGATAGAGTAGGTATGATAGAGATCCACTGTTCGTGGTGAGGGGGTAGAATAACAGATTTAAAGGTGACAGCTTGAGTAGTTGTGGGGAATGCGGTCTTGTTTGTCATGAAGGGACTGAGAGGTTACGTCTTGCTTTACGTGAATTTGAGGTGAGAGGACTGGCTGTACGTTAGGTTTACTTTTATTTGTTTTTTTATTTGTTTAGGAGGGGCAAATTTCAAAACCCTCTGATTGCAATCAATAGTGGCATTAAGTGAGGTTAGCAAGTCAAAACCTAGATATCCATCGTACTGGGTTTCCTTGGATTTAAATATCATGAATGAATGGTGTGTTCCGTGATCTTGAACAGGAGTGCTAACATAAAGGGGGACAGTTTCACCTGAATTTGGGATAATGCCATCGTTTGCTTCGATTAACACTATGGTGGAGGGTTGAGGGGAGCCAAAAGAGTTTTGATTTGAGTTAAAGAAGGAGGAGAAAGGACAAGAACGGGAAGCCCCGTATCTGTGAGAAGTTTGGTCTTAACCCCCTTTATTGTGAGGTGATGGGAAATGGGAGGCTTGTCATTATTTTTCCCGTCACGAGCCCCCGCCAGCTTGGCGACCGGTGGGCGGGGGCGGATTAAAAATCCATGCTATCCTGAGTTTCGGTTCCCTCTGGCACCACTTCAACTATATCTGCTTCTATACCCTTATGAACCTCTTCGATCACTGCAGTTCCATCCTCAATTATTGTGGCAACTCGTCGGGGCTTAATCCATGGAATCTGACCCCCAGAATTGTGGGAGTCTAGGACGACGCTTAATTAGTTCCCTGAATGAATTTTTTATTGATACTATAGGATATTTTGAGCTGCAAGGAGGCCAGTCGGAGGGTCGGACTCTCGCCCATTCCTCCATTTTCTCTACTGGCCGCATAGAAGGTATTGTAGTAGTGTAAGGTCTGTAATTTTGAGGTTGAGTAGTGCTACGGCTTATGGCGGCAATTTTGTCATTAGATTTATCACCCTCCTGGGTTTGTTTCAATGCCAGAATACGCCGGATTATAGGCATGTCTTCTTCATAACCCTAGGGCTCTGAAATCGCGAAATGATCGTGCACAGCTGTGGGAAGATTTCTCAACAAAGCATTGAACACACTGTCATTTCTTTTGACAGCATTCTCCGTAGGAAAGGCTGTCACTACCAGTTGGTTCAACTGGCTAATTGTGTGGTCGAGATTCCCTGAGAATTTTACATCATGAAACTGTTTATTTGCGAGAATTTTTCCGGAGAAGGATTAATAGCTGCCTTGGTATAAGTTTCGACCTGAGCCCAGGTCAATAACGGAGTATCACGTACGGAACCCGACACAAGGGACATATGCCTGCCAAATTTCATAACAACCGTATGGATGTTTGAGGTATCATCGTCCTTGAATACAATGTCAAGGACTGGTTTCACAACCTCAAGATAGGTAGCAATATCGTGATCTTCTTGCTTGAAAGATATTATTTCGAGCGATTTACCAGCCATGTTTATTCGTGACATTGGTAGATTGAGAATATATGCAAATCCAAGTATGCCGCGTTGAGACACCACTGCCACCAGTGTTATGCGAGTAGATTATTTTTACTGCATTTAGAATGGTTCGTTAAATTCACTATCGTAAAGCTGAGAACCTAAAGTAACCAACTGGGTCACAACTGGCTTGGACAATACAAATAGGATATCAATCTCTACCAAAGTCACAGAATACACAATTTCGGTTCACACGTTTTAGTTTTTATGTAGCTAGGGTACAAATATGACATGAATCAAGCCTCATCTATATAGAGATGAGCTCGAAAGGATATGGATCACAATAAAGGGTATAAAATACTTATAAAGTCACTTTGTATAAATAAGTGAACTAAAAATGAACACTGTAATCAGAATACGTATACAGAATAACGTAGTGAGTCAATATAGAATCACAAAACAAATAATACAGAGAGGTTTGCTCTCAACAACAACTATTCAATATCCTGATGGTAAATGGCAACCACCAAAGGATTAGCCGACAAGCTAGGTCACATGTACTGCGATATGACTCACGATAGAATTTGACTATGGAAATTAGGATATTAACTGAGGTGTGAATAACTCGCACGTTAATTCATAAAATAAAAGATAATTATCTCAATAAACTCAAAGAATCAAAGTAGTGAAGAATAAACTCATTCAACGAAGAATAATTAATTAAACCAGCACACTTGGCTGAATGTCGCCTCACGGAGGGTTAAGCGGGGTATAATAAATATAGCTTGCCTGAAGGTGAGCTCAGGGAGCGGAGCTTTCAACGTAAGTCTACTCGACGAACTTAGAACTCTCTCTGTATACACTTATCTTATGAAAATGTAGCCAGCCAACAATAAACTCAATATTAAGATCTGCTGGGCGTTCACAAGAATTTACGTGTATAGTGTTACATATAAATTCCGAACGGATATATGTAAAGCTCTGATCTAGAATATAAGAGATATATTCACAGAATTATACATACATCAATCCCTGCAAATAGAATGTGGATTGTTCTCGCAATATGAGGGGTGATAGCAAATAAGGAGAGAATCGACAATCTCGGAGATTAACGTTAAATTGAACACTGCATATCTTAAACACCCTTCGCAATATATAAATCAAAACACATTACACAACGAGAAGCACATTAGTTTTGGGATGGAAGTATAAGTGACGTGGCTCAAGAGAGATCTGGTCAGACGTAGTAACCAGGTCCTGCGCAGGTCTAGGGGGAGTCCTAGACACACGACGTTGTCCAGGGCGAGTCCCAGACACATACACACACACTCCTACAGGTATCCTCGCTGGTCCTCGGGACACACCTCCGTCGGGTACTTTTACGGGGAAAATGGCTTGCCCCAGACGGAAGTACTACCACAATCGAGATCGGAAGGATGTTGCGTACAGATTACAGATCGTGAGATCATGTGCTCATTAGCCTCGATTGTTGCCTACTGAACCTTGGTTCGGTGAGGTGATATTTCGATTAAATTGTTAGTCACGGGTAAGGCTTCTCGAGATAAAAAGGTGTTGAGAAATGTACTTTTTAATTATTGCTCCGGTTATTAACAATCTTAAAAATACAATGCATATATGGTTATATGGGTGAACACAATCTTTATTTATTAAAATTAAATAGCATGAGGTAATGGTGTATGGGAACTAGTGATAATTTATTTAGTGATTTATGCATTTTTAGGCACTATTCCTTATATGTTAAAAATAATCTTTATTACGATGGAAATAGGAAATATATTGTTTGTCCCCTTTCTGCGTCGTTGTGGCGATGGTCAGGGTAGAGTCGTCTTGCAAAATCAAAAGGGGATTCATGCCTTAATTGCATAAACATATGCTCATCATAATCCATGTCTGGTTCTTGGGAGTATGACTGCCATGTTCATTTTGGGGAAGGGGTTAATGAGGGAGGCTTAACAGGTACCCTAGGGGAGGCAGGGGTATGGGGGGACGTTGAATTTTGGATAGGGGTAACTGATGTATTCGTCTTCTCTTTCTTTAAGAAGGTAGACTTCCCTATATGTTGTTGTCCTTGGATGTTTGCAATCCTGCACTCCGTCAGCAGACACCAAGAATATTTAGAGAAGATGAATGTTTAATTTGTTGAAGAGTAGGTCATAGTTTTCTGGAAGGTTGTGACGAGTAGACAGATGGAGAAATTGAGTTTCGGAAGCATTGAAAGTAACAAGGTTTTCTCTGCCCCATTTATAGATAGTAGAGAGATCAGAAGATAGGTGTTTTATGGCCTCCTTAAGTGAGTTTTGGAGTTCCTGCTGTGAATAATTTTGTGGAAGGCTAGTTGAATAGTGTAATGCAGAGTCGTCAGCATATGAATGAATGGGGTTGGAGGTACAGTTGAGAAGGTTGTTAATTAATAATAGAAAGATAATTGGAGATAGGACAGAACCCTGTGGAACACCGGAGGTGATAGGTTGAGGAAGTTAACGGTGGCCGTCCACAACTGCAGCTATGAAGTTGCCGGAAAGGAAATTAGAGAAAAAGGCTCAGATGGAGGGATAGAAACTGTAGGAGGGTAGTTTGGAAATAAGGGATTTGTGCCAGACTCTATCGAAGGCCCTCAATATGTCTAGTACAACAGAAAAAGTCTCACCGATGTCCCGAATGGAGGATGGACAAGAGTTAGTAAGATAAGAAAGAAGATCACCAGTAGAGCAGCCCTTAAACCCCTACAGTCCCAGCGACGACTATAGCCGTCAATAGATAAGTCACTCCACAGTCCCAGCGACGGTTATAGCCGTCAGTAATGTACTTGTCTTGTAACTACCTGTACAAGGCTTATTTTTTTTTTATTTTTATTTTTTTTTTTTTATATTTGTTAAGTCCCTTAAACAAAAAACAAAACAAAAAGGTGATAGATCCATTCTTGCCTCATCTCTTGAGGTGAAAAGGTGGTCTCTCCTGTCATTTTGGCCACTGTGTTTGGGACCGCTGGGGACTTTTATTACTGTATCCTACGGTACTCAACGGGTTAAAGAAGCCATACTGGCGGTCTATGAGTAGGTTATGGGAAGATAAATGCTTAAGAAATTTTGAGGCAAGAATAGTATAACAAACTTTAGAGATGCAAGAAATGAGAGCAATTAGACAATAGTTGGAGGGTTGAGAGTGGTCTCTCTTCTTCGGGACAGGTTGAATGAGAGCAAACTTCCAACAAGAAGGAAAGATTTTAGAGGAGAGACAGAGACGGAAGAGTTTGACTAGGCAGGGAGTCAACACGGAAGCACAGTTTTTTAGTACAATAGGAGGAACACCGTCCGGTCCGTACGCCTTCTTAATATTAAGCCCAGAGAGGGTGGAAAGTACATCCTTGGAAGAGATTATGATGTTAGGCATAAGTAGGAGAGAGGGGGGTGGAGAGGGAGGAATTGCACCGGAATCATCAAAAGTGGAGTTTTTAGCGAAAGTGTTAGCGAAGAGTTCAGCTTTGTCAGAGGAAGAAGTGACGGTGGTGCCGTCAGAGTGGAAAAGAGGAGGGAAAGACGAAGAAGAAAAATTGTTGGAGAGGTTTTTGGCAAGATGCCAGAAGGCTTGGGAAGAACTAGAGTTGGATGGTTCACTGCATTTATTTTTGATGAAACTATGTTTGGTGAGGCGAAGAACAGATTTGGCTTGCTTCCGGGCAGAAACATAGTAAGTATGAGAGTCTTGAGTTTGAAGGCAATGGTACCGTTTGAATGCTCCCTACATATTGCGGACAGCAGTAGAACAAGCGTGAGTAAACCAAGATTTTGTTTGCATTATACTTAGAGAAAGAAAGGAGAGGATTACCTCGGTATTGCGTTCAACACTCTCCGAAAGGGGTTGAAATAGGGGAGCTATCCCCCCGCCAAAGGCGGCTTTCTAGGGCGTTTCCTAGCTGATACTGAGAGGATTGGGTTCTAGTCATGTGGTGATGGGCTGGTCTATCAGAGTGAGAACTGAGCGATCTCTGCCATACCCATAGCTTGATCTGACTGTTCCTTTTACTTATATATTTTCTAAATCTCAAGTAACGGCATCTCTTCCGTTGATTGACCTCCCAATCTACCAAGATTAGAAGCCAAAGCATCACATTTTTCCTTTGCCCAACTTTCTCTTCATAATTGCTGAGGGGCACAGGGCCCTGGGTGGGGCTTTGGTTTCCCGGGCGTTTCCGCACCCTCCTCAGCTCCCCGCCATGGAGTGGCTTCGGTCACTCAGGCTTTACTGTGGTAGGCAGGGAGGGTTCTGTGGGGGCGCTCGGTTATGGCCTTGGTCTTGCTCAGGGCCTTGGGGCTGTTCGGCCAGGCAGCCTGGGGAACAGCAACAACAACAACAACACTCTCCGAGGGTCCCTGGTCACGGAAGTAGAAGTCATTCCATGGGAAATCAAAGAAGTACTGCCAAAGAGGCTCCCAGTCGGCAGCGCCAAAGTGCCACAAGCGCCACCGGCTGGGAGGATCGGGTGGTGGTACCGGCGAGATAGGACATGTAACAGAGACAAGTTTATGGTCGGAGGAGCCCAAAGGAGAGAAAAGATTTACAGCATAGGCCGAAGGGTTAGAAATATGTCAAGAATGTTGTGCCGATTAAGGTAGTCTGTAGCCATTTTATAAGTAGACGTCATTCCTAAGCTGAAGAAAATCGCCTTATAGTTGCCAGATTATAATGAAAAAGATGTCACCGGTTCTGTGTGGGTTGACCCTCTGCTTTTCTAAGTTATATCTAATATTCAAGAAATACCCTGAATACAACAAAAGTCGGTCTCACGGTACTGAGAGGGTTGACCCCTTCTATACCGGTGACTTCCTTTGTATTTATTCTGGCTACTTTTAGACGATTATATTTTTGTTCCAAAGGGCCTCCAGCAATTAACAGGCTTCGAACTATCTCACTGAACTCTATTTACTGCCCCAGATCCTTCTTAAACTGCACAGAATCCTCGAAATATAGCTAGAATACAATGAAAAAGACATCACCGGTACCGAGAGGGTTAATCTTATTCCCTCCTCCCACCTTCACTGCCGACCCTATTTATCTCGCTGTAAGCTAAACATCACGTAAGCTATTTTCAATTTAACTGGATGCGCTTTTAGACCTGGGCGCACACTCACACACACACACACACACACACACACACACTCTCTCTCTCTCTCTCTCTCTCTCTCCTCTTGCCAGATCATCAATATTAGTCTGCTTCGACTGGATCATCAGCGCCTGATAGAATAAAACTCCTGGTGATCTAATTTACTGTACGTCCGCTCGGCTTCCTTACATATTAGTTGAGTAGAAGTTGGAGTGAAGGAGGAGGAGGAGAAGAGGAAGGAAGGGGGTAATTTAGATAAACGTCGCCTTCACTTTATGAAGACGATTTTATTAAACCAAAGATTTATGGATGGATGGAAGGCTATAAATCAAATAGTATACTCCCATTACAGGTAGCTATTTGATAATGAATATTTTTGTGATATGACCCAGCCAAGGCTCGAACCCAGGCCAGTAGTGCAGTACTCCAACACCTTAACCACTAGGCCACCGAGGAGCTTAAAAGTAGTGGCTTCATTTTAAATCAGATCCTATCCACCACCACATGTTCCAACTCGTGGTCACGTAGCTTGATACCATACACACCTACACCTCACACACAAACACTAGCAGCTAAGTAGTAGAAAAGGATACTTGTAAATTGGGGCACATTTAACCCTCCAGCCCCGGGCCCTTAACCTCTGAAGTGCGCATGGGGGTAATTAGACACCTCTCCCTGTGCATGTATTTGAGGTGTTTCCGTCACTAAAATATTCATTGTACCATTAATAGCATTAATACTTATCCATATGCGCCTATTATGGGTGAAACGAGTGAAAACAGCGTTTGGATGGTCAAAATCTGAGATATAACCCGCGAGTTGTATAATGTATGGGTGAGGCAAGCTGCTTTCCCGCCAATTTCCCCCAAGGCCACTGAGACACAGTCGATCGATACTCTCTCTCTCTCTCTTGCACTCGCTTGCCACCAGTGATGACAACACCCTGCTTGCAACTCGCTAATGTTAGCACGAAAATATACCTCAGAATAAGGGAATAACAGGGAAAATAGGTGATAACTGAAGGAGAGGAGGAAAGTGGGGAAGGAGGGGAGGTAGAGGACTGAGATTTTGCATGGCCCATGGGCCAAAAAAAAAAAAAAAAAACATATTCGATGTCAAAAGTTGATTTTTGTTTTCACTCACTCTTAAGAGTCTCCCCGCAGTCCGCCGGGGGAACTCTTAAGAGTCTCCCTGCAGTTCCCGGGTTAAGCTCCCCTGTATACCTTGGTACCTTGGTACCGGGTGTTTCGGCGATTATTGTGCTATGTTAATTCAGCTGAAACTTAACCCTCGGTTCCCAGTTGGGCTTTCAGAAACCCATTAGCTATTGCCTCTGTGAGACCCGGATGGGCTGCTGAAATCCATTGCTTTTAATCTAAGGCTTAAAACCAATTAAAACCGCACTGGAGAAAGTTTTGTTGTCCTGGCGATTCATCCGTATAACCAACAAGAATAAGAACACACAGCCAGCCATTCAGCTGACTACTGCTTGAAGGCAAGCCTTACGAAAGCTTTGTATTGATTTTCCCTAGTCCCAAACCATGCATGAAAGCAGACGACAGAGACTTAGGAATGGTTACAATGGTGAAATATATCAGTAATCAATAATCAATTATCAATATAATCAATATTATTACATAATACATAATAAATAATCCATAATTAATAATCAACAAAAAATTGTTGAACGAATATAAACAGACCGTAGCCGCGGTCGGCAGAGCGGCGGCGCTGCATTCGGACGAAGTTCGGAACTCCCGCCTAACACTCCGTAATATTTCTCATCTCACACAATAACTACACAATGTAAAATGTTCTAGTCTTCACCCATCGCACGGCATCGACCAAAACTACCTCTGGTATGCATAACAATTTGGTTAGGCCATATATTTGCAGAGATATGAGCAATTGAGCATCGGTAAATGACGAATTTCGGGAGTAAACAATGAATTCTAGGCTTTCGTCCTGCTGACTGACCTAAATATTTGTATCATAAAAACTGAACCGCTTGGTCTAGAGACTTCTAATCTTCACCAAAAGCAAGACAACAACGAAAACTGCCGCTGGATATATTTATAAGCTAGGCTAGGTAACTTTTTCGTGTATAAAAAAGCGCGGCAAAATCCAGAGAATTCGATATTTTACCTGGGTTCGGCTTTGGCGGGAGTATTTAAAGGGCCTGAAGCTGGAGGGTTAATAAAAACATCATGGATTATTATGAATACAAAAACAAAATGTTCGTCTCACCTTCGTCTGTAGAGGTGCATTGAGTAGACGTCTCTAGCCTCAGTGGTTGCAGAATGGCGAGTGTGCGATGGAGTGTGTTTTTCCGCGGGAATTTCTAGCCGCGTTCGGATGCCTCGCCCCGGCCCCGGCTAGCGCACACCTAGCCGCTCGTTGCACCAGAGTCTTTGCGTCCAATAGGGGATTTTAGTGATTGATATTGACAATTGGATGTTTGTTGAGATTTTTAGAGTTATATTTTGAGGACAATCATATAAAATTATGTGTATTAGGGCGTCACTGTCGATATTGATAATTTTCACTCGATACCATACTTTTTATTACTAATTAGGCTAAGTTATCGTAATAGTAGGCACTGATAATTCGTTATCACAGGTGTTGATTATCAATTGCACATCAAATATTAGGTTTTGTGCCACTTTCACTTAGTAAATATGCTTTGTAATACAATTGATTGTGTCTTTTTCACTGATTTATATATTTCTATAGGTTCTAATAAAATTAATGGAACTTATTATATGCAATTATGTGTCACTTTCACTTATTATGATGGTCTTATTGTAATTGTATGTAACTTGATTATATGATATTCATGGTTTTTCACTTGCATTTATTATATATACAGTATATGTATAAATTGTCTGATAATAAATTGAACTTTTGTATTACAATATATTGCTTCACTTCCACTGTTTGGCTATAATATATATACATATATTATTGTTGTCATATTATTATTTTATATACAATTGTGCCACTTGGTTGTATTATTTTTAGTTTATTGTCTTATTATTTATTATTATTGTTGCTAGGGCTAGGATAGTGTCACTATCACTGATACTGTCACTGTCTTTGACACTTTCACTCAGTACTGCTGCTTGGAGTGGTAATCAGCAAAGCAGTATTCAGCACAGAGTGGCACCCTGTACTTCACACACTCATGGGTAGTATTCTTTGATGAACTTGCCCTCAGCTTTGTGTTACAGCAGACATGGCACCGCTTCTGCTGCTTTCTTCTTGCTGGTGTCATAGGCAGTGAAACGAGCCTTTGCATATTCATGTAATATGCACAGTGCATGCGGTCAGTGTTGCCGGGCCCAGCTTGTGGCACTGCCCTATGTGGCATTGCATATTTCTCCAGGAGATCCTTTAGTACCTGCTTGTGGAACCTCCGCAGGCTTTTGAACTCTCTGGGTGTGTCAGTCTGAAGCTTATAGATGTTATAAGCATTCAGAACAGCCATGTCTACCGTATGCAGGAAAAACTTCTTGTACCATCTGCATGAGGTACGCAGACAGTCAATGAAGCCAATCTGCATGTCGGACTTGTCGACCAGCCTCATGTTGATGTTGTAGTCGAGGACAACACCTGGCTTGGTCAACCTGGCCTGGGTGCGGCAATCCACCTTGCCAGTCTCAACCATTTCCCCCTTGTGGATAGTGGTGAGGAGGGTGACCTTCCGCTGGTCGTGCCAGTGGATAGCCAGAATGGGCCCAGACTTCTTCAGGAACACATCGCCTTTCTTCGTCTTCGGAGGGAAAACTGGCATGCCCCTCTTTCTTGCTCGTACTTTGCCTACAGTCCCCGTTTTCCGTTCGTGGAGATACTTGGTGAGAGTGGGGGATGTGTAGTAATTATCCGTGTAGAGAACGTGATTCTTGTGGAAGTAGCGGTCCATCATGGCTTCCACCACTGCTCCGCCAAAGCCATTGGTGGGGTCCGCAAGCACATCCCCTTCCTTCCCGCTGTAGACCAGGAAGTCCAGGACATAACCAGTCCTGCAGTCGCACAGTACGAAGAATTTGATGCCAAAGCAATGTGTCTTTGAAGGGATGTACTGCCGGAAGTGGAGCTTCCCCTGGAACAGCACAAGAGACAACCTTCCGGAAGGGCCTGAAGAATGAAGTGAACCGTTGTCACATCATCTCGTACAAGGTTCGTATCTTCCACAGCTTGTCTGGGCGGTGTACGTCGGTGTTGGTGACGAGATGGAGCTGACCGAGGATGTCGAGGTACCGGTCGCGTGACATATACTTCCCGAAGGCAGGGGTGGCTATCAGATCATTAGTGATCCAATAGTCTGGCAACCTATCTTTTTTGACATTACGCATTAGCACTGTCAGTGCCAGGAAGACCATGAACTCGATATGAGTCACATCGGTCCACTGCCTCATGTGGCCCTTGGTCACCTACTTGAAGATGTTGACCTGCATCTGATGTTGCTTGTTTGTCTCCTTGACAATGTAGCCTACCACCTCCTCATCCAAAAATGCCTCAAACAGCTCTCGTGGTGAAGCATTGGGGCCTGCCGGAAAGTTGGGGGTAACTTCTGATCCCTCCTGTGCCTCATCAAAAGGTGGCACCTCAGGGTTATAGTCATCACCGTCACCCACGTCTTCCCACTTAAACACCGAGAATGGGTCTTGGTTCTGGCGACGCCCACGCCCACGACGCACTGTGGGTGGCCGAGCACGCCCACGGCCGACACGGGAGGCGCGCACACTAGGGCGGGTAGGGCGGCCCCGAGAAAGACGCCCACGGGTGGCGCGGGGGGGTTCTGGGTCGTCCGAGTAGTCGTCACCCCCTGACGGTGGCCCCATATAGTCATGGCCAGAGTCATCAGTCAGGTGTCCTTCCTCGTCAGTATCCTCCTCATAATCTGGCGGGGAACGATGGATGCGTGGGCGGCATGTGGGTGGGCGAGGTGGGGCAGGAGTGGCAGGTGAGGCTATGTCTCCCAGAGGTTCTGGGTTTCTTTGCCTGCGATGAGTGGTGGAAAGCAGTGTTTCACTGTCACTAGGCACAGGTACTGGTGATGCGGGCTCAAAAATATCTTCAGCCACACTTGTTGATGGCTGGAGAGTTGGGGAGGACCGTGGGGAAAGTTGCGGGTGGGCATGGCTTGGGCCGAAAGGGGTGGATGCCACGGGGGTCTTGAACAAAGCTCGCTTAGTTTGCATGCCTTATTTTTATATATTTTCTGCCTTTTCCCTTTTCGGCAGCAGTATGTCTCCTGTCAGGGGACCCAGGAGGCAAATAGGCCAAACGTGGGAGGTCCTCAACCCTCGGCACTGGTGGGGGTGGTGGTTAACAATTGCGGTGGCCCGGGGCATCTTGGGTGGGGCTTCGGTTGATAAGGGAGACAATGGCCGCCCAGAGGAGTCACCACGCTCACCCTCACTCATAGCCTCATCTTCTTTTTCACCAAGCTTTTTAGCCTCGTCCCTGGCTGCCGCGGCTGCCTTTTCCAGTACCTGCTTCCTATAAAAGCGTATCTGGTAGGGCGATTTAGCTGGCGAAGGGCTTGGAGTGGCATCACTCAGGGGAAACTTGGAGGTTGATCTTGAATTCTCCCACTTGCTCACTTTACCCACTTCACTCTCTTCACCTTCACCAGCTTCAGCGACACCTGTTTCCCACCTTCAGGATCTACATCGCTCTCATGTTCACTAGCAAATCCCTTGAACTGAGGTTTTTCATCACTACTAGAATAATACGCACTCGATGCGTAACGAGACGAATGGCCACTGCTCTGCTCATCAACATCACTATCCTTATCACTACCAGCTAAATCGAGCTGTCGCAAGGTTCTATCTATTCCTCCCGGAGAAAGAATATCCTTGGCGAGGGTCCGTCGTGTAATACGACGAGCCGGGGCGGGTGTCATAGGAGGCACGGAATCAGACACAGTCGAATCAATTTTTTATATAGTATCCATGATGGAGTCGTGATAGAGACTGATGCTATCGTGTAGTACGAGCGTAGTGGCTCTGTGTACCGTTTGTAAAAAAAAAAAATTTACGCCCGCGTTTCGAAAGAAAACAATCAAGCAATGGCGCTCAGCAGCCCATCCGAGCCCCACGGTGCTAGTTCATTTTGGCCTCCTCAGAGCCCAACCGGGTACCGAGGGTTAAGGCCTCTCTGAATAAACAAGTACAGCCCTAATATATCTAATATTTTGTTGTGATATGACCCAGCCAGGGCTCGAACCCAGGCCTGTAGTATTTATTGATTAGTGTCCTTTATTAAACGTTAAGATTCACCAATGTACAAGCTAGTCTAACCCTATCTATACGATGAAGCCTTTCAATATATTATAGATGACTCTAAACGATTGTATTAAGTTTATGAAGGACTTCTAGAAGTCACAGGTTTACAGAGGATATAATTATATTCACGCAGATCAATCTTAAGCTGTTTTTTTTTTTTTTTTTTTTTTTTTTTTTTTTAAAGCTATTGAGAAATTGACTCATCTCCATCTTAAGGACCACCTTCGGATAAATGTGTACATATTTGGTAGAAAAATTTCCCGGTCGTAGGCCAGTTCCTCATAAATTACAGGCTCGCTATCACTCGCCAAAAAGAAATAGACACCTAAATAGCACGAAAGGTCTTGATATTGATAAATAATTATGAAGAAAGGTATTAAAATCGACAAACTAAATGGGTTGAACATGTTAAAATCTGAAAACAAAAGGGGCTTCGCGTGAGGGAGAAGGGTGTCCAGACAAAACGACCCATATCCCCTTAAGGGGGTAGTACTCGCTTTTTCTGGACCCCCTTCTCGCTCATGTTTAACATAATAGTTTTTTAGATTTTAAGACGTTCATTCCGTTTCGCCCTATTTCTTTTTTAATATTAAGACCTTTCGTGCCATTTAGGTGTAGATACTTTCCTAGCGAGCGATAGCAAGCCTGTAGTTTTAGAAGGAACCAGCATTTGGCGGGGAAATTTTTCTACCGAAAAATGTTCAAATACATCTTCAAAGGGGTTCTAGGGGGTGTTTTTTTAAGCTTGATGGAGGTCTAGCGAGGAAACTAAAAACTATAGCAAATATAAAAATATAGACCAAAAAAACAAGCACTACCCCTACAATGCCGTAGTGTTGCCATAAAATAAACTAATCTAAGATCAAATATATATCACACCCCTTGTACAGTCAGCCAAATACGTGATGTCTCGGCACCAGGTATATTTTGATCAATAATTGGTATCCGCAATATCTAAACTTGATTTATTAATTTCGAGTGAGATATACAAATATATTCCTACACTTGCCAATCCTATTCAACATCTGGCAGACATTAATACAGCATAGAGCGAGCCAAACGTAATGGCAGCAGAGACATGATTTATTAGCAGAGCTACCGTACATGACCTACCGCTGGCAACAAAACTAATACTCAAAATATAATGCCTTCCAAAAAACCTTCTAAAATTCAAACAACTTGAACCTGAACTTATAAATTACCTTTAACGTACCTTGATTTTGACTTAATCACTCTTTCAACCGGGGGGGGGGGGGGGGGGGGACTTATTACAGGTAGCTTTGCCTTTTTTCTCCTTCATTCACATGAGCAAAACAAATAATAATAATAATAATAATAATAATAATAATAATAATAATAATCATAATAATTGACCTGAACATAAATTGACAGGTACCACGATCAGAACCGTCATGTTTTAGGCAAAATAATATGAAATAAAAATTGAGTATGTTGAATAATACAAATCTTAAAAGCCATGAAAAAAAATCCACCTGAGCGTCAAGAGCTCGTAAACCGGGTTCACGGGTTGGAATCCTGAAACTTTTACCCAGTCCTGAATGTTTCTCTCCAGGGATTAAAAGTTGACACAACATTTACAGTCGTTATACAAAATGGGATTTTGGATGGTATGTGTGTGCAAGGGGAGAATGTGTGTGTGTGTGTGTGTGTGTGTGTGTGTGTGTGTGTGTGTGTGGAAGGGAGAGAGTCTGTGTGTGTGTGTGTGTGTGTGTGTGTGTGTGTGTGTGTGTGTGAGGGAGAGAGAAAGAGAGAGCCGGTGGAAGGGGGGAATTGTGGCAATGCCAGCATTTGGCACTTTTTTATCACAGTGGAACCTTTTGCCTTGTTGAAAGAAATATATAGAAACGAATTGTCATTAAATAGTAAAAAACATCCATTTCAGATTTCGTTTTATATAGATATTTGACAATACCAAATGATGGGGGGCGGAGTCTACCTGTCCTTTTGTTCACATTGGGAGGTTTGACGAACTCCCATCAAATCAAATATGGAAATTTACCTCATATTTGTTAGTAGCCTTGGAGTGTCCAACGTCATAGCGCTACATTGGATAACGTAGAGGCTACTATAGGTAGCGCCAGCGAACCTGATAATAATCTTCACCACTTAACTTCTTATAACTCAAAATGAAAGAAATCAATCGGGCTGACGTTTGTACCATTTGGGAAGAGCACCAAGAAATAGGTGTGAATATATACAGCCAGTTTGCTCCAGGCCCTTTTAAGTTACAAAGAGACCAGGGATCAAAATTATTGTCAATATCGTTGGTGCTGCCTTTACTAAATTCCCATTTCAACATTCTCTCTCTTCGTCTTCCATCTTAGTCTTTCATTCAACTTATTTTTGTCTGTCCTCGTTTTGCTTTTACATCCCCTGTGTATACCTCTGGCTTTCCTTTCCTTACCCTACCTTTACATTTACTTCTATCTTCGCTTTCATCTCTCTCTCTCTCTATCTCTCTCTCTCTCTCTCTCTCTCTCTCTCTCTCTCTCTCTCTCTCTCAAATTATGACGGACTTAAGGAATCGCTATCAAACATACACTCAAACCTCATAAATATAAACGAAGTAAATGAACTATGGGGAAATTTTAAGTCTACAATTACAGTGGCGCATAAACAATTTGTACCCATGAAACCAAAACGTAATACGAAATCAAGTATGCCCCTTTGGTACAGTAGAGACATTGGCAAGGCAATAAGGAAAAGGAATCAACTCCACAAACTTGTAAAAAATTACACAAACAATGAAGTAATTAAAAACTTGTACAAAAATAGTAGAAGGGAAGTGAAAAAAATAATTAGGGCGAACAAACAAAATTACGAAATGACTATTGCCAGAGAAAGTGCCACAAACCCCAACAAATTCTACAGTTACGTAAATAAAAATAAACAGATCAAAAGCGGAATCGGACCGCTAATAGAAGATGGCCAGACAATAAGAGGTGACACAAACACGGCAAATCTGCTCAACAAATATTTTGGCTCAGTTTTCACAGAAGAAATTATCGATCATACCCTTGAAAATAACACCTCAACTCATGTGATAGGAGATTTCATCATCAGTGTTAGCGAAGTACAAAGCAAATTGAGTAATTTAAATGTAAATAAGACCCCGGGACCCGACATGCTCCACCCGAAAATAATTAAGAATGTTAAGGACGAAATAGCAAAACCCCTGACACAACTATTTAACTTATCATTACTACAGGGGATTGTACCGAGTGATTGGAAAGATGCGAACATTACGCCGATATACAAGAAGGGTAGCAAGGCCAAAGCGAGTAATTACAGACCAATTAGTCTAACTTCAATTGTAGGAAAAATCATGGAAAAAATCCTTAGAGATAAGATAGTAGATTACCTCGAATCAAACAACCTAATCAAAAATAGTCAACACGGCTTTAGATCAAATAAGTCATGCCTAACAAATTTGATTGAATTTTATAACAAAACTATTCACATATAACGACATGACGAAATCACTAGATATAATCTTCTTGGACTTTCAAAAAGCTTTCGACAAGGTGCCTCACCGAAAACTATTGGCTAAACTGGAGAGGATAGGTATCAAAGGTGAAATTCATTCTTGGATAAAAAATTGGCTTATAGGCAGAAGACAGAGAGTGGTGATAAATGGAGTGGAATCGGAGTGGGAGCCTGTCACTAGTGGAGTTCCACAGGGTTCAGTCCTTGGACCGGTCCTGTTTCTCATTTACATCAACGATATTGATGTAGGGGTAAACACCACCATTTCCAAATTTGCCGACGATACAAAAATAGGAAATACAGTCCTGAACGAAGATGATAGAAATGCGTTGCAATCTGATTTAAACAAAATATCAGAGTGGTCGAAAAAATGGCAGATGCCCTTCAATGTCGATAAATGTCAGGTGCTGCAGGTTGGTAGCAGAAATATGAAATACAAATACGAAATGAATGGCAAACAAATAAAAACCGCAACGGTAGTAAAAGACCTAGGGGTACTAATATCTGAAAACCTAAAAACTTCCGACCAATGTATAGCAGCTGCAAATAAGGCAAACATAGCATTGGGCTTTATTAAACGAAAATTTACATATAAACATGAAAACGTAATAGTGCCACTGTTCAAAAGTATGGTGAGGCCCCACCTTGAATATGGTGTGCAGTTCTGGTCACCTTATCTGATCAAGGACATTGTAAGACTCGAGTCAGTACAGCGTAGAGCGACGAAGATGATACCCTCATTAAGAAATAAACCATATGAAGAAAGACTTAAACGATTGAACCTGTTCTCATTAAAAAAGAGGAGGTTGAGGGGTCAGCTAATTGAGTGCTTTAAGATACTAAAAGGTTTCGACAAAGTCGATGTAAATGCACTATTCACAAAACAATACTAATCTAACTCGCGGAAATGGAATGAAATTAAAAACCAAAAAGGCAAACCTAAATGTCACAAAGAGTTTCTTCACCTACAGTGTGGCGACAGAGTGGAATAAACTACCAGCGAGAGTGGTGGAGAGCGACACAATAAACGCTTTCAAGGGAAGGCTTGACCTCTATCTGCAGAGGGCTGGGGTGATATGAAAAAAAAAAAAAAAAAAAAAAAAAAAATGTATGTAAGTGTATGTGTGTGCACTGTACAGTATGTATATATATACTGTATATATATGTATGTATGTATGTGTGTGTGTGTATGTGTGTATATGTATGTACCGGTGTATATATGTATATATATATATTCTGACATACGGAGCCCTGTATGTTAATTTAAGAGTTAGAATTAGAGTTGAAGGAGTCACACTACCCAAACGGTGAAGCAGACTAGCGAGCGAACTAGCGAGTGGGGAAACCAGCTCACCAGCAAACTATCCTTCACACCTGCGTGCGTCATAGGGGACCCTGCAAACTACTTGATGACCGACGCTATGACGTATGATCGACGCCAGGAGCTGTGAGTGGACCAGGCACCTGTTATGCGACTCGAGGAGCTATGATTGGAGCGGGCACCACCCCCCGCCTCCTGATTCGTTCCTACACCATCATTGTTTAGTATATAAGACCCGAGTTGTGGGCATTCAAATCAGTCTCATTTGGAGTTGGGGAAGGTGAACTTGCAGCTGGAGGAAGACGGGGTGAAGTATTATAATGGGATTGTGACTGTCAGTCAGATTATATATGTGTGTTAAGTGTGTTCGGTGTAAACACTTACGTTATGTTGGTTAGTGAGATATGTGATTGGGACGTTAACGCTACTATTATGTGCTTAACTATTTGATTGGGAATTAACGTTAACGCTACTATGTGCTTAACTATTTGATTGGGAATTAACGTTAACGCTACTATTATGTGCTTAACTATTTGATTGCGAATTAACGTGAACGCTACTATTATGTACTTAACTATTTGATTGGGAATTAACGTTAACGCTATTATTATGTACTTAACTATTTTAGTTGACTAACTTGTGGACTAAAGCAACTCTTTAAGTAATTGGGTTATGATGAAAGTAATACTATTGTTTGATATTAATACTTACGAGTTCTTTCATTTTCTTTGAATTAAGCTTACATTGCTTAACGGTGCTTAGTACGGTGATGCTATTGTCTTAGTAATATCGCCTTAGACTAACATGGCTGTGTTAATATTACTTCTAGTGATTTCCTAAGCTGAAGAAAATTCTTTTAGCTTCAAAATATTTTTGCTTTTCATATTATTTGAGTGAGACCTGAATCGAATCTATGAAGCGATCCTGTAACTTTATTTACTCATAATCAAACCTCAATGTTACGTGGTTAAGAAATACATTTAACTAATTATTAAATATATCTACTTTTTATGTGACTTTGATATTAATCCTGATGATAATATAATACTATTAAGGGAAGATAAGAACCAAGAATAATTACATTAAATATAAATAAAAGTACATATAAGAAAACTATCTATTCATTTCAAAAAGGGTAAGAGACAGAAATATTCTTACTTTAATATTTATCTTTAACCCGTACAGCCCCAGCGACGCGTCTGACGCGTCGGCGATGTATGTAACGCACAGCCCCAGAGACGCGCCTGACGCGTCACCCTAATTGCGCCGACCGTAACCTCAGGTGTAGCCACTCAAGAGGGCTCAGATTTGTATGGGAACTGTGTACGTATCCCACGCAACCGTGCCGATGGTTGAAAACTCTCAAAGTCCACGTGCGTGCGCGCGAGCGCGCAATAACCTGTTTTTTTGGGATAATTGCCTTCAATTTTTTACTCTTGTAAAATCCGTTTTCGGGGGCTCTGTAGGACCATTTTTAAAGCTTTTTGAGCGGTTTTTCGTGGTTTTTCCTTCATTCCTAACCCATTCGCTATTGTTTCTGGAATAAAACCATTTTTTGAAAACCGGCCGGGTTCTGGTGCGCAAACATTACAAAACTAGCCGGGGCTCCACGGGTTAAAGACTTTTTATAAAATTAATAGTCCTTCTTTAGCTATAACTTATTCGGTTCATAACCATAGCCTACTAAGCTTCGGTTAAATAATAATTCTTTATAAATACTACATGACTTTAATTAGTTTCAGTATTTTTCATAATTAAAGAGTATCAGTCAATAAAGGATACTAAGTCCTAAGATCCAAAAGGAAAGGAAGCAACAACAGCAAAAATAATTTTATTAGATTTTACTTTTGATTTGCCTTCAGCTGACTGATACCTTAATATATATCTCTGTGCTATCTAGATTCATCAAGTTAACCACTTGAGGATCAGGATACGTAACAGAAGAGTGGCGACCTTGCCAGGATTCGTTTCATTCAGTTTCACTCAGTTTCATTAACGTTTCACTACTTAAAAATCAAATATTAATCATACCTCAACTAATTAATGACGAAGATGCTAGAGTTTTCATAGAATCAGAACCCACATCCCCTGATATTGACTGTCTGTCAAAATCCGAACTGAAAGTGCTTGCCTCACATCTCCAATTAACTGTCTCAAACATGTCTAAAGTAGAGGTGGCTCAGACCATAAAAATCCACCTGTTCCCTGTAGAAGGCGGGGAGGGTGACGGAGCAGTTGGTGGGATCCCGAGTAAACCTAGCCAACTTGATGAACAATTGCCACCTGGTTTGACCGGTGATCAAATACTAGAACTAGCCAGAATAAAAGCAAATACCGAAGAAGCCAGAATAAAAGCAAATATCGAAGAAGCCAGCATAAAAGCCAGAGCAACGACCGAACAATGTGAATATCAATATCGTACGGCTCAACTAAATGTCAATACAAAGGCTCCCGTAATTGCTCCCCCTCTGGGATTGACTATGACTAGTGTCATTCCACCTTTCACTGAGGATAATGTGCAGGATTTCTTTGTTTTGTTTGAGGAAGTTGCTGGAGGTATGAAGTGGACAAGAGATCAATGGCCTTTTATGTTACAAACTGTTTTGACAGGGCAGGCTCGAGCCACTTATTTGTCAGAAGTAGCAGAAGTTAGGCAGGATTATGACAATCTCAAAGAAGCTATCCTAAAAACATATCAATTGCAGCCTGAGGCTTACAGGCAATCTTTCCGTAAAAAACCAGAAGAAAGTAGAAGAAACCCATAAGGTATTTGCCAGGACCATGACTAAAACTTTCAATCATTGGGTCAAGAGTAAGAAAGTCACAAGCTACAACGATCTGAAGGAGTTGGTCCTGTTAGAAAATTTCCTATGGAAAATTGATTCTTCTGTATCCTATCATTTAAAGGGGAAAAAGGTAGATTGTCTTGCTGACGCTGCTGACATGGCTGACACATACGTGCTCAACAACAAATTTCGTGGAAAGAAGCCCTACGATAATTCTAGTTCTAATTTTAAGTATCCCAATCACAAATCTGACAGACCCAGTCACAAGCCTATAACGTCTTCCCCAGCTAGCCAAAATAGAATTGTTCCCCCAACTAAAAATGCGACTCAGGGCAATGGTAACAGAGGTGGGCCCCAAACTAATAGTAATGCTCAAAGAGGGAACGTTCCCGTTATCCCTAAAGTATGTACTTTTTGTGGCATGAGAGGCCACCTAGCTTATCAGTGCTGGGCCAAGGAGAAAACCGAGAGATCGGGGCAGACAGTTGCCGCCGTATCTCAAATTCCATATGTGCATGTAATGCAGGACTCTCGACAGAAGAAGTACCTAGCACCAAATGTTCCTTTAATGCAAAACTCCCGACAGAAGGAGTACCTAGCACCAAAAGTTCCTTTAATGCAGGACTCCCGACAGAAGGAGTACCTAGCAGCTAACGTAAATCATCTAGACAGGGGTGTAGTAGCATGTGTGGTGCAACCCACTAGGGTTAAGCCAATAATAATTTCACCATCAGTGCAGGACAGTTACCGTCCCTTTATTTCATCTGGCAACGTGAGATTAAATGGTTGTATGCATGAGGTAAAAATTCTGAGAAACACAGGTTCTACTAGCACCCTCATGGTGAATCTTTACACTGAGTGCCCACCTGGCGAACCAGTTGTAATGAGAGGTGCTGGAGGCCAATTTTATGCACACTTGGTAAAAGGCGAAATTGAATGTGAGTTACTACAGGGTGAGGCCACCATAGCTTTGTGTAGGTCCCAAGATATCCCTGTGCCTGGGGTAACACTCCTTTTAGGGAATGATGTAGCAGGTGAGAAGGTCCGACCAGACCCCATTTTGTCACTTTCCCCTGTTAACGAGCCACTAACCGGTGAGCTCGAAAAGGAGATGCCAACAGTTTTCCCTGTGTGTGCTGTCACACGTTCAATGTCTCAAGTAGCAGTTCCCTCAGACAGAAATGTACCGAATGTAAGAGTTGATGAAAGGGATGATGAGAGTGTGAATGACGCTCCAACTGTGCCTGATGATGTGACTGAGGTGGATTTATCTGACACCTTTATGGCTCATCTTGACCCTAACGATGACTATGAAACCCCTCCAAATTGTCCTCGTGGCCTGGTAGAGCTACAGAGAGATGATAGTGAATGCAAGGAGTTAGCTGCCAGGTCCATGAGTGAAGAGGAATGTGAGAAGGAGGGTGGTGAATGTTTCTACCTCAGAGGAGGAGTATTGTGGCATAGATGGAGACCGCCAAACAGACCAATCGATGACGGGGCTTGGGACGTCCATCAAGTAGTAGTCCCCAAACCTTGTCGTAGAGATATCATGGAAATGGCACATTGTATACCATTGGCAGGACACCTAGGTGTGAGAAAAACTCTAGACAGAATCAGAGCCCACTCTTACTGGCCAGGAATGCGTGCAGATGTAGTGGAGTTTTGTAGAGTGTGTCACACTTGCCAGATGACAGGAAAACCCAATCAGAAGGTGCCTGTACATCCTCTGGCACCCTTGCCCGTTTTCGAGAATCCTTTTACTCGGGTGGTAGTGGACATTGTAGGCCCATTGCCTAAGACTTCCCAAGGTAACATTTATTTATTAACTATCATGGACATGGCAACTCGCTACCCAGAGGCTATACCCTTAAGGACTACCTCTGCTCCAACTGTCATCAAGGAACTGCTCAAATTCTTCACCAGAATGGGTTTCCCCCATGAGGTGCAAAGTGATCAAGGAACTAATTTTACCTCTAACATTTTCCAGCAGTCCCTGAAGGAGTTGGGTATCGAGCATGTTAAGTCTAGCACCTACCATCCAGAGAGTCAAGGGGTTCTCGAACGATATCATCAGACATTAAAGGGAATGTTACGTAAGTATTGTACAGAGACCGGAGTTGAGTGGGATAAGGGGGTACCTTTTCTTTTATTTGCTACTCGTGAGGTTCCAACTGAATCCCTGGGTTTTTCCCCTAATGAGCTAGTTTTCGGTCACCAGGTAAGAGGTCCTTTGCAACTATTGCAGGATAGCCTAGTTGGCCAGGAGGGGAACCAAAACCTCCTCAAGTATGTTTCAGATTTCAAAACCCGGCTGAGATCCTCATGTGAGTTTGCCGCTCAAAACTTGACAGTGGCTAAAAGCTCCATGAAGAAATGGTATGACAGAAAAGCCCGTGAGAGGGAGTTTAAGCCCGGTGATGAGGTATTGGTCCTGCTCCCCCTTTTTGGCCAACCTTTATCTGCCAAGTTCAGGGGCTCATATAAGATCATTCGGAGGGTGAGCATTACCGATTATCTAGTAACTACCCCAGACAGGAGAAAACCCACGCAAGTATTCCATATAAATATGTTGAAACCCTACCATAGGTCCCCTGATTCCTCTCCTCCAGATTCTCCCACTGTGGCAGTGAATGTCAGGACCTGTGAACAGCCTGGTGCGGACGAAGTCTTCAGTTCTCTTACTGACCCGCAACAGACTGTTCCAGAGCCTGAAGGTATCCATGCAGACTTTGACTTGTCATGTAGCCTATCCAACTTTCAGTATAATTCAGTGGCTTGGAGGGAATTACCATCTAAACTATGTCATCTTCCCTCTGATCAAGCGAACCAACTAATCTCTGTTTTATCTCAGTCTCCCAGTGTCTTCCGTGATACTCCAGGGCTCACTTCTTTGGCCGTGCACGACATCGACGTAGGGGATGCAACTCCCATTAAACTATCCCCCTACCGTGTCTCACCACAACGCAGGAGTATACTGCAGGTCGAGCTTGACTACATGTTGTCAAACAAGCTGATCAAAAGAGCCTTCAGCCAGTGGAGTAGTCCGGTCATACTTGTGCCAAAGCCAGACGGGAGCCATAGGTTTTGTAGGGACTATAGGCAAGTTAATGCTGTCACAAAGAACGATACCTACCCAATGCCACGGATCAAAGATTGCATTTACCAGGTTGGCCTCATACCGCAGTAAGTTTAACTTCATGAGAGGATTTTGGCAATTAGCTCTCCCTTGTAGCGAGGTAAATATCATGCTTTAGTAGTGCGCTGTCAAGCCTTCAGCTGTGAGATGCCTTGCAGTTCGAATAACGCTCCAGCTACGTTCCGGCTTTGTTCTGATGTGGTACCTGGAGACGTTGCCTACTTTGGGTGATATCCTTATTATATCCTCATTATAATCTTGCTGTTGCCAATCTGGTGGTGAATCTATTTATGTATTATGTTTAATATTATGTACTATACTCCTTAACCTCTTTTCTAGGGGGGAGGTCTGACATACGGAGCCCTGTATGTTAATTTAAGAGTTAGAATTAGAGTTGAAGGAGTCACACTACCCAAACGGTGAAGCAGACTAGCGAGCGAACTAGCGAGCGAGTGGGGAAACCAGCTCACCAGCAAACTAGCCTTCACACCTGCGTGCGTCATAGGGGACGCTGCAAACTACTTGATGACCGACGCTATGACGTATGATCGACGCCAGGAGCTGTGAGTGGACCAGGCACCTGTTATGCGACTCGAGGAGCTATGATTGGAGCGGGCACCACCCCCCGCCTCCTGATTCGTTCCTACACCATCATTGTTTAGTATATAAGACCCGAGTTGTGGGCATTCAAATCAGTCTCATTTGGAGTTGGGGAAGGTGAACTTGCAGCTGGAGGAAGACGGGGTGAAGTATTATAATGGGATTGTGACTGTCAGTCAGATTATATAAATGTGTGTTAAGTGTGTTCGGTGTAAACACTTACGTTATGTTGGTTAGTGAGATATGTGATTGGGACGTTACGCTACTATTATGTTTAATATTTGATTGGGAATTAACGTTAACGCTACTATTATGTGCTTAACTATTTGATTGGGAATTAACGTTAACGCTACTATTATGTGCTTAACTATTTGATTGCGAATTAACGTGAACGCTACTATTATGTACTTAACTATTTGATTGGGAATTAACGTTAACGCTATTATTATGTACTTAACTATTTTAGTTGACTAACTTGTGGACTAAGGCAACTCTGTAAGTAATTGGGTTATGATGAAAGTAATACTATTGTTTTATATTAATACTTACGAGTTCTTTCATTTTCTTTGAATTAAGCTTTCATTGCTTAACGGTGCTTAGTACGGTGATGCTATTGTCTCGTATTAGTAATATCGCCTTAGACTAACATGGCTGTGTTAATATTACTTCTAGTGATTTCCTAAGCTGAAGAAAATTCTTTTAGCTTCAAAATATTATTTGCTTTTCATATTATTTGAGTGAGACCTGAATCGAATCTATGAAACGATCCTGTAACTTTATTTACTCATAATCAAACCTCAATGTTACGTGGTTAAGAAATACATTTAACTAATTATTAAATATATATCTAACTTTTTATGTGACTTTGATATTAATCCTGATGATAATAATAATATAATACTATTAACGTAAGACAAGAACCAAGAATAATTACATTAAATATAAATAAAAGGACATATAGAAAACTATCTATTCATTTCAAAAAGGGTAAGAGACAGAAATATTCTTACTTTAATATTTATCTTTCAAGACTTTTTATAAAATTAATAGTCCTTCTTTAGCTATAACTTATTCGGTTCATAACCATAGCCTACTAAGCTTCGGTTAAATAATAATTCTTTATAAATACTACATAACTTTAATTAGTTTCAGTATTTTTCATAATTAAAGAGTATCAGTCAATAAAGGATACTAAGTCCTAAGATCCAAAAGGAAAGGAAGCAACAACAGGAAATAATTTTATTAGATTTTACTTTTGTTTTGCCTTCAGCTGACTGATACCTTAATATATATCTCTGTGCTATCTAGATTCATCAAGTTAACCACTTGAGGATCATGATACGTAACAATATAATATATATATATATATAGTATATATATATATATATATATATATATATATATATATATATATAGATATGTATATATATATACATATATAGTTTGTAAGGCCAGACTGCCTAGTAAGGACCTTGAGGTCTGTGTGGTCTGTGTATCTATGTAGCTCTATGTAGCTCTCTCTCTC
>CM064508.1:32328501-32376001 GCA_032716605.1 Paralithodes platypus
AACGATACCTACCCACTGCCACGGATCAAAGATTGCATTTCCCAGGTTGGCCTCATGCAGCAGTAAGTTTAACTTCATGAGAGGATTTTGGCAATTAGCTCTCCCTTGTAGCGAGGTAAATATCATGCTTTGTAGTGCGCTGTCAAGCCTTCAGCTGTGAGATGCCTTGCAGTTCGAATAACGCTCCAGCTACGTTCCGGCTTTGTTCTGATGTGGTACCTGGAGACGTTGCCTACTTTGGGTGATATCCTTATTATATCCTCATTATAATCTTGCTGTTGCCAATCTGGTGGTGAATCTATTTATGTATTATGTTTAATATTATGTACTATACTCCTTAAACTCTTTTCTAGGGGGGAGGTCTGACATACGGAGCCCTGTATGTTAATTTAAGAGTTAGAATTAGAGTTGAAGGAGTCACACTACCCAAACGGTGAAGCAGACTAGCGAGCGAACTAGCGAGTGGGGAAACCAGCTCACCAGCAAACTAGCCTTCACACCTGCGTGCGTCATAGGGGACGCTGCAAACTACTTGATGACCGACGCTATGACGTATGATCGACGCCAGGAGCTGTGAGTGGACCAGGCACCTGTTATGCAACTCGAGGAGCTGTGATTGGCACGGGCACCACCCCCCGCCTCCTGATTCGTTCCTACACCATCATTGTTTAGTATATAAGACCCGAGTTGTGGGCATTCAAATCAGTCTCATTTGGAGTTGGGGAAGGTGAACTTGCAGCTGGAGGAAGACGGGGTGAAGTATTATAATGGGATTGTGACTGTCAGTCAGATTATATAAATGTGTGTTAAGTGTGTTCGGTGTAAACACTTACGTTATGTTGGTTAGTGAGATATGTGATTGGGACGTTAACGCTACTATTATGTGTAACTATTTGATTGGGAATTAACGTTAACGCTACTATTATGTGCTTAACTATTTGATTGGGAATTAACGTTAACGCTACTATTATGTGCTTAACTATTTGATTGCGAATTAACGTTAACGACGCTACTATTATGTACTTAACTATTTGATTGGGAATTAACGTTAACGCTATTATTATGTACTTAACTATTTTAGTTGACTAACTTGTGGACTAAGGCAACTCTGTAAGTAATTGGGTTATGATGAAAGTAATACTATTGTTTTATATTAATACTTACGAGTTCTTTCATTTTCTTTGAATTAAGCTTTCAGTGCTTAACGGTGCTTAGTACGGTGATGCTATTGTCTCGTATTAGTAATATCGCCTTAGACTAACATGGCTGTGTTAATATTACTTCTAGTGATTTCCTAAGCTGAAGAAAATTCTTTTAGCTTCCAAATATATTTTTTGCTTTTCATATTATTTGAGTGAGACCTGAATCGAATCTATGAAGCGATCCTGTAACTTTATTTACTCATAATCAAACCTCAATGTTACGTGGTTAAGAAATACATTTAACTAATTATTAAATATATATCTAACTTTTTATGTGACTTTGATATTACTCCTGATGATAATAATATACTATTAACGTAAGACAAGAACCAAGAATAATTACATTAAATATAAATAAAAGGACATATAAGAAAACTATCTATTCATTTCAAAAAGGGTAAGAGACAGAAATATTCTTACTTTTAATATTTATCTTTCAAGACTTTTTATAAAATTAATAGTCCTTCTTTAGCTATAACTTATTCGGTTCATAACCATAGCCTACTAAGCTTCGGTTAAATAATAATTCTTTATAAATACTACATGACTTTAATTAGTTTCAGTATTTTTCATAATTAAAGAGTATCAGTCAATAAAGGATACTAAGTCCTAAGATCCAAAAGGAAAGGAAGCAACAACAGGAAATAATTTTATTAGATTTTACTTTTGTTTTGCCTTCAGCTGACTGATACCTTAATATATATCTCTGTGCTATCTAGATTCATCAAGTTAACCACTTGAGGATCATGATACGTAACAATATAAATATATATATATATATATATATATATATATATATATATATATATATATATATATATATATATATATGCATATATACATATATAGTTTGTAAGGCCAGACTGCCTAGTAAGGACCTTGAGGGCTGTGTGGTCTGTGTATCTATGTAGCTCTATGTAGCTCTCTCTCTCTCTCTCTCTCTCTCTCTCTCTCTCTCTCTCTCTCTCTCTCTCTCTCTCTCTCTCTCTCTCTCTCTCTCTCTCTCTCTCTTGTATGGTGAATAACAAGGGTTGGTAAGGACTGCATCAATTTTCCCTTCTCCTTGGTCATAATTATTCATGTACACCATCTCCCCAGAGGGATGTAACCAGTCAAGGATGGAGTCTGCCCAGAGCGACTCTAGATTAAATGAGGAATTTGGAACTAGAAGGGATGCTGAGGAAACACGGAGGTAGGTGTAGATATTTTTGTTTTGTTGCAAGTTATTTTGTTTTTAGATTGCTTCCCAGATCTCTATCAAGCTTTAACCACACACACACACACACACACACACACACACACACACACACACACACACACACACGCACACACACATACAACAACAAACGCACACGTACACGTTTAATAAACTCTTACATACAACTTTCTCTCTCTTTCTCTCTCTCTGGGTATTTTTCATCCCTCCACTTTTTTTCGGTTTTCCCCTTTGATTTAACTTTTGATTTAACTTTATCCTTTAACGGTGTCACACAGTTAACGTTAACGACACATTTATCGGAGTCTGGAATCCCATACAATAGCAGGGTATATTTTTGCTGGTATATTATATATTATATTATATTTTATTCCCAGTTAATAAGATTTTGTAAATTCTGCACTAAAGTAGATGACTTTTGGGCTAGAGCTAGGTTACTATACAGACTCTTAGTAGACAGAGGTTTTGAGGCAAGTAAATTGTTCCATAAATTTAATCTGTTTAGGGTCAATTATTGTGACTGTATTCTAAAATTTGATAACAATAATTTTAATCAAGCATTTTTAACTTGAAGTTTCTTGTATAACCTCTGCTTACTTTTTGTCTGTATTTATTGTTTATCTTTTTCTTTTTCTATTATTAATATTAATATTGATGATTTTTTAAATTGATTGTTCTTGTTAAAAGAGTACCGGGTACTCTTTGTTTAAATCTGTTGTTACTTCATATTTTGCAATTATTTGTCTTTATATTATATGTATTCATTGTCGATAGTATCAATTGCTTGCTTTTGCGATTTCCTTAGTTTATTTATGCGATAAATGTAGGTTATTTGTAGGGTAGTTATTGATAGGGGTCACTTGAGGCATGCTATGCTTACAGGTACCTACCCGATAGCACTATCGTTAGTGAGTGCTGTACTGTATTTTATATATTATTTTGTAATAGTGTAGATATCTTATCAATATTTGTATTTTGTACTATTGTTAATGTCTTGTCATGTTGCAAATTTTATTTGAAATAATATTTTGACATTTAACATGTAGTTTCTTTATTCATGCAGAGTTTAGTAAAAATTTACCAGAACGTCCCGGACTTCCCAAACTTGACTAATTCCTTTAACGTGACGATAGTGCGTTGTTATATGTGCGATTAGTTTGCTTGGGAAACAGATTAACTTGCTCATGTAGTAATGTACACCCTATGTGGTGGATTGTGTTCTTTTATTTAATAATTTTCATTTTAGTAAGCGTTGTTTCCACATAGCGATTTTGATAATTTAATTTGACTTTATATTGTCCTTGTCCCAATTTTGGTTTGTTTAGTTTGCAAGTTTTACATTTTAATTAATATAGAGGTATACCGGCACTTTTGTTTCATATTCTTGTTTTCATGAAGGTTTTTCCAATAATAAGAATTACAAGTTGTGTAATTATTAAACTAAACATCCGTGGAAACTATCCTTTAATGACCTTTACCGTTTGAATCCTATGAAATAACTTGTGTACCTAAACCTTAATTAATACCTTGCGGGTCTAGAAAGAACCAACCAACTTTTCCCTCGTTCCAGAAAAATAGGAATGTTATTACATTTGTTTACGTTCGTAGTGTGTGTGTGTGTGTGTGTGTGTGTGTGTATGTGTATGTGTGTGTGTGTGTGTGTGTGTGTGTGTTTAGTTTAGCTACTTCAACCTCTGCAGTTGTCTTCGAGTGAGCTGTGGATAGAAAACTAATTTTGGAGAGGTACTTTTGAGATTTAGATAATTTTATTTTTGAATACTAAACGGAGACCCCCGGTGCATCATATAGTCAGTCAGTCAGTCAGTCAGTAGCCAGCCCTTACTCCCACCAGGGGTAGGGAGGATCCGCAAGAGACACGAGAAAGGAAAAAAGAGGTGAAAGGATAAGAACACAACAGTTCGCCCACAAAAAGCAAGCACATAAAGCATTCAGAAACACCAATCACTCATCAGCCCCCGAAATCAGTGGCTTCACCTCATCATATACTGTAGGACCATGTTTTTTTTCTGTTTCGCTGAACAAATTATGAGTCTATAAGTCCGATAAAATATATTTTGATAAATTAAAGTACGATATAGATTGATGTGTTTTGATATGACTGACGCACTAAAGTCCTATCTTTCCCCTTTATGACAAGGTTACCATAGCAACAGAAACAACATGATGGTAGGCATGTACAGTATGTCAACCAACCTCTCTCTCTCTCTCTCTCTCTCTCTCTCTCTGTTCTGGTGTAATGAGGTGGTGATCCAAATGATTGTCTCAGTAATTAGCAGGGACCCTAAAAGTTGTATTAATCACTACCTCATTACTCAGTGCTGGGCCGTGTGTTTAGGGGGTAGTGTATTTGTGACGTTGTTGTTGTTGTTGTTGTTGTTTTGTTGTTGTAATAGTTGTGGTAGTATTAAGTTGGTTAGTACAGTATATATATATATATATATATATATATATATATATATATATATATATATATATATATATATATATATATATGTATGAAAAACATCTTGGGAGGTGTTTTTATTCAACACAACGTTATGGACTCACTGCGTCCATCATCAGGTCTAAAAACAGAAATGAACACAATATTTACAAACATGTAGGCAATAATAAAATGACAGGCAAAATTCCGAGTTCACTAGGATTCACAGACAAAAAAAGGGAACAGCTACCAAATGAAATCTTATCAAAGGAGCAAGTAAAGCGATTTCTATACAAAACAAAAAAAAAAACACAAAAAAAGTCACCGAAGTTACACAGACTTAAAATGGTTTAAAATAGAATGGTCAAGAGGGAGAGGACTGGTAATTAAACACATTATAACATTCTAAGGGAGTTGAACCTATAATTTCAACCCAAAACATTAATTCAATAAGGCTACCGAATTAAAACTTAGTTTTAAGTCGGTAGCCTTGTTGAATTGATTTAATGTATTGCCTGATGATGGACGCAGAGAGTCCGAAACGTTGTATCGAATAAAAACACCTCCCAAGATGTTTTTTCATAACCCTGGTCCTACTGTATATATATATATATATATATATATATAATACTCTTTCATATTTTATTTAGTTACATTAATATGAGCAAAAACTTTTTTCAGTGAATGTTGGATATATTGGAATGGCTGCGAAGGCTATTACTCTTTTTTCCTATTTCAATAGTACGCCTTTATACCGCTTCCAATTATTTTCATGGTCAAACATTTTAGTTAAATATAACAGTTTTGATTGCTCTCGACAACCTGAAAACGATAGAGGAAATTAGTCAGTGCAGTTTTTATATATTTTCCCTATCTCTGTTACTCTCACAAATATATTTCTTTTATTACACTTGTGTCTTTGTTTTTTTTATTATCTTTATATTTTCATTTGGATATAAGGGAGGCACTACACAATACCACACTACCATAATAAATTTGCGGGTGCCCAACCCCGAAAGGGATTGAAATAGGGGAGCTATCCCCCCGCCAAAGGTGGCTTTCTAGGGCCTTTCCTAGCTGTTGCTGAGAGGATTGGGTTCTAGTCATGTGCTGGTCTATCAGAGAGAACTGAGTGATCTCTGCCATACCCATAGCTTACTCTGACTTTTCCTTTTACTTATATATTTTCTAGATCTCAAGTGACGGCGTCTCTTCCGTGGATTGACCTCGCAATCTACCAAGATTGGAAGCCAAAGCGTCACATTTTTCCTTTGCCCCTCAACTTTCTCTTCATAATTACTGAGGGGCACAGGGCCCGGGGTTGGGCTTTGGTTTCCCGAGCGTTTCTGCACCCTCCTCAGCTCCCCGCCTTGGAGTGGCTTCGGTCACCCAGGCTTTATTGTGGTCGGCAGGAAGGGTTCTGTGGGGGCGCTCGGTTATGGCCTTGGCCTTGCTCGGGGCCTTGGGGCTGTTCGGCCAGGCAGCTTGGGGAACAGCAACAACAACAACAACCATAATAAATATGATTATTGTTGTATTCATATTGAACAGCACATTTTTGGCATCTAATATCGGCTGGCATTAGATTATTTGATTCATATTAATTTTTTTTTTTTTTTTTTAAAGAGACAATGAACGGAGGAAGGAAAAACACAGAAAAAACAAAAAGGGCCATGTGCCTAAAGGCATCCTCCATTCATAAAATGTTTGTAACAACTGGATTTAAACATTTGTAGATTGTAAGTTTGTGGAAAGCAATTCGAGGGAAGTTAATTCCAAAGAGTAGTAGCTCTGGGGATAAATGAATTCTGATAAGCAGAAGTTCTGCATTGTGGAGGAGAAAGTGTAAATTCATGGGCGCTCTCAGCAGCCCTAGTTCTACGGGGAAAGATGTGGAGAGGAGGCACAATTGAAGCAAGTTCCTCGGAACAATTGCTGTGAAAATATCTGTAGAATAATGCAAGGGATGCAACGTTTCTTCGTATGGATAATGTACAAAGGAGTACAAAGGAAATCAAGCAACAACATATATAGTGACTCTTCTAGGTTGCTTGTCCTCCAAAACACTGAGGATCAAGTGTCCAAACAGTGGTTTAGAGTGGGTAAGGGAACATTGGAAAGGGAACTACTGCCCTGGAACTAATGTCCGTGGCAGGAAGTTAGTAGGGGACAGATGGGTTAGTAACTGAGGGGGGGATAAAATAAAGTTATTCATTTACAAACGCAGTCAGTCGTGGGTTTGATGCGAGATATTTGTCTAGGCAGAGTTTAAATGAATCAACGGTGATGCAGTCTATAACGCTTCGGGGAAGCCCATTCCACAAGTTGACAACTCGATTGAAGAAGAAATTCTTAGATTCATGTGAGTTAAAAGATTTACCAATAATTTTGCAACCGTTTCCCCGCGTGTAATTAGCTTGGTCGATAGTGAAGTACTTACTACAGTTCATATTGTCGATGCCTTTGATGATTTTGAACACTTGAATTAAGTCACCTCTTAATCTGCGCTGGGTTAAAGGAAATAGATTTAATTCTCTAAGACGCTCTTCGTATGGTTTGTTCTTTAGGCTAGGTATCATTTTGGTAACTCTACGTTGAACTCGTTCTAGCTTGTTTATATCTTTTTGGTAATAAGGGCACCAGGATTGAACGCAATATTCCAGAAGAGGGCGGACTAAGGAATTGTAAAGGGTTAGGATAACTTCTTTGGATTTATGCTCAAATGACCTGCCTATAAAGCCAATTATTTTGTTTGCCTTCTTAACAACTTCTGAACATTGTTGACTCGCTTTTAGGTTACTCGATATTGTTACTCCCAGATCGGTTTCTCTGTTTACATTCTTAAGCTGAGTGCCATTCATCGAATAGTTTGCTTTCTCATTTAGGTATGCGATATGTAGTACTTTACATTTATCCGCATTGAAACTCATTTGCCAAATTTGGGCCCAACATGACAATTTATCTAGATTGTGTTGCATATCGTCAACTTGTTCTTTTGAGAGTACGCTATTTGCAATTTTTGTATCGTCGGCAAATTTTGAGATTGTACAGGTGAGACCCTCATCTATGTCGTTGATGTAAATTAGAAAGATAATTGGTCCTAGTACCGATCCCTGGGGTACCCCGCTACTTACATTGGTCCATTTAGATGCCTTACCGTTTATGACTACTCTTTGCTTTCTGTAGCTAAGCCAATTTTCTACCCATTTCAACACACCGTCTTGTATTCCATGCGCTTTTAGTTTTAGCAGTAAACGTTTGTGGGGAACTTTGTCAAAGGCCTTTTGAAAATCAAGGTATATAATATATACAGCTTTACTCTCATCGTAGAGGTTGAGGATATCGTGGAAGAAGTCTAAGAGGTTTGTTAAACAGGAACGTTTTTTACGAAAGCCGTGTTGAGTATCTTTAAGTATGTTATTTTCCTCTAAATAATTTACAAGTCTGTCTCGTATGACCGTTTCTAGCATTTTACATACAACTGAGGTTAAGCTAATTGGACGATAGTTACTGGGTAGGGATTTGCTGCCTTTTTTTAATATCGGTGTTACGTTGGCTAGCTTCCACTGATCAGGCATAGTTCCAGACTGCAAGGATTTATTGAATAGTAATGTCAGTGGTTTGGAGAGCTCATCCTTAGCTTCCTTTAGAACTCTAGGCGAGATTGTATCAGGTCCAGGCGTTTTATTTACCTTGAGTTTATCTAAACAATTCAATACTTCTCGCTCTGTAACGGTGATATTGCTTAGAACATCCGAATTATCAATCTGAATCGGCGATGGTGTAGGGATATCACTGAGGTCGTCTGTTGTAAAAACTGATGCAAAGAAGGTATTGAGGGCATTACTCATTTGTACTTCGTCTTTAGTGTACTCTCCATTTTCATCGACTAACGGTCCAACAGTTGAAGTAACTACTTTTTTCTTTCTGATATAACTATAGAATTCTTTCGGGTTTGTTTTACTTTGATTCGCAATATGTAACTCTAAGGTCTTTTTACTTTGCTTAATTAACTTTTTGGCTTTGCGTCGTAGCTCTACAAATTTCACCCGTTCTTCGTCATTTTGTGAGGATTTTAATCTCTCATTAGCAAATTTTTTAGCAAGCAGGCAGTTTGAAATATCTTTATTCCACCATTTGGGCTTATTATTATGGCCTGGACGCCGTATTTTCGATGGTATGCAGTCTTGCACTGCTTTTAGGTAAATGGTTTCGAATAACTTCCAAGATGTATTTATGTCGTTATTGTTAATTAAAAAGCTCCAGTCAGTTTCTTTAAACATAGCTCTAAGTTTATGGAAGTTTGCTTTCTTGAAATTAGGGACTTTTTCGATGCTACTATTTGGTTCGTTACTAGTAAACTTTAAAGTGAAAGTTATCGTACGATGGTCGCTGTTACTGAATTCATCACCAACATTCAAATTCTCTATTAATTCTTCTTTTGTTGCAAGTACAATGTCAAGAACGTTATTACCACGGGTCGGTGTTCGAACAAATTGATAAAGCGAACTCTCTTGCAAGTTCGTATACAAGTCATGTCCGGAGTGTGAAGTAAGAGTATCGCCCCACTTGGTCACAGGTAAATTAAAGTCGCCAAAAATTACGGTATCTTGTGAGTTACTTACATCTGCAATTTGTTCGTAAATTTCTCGGTCAGTTTGCACTGATTGAGCTGGAGGTCTGTATATTAATGCAAGTATTATTTTTGTACCTTTATTATTCTTTATTAGCACAAAAGATGCGTCGACGTTCACAATTTGAGGTTTTGACAAGAGGGTAGGGTTAAGACTTTCTTTGATATAAAGTAAAACGCCACCTCCATTTCGATTTATTCGGGTTTTCTGAAACATTACATAACCGGGAAGTGAATACTCTGCTAAAAAGTCTCTATCTTCTGTATTGAGCCAAGATTCTGTTATGCCAATCACATCATAATTTTCTGTAAACACTAGCTCCTCTAAATCTGAAAATTTATTGCGTATGCTACGAGCGTTTGCATAGAAAACCTTTAAATTTGTTATTTTAGAACTCACGGAACGCTCTTTAATAATATTTTTGGTTCTTGTCGGATCTACATTTATGTTCATGGCTGTCCTCGGTCCTCGCTGTCTTCGGTCCTTATCGCTGGTGGTCCTCGGTTGCCTCTGTTTTTTTCTTGGACTGCTGCTTCTTCTCGGATGGCGTTTTTTGATCCATGGCTACGGACTGCTTCGTGTAGGAGACGACCCATGCGTGCTGAACCCACAGGGTTTAGATGAGTGCCATCCTTGCGGAACAGAGTAGGCTGGTTGTAGAAGTTGTCCCAGAGGTTGATGAATTCAACTTCTTCCCTCAGACACAAATATTTTAGTCGGCTATTTGTGCTGAAGGCCTTGTCGTAGAATTTGTCAGGTGCGTCGATCTTGGGGAGAATGCCTGAGATGATGATATTCCTTGACTTGTTTTTGTAGTGCTGGATCATCTTGCGATATTTCTCCATCAACTCTTCGGATCTGGTGCGCATGACGTCATTTGAACCAGCATGGATGACAAAAAGGGTATTTTCATTTGCATCCTGGTATTTTCATTTGCATCCTTGTAGGAAGGCCCTGTGTGATTGCAGGGTTATTGATTAATCTAATAGCTTTATTTTGAATTTTATCCAACTGCCTCAATGCAACCATCCACTTCCACCCCACAGAGGTGAACAGTAATCCATCTGAAAACGCACATGACTTTTATATATTACGGCCAACTGCTCGTCAGTGAAGAATTATCGAACTCTGTACAGGAGTCCCAGTTTTTTAGAGGCATTCTTAGCAATGCTTCTAACATAATGTGTCCAGCTCAAGTTAGTAGTTAATGTTACACCGAGAATGTCAATACTAGGGGAAGTGGGAATATTTACATCATTAACAAATATATGGGAGTCAGTGAGATTCTGTCGGTTAGAAAATTAAATATACTTGGTTTTCTGTGCATTAAAGGAAACTAGATTCTTTTGTCCCCATTCATTAATTCTAGAAAGGTCCTGGTTCAGAGAAATTGCAGTGTTTATTTTTGAATTTATACGATCGGGTTGGGTGAAAGAATTGGTAAATGTGAAGGAACTGTGGAGTGTTGAGTCATCTGCGTAGGAATGTATTGGATTATGAGTGGTAGATATGAGATCATTGATATGAATGAGGAACATAGTTGGGGCCAAAACTGATCCCTGGGGAAGACCAGCATTTATTGAGTGAAATTGAGAATAAAGGCCATCTACCAATACACGTATTTTTCTGTTATGAAGATAAGAAGAAATTAGTGGAACTAATGATGCTAGGCCGTAGTGTGACATCTTCGACAATAAGGATTGATGCCAGACTCTATCAAATGCCTTTGATATATTGTTTTATTACTTTCATAGTCGGTAGATTCACAAATTAATATATAATTAATATATAAGCTCGTATATGTAAGTCAACTATGCATGATTGTATTTAATAATGATGTTGATACAATGTTCCTCTACCTTTTGTGCACCACCTAACACGATATATTCAATCCCCCCCACCTCTCTCTCTCTCTCTCTCTCTCTCTCTCTCTCTCTCTCTCTCTCTCTCTCTCTCGTAGAATTTAGAATTAATTACTGGAATTCCTCTCCTCTTTCCTCCGACCAATTCCTGAACCCCTTCCTCCCTATCCTGCCAGCTGCCCTTGGTGAGTAAAGATAAGACAAGAGATAGGGAGAGAGAGAGAGAGAGAGAGAGAGAGAGAGAGAGAGAGAGAGAGAGAGAGAGAGAGAGAGAGAGAGAGAGAGAGAGAATCGAGTTCTTAATACATTCGGTAGTTCAGCTTAAGGGGAGACTGACTGTTTGTTTGGTCTATTAATTCATGTATTCATATTATTTTTTTTTTTTTTAATTTCCTCCCTAGACCTCCATCAAGCTTAGAAAAACAACCCCTAGACCCCCCTTCAAGATAAATTTGTACATTTTTCGGTAGAAAAATGTCTCGGCCGAAGGCTGGTTCCTCTTAAAATTGCAGGCTCGCTATCGCTCGCCAGGAAATAATCGACACCTAAATGGCACGAAAGGTCTTAAAATTGACAACGAAAATTCGGCGAAAGGTGTTAAAATCGCCAAACTAATGGGCCGAACGTCCTATAATCTCAAAATTAGTGGGGCTAAACATTAGGAAGAAGGGGGTCCATAAACACGGTCTTCCTCCCCTTAACAACCCTAGGCAAATCCCTCCAATTGCCTCGCACAGTCAGAAGGGAAACCAGGGTGAACTTACACCTCCTACCGAGATCACGGCAAGAGCCGAGAGGACATGAGAGCACTGCCGGGAATCCACAACTGAGCCACTCTTCCAGTATCTTCTCCAGTGCCCAACCACAGGCTCGCTATCGCTCGCCAGGAACATATCGACACCTAAATGACACGAACAGTTTTAATATTGACAAAGAAATGGGGCGAAAGGTCTTGAAATCGCCAAACTAATGGGCCGAACGTCTATTAAACTCATAACTAGTGGGGACAAACATGAGGGAGAAGGGGGGGAGGGGGAGAGGGGAGCAGAAAACCCGACCATTGCCCCGTAACGTGTCAGACGTTACCACTCCTATATCGAAGTAAGGATAAACAACTTCGTGTTGATCCAGAAAATAGACTTAATATTACCCACTACAATATCGTTTTAAGGGGACAGTGGTTATTGTCGTGTGTCTATATATTTATGATTAATTTATTTTGAGTTTCCTCGCTAGGCCTTCATCAAGCTTATAAAATGTTCCGGCCAAAGGCCGGTTTCTCTTAAAATTACCGGCTCGCTATCGCTCGCCAGGGAAAAATCTACACCTAAATGGCATGAAAGGTCTTTATTGATATAGAAATGGACGCAAGGTTTAAAAATCGACAAACTAATGGGCCAAACATCTTAAATCTGCAAACTAAAGGGACTAAACATGAGGGAGAAGGGTATCCAGAAATACCGACCGTCTCCCCTTAATCATTTTATTGCGTTCAACAAGGTGAATGGTTTCGGAAAATAGCCAACACTGGAACTGCAGGAGATAGTACAGCCGGTATCACACGAGAGCTGTTATAGTCAACATTCTATGACCAAAACATTTCTGGCAACCATTCTGGAATTTACTGCACTGGTATCGGATACTAGACTGATGGTAGATGAATTTACTGCACTGGTATCGGATACTAGACTGATGGTAGATGAATTTACTGCACTGGTATCGGATACTAGACTGATGGTAGATGAATTTACTGCACTGGTATCGGATACTAGACTGATGGTAGATGAATTTACTGCACTGGTATCAGATACTAGACTGATGGTAGATGAATTTACTGCACTGGTATCGGATACTAGACTGATGGTAGATGAATTTACTGCACTGCTATCGGATACTAGACTGATGGTAGATGAATTTAGGTGGCAGAGATGTTTTAACTGTTAACCTCATAAGCTGCCAGACCAGTGTTGAGGATAAATCTTAAAGGAAAAAGCGCTCGTGTGATTCTGGCTTAATTAACACATTTATCTATTTCTCGCTAGACCTCCATCAAGCTTAAAAAAAAAAAAACCTTGACTACCTTTCAAAATGAATTTGTAAATTTTTCGGTAGAACGAAGACCCGGCCGAAGGCCGGTTCCTCCTGAAATTACAAGCTCGCTATCGCTCGCCAGGAAACAATCGACACTTAAATTGTTCGAAAGGTCTTAATATTGACAAAGAAATGGGGCAAAAGGTCTCAAAATCGCCAAACTAATGGAACGTACGTCTTCAAATATCAAAACTAATGGGGTTAAACATGAGGGAGAAGGGGGACCAGAAAAACAACCCATATCCCCTTAAGTCATTTGGAATGCAAGTGGGTTCCTAAATGTAGACAGAAGCTCAGTTCAAACAGTTTAGAGGCTCACTAATAGATTGTGAGAATCATATTGTGAAGGCAAGTGTTGTGTATGACTGAATAACCTGGTACAACTGGTCCAGCATGGCTCTAGGATGGGACCATTACACATGAACGGTTATTACCATATCCACAGACTGGAGTGACCGTTTGGTGCTCGTTATGTATATATACTGTATATATATATATATATATATATATATATATATATATATATATATATATATATATATATATATCAGATCAGATGAAGTATTGAGGGATAAGCCTATACAACGGCACCTCGTATTTACATTCTACTTTTCCTATTTTTTTCTGAAGCGGGAGAAGGGGTGTTGGAGAGAGAGGAAGCTGTTGGAGTGGCTTTGTTATGTGTGTTTATTCTGTATACGTCGTCAGGATGTTCCCTGACTGGGTGCGAGCATGTGAAACATGCTAGGACGTACTACCACACCCACTAAATGTCCGCCGTGGCAGGGATTCGATCCCGGGTCTTGCAGATATATATATACAGTATATACATATATACATATAAAGGAGGAGCCGTTATTTTTCTTCTCTGAATAAACAGGAAGCAATTAGATGAAGGAGAAGGTGGACGAGCTATTGAGGAAGGAAGGGAGTGGGCGGAATGAGCACAAAGAACGGTATTTAATTTTAACCCCTTTTGTACCGGCGGCATCTTTTTTTGTTTGTATATTATGGCTATATTTAGATGGTTTTGTGCAGTTTAAGAAGGATATGTGGTGGTAAAAAGGGTTAAGTGAGATAGTTCCAAGCCTGTTCATTGCTTGAGGCCCGTTTGAAACTGAATACAAATTTCTAATAGTAGCCAAAATATACTTAAAAAGACGTCGTCGGAACGGAAGGGGTTAAGGTGTCTGGTTTGACTAACTTCCAAATGTTGGAGTCGTTTAAAGGGTTAGTGGTTAAGTTTTATCTATCTATGTATTTATTGGAGTCGTTTAAAGGGTTAGTGGTTAAGTTTGTATCTATCTATGTATTTATTGGAGTCGTTTAAAGGGTTAGTGGTTAAGTTTGTATCTATCTATGTATTTATTTATTCACTTTTTAGTTTCCTTGCCAGACTTCCATCAAGCTTAAAAATCTCCTACCAGACCCCCTTTTAAAATAATATTGTACAATTTTCGATAGACAAATTTCCCGGGTTTCTCTTACATTACAGGCATGCTATCGCTCTCCATAAAAGAATGATACCTAAATTACACGAACAATCTTAATATTGACTAACAAATGGCTTGAAAGGTCTTAAAATCGCTAAACTAATGGGCCGAACGTCTTATAATCCGAAAACTAATGGGGCTAAACGTGAGGAAGAAGGGGGACCAGAAAAAACGACCCATCTCCCCTTAAAGCTATCCCAGTCTTCAGAGAAAATTACTCATTATTGGCAAACTATAACAATCTAGACTAATGACATTATTTTCGAAGGAAATCACCGTTGTGTATAACATTGCGATACTTTAGAAAGCGCTTTGCAAACATTGTATGTTTTTGATGCTTGAGTTATAGGGTATGAGTTAAATATTGAATACACCAAATTAATATTATAGAATGGGGTGGGAAGTGGTAATGTTGATAGTACGGTGGTGCTAATAAGTCATCTTTCAGTTGGTATTGCTTTTGGCTCGCTTTGTGCCGTCTTAATGGCTGTCAGATGTTGAATAGGGTGGGTAAGTGTAGGAACATATTGATATATCTCACTCAAGAAGAAGAAATCGTGTGTAAATATTGCTGATACCAATTATTGATCAAAACATAATTGGTGCCGAGACATCACTTATTCGGCCGACTGTACATAAGTAAAATACAAAGGTTGGTGATGCCTACAGTATATGATGTGTGTGTGATAATTGTCTGCGTTGGGGGATCCACATATATATTCGCAGTATAACAATTCTGCTCTCCCCAGGCGTCTGTGAACCCACCTTCTTCTTACATAAAGAATAATACAAGCCCCCCCCCCCCCCCCAAGAAAAAATAATAATATATATATATATATATATACAGTATATACTGTATATATTATATATAATATATATATATATATATATATATATATATATATATATATATATATATATGGCTCGAACGTCCCTTGATTTTGGCCCTATCACTCTTGCAACTATGGGGGAGGCACTCGCTATAGGCAGTTCTGCCTTTTGCCTCCCTCAATCACATAGACAAAAAAAAATCTATATATAGTGTATATAGTGTTCTCAAAGTAGGCAGTGATGGCCGATGTCAACGAATTTTAAAGTGAATAGGCTTAGCAATTCTATTTCGATCACAGTAAAAGCTCTGTTTTTATACTGGAGGATTATATATATATATATATATATATATATATATATATATATATATATATATATATATATATATATATATATATAGAGAGAGAGAGGTGATTTTGCCCCGAGGGGCAAGTTTATTGAGCAGCACCCCTCATCCTGTGAGGTGACAACCACTGGTAAAGCGATACATACTGCTCAAAGTGCCATATTATTCTACTGAAACAACAGCATCGTCGTCTGGTTACATTCATATTTGTGTTCATAGATCAGGTAGGCATTATTCAGATGTGTTATTATAGTTTCCTCAATTGATTATCACATGTGCTGTATATACGAAGCTCATGATTATTAGCTTAAAAAAAAAATCTTGAGTCGTGAGTGAATTACTAATTGACTGGTTGTAAATAATAGCACTACAAAACTAGTGCAATCATTTGAGGAGACTGTTCGTATTCTTCATTACATCAATGGTTATTGAGGTCATAGTTAGCTGAATACATTGATTACATAAATAATGTGACTATTATTAACAACTACAGAAATTATTATGCAATAATAGTACCGGGTACTGCAAATATATTACAATAATATGAGGGACACTTCATAATCTTCATTACATAAACGGTTGTTGAGGTCATAGTTAGCTTTATACTTACATAGACTTACATAGATACACTGGCCACACAGACCTTACGATCCAAACGAGGTGGTCAGGACTTAATTCTAGTAGAGGGAGAGAGCGAGAGAGAGAGAGAGAGAGAGAGAGAGAGAGAGAGAGAGAGAGAGAGAGAGAGACAGAGACAGAGAGAGAGAGAGAGAGAGCGCGGGAGAGAAAGAGTATGTCTGTGTGTAAATGGAAATAGCGAAATAGTAAGCCCAAGATATGAACGAACACCTTGATTTCAGCTGACGTTAACATGAACACGTTGAACATAGTGTGTTCCTCTCTGGGTGATCTGATATAAATTGCATGGGATTATTCTGCGGATGAACATTTGGGGATTATCTGACAAACTACACAATAGCTCCATTAATGGTTGAATGACCGTGTTGGGAAATTCCTTAACTGCGACTGTTTTATGGATTTTTCGTTTTACATTATTCTGTCCGATATTATCAGCCATTTTTTTCACTATGTTGCTTTCTGTACTAGTAATAGCACTGTAATAATCCGATTGGAACTCAAAAAAGACAGTTGTCGGTTAGAATGACATTCGAGTAATGTAAGAGAAGAACTATGATTGTATCGAGAATGTTAACTAATATTTTGTACTAGATCCTATCTCTAATAATATTGCCACCTATCATAGTCAGTAGCTATATACTATTATACAGTATATACAATTATATATTTTGAGTTTTTAAGGATATATTTGGAATCGACACGTCATTGCGATTCGAATCGTATGTGGATATACAGTATATATTTTGAAAAAAATTGAGCCCACGAGGGCTCTTCTAAAATTTGGAAAACCAAAAATCAACCATAGACGAGGAATCTATGTATGTATTTAGCTCACATTTGTATCACACGTACTTTTTGACCCACTGAATCTATTGGTAGCATCATAATTGAAATCGGACCATTATTATAGGATTTTGAATTTGAGCTTGCCTCCCAAAAAGGCCAAAATGGGCCATTTTTTACATTAGAAACTCGTCTGTAGCCCAAACTATAGGGTCCAAATTTATTTTACCTTATGCCATTCGATTTCCCTCGAACTACATATTCCATAATATGTGGTTGCATATTTAAATTTCGACTAGTCATTCAGTAATATTCGGACAAAATTTCGCCCAAAATTTTGGCCGAAAATTATGCCGAAATTTGGGCCAAGATTAGGGCCAAAATTTCGGAACAAATTTCGGTCAAATTTTCAACCAAAAATTTGGTCTAAATTTCGGCCAAAATTTCGACCAATATTTCAGACAAATTTTGGAAAAAAAATTGGCCGAAATTTGGCTGAAAATTTGGCCAAAGTTTTGGCCAAAAATTTTGTTCAAAATTTTTGCCATAATTTTGGCCGAAATTTGTATCCAAAATTTTTGCCAAAGTTTCAGACAAAACTTTGGCCGTTTCGGCCAGAGTTTCTACTAAAGTTTCAACCAAAGTTTCAGCCAAAAGTTCGGACAACATTTTGGCCGAAACTTTGGCCAAATTTTTTTCTGAAACTTTGGCGTAAATTTCAGCAAAAATTTCTGACATTTTTTTAGAATATATTTACAAAATGTACCAACATTTTGGACAAAACTTTGGCCTAAATTTTGGCTAAAATTTTGGCCAAGATTTCGGCCAAAACTTTGTTCCGAAATTTTGGCCGAAACTTTGGCCAAAACTTTGGTAAAAATTTTGGCCAAAATTTCGGCCAGAAATTGTTGCCAAAATTTCAGCCAAAATATTTGTCATATCAGATTTTTTACTGGGGTTGATTGGATAAATTACTCGACTGGAGAAAGTAAAGTCAGAGTACACATGCACAAAAGTCGTAAAGGATAAATATAATACAGAGTACACACATGAGTTTTCTTATTAATAATAATTTGATACAAAGATAGAAATAAGAACATAAGAACATAAGAAAATGGGAGTCTTCAGAAAGCCGATTGGCCTAAGCAAGGCAGATCCCTATCCCACACAACCCCAATTACAAAGCCCAATTATAGGCTCAACACTCTAATACCCTGAGGATCATCTTACCAAACCGGTTAGAGATTAACGCAGGATTACGGGGGTCTGCAGAGCGCTGATTGGCCCAACCCGGCTGATCCCCCTTCACACCCAACCCTTCTCGTCCATATGCTTATCCAATTTTTTCTTAAAGCTCCCTATCGTTCTTGATCCCACTATATCACTTGGTAGCCTATTCCACCCATCTACAACTCTGTTACCAAACCAATATTTGCCTATATCTTTTCTGAAACGAAATTTATCTAATTTGAAACCATTGGTACGAGTTCTTTCGCTATCACTGAGCTTTAGTACATTTGTCATGTCCCCTTTGTTAATCCCACTAACCCACTTGAACACCTCTATCATATCCCCTCTAACTCTGCGTCTCTCTAACGAATGTAAACCTAATTTCTTCAACCTTTCTTCATACGGAAAATTTCTAATATTATGGATCATTTTTGTCATTCTACGCTGAATTCTCTCCAATGAATCTATGTCCATTCTGTAGTAAGGACACCAAAATTGGACAGCATAATCCATATGGGGTCTCACTAATGACAAGTAAAGTTTTAAGATAACATCAGCAGTTCTGTTACTCACACTCCTAGAGATGAACCCGAGAATCCTGTTTGCCTTATTACGAACGCTTATACACTGTTTTCTAGGCTTCAAATCATTGCTAACAAACACACCTAGATCTTTCTCGCAGTCTGAATTTTCTAATTCTAAATTAGCTAGTTTATATTTAACATTTGTTTGCATCTTCCCTATCTTTAATACCTTGCATTGTCAATGTTAAACTTCATCTGCCAATTTACTGACCATTCATGTAAGGTATCTAGATCCCTTTGGAGGCACTCTATATCGCTATCTGAATCAATTGATCTCCCCATTTTAGTATCGTCTGCGAATTACTTATCCTACTAGTTATACCTAAATCTAGGTAATTTATGTATATAAGAAACAACAGGGGACCTAATACCGATCCCTTGGGGACACCACTTTTGACTGCTCCCCACTCTGACTTGGTACCATTTATGCTGACTCTCTGTTTCCTACCAATTAGCCATGACCTAATCCATCCCAACAACGACCCTCCTATTCTATGTGCCTCAACCTTTCTCATCAATCTCTCATGAGGGACTCTGTCGAAAGCTTTACTGAAATCTAAATATATAATATCATATGACTTGTCACTATCTACTGCTTCATATACCTCTGAGAAAAAGCTAAGCAAATTAGTAAGGCAAGAACGTCCCTGAGTGAATCCATGCTGAGAAGAATTTATTAAGTTAAATTTTACTAAGTGGCTTCTAATTTTCCTAGCAATAATGGACTCTAGCAACTTTCCTATGATTGATGTGAGACTAATGGGACGGTAATTGGATGCTATCGATTTATCACCTTTTTTGAAGATCGGAACTACATTTGCAAGCTTCCAAGCTTCTGGAACTAAACCTGTTTCTAATGACTTGTTAAATATAAATGCTAATGGGCTACTTAACTCATCTCTGCATTCTTTTAATACTCTAGCATATACCTCGTCAGGACCAGGCGATTTTTGAGGTTTCAGTCTGTCAATTTCCTTAAGCATTTCTACTTATACTAACTGTACTTAACATATTTTCTATACTATCACTATATACCATATTGACTTCTGGAATCTGTGCCAAATTTGCATTAGTGAAAACGGAAAGAAACTGACTATTTAATGTACTGCACATTTCTAAATCATTTTCTGTTATTTCTCCTATTGAAGTTTTTAGGGGGCCTATTACATCTCTAACTTTAGATTTATATAGTTGGTAAAAAGCTTTAGGGTTATTTTTTGAGTCACTGGCTATCCTTATTTCATAATTTCTTTTTGCTTTCCTGATTTCCTTTTTGACCTGTCTTGATAGAGTCTGATAGTATATATGTAAATGATTTTCACCTTTCTTTATTTTTCGATATATTCCTTTCTTTTTTCCTATAAGATCTATTAGCTTGTTAGTCATCCATTTTGGTTGGTTCTGCGTCGATCTAAATCTTCTTTTAGGGATATATTTATTTTGAGCATTGTGGAGTGAAGCAATAAACTGGTTATATGTAGGTGGCAAGTTTAACTCTGGCATATCCTGACTTAATTGCTTAACAATAGGGTCCACCCTTAAGTCTCTTCTTAGCCCACCATAATCGGCTTTTCTGAAATCTGGGATAAGTGTCGTATTCTCTTTAGCATTCCCTGTCCATTGTATATTAAAATAAATAGATTTATGATCGCTATTTCCTAGGTGGTCACCAATCTCTACATTATTTATCATGTGTTCATTGTTACTGAAAACTAAATCAAGAATATTAATACCTCTAGTCGGCGTATCTATGAATTGAAATAAAAAACTATCTTGTACTACCTCAATAAACTCTACTGAATCGGAGTCGCCTATTTGGTGCTGCCAATCAATGTTCGGAAAATTAAAATCCCCCATAATGCACACATTGCTAAACCTTGATGCTATTTTAATTTCCTCCCATAACGATTTTCCGCCATATCTACTCATATTAGGCGGTCTATATATAACTCCAATAACTATGGTCTCACTACCTTCGTTAACCTCTACCCAAACACTTTCATTATCATTATTTAGTCTAATACCTGATTTAATACAGCTTTTTAATGTACTCCTGACAAACACTGCTATACCCCCGCCCCTCCTACTTGTTCGGTCATATTTAAACAAACTATATCCTGGAATATCAAATTCTGCTAAAAAATGCCTAGATTCTGTATTAATCCACGTTTCAGTTAGCGCTATTATGTCTATATTTTCTGTGCTAACGAGTGCTCTAAGTTCGTTCATTTTGTTACATAAACTCCTACAATTTGTATAATATACCCTCAACCTATTACTTTCATTTGCAACTAATTTTCTATTTTGTTTAGCTAACTTATTATTTCCTGTTGAACTACTAGCTCTAGACGGAAATTCTACTCTATCAGTATTCTCATCTTTACTATCAGTTACATAAGAACATAAGAAAATGGGAGTCTGCAGAAAGCCGATTGGCCTAAGCAAGGCAGATCCCTGTCCCACACAACCCCAATTACAAAGCCCAATTATAGGCTCAACACTCTAATACCCTTAGGATCATCTTACCAAACCGGTTAGAGATTAACGCAGGATTACGGGGGTCTGCAGAGCGCTGATTGGCCCAACCCGGCTGATCCCCCTTCACACCCAACCCTTCTCGTCCATATGCTTATCCAATTTTTTCTTAAAGCTCCCTATCGTTCTTGATCCCACTATATCACTTGGTAGCCTATTCCACCCATCTACAACTCTGTTACCAAACCAATATTTGCCTATATCTTTTCTGAAACGAAATTTATCTAATTTGAAACCATTGGTCCGAGTTCTTTCGCTATCACTGAGCTTTAGTACATTTGTCATGTCCCCTTTGTTAATCCCACTAACCAACTTGAACACCTCTATCATATCCCCTCTAACTCTGCGTCTCTCTAACGAATGTAAACCTAATTTCTTCAACCTTTCTTCATACGGAAAATTTCTAATACACAGTTACATGTGTAGTGTTATCGATACTACTATTACACATCACTATATCCGCACTATCTTGAATGATTATTTCTATTTTACTCACTGGTTTGTCACATGAAGTACCTGCTCCATATGGAGACACTATTTTACTTACACACCCAGGTTTTTTTAACGAAACCCCGCAACAATCTTGTCGAGTGAGCTGGCCAAGGTCGAAACTCCTAGTCGAGAGAGATGTACTCCATCCTGGGCATACAGTTCATCCTTACCATAAAAGAGGGACCAGTTATCCAGGAATGGAATAGTATTTGCCTTGCAGTACTTCTCCAGCCGGCTATTTACACCAATAGCCCTGGAGGACCATTCCTTCCTTACCCCTCTTCTAGGCAGGATACTGTTTACCACAGGAACTCCACCTTTTTCCTTGATCCTCTCCAACATTTCCTGATACATGGAGAGCAACTCCTCAGTCCTGCATCTCCATATGTCGTTGCTCCCTGCGTTGAGGAAGATGATGGGGTCCTCCCCACTCACTTCCATGACAGCATCTATCTTCTCAGCCACCCTCCCGACTCCGGCACCAGGCACGCAGACAACTTTACCAACCTGAGTGTTTGTTGCCCTGCCAAGGTATCTAACCAATGAATCACCGACAATGAAAACAGACTTAGCTTTTTCCTTTTGTCGGCGTGTAGCAGTTGTTGCAGCAACAGCAGCAGACTCCCCCCCTCCCCTCTCACTGCCTCGATGATCGCCACTTCATCGCCATCACTCTCATCAGCCAAGGTGCTGAAGTTGTTGTGGGTCTTGACTGGCTGCCTTTTCAGCTTGCAGGCCGTTGCACTATTTGATACCACTTTCCAAGGGGCTTCACGATCCCTGGGAACACTTCCGGTAGCCTCACACTTCTTCTCCGCCATAGCTAGTCTCAAGGCCAAATTTTCATCTTTGAGACACTGAATCTCCTGCTCCACACTCTCCAGTCTTTCTTGCAAAGCAAGACAAAGCTGGAGAGTATGGGAGGAGACAGCAGACTCATCAACAACAGCCATCACTATGAAAGTTCACTAAGGGTAAACCGGTACACTAGCGGTCACTGGAGACGTCCGCACTAGTCAAGGGTCAGAGGGCAACTGCAACTTACAAATACATGTAAGATATATAATACACTGTTTACATGGAAAACAAACACAATAATAATTATAACGCCAAGCACGGACGAGGATCCACAACGAACTTAGAGAATCCACTACCACTTCTATTCTAACACTGGATAGAGTCTTGAGGTAACATTAATACTGTTGATCTAGTTGTTTGTTTCTAAGTCCTTTCATCTGTCTTCGTCGGGCTGCTTAGGTGGTCCTCCCGTGTGGTCAATGGAGTGGGATTTACAGAGGGACTATTTGGTTTGGGGCCTTTAATAGTTGTTCCTTATGTCATGACACAGGGGGCGTACTATTGGATTAACGCGAGCATGAGTAAGGACATGTCCCGCACTATGGTTGCTCGACTATCCTGACCACTATAATAATCAGTGATGAAGTTCTGTTTCGGTACTCTTGGATGTGGGGTCTCTAATGAACAGACGGTCAAGTCATGACAGAGTAACTATTCATCAGACGAACGTGTTGAAGAAGTGTGACCATGGCCGTACTATCTTTCCCAACTGTCTTTGACCTTTATAAGAGTGTTCAAAGAACCATGATGATTAGATTTTTAGGCCTTTTTACAAGCATATGATCTCAACTATGGCTTTGGCACATATGATGTAAGGACTTTATATGCAGAGTGCCATTTAAGTGACATTGTCTCGCAAAGCCCTGACTATTGCAGCGGTCTTGCCATGGCAAAGACTTCTCCAAGAGTGTTGAATTGATATTAAGAGTGTTTTAGGGACATGTCCTTATTTCCACTTTTAATGTCAAAACTGAAAGCCTAGAAGAGATCGAATGTACCTCGAGCACTATGGTGTGAGAGACAATATAGTTCTTAAATAAGGAAATGAACTCTCAGACAATTTGGTATACAGCCATGGCATGTACACTCAAGTGAAAGAGAGGGTAATTCTTGGACTCAAACCTCGCATGCAAGTCTACTCGAGCCCTTAGAATTGCTGACTCTACCCTGGGCAAGTCGGGATTGTCATGACTTGTGATGCGATGTCCCAGGTACAGTGGTTGAGGGTCAGAAAGTCACAGGTACGGGGGGCGGATTAAGGGGGTTAGAGGTAGACCCCTTAGAAGTTTCCGCCATGATGAGGGAGGAGCTGCGCGGAAGAGCGGCGCATCTGGAGAGGAGATATCTGGGGCCTTTTATGTTTTGGGAAGTCTTCCTGCTCTGCCTACCTTTTTCGGGACCCGGAATTGGTGATGGTGACACGTATATTTTTTTCCGGGCGTGGGCGGCAGAGTGGACGTGATGGCGGCGACTCGAGCATATCGGTTGATGGGTTGATGTTTAGTGGGGGTGGTGGGGAGACGGCCATGTTGTTGGTTCTCCTTTCTTTCATTCTTTGGGTTGGTCCTGTCTTCTTTCTTTCCCCGGGACTTGTTCTGGTTCTCCTCCTTCTTTTTTTCATTTTTTGTTTTGGTCCTATCTTCTTTCTTTCTCCAGGACATGTTCTGGTTCTTTCTTTTCTTCTTTCTTCTTATTTGTTATTGGTTTGTCCTCCGTTGTGGTTTCCCTTTTCGTTTCCGTTTTCATCTTCTGTCCCTTACTTCCCCGACTCGACTCGGTAACTTGTTTTTTTTTAACTCTGTTACTTTAATATTGGCCAAAATTTCGGCCAAGATTTCGGCCAAAATTTCAGCTCAAATTATTGCCAAAATATTTGCCAAAATGTTGAAACTTTGGCCGATATTTTTGTTGAAATATTGGCCGAAATTTTGGCCGATTTTTAGGTCAAAATTTCGGGCAAAATGTCAAAAACATTTTGGCCAATCTATCGGCCAAAGTTCTGCTGAAAGTTTGGCCGAAATTTTGCCCGAAATTTTACCTGAAATATTTTGAAGTTTTGGCCGAAATTTTGCCGTAATTTCGTCCAAAATTTTTGCCAAAACTTCCTAAAGATTTCGGCAAAGATTTCGGCCAAAATTTCCAAAATATTTCAGCCAAATTTGTGTCCAAATATATTACTAAAATTTGGCCGAAATTGGCCAAAATGTCTTTCGGCCAAAACGTTTCAAATTAATTCGGCCAAAATTTCGGTTGAATTATTTTCTTTTCAGGGAGACGATCCATGTGCCCAAATAGTTGTATTTGGTGCTCCTGGATCAAAATTACAATAGGTTTTTATTCAGATTCACTCAGTACTTGTGCCTCAATCTCGTAAGGCTATACTTTGTGAAATTATAATTATTTTCTTTTGTTTAGTAAATTATGATCACTATATTACGGCTATACTTTGCTATAATATCTTTATTTACTTTAGTTTAGTAACATATGATCGCTATATTACGGATATACTTTACTGTATTATAATATATATTTTGTTTTGTTTAGTATTTATGATCACTACATTACAGCCGTCAAGGACACACATTCATCATCTATCTAAAATTAATATTCTGCGCCATGAGCCAGAAGGACATACAGTGTATATATAATTAATGAGGCCGTGGAATTTGCAAAGTAGCCCCACACTGTCAGCCATTGTTGTTCCCTTGGTGTTGAATATTCCCCCGGTGCTATTGTTGTCCTGACCATTGTGGTGTTAAGTCAGCCGCCATGTTGTTGTCTTTGTCTCATGCCACGCTCCCTTCCACTTCCTTATTCAATGTTCATATTTACATGTATGTGTCTTCTTATGCTGTTGCTATGTGTACTATTTCTATATACACAATATTAGTAAGATTAATAAGTTCATTTTAGCCCGTACAGTACCGGTGACGATTTTATTCAGCATAGGAAAGACGTCTACCCATTACAAGGCTAAAGAATATCTCAATTAGTCCTTTTAGCTACCATTTATCCTTCCTAAGCTACATAAAATCGTCTAAATGTAGCTAAAATCAAATATAAATGAAGTCGCCGGTAGAGAAGGGTATAAGGTAGTTCAAATAATAAAAGGATACCCGGTATCGATTTCCAGCTATAACGTGGTAAGATGTATCGTATTGTATACACATTTTCTCTAAGGATTTATTTTCACGAAATCTTTGCTAAGGCCAATATACTCTCTCTCTCTCTCTCTCTCTCCCACGTGGAGGAAATAAGTGCACGGCTCACCAAGCTAGAAGAACGATCTAGCAACATCTCCAACGTCACAACCGAATCAATACCGAATGAAAAATGTCTCTTTATTGAACGCCGGATCTCTCTACTGGAGGAAAAAATGGCTCAAGAAAGGGAAACAGTGAACGACAGTGCCCCGGGAATTAAGTCGCCCAACCAGTCCACCATAGATAAAAAAACAAAAATCGCTAATTCTAGCAGACATCAACCTCAAAGATATTACAGTGTCAGACCTAAACTAAAATTGCGCTATTAATGCATAATCCACGGATGCCTATTCGACGCAATGGAAAGTAGATCCCCTACAGTAGTTATAGACAATTTAAGTGCTCTCGTAAGTGAACTGAAAAGCAAAAACGAGAGCATGAACATAATATGTGTTTGCCACCTCGCACCCTGCCTACAATCTGACACACTCCAGGCAAAAATAAATTAACTCAACGAACACATACAGAATTGGGCCAGTGACAATGGCATTGCTACCATAAATCCGGATCTCTCCTTCAAGCTAGCAACAGGGGAAATGTACGAGGCCCGTTTTACCGATCATGGGGAGTACCAGGGCTCTCTCTTAAACAGGACTGGAGCTGTTAGGGTACTTGAGGCAATAGCCAAACAACACCCAACCTTCAATGAGAGTCTAAATCGGGCTCAAATTAAAAATAACTCCAACAAAGACTGGCCTCTTGTTGATCTTTTGTATAGAGCAGTACCTCACTTCACCTGGCCCAAATAACCCTCACCTGCACCACCCCCACCCATGCCCTCCACACCTCGATCACCCTCCACCCCCACCCACCAATCTAGCTTTCCTCTTCTCTGTCAATGCAATGTATGTAATTGTTTATACTAGCATTATAAGGACGGGCAGTTCAATATTGACTACAAACATGTAACAGGGTTCGTCTCTAGGCAAACATTCTCCAATACATATTGTATATATTGTAACAAGAATAACCACTATTGGTGGAAATAAACTTATTATTATTATTATTATTATTATTATCATTATTATGGCCACCCCTTCGGGGATCGCGGCGTCAGGCAATAGATAGATAGATAGATAATTATTATTATTATTACTCTCTCTCTCTCTCTCTTTGGTTTCCTCCTAGTCCTACCATACCCACACCAGTAATAAAAACAACCCGCCATCTCATAATATTGTCCTAAGAAGCTTGTCTTTGTTGGAGCAGCAGAAATGAAAGATAAGATTTTTTTTTTTTGCTGGATCCCTTTCATAGGCCTATGCCAGCGTAGAGTGTGTTGTGAACCTCTGCGATAATGGACGTGCCAAGTATAAAGGAAGAGGGATTGTGAAAATGTTGTGCGAGTGTGTGTGTGTGTGTGTGTACTGTATCTATCATACGTGTGTGTGTGTGTGTGTGTTTTTTGTTTTGGGTGTGTTGGTCTTGGTGGTGCCCGGTGTGAACAGTGATCCCGCACTCCTCTATTTTCTTCAATATCGTCGAAAGTAGTGAAGTTACGGTACGCTGACTTTAACTAGATAAACATGGATAAACCCAGCAGTTGTGAAGCTGTCTAGAACGAATTCAGGTCAGTGATTATTGAAATATTAGCTAAAACATGATACCCTATCCTGCCGTCTCGCCCTGACAGTCAGCACCATCTGCCGGTTACCAAACTAACTATCATTTACACAACTACCATTACCGGTACTCTCATCGCTATTTTAGAAATGTAAGTGACTTGCATGTGTACAGTTGCGGAAAAGAGTTTCTACACCCCATTTGATACTTCCTTACCCTACCCCCTACCCATATGCTATAGTAGTGTAAGTCTATATGAATGAATGGGTCTTCGTTCTGTAACGAGGGACGTGAGTGGTGATAACTTTGCTAGATGTAGTAATAGTTTTCTGTACAGCTTTTAATACAATTACATTATTGTATGAATCGTTACGGTTATCATTAAATGTATGGTGTATGCTGAAGCAAACTAGTTAAAAGTATATAACTTCAGAAGAAGAATTTAATTTTTAGCATTATATAATGCTAAACATGTGCAGGCAGTAGCCATCGTACATCAGCCAACCTTATTAAACCAACGTGGAGTCCGACGAGTTTGATTTGCTTCATAAATCATTGTGCAAGAGATTCGAAATGTCCATGAATCATCTGTAAACCTGGAGTCATGCACGACACGACACGCATACTTTGTTAAATGGATGGTTAGCGTAATGCAAAATAATAAGCCAAAATACAAGTTACAGTCCATTTTCATCAAAATTATCAGAGACGGATTATGCAAAGTGGTCGATAGGTGAGACCCATCGTAGAGCAAGGAAATAATCTGATAATTATACTAAAATTGTAATACAATTTGTATAAATCTATCCGACATGACACGTTTAACAAAGGAATGGAAAGGAAAACAAGCAGCAACTGATTTAATGATTCTTTCGAGGCTGCTTGTAAAAATAAAAAGGTAAATCTACAGTTATACTACCACTATTTTTTTAATATTTTCCTTTCGAAACTGAATCTTTTTTAGTCTTATCATATTCAGAAATCCCTACTGATGTTCGAATTGTGGGAGTCTGGGGAAAGCAGCCCCAAGTTAAGTTAGGTTGTTATGTTAGATTAATGCTTCCATTGAAAATGAGAGTCGGCGAGGTAGACACTCGAGGACCGCGGCGGACGCCGCGTAACGTAAAAAAAAAAACAATCACCCGCCTCCTCTGATGACAATATTGTCATAACCTAACCATAGACTACAGTAGATCTGGGCTGGACACGAAAATGGAACCTTGCAGTAAGGTACCCAAAATCGGAAAACGAACCCCCAAGCTCGAACCTCAAAACTGTGAAAATATCAAATTTTCGCGGTTTCGAGGTTCGACCTTGGGGGTTCGTTCTCCGATGTTGGGTCCCTTACTGCAAAGTTACATTTTCGTGTTCAGTCCATGTATATACTGTATATATATATATATATCCTGAACAGAGATATAGAGATAAATATTTAGTCATTGTATAGTGGAGGAGAATTTACTGAAGAAAATATTATATGAGGGGGAAAGAATTACTCCTTCCAAGTCTATTCCATTTATCTCTCCCTTCTCGTATTAAAGTTCGTCGTGATGCAATTGTATCTTCTTTCTATGCTCTATTTTCACTGTTTCATTAACCCATGGATTGCGAAGGTCCTCTCAGAAGTCACGGTATATATACATGTGTAAACAAAAAAATACATGCCAGTGCCAGGAAATGTCTGCAATTTGGGTGACAAAAAGAAAGTATACGAACATCTTTCCATACCACATCCTTCACTCCTTCCCTCGCCCCCCCCCCCCCCCCCTTTATACCCCAACCCCTCTCCCTCCCTCAACTATTACTTTTATTGTTCACATGTTCTAGCAGTTCATGGGTTTAGAGAAGTTTTTTTTCTGTCCCCCTCCCCCCTTCTCCCACACGCCACCCGCCACTCGCCCGCCGGCTTTAGCATCGCCAACAGCTCCGTATCGCCACTGAGAAAACTCGATCATAATTTGAGTATTTCATATTCCAATTCCCTTTATTCATTGCATGAACAGTAGTTAAGTGCTTGTTTAACCTCCACATAGTTCTGTAGTTGCCGTGCATGTTATTTTATTGCTTTTCTGACTGATAAACATTGTTGTTTACATTTGTTATCCTAGCTTGTAGCAGACGATGCACGCGCACCTCTAATCGACCTAGCTTTGTATTTTCTTATTAACTCTAGTAGTTATCGTATTCAGTATCCTACTGTAGCTATATATCTGTAATATTAGTTGTTGCTTGCATGATCTTGTACTGTAGTAACCTTTGACTGATAACTTTGTTTATCTAAATATAATCCTGCTTGACTAGCCTACAGTGACACCAGCGCCATCTGTTGATACAGTATATTAACCCCTTGTGTGCAGTTACACTTTATTTTTATATAATATCTATTTGGTGAATTGTATATTTAGTTACATATTCTATTATATATATATATATATTTGTTTTGCTTTTTTAGGTAGGTTATCACCCCTGGTAGCCTACTTCTGCATATTTCAAACTTTTTTGTTTTTGGTTATTTTTGTTTTAGGTTAGTCTAGGCTATCATCCCTGGTGGCCTATTTCTGCGTACGGTACTTCAATTTTTAAATTTTCAGTTAGGCTATCACCGCTGGTGGCCTATTTCTGCGTACCGGTATTTCATAATTTTTGTTTTCGGTTAGTCTAGGCTATCATCCCTGGTGGCCTATTTCTGCGTACTTCAATTTTTAAATTTTCAGTTAGGCTATCACCGCTGGTGGCCTATTTCTGCGTACCAGTATTTCATAATTTTTGTTTTCGGTTATTTTTGTTTTCGGTTAGTCTAGGCTATCACCGCTGATGGCCTATTTCTGCGTACTGGTATTTCATAATTTTTGTTTTCGGTTATTTTTGTTTTCGGTTAGTCTAGGCTATCATCCCTGGTGGCCTATTTCTGCGTACTTCAATTTTTAAATTTTCAGTTAAGCTATCACCGCTGGTGGCCTATTTCTGCGTACCGGTAGTTCAAAATTTTTGTTTTCGGTTAGGATAGGCTATAACCCCTGGTGGCCTATTTCTGTTTAAATAAACATAAAATTGTTTTCGGTTCGGCTATCACTGCGTATTCAAATTAAATTTTGTTTTGTTTTAATTTTTGGTTAGGCTATCACCGCTGATAACCTATTTGTGTGTATTTCAACATTTTTGTTTTCGGTTAGGCCTATTTAAGTAAGTGAAGCGACCTGAAGGGAGTGAAGTGTTTTTAAAGTGAGTTTAGTGTTTTTAAAGTGAATTAAGTGTTTTTAAGTGAGTGAAGTGAACTGAAGAAAGTGATCGTCACCATGCCTCGTGCCTGTACGAACTGCGCCGGTAGGTTTGGTGCTTCCATGTTTGCTCCTGCCGATCCACAAGTCTGCCGACTCTGCCAGCAACGAGAGAATTTGACAGCAAAATTGGATGAAGCCCTCAACAAGATCAACGCCCTCACCAGGAAGCTGGAATCACTCCAAGAGTTTGTAACACTCAACGTTGGAGTATCACTAACTCAAATTGTTTCAACTCCAGCATCCACCACCGCCCCAACGTCATCTGCCAACAATCCAACACCTGCAGTAGACACTGCAGCAGATGCTTCTGACGAACCTGAGCCGACATCAAACCAGGACAGCCGCCCTGTTCACCTTAGTCTCTCCCCCACTCCTCGTGCAAGAAGCCTGCTAGTACGAACAGTACCAACCCCTCGCCCCCGTTCTAACCACTCCTCTCCCCGACCTGTACGTAGAGTCCCGCCACCACAGGTTTCCGGATTTACACCAGTGAGGAACGGTGCACGGCCAACGCAGAAAAGGTCTCATCTACCAGTCACAATGTCAAACAGATTTGAGATATTGGTAGAGATGGAAGACGAACCAGAAGAGACCAGGCTCGTTGGGGATTCCATCCTACGAGGACAGGTCGAAGAGTTCTGCGACAGAGTCCCAAATCAACGAAAAAGATTTTGCATCCCAGGAGCTGGACTGGACGACATTGTGGAAGCCTTCGAAGATACCACAAAGGATGCAAATGAAAATACCCTTTTTGTCATCCATGCTGGTTCAAATGACGTCATGCGCACCAGATCCGAAGAGTTGATGGAGAAATATCGCAAGATGATCCAGCACTACAAAAACAAGTCAAGGAATATCATCATCTCAGGCATTCTCACCAAGATCGACGCACCTGACAAATTCTACGACAAGGCCTTCAGCACAAATAGCCGACTAAAACATTTGTGTCTGAGGGAAGAAGTTGAATTCATCAACCTCTGGGACAACTTCTACAACCAGCCTACTCTGTTCCGCAAGGATGGCACTCATCTAAACCCTGTGGGTTCAGCACGCATGGGTCGTCTCCTACACGAAGCAGTCCGCAGCCATGGATCAAAAAACGCCATCCGAGAAGAAGCAGCAGTGACATAAATCATCCAACGCCAAGAAAAAAACAGAGGCAACCGAGGACCACCAGCGATAAGGACCGAGACAGCGAGGACCGAGGACAGCCATGAACATAAATGTAGATCCGACAAGAACCAAAAATATTATTAAAGCGCGTTCCGTGAGTTCTAAAATAACAAATTTAAAGGTTTTCTATGCAAACGCTCGTAGCATACGCAATAAATTTTCAGATTTAGAGGAGCTAGTGTTTACAGAAAATTATGATGTGATTGGCATAACAGAATCTTGGCTCAATACAGAAGATAGAGACTTTTAGCAGAGTATTCACTTCCCGGTTATGTAATGTTTGAGAAAAGCCGAATTAATCGAAATGGAGGTGGCGTTTTACTTTATATCAAAGAAAGTCTTAACCCTACCCTCTTGTCAAAACCTCAAATTGTGAACGTCGACGCATCTTTTGTGCTAATAAAGAATAATAAAGGTACCAAAATAATACTTGCATTAATATACAGACCTCCAGCTCAATCAGTGCAAACTGACCGAGAAATTTACGAACAAATTGCAGATGTAAGTAACTCACAAGATACCGTAATTTTTGGTGACTTTAATTTACCTGTGACCAAGTGGGGCGATACTCTTACTTCACACTCCGGACATGACTTGTATACGAACTTGCAAGAGAGTTCGCTTTATCAATTTGTTGGAACGCCGACCCGTGGTAATAACGTTCTTGACATTGTACTTGCAACAAAAGAAGAATTAATAGAGAATTTGAATGTTGGTGATGAATTCAGTAACAGCGACCATCATACGATAACTTTCACTTTAAAGTTTACTAGTAACGAACCAAATAGTAGCATCGAAAAAGTCCCTAATTTCAAGAAAGCAAACTTCCATAAACTTAGAGCTATGTTTAAAGAAACTGACTGGAGCTTTTTAATTCACAATAACGACATAAATACATCTTGGAAGTTATTCGAAGCCACTTACCTAAAAGCAGTGCAAGACTGCATACCATCAAAAACTCGGCGTCCAGGCCATAATAATAAGCCCAAATGGTGGAATAAAGATATTTCAAACTGCCTGCTTGCTAAAAAATTTGCTAATGATAGATTACAATCCTCACAAAATGACGAAGAACGGCTGAAATTTGTAGAGCTACGACGCAAAGCCAAAAAGTTAATTAAGCAAAGTAAAAAGACCTTAGAGTTACATATTGCGAATCAAAGTAAAACAAACCCGAAAGAATTCTATAGTTATATCAGAAAGAAAAAAGTAGTTACTTCAACTGTTGGACCGTTAGTCGATGAAAATGGAGAATACACCAAAGACGAAGAACAAATGAGTAATGCCCTCAATACCTTCTTTGCATCAGTTTTTACAACAGAAGACCTCAGTGATATCCCTACACCATCGCCGATTCAGATTGATAATTCAGATGTTTTAAGCAATATCACCGTTACAGAGAGAGAAGTATTGAATTGTTTAGATAAACTCAAGGTAAATAAAACGCCTGGACCTGATACAATCTCGCCTAGAGTTCTAAAGGAAGCTAAGGATGAGCTCTCTAAACCACTGACATTACTATTCAATAAATCCTTGCAGTCTGGAACTATGCCCGATCAGTGGAAGCTAGCCAACGTAACACCGATATTCAAAAAAGGCAGCAAATCCCTATCCAGTAACTATCGTCCAATTAGCTTAACCTCAGTTGTATGTAAAATGCTAGAAACGGTCATACGAGACAGACTCGTAAATCACTTAGAGGAAAATAACATACTTAAAGATACTCAACACGGCTTTCGTAAAAAACGTTCCTGTTTAACAAACCTCTTAGACTTCTTCCACGATATCCTCAACCTCTACGATGAGAGTAAAGCTGTAGATATTATATACCTTGATTTTCAAAAGGCCTTTGACAAAGTTCCCCACAAACGTTTACTGCTAAAACTAAAAGCGCATGGAATACAAGACGGTGTGTTGAAATGGATAGAAAATTGGCTCAGCGACAGAAAGCAAAGAGTAGTCATAAACGGTAAGGCATCAAAATGGACCAATGTAAGTAGCGGGGTACCCCAGGGATCGGTACTAGGACCAATTCTCTTTCTAATTTACATCAACGACATAGATGAGGGTCTCACCTGTACAATCTCAAAATTTGCTGACGATACAAAAATTGCAAATAGCGTACTCTCAAAAGAACAAGTTGACGATATGCAACACAATCTAGATAAATTGTCATGTTGGGCCCAAATTTGGCAAATGAGTTTCAATGCGGATAAATGTAAAGTATTGACTATCGGATACCTAAATGAGAAAGCAAACTATTCGATGAATGGCACTCAGCTTAAGAATGTAAACAGAGAAACCGATCTGGGAGTAACAATATCGAGTAACCTAAAACCGAGTCAACAATGTTCAGAAGTTGTTAAGAAGGCAAACAAAATAATTGGCTTTATAGGCAGGTCATTTGAGCATAAATCCAAAGAAGTTATCCTAACCCTTTACAATTCCTTAGTCCGCCCTCTTCTGGAATACTGCGTTCAATCCTGGTGCCCTTACTACCAAAAAGATATAAACAAGCTAGAACGAGTTCAACGTAGAGTTACCAAAATGATACCTAGCCTAAAGAACAAACCATACGAAGAGCGTCTTAGAGAATTAAATCTATTTCCTTTAACCCAGCGCAGATTAAGAGGCGACTTAATTCAAGTGTTCAAAATCATCAAAGGCATCGACAATATGAACTGTAGTAAGTACTTCACTATCGACCAATCTAATTACACGCGGGGAAACGGTTGCAAAATTATTGGTAAATCTTTTAACTCGCACGAATCTAAGAATTTCTTCTTCAATCGAGTTGTCAACTTGTGGAATGGGCTTCCCCGAAACGTTATAGACTGCATCACCGTTGATTCATTTAAACTCCGCCTAGACAAATATCTCGCATCAAACCCGCGACTGACTGCGTTTGTAAATGAATAACTTTATTTTATCCCCCCCTCAGTTACTAACCCATCTGTCCCCTACTAACTTCCTAATCCTGCCACGGACATTAGTTCCAGGGCAGTAATTCCCTTTCCAATGTTCCCTTACCCACTCTAAACCACTGTTTGGACACTTGATCCTCAGTGTTTTGGAGGACAAGCAACCTAGAAGGGTCACTGGATCTGTTGTTGCTTGATTTCCTTTGTACTCCTTTGTACATGATTAACCCTGATATTTTAGAGAATTTAAGACGTTCGCCCTATTAGTTTAGCGATTTTAAGACTATAATTCACCTCAATATTGCCTTTCTCTCATCACTATATCTATCACCAACATTACCACCAAGATTAACCAAACCATTGCATTTCACTCACCTAACATTACCCTCTATCAATACCACAAATGTCTCACCACTATATCTATCACCACCACCACCACCACCAATAATTCACCACACTAATACATTTATCTCTCCACCACCTCTATCACCACCACCAATAATTCACCACACTATTACATTTATATCTCCACCACCTCTATCACCACCACCACCACCAATAAATCATCACCTATTGCATTTATATTTCCACCACCTTTATCACCACCATCACCAATATATCACCACCTATTGCATTTATCTCACCACCACCACCACCAATATATCACCACCTATTGCATTTATCTCACCACCACCACCACCAATAAATCACCACCTATTGCATTTATCTCACCACCACCTATATCACCACCATCATCATTATCCATCACACTATTGCATTTGTCTCACCTATCAATACCACAAATGTGTCACCACCATCATAACTCGCCATTCTACTACCCTTCACTCACCACCACCACGTACCACCATCACCACTACTACCATAATTCACCACACTATAGCATTTCACTCCCAACAATACCTATGGACCATTGCCAGGCGACGTGTGACGGGAGACTTATTAAAATTCAACCAGTTTTTACAATATGAACAGTGAGGCGTATGGCTCTCGTTTCCACCACTCTGCACACTTTACTCGTCAGACCAGAAATAGAGCAATCATTTATGTTTTGCTTTTCTGTTTGGCAGCCTGTCTAACTGTCTGATTGGGTGTTTGTCTGAATGTTCGTTTATGTGTTATATTTTCCTAGTCTACTGTCTGATTGGGTGTTTGTCTGAATGTTCGTTTATGCACTGTTATATTTTCCTAGTCTACTGTCTCTTTGGTGACTGGGAATTTGTCTGAATGTTCGGCTATGTGTATTATTTTCCTAGTCTACCAGTTAGTAATTTACCCGGGAATATACAGTATACAGTATAATGTACTGTACATGGTTAATGTGTTACGGAGTCGCAAATTAACCCGTTCAGTACCAGTGTCGTCCTTTTAACTTTATTCTGGCTACTAGTAGACGATTTTATTCAGTTTAAATAGTATTAGCAGGCTTCAAACATTCTAAATATAAACACATCCAAATACATCAAGGTGGGCTATGGATGTATGTATATACGAGAAGGTGGAAGGGTATCTGGGAGGGCTTTGATTGTATACAGAGTGGAGGTCCAGAGGCTGACAAAAAGGGAGGTCATTGGGATTGTATAAGAGAGAAAGTTTGAAATGGGTGAGCATTGAAAGGGGTCAGATTTTGGAGGAGATTGAGAGCGATGGAGTGGGAGGCAAACTTAGAAGGTGAGTTAGAAAGGGATGAAATTATTAATTCATTTAGGCTAGTGGGAGGAGGAGGTTGAGAGAGGAACATTTAGGGGGGAGATTTTACATTAATTGAGTGGGAGGGGGCGGTTAAGTGGAATGATAATTTAGGTCACATCGATATACTTATAACACCAGATACTATTACCCATCTCTTTGCTCAAGGGAGATGGTAACCATCTGCTTGCATCTCAGGAAAAAATACATTCACCAACCTGAGCAAGAGTCGATCCTTGGTCTGGTGGGTATTAGGTGAGAACATTACCATTGATCTACCCGCGCTGCTGAAGGCACATGACCTGGAAGATAAAAAGGAGAAGGGGATTGTAGTGTACAGTAGGCCAAATAAGGGATGCCGCGGCACCAAGTATATTTTGATCAATAATTGGTATCAGCAATATCTAAACTTGATATATTAGTTTCGAGTGAGGCATAGAAACATGTTCCTACACTTTCCCACCCTACTGAACATCTGACAGACATTAATACAGTACACAACGAACAAAACGTAATGACAGCTGAGACATGACTTATTACATAGATTTACAGGCATAGTGGCTGTTGTTTTGGTCTATGTATTCAGTTATTCAAATAATTGTATGTTTCTTCGTTAGACCTCCATCACACTTAATCTCCCCTTAAACTAGACTAAGCTAAGTTGAGGGATTTTGTGTTGCCAGACTTACAACCTGCCCCATCACCCGAAGATGAAAACAAAAAATATTACCTTCCACTTCTGATAAGTGGAAAAAATAAAGGAGAGGGAGTAAGAACATATTTCTGCAGATAGAGAGCATGCGTTTGCGTGTGTGTGTGTGTGTTTGTAGGTTGTGTCCGATCAGATTAGGTTTGGGTTGAAATGGGCTAGGTAAAGTTAGGCGATGATGAGAGTCCAGACTTTTCTGAAAATATTTTTGCACGAAAAAAAATGTGCACGAAAAGACTGTGTATGAAAAAACTGCACGAAAACACTGTGCACTAAAATCGTGGACGCGAGCATACCGGAAACCAAAGGTCAAGGAAGGAAGTACAGGTCAGAAATTTTGGTCCACATTTTTTTCGAGTAGTGAGCAGCTGGAAATTTTGGGTGTGCAACTTTAGAACAAACGTGAAAATTCCTTCCACGCAGCGCCATTTGGTATTCTAGATTGTAAGGTTGGTAGGTTCCAAAGTAGCCATGTAAAGCAAAGGGAGTTAAACAAAAATAAGTTCCTCAGCATAGAATACCAGTATTTATTAAATGGATTTGGTATTGCATGAAAAACCGAAATTACAGACGTTTGTGGAACGTTTTTCGTTGCAGCATGATGCAGACATGCATTCTTTATTTTGGGATATACCTCGGTATTTTTATCTTTAGCATATAATACACGTAATAATTAAACGTGATTATTTTAGGGCTTTGACCGTAAACATATATATACAATAATTTTTAATTTCAGAAGTATGATAACAAGTCGCTGTAGTACTTTGGAATCAATATTTATATGTATTGTTCGTATATGGTTTCGTAGCATAATGTTATATTCCTCGTGTAATCACTACAAGGAACTACCTTTATTCAGTACCGTATATAGCGATTTTTTTTCAGACGTGTAATACCCAGGTGCGGCTATTGATGCATTTTCAAATAAGTTATTCGTATTACTTTTTGTACATCTAATTATTGGCTCTTTTGCTTAGAAAAGTTTAGATCGAACTACTTTTAAAGTTTACATTCACATAAAGAAAATCTTTCAAGAAGTCAGCACTTCATTACAAATTCATGGCCAATGTCTGGAAACGATGGTTTTCTCCTGTGGGTAGGGTCGCTGAGGTATGTTCCTCTTTTGTGTTACCGGTACTGTATATGTTAGGGAGGCGGTGGACCAAGGGCTGGGGGGACACAGTAATTGGGTCTGCATTAACAATGGGGAGATGTATGGAGGAGGAAGAGAACAGGCCAAGTAAATGGGAGAATACAGCGGTATAAATATGCAAAATATGAAAACATACATCATTAATACAAATTGTTAAAATACCGCTGTGTATTTGGTCGCTGAAGATATCAATTAAAGTAATCTAAAAACAGTATATAAAGTGGAAAAGAAAAAAGCTGAATTTGTCAGAAAACAAATATTTACAATTGTTGTAATTACATGGAAATGCTCCTTTTGTATATAAATTACTATCCAGTTCATGGATTATCGTATTAATTCTGTATATACTATTCCCATACACACGCTTAGTCTTTCCTTTCTTTCATTTACCTCTCTGCCCATAGGCCTAATTGTTAACCAGTGGTACGTACAGCCATATTCTTGATCAAATGGGAAGGATGTTGCCTGTCTCCTATCAAATGATGACCAAGGAAATACTTTCCAATATATAGATGAAATTGCACTATGGTAACGAATATACAATATATTAATCGGAAAATTATTTTATTCGTACAACGTAAAACTTTCAATTTTAAACAGAGTAGCTAATTTGTGGACACATTTGCAAAAATATGTCGTACCCTACACTCTCTCACTGTCCAAGTTTCAAAAGTCAGTCATAGACATACAGTATATCTTTACTCTAATTACCGACTCACTGGATTATTTCTCGAATAATAGATTTGTTATCCATCTTTCCCATCAGATGACCTAGTGACACTCTTTATGATATTAATCAACATATAGTCCTCCCCCTACAGTTACTTGTTTTGCTTATCATAAGTTCTGCCCTACATGCATAGCCAAACATTTCAGTTAGTACCATGATTATTGAAAATTATCATATTCGTGTAAGGTACCGGTAAGTAATTCATGTTCAAATATCTTTAAAGTCAACTTTACAAAATTGACTGGTTAGTCATTGGGATTCTAATTTGCTCAACACTCAGCTCTGAGGCTTGAAGGGACTGGCTTAATAATCCAGAAGGGTTGAATGCCTCTGAATTCATAATTTACCTACCTCTGAGGCTAAAACACTACCGACCTAGCCATCCAGTTTATCATGTGTTTTGTTTACTCACAGCCCTGCCATCTAGCGGGGAGGTGATACATCAAGGCCAGGCCCTTGTGATTAACCTTCCAACACCCTTTCACCATTAATCTTTTCCCTCTACCTCCCTAAAACACTCAGTCTCTCACACTCTCTCTCTCCGTCTCAATAACATCGTCCAACACTGACCCATAAATAACCTGCCAGCAGCGAAGATTCAGCTTATAACTGAACATGTAGAAGTGTCTTAAAACAATTATTGTTGGACATTATATCTAATTAACAAAGGATAATCCTGCTTCGCATTATTAATTTCAATTAAAGGAAGATGGGCGTATTTATTTGCTTATTGATTTATCATTTTATTATGTTATATTTTCCTTCCTAGACCTCCATCAAGCTGTAAAAAACACCCCTTAAAAGATAAATTTGTACATTTGTTGGTAGAACAATGTCCCGGCTGAAGGCCAGTTACTCTTAAAATTACAGGCTCGCTATCGCTCGCCAGGAAATAATCGACACCTAAATGGCACAAAAGGTCTAAATATTGACAAAGAAATGTGGCGTAAAGTCTTAAAATCGGCAAACTAATGGGCGAAATGTCTTAAAATCTAAAAACAATGGAGCTAAAGACGAGGAAGAAAGGGGACTAGAAAAATTAACCATCTCCCCTTAATTAAATGATGTATAAAGCCAACTGATGTTATATATATATATATATTTTGTTTTTCTATGTGATTGAGGGAGGCAAAAGGCATAACTGCCTATAGCGAGTGCCTCCCCCATAGTTGAAAGAGTGACAGGGCCAAAATCAAGGGACGTTCGAGCCAAAATGCCTGGACACACGGAGTTTGAAGCAATTTAAGTCATAGGAAGCGGGAAAAACTGATTCTGGGAGAGAGTTCCAGAGCTCAGCTGTTGAGTAGAAGAAAGTTTTAAAGTAACGTTTCACTCTTGGGTTGGAGAGTTGCACAGAGTAGGGGTGGGATTGAGTTGCAAGACGGGTACCACGTGCCCTACGTAAAGGAGATATACCTTTCACATTTGACTGATTAAATTGTTGGTCAGCAAATATAACTCATTTTATTGTGTATACAGATTGGGAGACAGGCAGAGGGTCGCAACTGGGTAATGTGATATGTGGGAGTTCTTGGGGAAGGTTTAGGATAGCATGAAGAGAAGAGTTACTATTATTAGTTTTGTCTTACAGCTAACCTAGAATATTGTATGTAATATCTTACCTAATCTGATAGTTAATTTATAATATGTAGGTTATTCATATTATAGCAGTTGATTTTATTTATCTTATAAATAGTCTGGGATAGTCGCTATTTTTAGCTGGCCTTTATATTTGACCTATTTGTACCCAGTCGGGGGATACCTCGACGACGTATGCAAACTAATAACACACATAACAAAGCCACTCTAACAGCTTCTACTCTCCTCAACACCCTTTCTCTCCTCTCAGCACTCTACGAAAAGGAGATACGAGGTACCGTTGTAAAGGCTTATCCCTCAATGCCTTCACCTGACCCTGACCACGTACTTCACCCACGAGTCATTTCACTTTCAATAATTTTGTCAACACTCGTCCACATTTTGAAGTCCTTTTATTAGCTTTGGTTTATATTAGAGTAGGGAAAGTTGTCTGTACAGTAGGACAATGAATACAAGATTAGATGTGATTATTCCCGAAGTATTAATAGTGCTTTATTACCTAGACACCCTTTTAATCAGCTGGGTGTCTAGGTAATAAAGCACTCAGTTCCGTGGATTGACCTTCCTTCTGCCAACCTAGAGGTTGGCAGACTGGGAGCCAAAGCGTCACATTTTTCCTTTGCCATTCAACTTTCCCTTCATAATTGATGAGGGGCACAGGGCCTGGGGTGGGGCTTTGGTGTCCCGGGCGTTTCCGCACCCTCCTCAGCTCCCCGCCTAGGAGTTGCTTCGGTCACCTGAGCTTTATTAGTGGTAAGCAGGGAGGGTTCTGTGGGGGTGTTCGGTTATGGCCTTGGCCTTGCTTGGAACCTTGGGGCTACTCGGCTAGACAGCCTGGGGAACAGCAACAACAACAGCAACCTAGACACCCATTAAACAAAGGTAGACAACAAAATATAATAGTTTCAACTGTCCATTTGGTCTGATGAAGCTAAACGAAGATACAAAGTGTTGTTGCTTTATTATAAATATTGTTTCGAAGTGTGATACTGTAATATTATTTCTTCGAAAGAGAACACGTGTATGTGTGTGTGTGTGTGTGTTTTCGAGCAACTGTGTGTGTTCAATCTTAGTGTTAAGTTTACTGCATTAATCAAGCACGTTCGCAATAAAGCAAAGAAACACCGCTTCGTCTCGCTTTTATCCATTACTTTCCTGTCTTCCTTCCCCTATTTCATTCTTTCTTTTTCCTTCCTTTCTTCCTTTACCCAACTTTCCTTCCTTCCTTCCTTCTTTCCTTCCCACCAATCTGATCTGGATAATAGGGAACATAAATCAGACACGAGGATATTGTGAGGGTGGTGAAAATACTGTATATAAAGGTATGAGGAGATTTGGTGAGATGGCGAATGATGGGAGTAATATGTGTTCCAGATATATTATATTTATGGTTTATATGAAAGAGAGAGAGAGAGAGAGTTTGCCCTGGGATATATCATATGCAGTCAGATAAATACACGTGACAGTCAATAACTATTTATTACCTCTGTTATGCTCTCTCTCTCTCTCTCTCTCTCTCTCTCTCTCTCTCTCTCTCTCTCTCTCTCTCTCTCTCTCTCTCTCTCTCTCTCTCTCTCTCTCTCTCTCTCTCTCTCTCTCTCTCTCTCTCTCTCTCTCTCTCTCTTACTAGCTGGCTGTATATCTCCTTGTCTTGTCTGTGTTTGATGGTGTAATGGTTAGAGCATGTAAGTTCTATGACCTATGTGATATCCTAGGTTCGAATCCTGGGAGAATCACATGCTTTAATTAATTTTAATTTGAGTGTTATTTATGTGAAGAACGATTGTTAACAAATTATTATCTTCTTTTTCTTGTTCTTTCATTTCCTCTTGCCTTCTTGTGCTCTTCATTTATTCTCGGCTACTCTTCACTGGTCTGCTCTTCGCTTCTCTCTTCTCTTTATATAGTGATTATTTTATATGCATTAATTACATTTCTTTCCTACTTAGTGTGTATGTATGTGTGTGTGGGTGGGTGTGTGTGTGTGTGGGTGGGTGGGTGGGTGTGTGTGTGTGTGTGTGTGTGTGTGTGTGTGTGTGTGTGTGTTCACTTGTTCACTTGTGTGTGTGTTGTTACGATCCAGGTTCTCAAAGACACAGGGCTCTTCAACATTGGACTAGATAATGGCAAAAAGCAACAACGGTAACACTAGATCCAACCCCTGCCTTAAACACTGGAAAACAAAACACCATTACCGCCCTGAGTCGCGCCTGGACAACGAGGTATCCTATGACTCGGTAACTGGTGCACACACACTAGGCTGACGCTCGATGAAACAGCCTATTCTCAAACAGTAAAAGATTACTCGATTATGTTACACAAAGAAAAGATAGTTAACGTAATTAATTAACGTTACGGTAGATACTCAAATAACTGGCACTCCTGTATTAAAGAAAGTGCAATGCTAGTCCTGCAACATCAACTGGAAACTTCTGAAATAAGTCTGATGCTGGGAAGATGTTCGTAAAGAATCTTGAACAATTATAATGCAGAATACGGGTCACAATAAATGCTAGGACATATAGTAATAATAGGCAGGCGAATAATAAAGACTGCGCAAAGGTAGTAATGCTCGACAACTAAAGAAATGCTTTGTGACACAACGCAACAGCCTACTCGGGTTGTGCAACTCAACAACAACCTCGGCTCAAAAGTGCAGTGAATAATAATGTTGCATACATATAATAATGGGGCTTATCTCTAACCAGTGTCTGCTCAGTTAATAAACTCTAGCTGGGGTATCAAGGCAGGGCAACAATGGGCGAGCATGCGGCTCGTAGCCTAACGTTGTCCAAGGGTGGTATAATGAAGATTACGTTATATGACGGGGATTCTCTCTTGATAAATCTAGGTCTCTAGTACCTAGCTCTATCCTGGCGATCCCTCAGAAGTCAACACAAAGAGGCAGCACTATGTTGTGAGGGATAGGCTATGGCCCTCTCACACCACAGCGCTGTGCTCGCAAAGTAAACCAACCCGAAGACAACTTAGGCTCCCACAGTACCTGTCGATGTCGTGCAGAGCTTAGCTAACACTGCACACATCAGAGACAACGACACAGTAACCTTACCCCTAGTCTAGCTTTAGATAACCAAGAAGAATCACTCAACACCTTGCAAGGGAGTCATATACCGGTCTACAACCTTCCCGAGAGAGGACACATACGGAAAAGTCCGTCTCTCTAAACCTCAATAAAGCATAATACCTCCTTAACCTAATACATGGAAATATCTGAGAGCTTCGCGTACAATACAACTGGTCGACGGTGAACGTCTATGCTGAAACCAGAAGGGATGTTGAGTTTAATAAAGATTAGAGAATGAGAAAGGAGAAGTCGAGAGAGAGAGATAGTATGTAAAGTAGCGAGTATGGGGGACAGAATTGCAAAGGATGTAGGCAATACGCGTGTCAGGCAAGCTCTGAGCTGGTAAAAAACACGAGGCAGCGACGGGAAGGGACTAGTTGACCACCCGGCCGCCAACGCCGTCAGCGCCCAAGCGAGCCGTGTCATAGCTCACCACGCTGCTGGGTGTACTCCTTCACACTCTCTCGCTCGCCTCCCACACAAGCAACATTTATATATTATAGCGAATATAAAATATAAGGTGCGGCCACAGACCAAAACAAAGACCACTTTTAGACTGTCTGTGGCAACACGACACTAATGAAATAAAGCAGATCATTCTAGGACAACTGTAGCCTATCCCCCCATCCTGGCGAGCGCTAGCGAGCTGTAATGCCCCACGCAACCATTCTGCTAACGCCGGGAGGCATCACAGTGTGTGTGTGTGTGTGTGTTTACCTACCTGCTTATCCTGGCGTACCTGGTCTAATTAACGTTGGTGTCTCTATTTGGGTTGTTCCTTATTGTCTTTGTTTCAGATGATTAAGTTAGTCATTCTGTGTACCTTGTTGTAGCCTTATGTCTGTGATTGTCCAACCTGCTCTCTGTGTGCGTGTGTGTGTATGTGTGTGTCTTTTTTTTCTTTTCTATGTAAGTGAGGGAGACAAAAGGCAGAACTGCATGTAGCGAGGGCCTCCCCCATAGTTGAAAGAGTGACAGGGCCAAAATCAAGGAACGTTCGAGCCAAAATGCCTGGACGCATGGAGTTTGAAGCAATTTAAGCCATAGGATGAGGGAAAGACTGATTCTGGGAGAGAGTTCCATAGCTCAGCTATTGAATAGAAGAAAGTCTGAGAGAAACGTTTCACTCTTGGTTTGGAGAGTTGCACAGAGTAGAGGTGGGACTGTGTTGCAAGACGGGTGCTACGTGCTCTACAAAGAGAGGGTGGAATACACTGAGAGAGCTCTGAGGATCACTGATTATTGTAGTAGCGATAGAATAGCGAGATAGACGCAACATTGCGGCAAAGAGAGAGAGTTTGCAGAGAGTTGGTGAGGGAGCGTGAATTAATAATAAAAAAGGCCTTCCTTTCTACTTTGTCTAGGAGTGCAGTGTGAGAGGATCCTCCCCACGCAAATGAACAATACTCAATACAAGGATGCACTGTGCCTCTGTACAGAGCAAAAAGCTGTGCAGGGGTAAAGAACCCCTTGAGGTGGTTGAGTACACCCAACTTATGGGAGGCTACTTTAGCAAGACTGGTAATATGGTCCTTCCAGGTGAGAGCAGAAGAAAAAGAGACCCCAAGAATATTGAGAGAAGATGAAGGATTGATTTTTGTATTGTTGAAGAATAAGGGATAGTCCGCTGGGAGTTCCGGACGGGTAGATAGATGGAGAAATTGGGTTTTGGAAGCATTAAAGGCAACAAGGTTTCCTCTGCCCCAATTGGAAATAGTAGTTAGATAAGAAGATAAGTGTTCTATGGCTTCATTACGTTTGTCTTTGAGGGATTGCTGGCTGGGGCATTCTGGAAAATTAATTGAGTAGTGTAAGGTAGAGTTGTCTGTGTATGAATGGATGGGACTGGAGGTACAGATGAGAGGATAATTTATGAAAATTAGAAAGAAAATAGGAGATAGAACAGAACCCTGAGGAACACCGGAGTTGATAGGCTGAGGAAGTGAGCGATGGTCGTCCACAACCGCAGCTATGGGACGGCCGGAAAGGAAATTAGAGACAAAGGCACAGATGGAGGTATAGAAACTGAAGGAGGGTAGTTTAGAAAATTAAAGATTTGTGCCAGATTCTATCGAAGGCCTTTGATATGTCTAGCGCAAGTCCCGAAAGGAGGATAACCAAGAGTTAGTAAGATATGAAAGAAGATCACCAGTAGAGCGACCCATACTGGCGATCTGAGAGTAGATTATGAGAAGAGAAATGCTAAAGAAATTTGGAAGCAAGAGTAGTTTAAAAAACTTTAGAGATAGAAGAGATGAGAGCAATTGGACGGTAGTTGGAGGGTTGAGAGCGGTCACCCTTCTTTGGGACAGGTTGAATGAGAGCAAACTTCCAGCATGAAGGGGTGACGTTAGAGGAGAGACAGAGACAAAAGAGTTGGCCTAGGCAGGGGTTCAGCACGGAAGCACAATTTTTTAGTACAACAGGAGGAACACCGTCCGGACCGTTCTCCTTCTTAGTATTAAGCCCAAAGAGGGTAGAAAGTACATCTTTAGAAGAGATTAGGATATTAGGCATAAGCAGGAGAGAGGGGGGTGGAGAGTGAAGGAATAGCACCGGAATCATCTAAGGTGGAGTTTCTAGCAAAAGTTTGAGTGAAGAGTTCAGGTTTGTCAGAGGAAGAAGTGATGGTTGTGCCATCAGAGTGGAAAAGGGGAGGGAAAGACGAGGAAGAAAAATTGTTGGAGAGGTTTATGGCTAGATGCCAGAAAGCTTGGGAAGAGCTAGAGTTGAATAGTTCATTGCATTTATTATTGATGAAAGAGTGCTCGGCAAGTAGAAGAACAGATTTGGCTTGATTCCGGGCAGAAGCATAGGAAGAATGAGATTCTTGAGTTTTAAGGCGTCGGTACTGTTTGAATGCTTCCTCCTGTGAGCAAACCAAGATTTTTTTGCATTAGACTGAGAGAAAGAAAATGGAATGTATGCTTTTATGCCAGATAGGATTACCTCGGTAATGAGTTCAGCACTCTCCGAGGATCCCCGGCCACGGAAGCAGAAATAATTCCATGGGAAATCAAAGAAGTACTGCCAGCTGAGAGCCTCTCAGTTGGCAGCGCCAATGTGCCACAAGCGCC
>CM064508.1:32381001-32666508 GCA_032716605.1 Paralithodes platypus
TGGGAGTCGTATGGTAGTATATTATGGGAGTCGTATGGTAGTATATTATGGGAGTCGTATGGTAGTATATTATGGGAGTCGTATGGTAGTATATTATGGGAGTCGTATGGTAGTATATTATGGGAGTCGTATGGTAGTATATTATGGGAGTCGTATGGTAGTATATTATGGGAGTCGTATGGTAGTATATTATGGGAGTCGTATGGTAGTATATTATGGGAGTCGTATGGTAGTATATTATGGGAGTCGTATGGTAGTATATTATGGGAGTCGTATGGTAGTATATTATGGGAGTCGTATGGTAGTATTATGGGAGTCGTATGGTAGTATATTATGGGAGTCGTATGGTAGTATATTATGGGAGTCGTATGGTAGTATATTATGGGAGTCGTATGGTAGTATATTATGGGAGTCGTATGGTAGTATATTATGGGAGTCGTATGGTAGTATATTATGGGAGTCGTATGGTAGTATATTATGGGAGTCGTATGGTAGTATATTATGGGAGTCGTATGGTAGTATATTATGGGAGTCGTATGGTAGTATATTATGGGAGTCGTATGGTAGTATATTATGGGAGTCGTATGGTAGTATATTATGGGAGTCGTATGGTAGTATATTATGGGAGTCGTATGGTAGTATATTATGGGAGTCGTATGGTAGTATATTATGGGAGTCGTATGGTAGTATATTATGGGAGTCGTATGGTAGTATATTATGGGAGTCGTATGGTAGTATATTATGGGGGTCTTCTGGTAGTATATTATGCGAGTCGTATGGTAGTATATTATGGGAGTCGTATGGTAGTAGTATATTATGGGAGTCGTATGGTAGTATATTATGGGAGTCGTATGGTAGTATATTATGGGAGTCGTATGGTAGTATATTATGGGAGTCGTATGGTAGTATATTATGGGAGTCGTATGGTAGTATATTATGGGAGTCGTATGGTAGTATATTATGGGAGTCGTATGGTAGTATATTATGGGAGTCGTATGGTAGTATATTATGGGAGTCGTATGGTAGTATATTATGGGAGTCGTATGGTAGTATATTATGGGAGTCGTATGGTAGTATATTATGGGAGTCGTATGGTAGTATATTATGGGAGTCGTATGGTAGTATATTATGGGAGTCGTATGGTAGTATATTATGGGAGTCGTATGGTAGTATATTATGGGAGTCGTATGGTAGTATATTATGGGAGTCGTATGGTAGTATATTATGGGAGTCGTATGGTAGTATATTATGGGAGTCGTATGGTAGTATATTATGGGAGTCGTATGGTAGTATATTATGGGAGTCGTATGGTAGTATATTATGGGAGTCGTATGGTAGTATATTATGGGAGTCGTCGTATGGTAGTATATTATGGGAGTCGTATGGTAGTATATTATGGGAGTCGTATGGTAGTATATTATGGGAGTCGTATGGTAGTATATTATGGGAGTCGTATGGTAGTATATTATGGGAGTCGTATGGTAGTATATTATGGGAGTCGTATGGTAGTATATTATGGGAGTCGTATGGTAGTATATTATGGGAGTCGTATGGTAGTATATTATAGGTGTGGTATGGTAGTATATTATGGGAGTCGTATGGTAGTATATTATGGGAGTCGTATGGTAGTATATTATGGGAGTCGTATGGTAGTATATTATGGGAGTCGTATGGTAGTATATTATGGGAGTCGTATGGTAGTATATTATGGGAGTCGTATGGTAGTATATTATGGGAGTCGTATGGTAGTATATTATGGGAGTCGTATGGTAGTATATTATGGGAGTCGTATGGTAGTATATTATGGGAGTCGTATGGTAGTATATTATGGGAGTCGTATGGTAGTATATTATGGGAGTCGTATGGTAGTATATTATGGGAGTCGTATGGTAGTATATTATGGGAGTCGTATGGTAGTATATTATGGGAGTCGTATGGTAGTATATTATGGGAGTCGTATGGTAGTATATTATGGGAGTCGTATGGTAGTATATTATGGGAGTCGTATGGTAGTATATTATGGGAGTCGTATGGTAGTATATTATGGGAGTCGTATGGTAGTATATTATGGGAGTCGTATGGTAGTATATTATGGGAGTCGTATGGTAGTATATTATGGGAGTCGTCGTATGGTAGTATATTATGGGAGTCGTATGGTAGTATATTATGGGAGTCGTATGGTAGTATATTATGGGAGTCGTATGGTAGTATATTATGGGAGTCGTATGGTAGTATATTATGGGAGTCGTATGGTAGTATATTATGGGAGTCGTATGGTAGTATATAGTATATTATGGGAGTCGTATGGTATATTATGGGAGTCGTAGTATATTATGGGAGTCGTATGGTAGTATATTATGGGAGTCGTATGGTAGTATATTATGAGAGTCGCATGGTAGTATATTATGGGAGTCGTATGGTAGTCATTTGAGCATAAATCCAAAGAAGTTATCCTAACTCTTTACAATTCCTTAGTTCGCCCTCTTCTGGAATACTGCCTTCAATTCCTGATCCCCTTATTACCAAAAAGATATAGACAAGCTAGAACGAGTTCAACGTAGAGTTACCAAAATTATACCTAGCCTAAAGAACAAACCATACGAGGACCGTCCTAGAGAATTAAATATATTTCCTTTAACCCAGGGCAGATTAAGAGGCGACTTAATTCAAGTGTCCAAAATCATCAAAGGGATTGACAATATGAACTGCAGTAAGTACTTCACTATCGACCAATCTAATTACACGCGGGGAAACGGTTGCAAAATTATTGGTATATCTTTTAACTCGCATGAATCTAAGAATTTCTTCTTCAATTGAGTTGTCAACTTGTGGAACGGGCTTCCCGAGACGTTATTGACTGTAGCACCGTTGATTCATTTAAACTTTGCCTAGACAAATATCTTGCATCCAACCCGCGACTGACTGCGTTTGTAAATTAATAACTTTATTTTATCCCCTCTTAGATTCATCAAGGATTATTGCGTATATACAGTATATTATTGCGTATATACAGTATATTATTAAGACGTTACTCTCTTTTTCCCAGATATACGAAAGTTCACTCATAACTGTGTTATGTTACTAACCCCTCTGTCCCCTACTAAATTCGTAATCCTGCCACGGACAGTTCCAGGGCAGTAGTTCCCTTTCCAATTGTCCCTTGCCCACTCTAAACCACTGTTTGGACACTTGATCCTCAGTGTTTTGGAGTACAAGCAGCCTAGAGGGGTCACTAGACCTGTTGTTGCTTGATTTCCTTTGTACTCCTTTGTATAGTAGGATGATGGTAGCGTTATGGTAAGATGCTGGTAGTGTTATAGCACGAGTACGCCAGGTTATAGCAAAGTTATGGCACGTTTTAGCAGTATTATAGCAAGGTTATAGAAGTGTTATGGCAAGACTATGCAAAACCTACAGTATATGTGAGCATTGTGCCAACGTTATAGGAGCCGGGGGTGAGGGCAGGATCGTGGCGCCACTCCAGATAAACATTTAGGAGCAGCAAGACCCAGTTATTCCCTCTCATATTTCTGCCAGTATGGGTGACCTAGATGTGTGTGAATTTGTATTTTGTTTTTGTGTTCATTGTTTTCTGTTATGTTGTCTCTATTCGGGCTCTGTGAGTTTGCTCCCCTCCAAAAAAACAAAAAACAACATAAAACAAAACAAAAAACAAACAGAAAAAAACGGAAAGAAAAAGAAGACGGAAAAGTGGGGATGGGGCCTGAGTATATACATACATGCATACATACATAGATACATGGATGACTGGGTCTCACAGGTAATTTACTGCTTGCAAGCTAGTTTGACTAATTCGTATTTAGGCTATGTAATAACTTATATTAGTTAGTTAGCTAACCTTACTTTAGCTAACGTAACATATCAAATATTCTTAAGTAAAATCTATATATATGTAAATAAATGTAATGATTTACTATAAATAAAGGACCAACAAATGTATTATGTTGGTTTATATTACAACAAATAATTGACAAGTATATGCTATCTGTAATATATATGTCAATACCTGGGTGCACACATACTGTATAAGTGGTGGCTTTCCAAGGAGGTCAACTGGAAGGCTGTTTATCGTCATAATGATTATACGATCATTCATAAAGTGGTTTATTCAATCCCACGACTAGCATCTTACCGGGACTAATGACAGCAGATTTTATCCAGGTTATCAAGAATCGTTCGTCGTCGTTTGCTATGGATTATTGTTTTAATACATGTTTAGCAATATACGTCATTGATAAGGGATGTAGCTTTTAGCCTGCAGTGACCTCTAAAGTTTATGGAACTTATATGAAGAAAGAGAGATTGTAGGGGAGATTGTAGACACCAGTCGAACAGGGCAATAGCCAGGGAGAGACCTTATAGGCATATGATAAGCAGTTGTTGGAACTACTGCTTCATTTGTCTGGCTTCCCTCACTGTTTCTTTCTGTGTCTCACCTACACAGAGAGTAATCCAGTTAGCTCTCACAATAACCTCCTCTTCCGATTCATTTCACTACACTAAACAAGCACACCACCCTTCTTTCCAATAAACACACACACACACACACAAAACAAGCATCGTTTAAAGTGGCGACTATCACTATTTTAACTTTGGGGGAGACACTTGTTACAGGCAGATTTGTCTTTTATCTCCTTCATACACATAGACAAATTATATAGTCACTAGATTTTACAGTATAAGGCTGTGCTCATTTGGCTAATATATTAGTTAATGCATCCCTTTTAAGAAGTTTCTCAATATACTAATGCTTGTTGACTGCCCTCGAAACATTATTGCAATTAAATTCCAATCGAGTGAGAAAACAGTCGGGAAGAGAGAGAGAGAGTCGAGGCTGACAACAAGAACTATATACAAGTTGGATGCATTAGACGAACCTTTGAAATATTTTTGGCGAAAGTTGTGAGGAAAGATAAGTAAATAATTCTGCCGAAGGGGGTAGTACTTTTTTTTTTTTTTTCTATATATTAAATAATTTCTTTATTTTTTAGTTTCTTCGCTAGACCTCCATCAAACTTAAAAATACACCCCCTAGACCCCCTTTCAATATGAATTTGTACATTTTTAAGTAGAAAAATGTCCCGGCCAAAGGCTGGTTCCTTATAGAATGACAGGCTCGCTATCGCTCGCCAGGAAAAAATCGACACCTAAATAGCACGAAAGGTCGTAATATTGACGAAGAAATTAGGCGAAAGGTCTCAAAATCTCCAAATTAATGGAACGAAAGTCTTAAAATCTCAAAACTAATATGCTAAACATGAGGGTGAAGGCGGTCCAGAAAAAAACGACTACTTCCCCCTTAAGACGTAATCATACGAGTTAATTCTGCTTAAGGTGCAATCACATGAGCGATATTTCTGGCAATTCTCGATCGACAATGTTCCCTTCTGTCAATATTTTGGGATCAGTTTGTATTGGTGTTGGTACCTAGACTGGAGGTAGATACATAGCGAGGATTATATAGAAGGTTATAATACTAAGAAACATAATCCAAAATAATATGTAAGTATTGAATCATCTGTTTCACACACACACTCACTCACTCACACACACACACACACACACACACACACACATTTTCTCTCTCTCTCTCTCGCTCTCTGAGTCGGAGCCAGTTTATAGTGGAGTGCTTCAGGGATCGGTCCTGGGGCCAGTTTTGTTACGAATCTATATAAATGACATCGATGTTGAACTAAATAATACTATCTCAAAGTTCGCTGATGACACAAAAATAGGAAAATCAGTATTAACCGAAGAAGACAGAAATAAACTGCAATCTGATTTAAATAAAATAGTAGAGTGGTCGGAGAAATGGCAGATGCTATTTAATGTTGACAAATGCCAGGTCTTGCAAATAGGTAATACAAAAAAAATATATGAATACAAGATGATAGGCCAGCCAATCAAAACAAGTGCATTAGTTAAAGACCTGGGGGTTCTTATATCTGAAAACCTAAAGACCTCAGATCAATGTGCAGCAGCTGCAAACAAGGCCAATCGAGCATTGGGATATATTAAGATAAATTGTACTTATAAAAATGAGAACATTATAGTACCTTATTTAAAAACATAGTGAGGCCCCATCTTGAATATGGCGTGCAATTTTGTTATCCTTACCGGTATCTGATCAAGGACATTGAGAAACTCGAGTCGGTGCAGCGTAGAACGACAAAGCTGATTCCGTCACTAAGAAATAAATCTTATGAAAGACTAAAACAATTAAAAACAAATTCACTTAAGAAAAGAAGATTGCGAGGTCAATTAATCGAGTGTTTCAAGATACTAAAGGGGTTTGACAAAATTGATATAGATACACTTTTCAAAATAGATAATAGTTCATTAACTGGGGGATTTGGAATGAAATTAAAAACCAGGAGGGCGAATCTCTTCACGTACAGTGTGGCCATCGAGTGGAACAAATTGACAGCTAAAGTGGTACAATGTAAGACAATTGACACATTCAAAAGAAGTCTAGACATTCATTTTGAGGAGGTTGAAATAATATTGGTAAAAAAAAAAAAAAAAAAAAAAAAAGGTTAAGCATCAGTAGTATATATATAATATTTCTCAACTTCGTTCTTTACTATAAATTTCCCAGTAGAAGTTGTTCTCATTCTGCTGGGGGACTTCTTTCCCCAACTTAATTTCATGCCGACCAATGGTCGGAGAGATAGGTGGGTGGGCTTTGCTATCCTTACCTTCCACTTTGTAGCAAATTATATTTTAGCATTAAGTCTGGACTACCTAGTAGGGACCGCAAGGGCTGTGCAGTTTGTTTCTATGTAACTATATGTAACTCTCTCTCTCTCTCTCTCTCTCTCTCTCTCTCTCTCTTATATAGCTTAGCCTCCACTGCACGATAATAACATTTTGCGTATTCATGAGGATGTGCGTGAAAGGCGTATATCAGGAGTCAGGACCCTGTTGGTGCTTGTACCAGTGAGTTATAGACTGTGTTGTGAGCAATGTGTGTGTATATGTGTTTGTATGTGTGTGCATGTTTCGTGTGTGTGTGTGTGTGTGTGTGTGTGTGTGTTACGTGAGCAGTGTTACTGTGTGTGTGGGTGTGTCCAAGATAAATAGAGAGATGCTAACTCAGACTCACATATATTTACGAGGGATTGGTAGCCAAGCAAAGATAGTTAGGGATACAGGCAAGCAGGCAGGACAAATTAAGGGGGTAGTAATTGCTTTTTCTGGACCCCCTTTTCCCTCATGTTTAGCATATTAGTTTTGAGGTTTTAAGACGTTCGTTCCGTTAGTTTGGCGATTTTGAGACTTACGCCTCATTTTGTTGTCAATATTAAGACCTTTCGTGCCCTTTATGTGTCGATTTTTCCCTGGCAAGCGATAGCGAGCCTCTAATTGTATAAGGACCCGGCCTTCGGCCAGGACATTTTTCTACCGAAAAATGTACAAATTTATCTTGAAAGGGGGTCTAGGGAGTGTTTTTATAAGCTTGATGGAAGTCTAGCGAGGAATCTTAAAAATAAATAAAATATATAAATATATAGACCAAAAACCAAACAACCCACCCGTATCTCGGATCGCTTCGGAGATCGGCCCAACATTCTTGACTTATTTCTGACTTCTAACCCTTCTTCTTATTCTGTCAATCTTTTCTCTCCTTTGGGCTCCTCCAACCATAAACTTATCTCCGTCACCTGTCCTATCTCTTCAGTACGGCCACCCGATCCTCCCAGCCGGCGGCGCTTGTGGCACTGGTGGCACTTTGGCCGACTGGGATGCTCTCCGTCAGTACTTCTTTGATTTCCCATGGAATGACTTCTGCTTCCATGGCTGAGGACCCTCGGAGAGTGCTGAACGCATTACCGAGGTAATCCTCTCGGGCATAGCAGCGTACATTCCATTTTCTTTCTCTCAGTCTAATGCAAAAATATCTTGGTTTACTCACGCTTGTTCTACTGCTGTCCACAACAAGGAGGAAGCATTCAAACGGTACCGACGCCTTGAAACTCAAGAATCTCATTCTTCCTCTGTTTCTGCCCGGAATCAAGCCAAATCTGTTCTTCGACTTGCCAAGCACTCTTTCATCAATAATAAATCCATTGAACAATCCAACTCTAGTTCTTCCCAAGCTTTCTGGCATCTAGCCAAAAACCTCTCCAACAATTGTTCTTCCTCGTCTTTCCCTCCCCTTTTCCACTCTGATGTCACAACCATCACTCTTCGCTCAAACTTTTTCTAGAAACTCCACCTTGGATGATTCCGGTGCTATCCCTCCCTCTCCACCCCCCTCTCTCCTACTTATGCCTAATATCTTAATCTCTTCTAATCTCTTCTGGGCTGAATACTAAGAAGGCGTACAGTCCGGATGGTGTTCCTCCTGTTGTATTAAAAAACTGTGCTTCCGTGCTGACCCCCTGCCTAGGCAAACTCTTTCGTCTCTGTCTCTCTTCTAACGTCTTCCCTTCTTGCTGGAAGTTTGTTCTCATTCATCCTGTCCCAAAGAAGGTTGACCGCTCTCTACCCTCCAACTACCGTCCAATTGCTCTCATCTCTTGTATCTCTAAAGTTTTTTAAACTACTCTTGCTTCCAAATTTCTTAAGCATTTCTCTTCTCATAATCTGCTCTCAGATCGCCAGTATGGCTTCCTTAAGGGTCGCTCTACTGGTGATCTTCTTTCATATCTTACTAACTCTTGGTCATCCAACTTTCGGGTGAGACTTTTTCTGTTGCACTAGACATATCGAATGCCTTCGATAGAGTCTGGCACAAATCTTTAATTTCCAAACTACCCTCCTTCGGTTTCTATCCCTCCATCTGTGCCTTTGTGTCTAATTTCCTTTCCAGCCGTTCCATAGCTGCGGTTGTGGACGGCCATCGCTCACTTCCTCATCGTATCAACTCCGGTGTTCCTCAGGGTTCTGTCCTATCTCATATTCTCTTTCTAATTTTCATAAATGATCTTCTCAACTGTACCTCCAGTCCCATCCATTCATATGCAGACGACTCTACCCTACACTACTCAATTAGTTTTTCAGAACTCCCCAGCCATCATTCCCTCAAAAACAAACGTAATGAAGCCATAAAACACTTATCTTCTGATCTAGCTACTATTTCCAATTGGGGCAGAGCAAACCTTGTTGCATTTAATGCTTCCAAGTCCAAATTTATTCATCTTACTACCCGTCAGGAACCTTCAGAAGACTATCCCTTATTCTTCAACAATAAAAACATCAATCCTTCATCTTCTCTCAATATTCTCAGTGTCTCTTTTTCTTCTGCTCTCAATTGGAAGGACCATATTACCAGTCTTGCTAAGGCAGCCTCCCAGAAGCTGGGTGAGCTCAACCGCCTCAAGGGGTTCTTTACCCTTTGCGCAGCTTCTTGCTCTGTACAGGGGCACAGTGCGCCTTTGTATTGAGTATTGTTCACATGTTTGGGGAGGATCCACTCACACCGCACTCCTAGACAAAGTAGAAAGGAAAGCCTTTCGTTTCATTAACTCCCGTTCACTCACCAACTCTCTGCAATCTTTCTCTCTTCGCCGCAATGTTGCATCTCTCTCGCTTTTCTAGTGCTACTACAATAATCATTGTTCCTCGGAGCTTTCCCAGTCTATACCACTTCCTCTACGTAGAGTACGTAGTACCCGCCTTGCAACACAATCCCACCCCTACTCTGTGCAACTCTCCAACCCAAGAGTGAAATGCTATTCTCAGACTTTCTTCTATTCAACTGCTGAGCTTTGGAACTCTCTCCCAGAATCAGTCTTTTCATCTTCCTATGACTTAAATTGTTTTAAACTCTGTGTGTCCAGGCATTTTAGCTCGAACGTCCCTTGATTTTGGCCCTGTCCCTCTTTCAACTCTGGGGGAGGCACTCGCTGCAGGCCGTTATGCCTTTTGTCGCCCTCATTCACATAGAAAAAAAAGAAAAAAGAAATAGAAAATGCCACACCAGGAAAGTCAAACCGGGTTGACACGAGTGGGAGCGTTGAATGGAACAATGTCATCGTGAAATACTAGGGAAAAATATACAATATATATAGCCTAACTAATATGTATTTTCATTGTGATATCTTAAAACATATTGCATAGTAACCTCGAAGTATAACATCTGAGGTGAAGCCATTGTTTTCGGGGCATGATGAGTGATTGGTGCTTCTGAATATTTGTGTGCTTTCTTTTGGTGGGGAAACTGTTATATGTATGTGTTCTTCTCCTTTATCGTGCCTCTTGCTGATCTTCCCTACCCCTTGTGGAAGTAAGGGCTGGCTACTGACTGACTGACAGACCTCGAACAAAATATAGAGATAACACATTGGCAATTGTGTATGTGTCTCAGTCACATACACAAACATTCCTACATTACACCATCCTCTCTCTTGTTCTCTTACGACACTCATCTTCTCTTTTATTCCTTTTTCATATTATTTCGTTCTATGTTGTTCTCCCCCAGTAACCTAGACTCTCTTATTCTCTTAAGGAGAAATAGACGTTTTTCTAGACCCCTTTCTCCCTCATGTTTAGCCCCATTTTTTTTCAGATCTTAATATGTATGCTCCGTTAGTTTGTCGATTTTGAGACCTTTAGCCACATTTCTATGACAATATTAAGACCTTTCTTGCTATTTAGGTGTCGATTGTTTTTCCTGGCGAGCCTGTAATTTTGGAAGAACCGGCCTTCGGCCGGGACATTTTTCTACCAAAAACATTTACAAATTAATCTAAAAGGGGGATCTAGAGGATTTTTGTTGTTTTAAGTTGATGGAGATTTAGGGAAGAAACTACAAAAATAATATATATGTGAAATAATCGACCAAAAAATATTTCCTTCCCCCCTTAACCATTCTTACTCATCTTCTGTTTTATTCCTTTTTAATTTTATTTCGTTTTATTTGATTTCTCCCCCAGTACCCTACATGTGGCTGAGAGTGGAGGGCTAGATTAACAACAGTGGCCGGCCTTACCATATACTGAGTGAGAGAGTGAGAGAGAGAGAGTACAAAGGAAATCAAGTAACAACAGACTAGTGACCCCTCTAGGCTGCTTGTCCTCCAAACCATTGAGGATCAAGTGTCCAAACAGTGGTTTAGAGTGGGTAAGGGAACATTGGAAAGGGAACCACTGCCCTAAACAAATGTCCGTGGCAGGACTAGGAAGTTAGTAGGAGACAGCTGGGTTAGTAACATAACACAGTTATAAGGATCCTTCGTATATCTGGGAAAAAGAGTAACGTTTTAGCAATATATAAACGCAATAATCCTTAGATGAATCTGAGGGGGAATAAAATAAAGTTATTCATTTACAAACGCAGTCAGTCGCGGGTTTGATGCAAGATATTTGTCTAAGTGAAGTTTAAACGAATCAACAGTGCTGCAGTCTATAACGTCTCGTCTCGGGGAAACCCATTCCACAAGTTGAAACTCGATTGAAGAAGAAATTCTTAGATTCGTGTGAGTTAAAAGTGTTACCAATAGTTTTGCAACCGTTTCCCCGCATGCAATTAGACTGGTCGATAGTGAAGTACTTACTACAGTTCATATTGTCGATGCCTTTTATGATTTTAAACACTTGGATTAAGTCGCCTCTTAACCTGCACTGGGTTAAAGGAAATTAATTTAATTCTGTAAGACGCTCCTCGTATGGTTTGTTCTTTAGGCTAAGTATAATTTTGGTAACTCTACGTTGAAGAGGGCGGACTAGGGAATTGTAAAGAGTTAGGATAACTTCCTTGGATTTATGCTCAAATGACCTGCCTATAAAGCCAATTATTTTGTTTGCCTTCTTAACAACTTCTGAACATTGTTGACTCGCTTTTAGGTTACTCGATATTGTTACTCCCAGATCGGTTTCTCTATCTACACTCTTAAGCTGAGTGCCATTCATCGAATAGTTTGCTTTCTCATTTCGGTATCCGATATGTAGTACTTTACATTTATCCGCATTGTAACTCATTTGCCAAATTTGGGCCCAACATGACAACTTATCTAGATTCTGTTGCATACTGTCAACTTGTTCTTTTGAGAGGACGCTATTTGTAATTGTTGTATCGTCAGCAAACTTTGAGATTGTACAGGTGAGACCCTCATCTATGTCGTTGATATAAATTAGAAAGATAATTGGTCCTAGTACCGATCCCTGGGGTACACCGCTACTTACATTGGTCCATTTAGATGCCTTACCGTTTATGACTACTCTTTGCTTTCTGTTGCTTAGGCAATTTTCTATCCATTTCAACACACTGTCGTGTATTCCATGCGCTTTTAATTTTAGCAGTAAACGTTTGTGGGGAACTTTGTCAAAGGCCTTTTGAAAATCAATGTATATAATATCTACAGCTTTACTCTCATCATAGAGGTTGAGGATATCGTGAAAGAAGTCTAAGAGGTTTGTTAACCCTTGTCTAGCGGGGGTTTTTGGGCTTATTTGGGCATATTCAGGCCCTCCTGAATGATAAATCAAGTATCTGCATGAACAGAAATGTATTCAGCAAAAACTAGGCGCTAAAAGCTTCAAAATGAGACCAGAACGAGCTACGTAGCACTCATGGTTCTCATACAGTGATACCAGAAACATGGGAGATTAGCGTATAGCGGCATATTTTTCCCAGCTATGCTCACTACTGGCTACACTGCCGGCCTCTCGAAAACACAGGGAACATGAGTTAATGGGCGGCGGTAAGCCCTGGGAGTCGGCTGTCTGGCCCGCTGCGCTCCCGGCCATTTGCACTCGATTTTAACCCTTTAAAAGCCTTAATAATGCTCGTAACTTGCTGCAAATTGGAGGCGGACTTAAGTCCGACCCCGATCTTTAAGGGTTAAGCAGGAACGTTTGTTACTAAAGCTGTGTTGAGTATCTTTAAGTACATTATTTTCCTCTAAGTGATTTACGAGTCTGTCTCTTATGAGTATTTCTAGCATTTTACATACAACTGAGGTTAACCAAATTGGACAATATTTACTGGGTAGGGATTTGCTGCCTTTTTTTAATATCGGTGTTCCGTTGACTAGCTTCCACTGATCAGACATAGTTCCAGACTGCAAGGATTTATTGAATAGCAATGTCAGTGGTTTGGAGAGCTCATCCTTAGCTTCTTTTAGAACTCTAGGTGAGATTGTATCAGGTCCGGGCGATATATTTACCTTGAGTTTATCTAAACATTTCAATACTTCTCTCTCTGTAATGGTGATATTGCTTAGAACATCAGAATTATCTATCTGAACCGGCGATGCTGTAGGGATATCACTGACGTCTTCTGTTGTAAAAACTGGTGCAAAGAAGGTATTGAGGACATTACTCATTTGTACTTCGTCTTTGGTGTATTCTCCATTTTCATCGACTAACGATCCAACAATTTAACACTCAAAGTGCCGGTGGTGGAGTATATTTGACTGTGCCGCCCAGCGGTGGGTTTTACCGTAAACGAGCTTGTTTCCGTGCTCGTTTTCATGCATAAGCAAGAGCCAGAGCATAATACAAGTATGTATCCCTGAAAGGGCATTAAATGTGCTTTCCAATGACACCAGAACCATCCTTCTACGATCACTGGTTGTTTTGCAACGATCATGCAACCGAAGGGCAAAATCGGTAAAATACGGTAATTTCCTTACATTATTACGTGTGAAATGAGTGAGGGGGGTGGAGTAGGGCGGAGTACATCTCAGTAGCTCCACGGCCACCGTGGCGAGCGGTCATGAGGTAACCTACGCTCCTCCCACCGCTCCGCTCTCTCTCAGAGCACATTACGTGCTCAAAATTGCATGCGACTATAGCCGGGCCCCGCCACATAGGCCACATTTATTTCACTCGACTATAGCCGGGCGCCGCCAAAGAAGGGTTAAATAACTACTTTCTTCTTTCTGATATAACTATAGAATTCTTTCGGGTTTGTTTTACTTTGATTCGCAACATGTAACTCCAGGGTCTTTTTACTTTGCTTTATTAACTTTTTAGTTTTGCGTTGTAGTTCGACAAATTTCACCTGTTCTACGTCATTTTGTGAGGATTTTAATATATCAATAGTAACCTTTTTAGCAAGCAAGCAGTCTGAAATCTCTTTATTCCACCATTTGGGCTTATCATTATGGCCTGTATGCCATATTTTCGATGGTATGCAGACTTGCACTGCTTTTAGGTAAGTGTTTGCGAATAATTCCTAAAATGTATTTATGTCATTATTGTTAATTATAAAGCTCCAGTCAGTTTCTTTAAACATTGCTCTAAGTTTACGAAAGTTTGCTTTCTTGAAATTATGGAATATCTCGATACTGCTATTTGGTTCGTTACTAGTAAACTTTAAACTGAAAGTTATCGTACGATGGTCGCTGTTACTGAATTCATCACCGACATTCAAATTCTCTATCAATTCTTCTTTTGTTGAAAGTACAAGGTCAAGGACGTTATTTCGACGGGTTGGAGATCTAACAAATTGATATAGCGAACTCTCTTGCAAGTTTGTATACAGGTCTTGTCCAGAGTGTGAAGTAATACTATCTCCCCACTTGGTCACAGGTAAATTGAAGTCGCCAAAAATTATGGTATTTTGCGAGTTACTTACGTCTGCAATTTGCTCATAAATTTATCGGTCAGTTTGTACTAATTGAGCAGGAGGTCTGTATATTAATGCAAGTATTATTTGTTTACCTCTATTATTCTTTATTACCACAACGGATGTGTCGACGTTCACAATTTGAGGTTTTGACAAAAGGGTCGGGGTAAGACTTCCTTTGATAAAAAGTAAAATGCCACCTCCATTTTTATGTATTCGGCTTTTCTCAAATATTACATAACCGGGAAGTGAATATTCTGCTAAAATGGCTGTCTTCTGTATTTTGCCAAGATTCTGTTATGTCAATAACATCGTAATTTTCTGTAAACACTAGTTCCTCTAAATCTGAATATTTATTGAGTATGCTATGAACGTTTGCATAAAAAACTTTTAAAGTTTTGGATTTAGAATTCACGGAACGCTATTTAATCAAATTCTTGGTTCTGCTCGGATCTACATTTATGTACAGTACGGTACATGTCTGTCCTTGGTCCTCGATCATCGTACCTGGTGGTTCTCGGTCTTCGCTGTCCTCGATCATCATCTCTGGTGGTCCACGGTCCTCGCTGTCCTTGATTATCGTCTCTGGTGGTCCACGGCCCTCGCTGACCTCGATCGTCGTCCCTGGTACTCCTTGGTGAGAGAGAATGAGTGAGTGAGAGTGAGTAAGTGAGAGTGAGTAAGTGAGCGAGTGAGTGAGTGAGAGAGAGAGAGAGTGAGTGAGTGAGTGAGTGACTGAGTGACTGAGAGAAAGAGAGAGAGAGAGATATTTAGCAAGAGCGAGTGAGAGCAAGCTAGGGAGAAGTACCGTACGGAGAGAGAGTTGAATTGTGAATGTTTTATCAATACACTGTCGTATGACTAACAATCAGTACTGGAATGCCCGTATCTATATACTGTAGGAGGGAAATTATAGTACAAACAGAGCAAAAAGAAACAATTATGACGAGAAAACGGCGAACAAAATATATCAGATAGCGATGAAGGGTTGAATGGGTAAAGTGTGAATATATGAGCCAAGGGTGAGCGTAGAAGAAGGAATACAAAGGAATACAAAGGAGAACAAACTGCAACAGACCTATTGGTCCTTACGGGGCAGTTTGGATATCTAAAACTACTAATCTACTGACTACGAGGTAGAGAAAAGGATAGCAAAGAAGAAGGCTCCTCCCCACCCACCACTCCCTCCAGCTAATACTGGCATGGAAACAGATAGGAAAAATACCATGCAGTATTGAAAAACTGACACGGAAATTCGGACAGGACAGGGAGAAAAAAGAAGTTGATTTGTAATCTAAGCTAACTCTACAGGTATTTACTACAATTCTGAAAGGGAACAGATGTATGAAAATCAATATACATTGCGGTATACGTTGACATTTCGTTGCGCGTTATTCTGAAAGAAACTGTGTTAATCGGGGGTTATTTGCCATGTGTTTATCCAGGTGGTTCTTAAATGTTTCGACAGTATTACAGTTTACAATGTTCGAGGGTAGTCTGTTCCAATTATTCACAACGCGGTTGAAGAAGAAATGCTTCTCCTCGTGAGAATGAAAACGCTTGCCTATAATCTTATAACCATTGTTTCTCGTATTTGCTTGATTGATCGTAAATAATTCGCTTACATTTAGGTTGCTGAATCCCTTGAAGATTTTGAACACCTCTATTAGGTCACCTCTCATTCTGCGCTTTGTTAAGCTAAACAAATTTAGTTCTTTTAAGCGCTCTTCGTACGGTTTATTACGCAATCTAGGTATCATTTTAGTGACTCTGCGTTGCACCCTTTCAAGTTTATTTATGTCCTTTCGGTAGTACGGTGACCAGAATTGCACGCAGTATTCGAGAGGGGGACGCACCAATGAGTTGAATAGAGTAAGTATGATTTTTTCTGATTTGAATTTGAATGTTCTGCCGATGAAACCCACCAATTTATTAGCAGTTTTTATTACCTCTGTACACTGTTTACTCGGCTTCAGGTCACTTGATATTATAACTCCCAGATCCTTTTCATTATTTGTATTTGATAGTTGAATGTTGTTCATTGAGTAATCTTTTTTAGCGTTGTTACTACCGATGTGTAATACTTTGCATTTTTCTATGTTGAATTTAATTTGCCATTTTTCTGCCCAGTTTTCTAAAGTGTCTAGGTCACCTTGTAGTTTTTGCCAATGTACTGTTGAGGTTACTTTATTAGTAATTTTTGTATCATCAGCAAATTTCGAAATTTTGCATTCTATTCCTTCGTCTAAGTCGTTTATGTAAATTATAAAAAGAATAGGACCTAATACCGAACCCTGGGGAACGCCACTATTTACTTTGCACCAATCTGATTCTTCACCATTTATTACAACTCGTTGTTTACGGTCTGAGAGCCAATTTTCCAGCCATTTCAGAGTTTTTCCTGTTATGCCATGAGCTTTTATTTTGTCAATTAGTCTCTTGTGGGGTACGGTATCGAAAGCTTTCTGAAAATCGAGATATATTATATCAACTGCTCTATCCTTATCATATGATTTGTAAACATCATTGAAGAAGTCGAGTAAGTTTGTTAAGCATGAACGTTTATTTCTAAAACCGTGCTGAAAATCTTTTATTAAATTATTTTCTTCCAAATGGTTTACTATTTTGTCCCTTATAATGGTTTCCATTAATTTGCCCGTTACCGATGTTAAGCTAATTGGTCGATAATTGCCGGGAGAGGACTTATTTCCTTTTTTGTATATGGGTGTCACGTTAGCTAGTTTACATTCGTTTGGAACTATCCCAACATTCAATGATTTGTTGAACAGATTTGCGAGTGGGTTTAATAATTCGTGTTTTGCTTCTTTTAGGATCCTTGGGGATATTTGATCAGGGCCTGGGGTTTTATTAACTTTCAAATTGTTGATTGCGAACAGGATATCGTCTTCATAAATCGTAAAGTTTTCGAGCTCAGTGCCATTTGATTGATTCGTAGGGGTAGGTCGGTTACCGGTAGTATCTTCCGACGTGAAAACTGATGCAAAATAGTTATTTACGATATTCGCCATTTGTACTTTGTTATCTGTATGATCTCCATTTTCCGCAACAAGTGGGCCTATTGTTGAAGTTACCGTTTTTCTGTGTCATATATAGCTGTAAAATTCTTTCGGATTGGACTTGCTGGAGCTGGCAATATGAAGTTCCAGATTCTTCTTACTTCCTTTGATGAGATTTTTGGTTGTTCGACGCAGTCTATCGTGTTCTAATTTATCGCTATTATTCTGAGTTGCCTTATATTTTTGGTATGCCTTCTTTTTTACTAAGAGGATGTTTTTTATTTCATTATTCCACCATTTTGGCTTATATTTGCCTGCTGGGCGCCGGTTTCGTAGAGGGATGCTTGTATTTATTGCTTTGTTTAGGTTATTAGATAATATGTTCCATAATCGATTTACATCGTGAGTTTCAGTCATTTCACTCCAGTCAGTATTGGCAAGATGCCTTCTAAGTTTGTTAAAGTCGGCCCTTCGATAATCTGGTACTTTTTCCGTGCTTTTTCTGGGTGTGATGATGATGAGGAGGAGGAGGAGGAGGAAGAAGAGGAAGAAGAGGAAGAGGGAAGAGGAGGAGGAGGGCAAGAAGAGTTATGACGGAGGGGAGACTCCGATAAAGGAGAAGGATAACGAGGAGAAGCAGGAAGATATTAACTGTACAGGAACTGAAGTGGAAACTGATAATTTGCAGGTATTTAGAGACAATATGTGGATATACCATTTACTGTCATAAGTAGAGTACAATTAGAAAAACAATAAGTAGGTGTGGGCTATACAAAAACTTAATTTGAGATTGATCAGTTGCCGGTAATTTGAGTAAAATCAAGAATATATTGTTAAACACTAAAGAGAGAAAACTAATATTAAAACGAAAATAATATAAGAAGAAATAAGTTGATTAGGGAGAGGATCGACAGAAGAGAATAATAGTAGAGTAAAGAGCTTAAATCCAACGTTCTACGAAACTATTTGAGAAGTAAATCTTATTTAATTTTAACGTTTTGGAAATTACTGATAGAGAGATATGCTTAGAAAACTGTCGTAGTGTTACCATAAAGCATACTTAATTTAAACTCTTCAGTAAGATGGCACAATAATAACTATGTTTTGGTTATCATCAGCTTAGCAAGGACCTGTGGGAGTCAAAAGTGTAAAGATCACTTCAATTAACCAGCTGATCCTAGAGGTGCATCTTAAGCTCCTTATATTTGCGTATATACAGATATCCAGATTTTAATTATATCTGGCGTAATGAAACGAAAAAGGTTGACTTATAAAGCAAAGGGGAGAGGGTGTTATGAGTTAAAACGAGGAGAATAAGAACATAATTTAAGAGCTTCCAGGTAATAATAAATGTTTCATCATCAGCAGAAATTTAATGTTTTCCCTTAGTGTTAGAAAAATACTTACCTTGCGAAATTATGCATAATTATCATTGCATAATTTGCAAGTCTTTAATGGCCAGAAAGTTAACTGTAAATTTGAGAAGCAATTTTACTGTTTAGTAAGTTCATTAATTGCAATATGCCCAGGAATACAGTGTGATTATTTTTGTTTGTTTTTTTTTTGTTTTTTTTCTATATTCCAACTTACTTCCTCTCGGGCATAGGCTGAGAGCCTTAACATTCACCGCTTTACAATGAACAGTGAAGCCCGTGAGGTCTTGTTCCAGTCTAGGGAGTGAGACATGTGAAGCAAGTAGAGTACAACGAGCACCTGCCATCTTGCCTTCACATGAGGCACGGTACTCACTCATGGCCCGAAACGACCCCATCTCTGAAGCCACCTCGTTCCTGTGCTTCACTGTCTCACCCCCTACACTCGGACTCTCACACTTACACACACACAACGCCACCTGTTGAGCAGATAACTCACCAGGCATTGCACCCCTATAGCATATTTTGAATATGGGAATATTCATACAGTGCTATTTAATCAGGGAACAATGAGGGTATTTTATTGACGTTTCGGTGGGCTTGTGGTAATGCACTGATGCTAGGTACAGCACAAATTCCATCCCAATAATATCTTCCCATTGATACATCGGGATTTGAACCCGGGACCTTTGGATTACCAGTCCAGTAGCAAGACCACTCCGCCGCACCTCCCCTGTAGCCCGTTGTGAGTTATAGAAATGTTTGGTCATGATTGCTGGCCTACGTATAATGGACAGACTATATCATCAGGCTAGTTTGATATTCTTGGAAAGGATCTCTTGTCAAGAAAACAGAAACGTATATTTTCAGTGAACCGGTACGTCTCGAAGGTCTTTTCTTAGTTGAAAATGTTTCTAAGAAGTGAAAGAACAAAATAAAGGTGCCATTGTACAGTCGCGCTATTAAGTGATGTCTCGGCACCAAGTATGTTTTGATCAATAATTGGTATTAGCAATATATAAGCTTCATTTCTTTATATCGAGTGAAATATACGAACATGTTACTACACTTACCCACCCTATTCAACATCTGACAGACATTAATACAGCACAGAGCAAGCCAAACGTAATGACAGCTGAGACATGACTTATTAGCGCGACTGTACTTGCTATGATTTTGGATAGGCAACCCCCTTTCCACATGTTTCACTACTCTGATGTTGCTCTCCTACTGTAGTTAGTTGTCATACGTCTTTTATGGGCAGAATTTAACCTAAGGGAGTGTTTTTTCTGAACCCCATCTCCCTCATGCTTAGCACCATCGGTTTGAGGATTTAAGATGCTTGCCCAATTAGTTTGGCGATTTTAAGACCTTTCGCCCCCTTTCTTTGTAAATATTAAGACTTTTCGTGTCATTTGGGCATCAATATTTTCCTGGCGAGCGATAGCGAGCCTATAATTTAAGAGGAACCGGCCTTCGGCCGGGAAATTTGTCTACCTAAAAATGTACAAATTTATTTTGAAGGAGGGTCTTGGGGAGGGGGTGTTTTTGTTTAATGGAGGTCTAGGGAGGAAAAACAATACATATAAGTGAACAAATATACTGTATACGCCCATCGCCCCTTAATGTTCTATATACTGTATACGCCCATCGCCCCTTAACCCGTACAGCCCCAGCGACGCGCCTGACGCGTCGGCGATGTATGTAACGCACAGCCCCAGAGACGCGCCTGGCGCGTCACCCTAATTGCGCCGACCGTGACCTCAGGTGTAGCCACTCAAGAGGGCTCAGATTTGTATGGGAACTGTGTACGTATCCCACGCAACCGTGCCGATGGTTGAAAACTCTCAAAGTCCACGTGCGTGCGCGCGAGCGCTCAATAACCTGTTTTTTGGGGATAATTGCCTTCAATTTTTTACTCTTGTAAAATCCATTTTCGGGGGCTCTGTAGGACCATTTATTAAGCTTTTTGAGCGGTTTTTCGTGGTTTTTCCTTCATTCCTAACCCATTCGCTATTGTTTCTGGAATAAAACCATTTTTTGAAAACCGGCCGGGTTCTGGTGCGCAAACATTACAAAACTAGCCGGGGCTCCACGGGTTAATATACTGTATACGCCCATCGCCCCTTAACCCGTACAGCACCAGCGACGCGTCTGACGCGTCGGCGATGTATGTAACGCACAGCCCCAGAGACGCGCCTAGCGCGTCACCCTAATTGCGCCGACCGTAACCTCAGGTGTAGCCACTCAAGAGGGCTCAGATTTGTATGGGAACTGTGTACGTATCCCACGCAACCGTGCCGATGGTTGAAAACTCTCAAAGTCCACGTGCGTGCGCGCGAGCACGCAATAACCTGTTTTTTGGGGATAATTGCCTTCAATTTTTTACTCTTGTAAAATCCATTTTCGGGGGCTCTGTAGGACCATTTATTAAGCTTTTTGAGCGGTTTTTCGTGGTTTTTCCTTCATTCCTAACCCATTCGCTATTGTTTCTGGAATAAAACCATTTTTTGAAAACCGGCCGGGTTCTGGTGCGCAAACATTACAAAACTAGCCGGGGCTCCACGGGTTAATATACTGTATACGCCCATCGCCCCTTAACCCGTACAGCACCAGCGACGCGTCTGACGCGTCGGCGATGTATGTAACGCACAGCCCCAGAGACGCGCCTAGCGCGTCACCCTAATTGCGCCGACCGTAACCTCAGGTGTAGCCACTCAAGAGGGCTCAGATTTGTATGGGAACTGTGTACGTATCCCACGCAACCGTGCCGATGGTTGAAAACTCTCAAAGTCCACGTGCGTGCGCGCGAGCACGCAATAACCTGTTTTTTGGGGATAATTGCCTTCAATTTTTTACTCTTATAAAATCCGTTTTCGGGGGCTCTGTAGGACCATTTTTTAAGCTTTTTGAGCGGTTTTTCGTGGTTTTTCCTTCATTCCTAACCCATTCGCTATTGTTTCTGGAATAAAACCATTTTTTGAAAACCGGCCGGGTTCTGGTGCGCAAACATTACAAAACTAGCCGGGGCTCCACGGGTTAATATTCTATATACGCGTCTCTTGATACATATTTGTAATTCTATCTTTGCGTTGGCTTTCTCCTGCTTTACTTAATTCGGTTCTTCTTAATTATTATCCTCCTCTTTTGAAGCGTATGTTTTACACTCCTGCCAGGGTGTGTTTGTTTTGTTTTGTTTTTCTCCGAATTGCCTCAGACATTTAAAACTTCTGCCTTCGTAAATGTTGACGGTACAGATTGAGCAATCACAAGGTTCTCATTCTGCATGTGTGTGTTTATGTGTGTTTGTGTTTGTGTGAGAGAGAGAGAGAGGGGGGTACGTATGTATTGGTGAACTATTGAGTGTGTAAATGCATTACCACTTATTAGAGTAGCACACATAAGTTAGATAAATAGATACACAAATATATTGATTAAAGAAAACATATAGATTAGTACACAAACTAAAATAAATATGGATAAATGACAGCTACACCTATGCAAAGATAAACAATTGTATTGCAACACAAGTAAATAACTAGATATGTAAGTAACACATGTAGCCTGCTGTTAGGGAGCCAGAGACAGATAGTAAGTAACACATGTAGCCTGCTGTTAGGGAGCCAGAGACAGATAGTAAGTAACACATGTAGCCTGCTGTTAGGGAGCCAGAGACAGATAGTAAGTAACACATGTAGCCTGCTGTTAGGGAGCCAGAGACAGATAGTAAGTAACACATGTAGCCTGCTGTTAGGGAGCCAGAGACAGATAGTAAGTAACACATGTAGCCTGCTGTTAGGGAGCCAGAGACAGATAGTAAGTAACACATGTAGCCTGCTGTTAGGGAGCCAGAGACAGATAGTAAGTAACACATGTAGCCTGCTGTTAGGGAGCCAGAGACAGATAGTAAGTAACACATGTAGCCTGCTGTTAGGGAGCCAGAGACAGATAGTAAGTAACACATGTAGCCTGCTGTTAGGGAGCCAGAGACAGATAGTAAGTAACACATGTAGCCTGCTGTTAGGGAGCCAGAGACAGATAGTAAGTAACACATGTAGCCTGCTGTTAGGGAGCCAGAGACAGATAGTAAGGGGAGACTGGCCGTTTGTTTGGTCTATTAATTCATTTATTCATATATATTTTTTTTTTAGTTTCGTACCTAGACCTCCATCAAACTTAGAAAACACCCCCTAGACCCCCCTTCAAGATACATTTGTACATTTTTCGGTAGAACAATGTGCCGGCCAAAGGCCGGTTCCTCTTAAAATTGCAGGTTCGCTATCACTCGCCAGGAAATAATCGACACTTAATGGCACGAAAGGTCTTATAATTGACAATGAAATGGGGCGAAAGGTATTAAAATCGCCAAACTAATGGGCCGAACGTCTTATAATCTCAAAACTAGTGGGGCTAAACATTAGGGAGAAGGGGGTCCAGACAAACGGTCTGCCTCTCCTTAATTATAGTGAATATAAATTATACAGATAGATTGATATATATATATATACTTAGATGTACTGGTGTACGTGTTTCGTGCTGTGATATATGAGATTAATTATAAATGAAGGTGAGAGTGGAACGCAGAGTACAGAGGAGCAGGCCAGAAATATATTATATTTCCCGAGCACCTCATTCCTCCCCCTCCCTGGCAGCTGAGGTTGAGTGGCACAGACAACCCCTTCACACATACTCTCTCTCTTAGTATTTGTCTTTTTCTTCATATTTTCATTTATTCTCATACTGTTTCTCCTGCTTCTCTCTTCACATATCCGCTCTTATGCTACTGCTTTTCTTGTTCTTTCTAGTTATTCTCTTTTACATACTCTCTCTATACTGTTCTGCATCTTTCTTTACAGTTTCTCATATTGTTTCTCCTGCTCCTCTCTTCACATTGCTTATTCGATTGCTTCTCTTGCTCATTTTGTTATTCGTTCAACACAGTATCTCTATTCTCTTTGCTTGCTTTTCTCTTCACACTCTTGCTAGTCAATTCTCTTTTGTAGTTCTCTGCTTCTCCGTACATACTTTCTCTTGCTCTCGTTTTTCTTCCCCTGCTTCGTTCTTCACGGTCTCCTCTCTATCATTCTTCTCTTGCTTCTTTCTCCTGCTCACTCACTCTCCTTTCTCGGTTCTCTGTCCAGACTTTTTCTTTCTGATTTATATGACTGTATCTACGTTCGCACATTCTTAGCTTCTCTCTGCTTAATAATTTTTAGCGTTTCTCATATATTTAATTCTTCTTTTTTCCATTATCTTTCTCAGTCAGTCAGTCAGTCAGTCAGTAGCCAGCCCTTACTCTCACAAGAGGTAATGATGATCAGTAAGAGACACGAGCAAGGAAAAAAAGAGAAGAACACATTTTCTTTCTTACTCCTCTTATTTTGTCTTGACTCTCGCTTCATACTTCTCTTTAACCCCTTCAGACTCATATGACGCAGAGGTTGCCAGATTAGCAATAAGAAATAGAGTTCTCTCACTGTTATTATTACCTCTCCAAAATTAGTTTTCTGCCCACAGCTAACTCAAAGACAACTGCAGAGGTTGAAGTAACTAAACTAAAGGTTTCTAAATACCCCTGATGGTAACAAAGGTTTTAAAGTATCCCTAATAGGCTCAAAATTGCGTCATATGTCGGAGAGGGTTAAGGGGGGTCACCTGCTTTTTTATCTTTCTCTCCTGTTCTCTCTTTCTCTGACTTGTTTCCATTTGGCCCTGTTATGCGACGCTATAATTTAGCAAGCTTTTTACTAGTTCGTTATTTCCACCATAGGAAAGCTCAGAACTATAAACACTCAACGGGAACACAGCTGACTTTAATACATAAACCTTATATCAATCAATCACCACAAATGGGGAGGTGTGGCAGAGTGGTCTTGCCACTAGACTGGTAATCCAATGGACCCGGGTTCGAATCCCAATATGTCAATGGGAAGATATTATTGGGATGGAATTCGTGCTGTACCTAGTTTCAGTGCATTACCACAGCACACCGAAATGCCAAAACAAAATACCCTCATTGTTCCCTGATTAAATAGCACTGTATGAATATTCTCATATTCAAAATATGCTACAGAGGGGCAATGCCTAGTGAGTTAATTGCTCAATAGGTGGCGTTCTGAGAGTGAGGGTCCGAGCCTGTGGAGTGAGACTGTGAAGCGCAGAGGTGAAGCAGCTTCAGAGATGGAGTTGGGTTTGAGCCGTGAATAGGTGCTTCTCATGTCTCACTCCCTAGACTGGAACAAGACCTCACGGGCCTCACCGTGTTCAGAGGTAGAGTGTAAAGGCTATCAGCCTATGCCCGAGAGGGCATAGTTGGAAGTTGGAATATAGAACACAAAAAAAAAAAAAAAAAAAATCACAGAAGACACAGTTTCGGTACACAAGTTTTATTTCTTATTTAGCTATGGTCCAAGGTAAGACAATAAGATTATGTCTCATATACTGTATATTAAATGAGTTCAATTGAATCATACAAGAATCATATAGGTAGTATAAATGTTCCTTCTTAAATACATTGGCAGGAATAAATAATATGCAATTGCAAAATAATATCAATGAAGTATACAAGATAACTATGTAAATTATAGTATAAATAAACACAGAGAGGTTAGTCTCAAACAATAACCAATATCCTGAAGGTAAATGGCAAACACGAGATAGCGAGTGAAACGAGTTTAATAGACAATACTGCGTAGGCACACACGCAGTGACAAAGTTATATGCAAATAAGGATATTGGTTGAGAAGTGAATAACTTGACATTAATTCAACATAATAAAAGATATAAATCTAAATCAACTCATAGAGTTACAATAATGAATATAAATTCAGTGAGCAAGTAAGTAATTATAAAAGCCTGTGTGCGGGGCTGAAAATCTCGCCGTGGAGAAGTTAACACGGCGTGATAATGACAGGAGTTTACATTTAACTCAAAATAAGGCTTAAACTGAGTTTGAAGTCAGGAAGCATAATCTTTACAATATTCTAACTAAGAGACTGATAAATAAACACTCTCTGTGAACACTTATACATGCAATCGCGTACCCAGCTAATAACAACACATACAATAAGATCTGATTGAGTGTTCACTGGTATTTACGTATATTGTGCATGTATATTTCCCGAACGAATATATGTATAGCTCTTATACGGAATATAGGAAACTATATCCCAAGAATTACATATATATATATCAATCCCACGTATAGAATTTGTTTTGTTCTCTGAAAACGAGTGGCGATGGCTAGAAGGAGAGAATTAATAATCTCTTAAGATGACGTTAAGTTGAACACTAACATATCTTATATAACCTTCGCAATAATCATCAAAACACTTTATCGAACAAGATGCACTTAATTTGGTTGAAGTATAGAAGTAGGAGCCCATGACAGATCTGGTCACACGTGGTGACTGAGTCCGTTGTCCACTGCTGTTGACACCAGGGGGACGTCTTCTTCACACGCTCTAACTAGAATATGCACTTCTAGCTCGCCTACACCACTTCTTCTTGGTCACTTCACTCACAGCCGCTTGTAGATACTTTTTAAGGGGATTTAGGCTAACCCATACTGAAGTATATTCCGAGTTGATTACAAGCTATTAAGCACATTTGCGCCGAGAGGAGAGGTACCCGAAAGTGGAATAAACTTTGCCTATCAAATTCTTGGCTCGGGCAGGTAATGTTCCGTTTTAATTCAGGTGTCTGGGTGGTGCGTTTCGGAATATGAGAGGCATGAGAATTCTAGTTTTGTATTATTGCCGGGGTTTTTAAGGTTCTTAAAATTACAATTCATATATGGTTACAAAGGTAATTACATTCTTTATTCATTAACATTAAATGTATGGATGAAGAAGCTTTGATGTATGAGTGATAATTGAATTACAGTTTTGGATGTCTACAGGTATTTGGCATGTTATATGGAATGTCTTTGTTATGAGGGGGAATATTGAGATTGTAGTTGTTAATTCCCGTAGTAGTTGTAACTGTAGTTATTGTATTCTGGATGAATACGTGGGAATTGAGTAGGTTGATGCCATAATCGCATAAACATGTCCTTGTCGTAGTCCAGGTCTGGTTTAGGTAGGGAATTCTCACAACTGGCAGGGAGCAGCCATTTTTGATCCTGCGGTTGGAGGGGATTAAGGTGAGGGAGCGGCCCGTTTTGGCCCACGCAGGTAGTGGGGCTCTGTTTTCCTTTATGCTGGTGTTGGGGAAACTTATTCATTTGTTTCTCCCTGTATTGTATGGAGGCAATTCGGCATGATGTTGGTGGCTCTTTTACATACGGGAGCAGGTTCTGGGGACGTCTTGGCTCATTTTCTTCAAACCCCAACATCTCAGGCCCTATTCAGCCAACTGTTTTAAGACGTTTATCCCCATCCAGGTGTCGCTTTTTTCCCGGCGAGCGATAGCGAACCAGCATTGTATGGACAAATCTGGGTTCGCCGGAGACATTCTTCTATCGAAAAATGTACAAATTTAGCTTGCTGTAAAACAAACATATATATATGCTGGCTCGCTACTGAAAATATTGACACCTAGATGGGGATAAGCATCTTAAACCAGTAGGCTGAATGGGGCCGAATGGATACAAGCCAAAGAGAGAGGAAGAGTAAGCGAAAAAAAGCGAGGTGGGCTCCCTTAAGATCGTGGCAAAATATTTTCCATCTATTTTAGTTATTATATTTGTAATATACTTATAATATCTTCCTATTTACTTATCTATCTATCGATTATTTTCCCCTGAAAGATGAGAGTAAATTGCGGGCTCATTAATTTGTACCACCAATTAATTTAATTCCAGAGCTTCACTTAGCATCATCAATGGCTGCATTCATAAGTGTGGGTGTGTGGAGATAGATAGATAGATAGATAGATAGATAGATAGATAGATAAATAGATAGATAGATGGACAGAGAGAGAGAGAGTGAGAGTGAGTTAGTTTGGAGTGAGTTATGTTGTACAGTTGGTCTCAAAGTTCCATCGACCTTACTTCATTATTCTGCCTTGTAATACATGGTAAAATATATACTACTATATATATTACTTCATTATTCTGCCTTGTAATACATGGTAAAATATATACGCTTGGGATTATAATGTGAATGATCTGCTTTCCGATATATGACAAATACCACCATCGCGGTTTCCAATATATTACAATTCTATGAATATACCTTAACCCATTCAGTACCAGGGACGTCCTGTTCATCGTATACTGGGAACGATTAGGCGATTTTATTCAGCTTAGGAAGGACCTTTAACAACAATAAGGCTTCAAATTATCACAATCCACCGCTTTAACTACCCCTGATCCCTCCTAAGCTGCATGACCCATGAAAATATACAAAGAATTTTCGGATGAATTTGCCACCCCCCTTTGCTCGATAATTAATGCCTCCTTAAGGCAAAGTAAATGCCCTGCAGACTGGAAAACTTCATACGTCACTCCAATTCCCACTCCACACATTCTCTTAATGAACTCAGACCAGTTGCCATAACGCCCATCCCTAGTCTAATCTGTGAGGACTTTGTATTCACCTGGGCTTACTCACAAATCCGTCACTTAATAGATCCCCAACAGTTTGGCAACGTAAAAACCTCCTCCACCACTCACTGTCTTATTAGCTTCCTAGATTATATTTACACAAATCTTGAGAAGAGAAAGACTTCCCTTGCTCTTGTCTTTATTGACTTTAGGAAAGCATTTGACCTTGTTGACCACACCATCATCATCAACAAGGCCATAAATTTGGGGCTACATCCTACCCTGGTTGCGTGGTTGACCGACTTCCTTAGTGACAGACGGCAAGCAGTGCGATATCAAGGCTTCATCTCCACCTTCCTAGACATCACATGTGGAGTCCCACAGGGCACAAAGATGGGGCCTCTATTGTTCCTCATCTTGATTAATGATGCCCTAAAGGACACTCCATTCCACTGGAAGTACGTGGACGACTCGACAGTCGGCATTACTGTCGATAACACCTCCCCTAACTATGACCCCCTACAAGACATCCTCGACCGTCTTCAAGCCTGGACCACAGACAATCATGTGACCATCAATCATGACAAGACAGTGGTCATGCACATCAACACCTCCGTTACCGACCTTCCTTCACCCACTGTCACAATTGGTCCTCATCCCCTTCAGCTTGTTGAGTCCACCAAACTCCTCGGAATCACTGTGGACAACAAGCTGAACTGGAAGAAACATGTGTCTACCACATTCAGGACCGCCACATACAAGTTGTTTATGCTAAGGCGGCTGAGATCCCTGGGGGCGCCGGAGAATGAGCTGAAGAGTATATATAACATCTTCATACTCCCTAAGCTCACCTACGCCTCTCCCGCCTGGTCCTCCTCTCTAACCCTGACAGAACAACGTCAATTGGAGAGAGTGCAGAAGAGGGCATGCAGGATCATCCTGGGTGGCACATACCCAGGGTACGAGGAAGCTCTCACCACCCTTAGCATACCTGCACTTTCAACCCACCACTACAACACACTCAAGCAGTTTGCATCTAAGCTACTTGTTCACCCACGACACAGAAACTTACTTCCACCAGACGCCCCTAGACCAACACGTGCAGCTCATCACTTCAACACACTCCAACCAATAAGGGCAAGAACTGACAGATACAAAAATAGTCCTATCCCAACCATTGTAAATATTATTAATAATGTGTAATGACGGCCTGTCACACCATATATACGCGCCCTCCTTTAATAATGTATGCATAAGTGTGTGTGCGTGTGTGTATTAGAATATATGTATGTATTTGCTTGAGTTTGTTTATGTGTGTGTGTGTATATGTATATGTGCATTTATGTAAGTACAGTATATGTGTATGTATGTGTGCGTATATGTGTATGTATGTATGCATTAATTATCTATATATGTGTGTGTCTATAGTGTATACTGTTTGTGGTTCGAGGCCCGAGCCCAGCTGAGAGTATTCTATCACACACACACACACACAAACAAACACACACACACACACACACCTACACTGAAGAATGTCCCATATACTATAATTCCCCCCAGCTGTCTCTCCTTATTTTACATTCTTCTTTTGTTCTCTACCGAGGATTACCTCCCATTGTAGTAGGCTTTACCTGACCCTACCTGTACGGACCCGTAGGCCGTTTCGCCTTTACGCTTTTCAAACTCCTCATTTGATCTCTTCCGACATTTGACATTCCATTCTAATTGGCTTTACCTGACCTACAGTCCGTTGCCCCATTAACCCTTTTCCAATTCCCTCATTTAATCTCTCCCAAGGATTTAACTCTCATTATTAGCCTCACCTGACCCTACCAGAACAGTTTTTGTATGTATGTATGTTTGTTTGCATACGTGAGCGTTTATGTATATGGGCATGTGCACACTTACTGCATGTTCTTATGTTCTTATATATGTATGTATATATATGCGTATGTATGTGTGTACATATGCGTATATATTAGGGTGGTCCAAGAAGAGGGGGTAAAATTTCAAAGTGCGGTGGTCCTTTCTCCACACCGCTGCTTTTTTTCGTGTTGCATTCCTCTCCTTGTGTGCAAAATTTCATCGCGATACAATGATATTTAGAGGTCGACCAATCATCTCGCTTTCTATCATAGGATTTAACCCGGAAAATATCACATACTGTACCCGAATTGGAGCACTTCCCGACATCACAGACCCAAATGGTGTTGATTTCTGAATTCTCCGGGGTTGACAACCCCATAGACCACATTTTATCAACTAAAAACTGATATACAGCTGTCTGAATGCTGAATTTCATTATTTGGTTTTCACAGTAAATTTTAGGGGTAGGCCATACCCTGGTTAGGGTACTTCTAGTAGAGATAAAGCAAAATGGTTCGCATTTTTTAACTCAGAAGGGTCGATTTACACATAGAAGTGGTTTCATCGACACTGATTTATTGACAATTCACAAAATATTGCCAAAAAAATCGTTTTCTATAGGAAAATAGAGAAATTGAAATTTTCTGTCATATTTTGCAGGTTTTAGTAAATAAATGAAATATGAAAGCATTTCTATGTGTAAATCGACCCTTCTTAGTACCAAAAATGCAAACCATTTTGTTCTATCTCTATTAGAAGTACCCTAACCAGGGTATGGCCTACCCCTAATTTACGGTATGAAAACCAAATAATGAAAATCAGCATTCAGACAGCTGTATATCAGTTTTTAGTTGTTAAAATGTGTCTATGGGGTTACCAACCCCGGAGAATTCAGAAATCAACACCATTTGGGTCTGTGATGTCGGGAAGTGCTCCAATTCGGGTATGTGATATTTTCCGGGTTAAATCCTATGATAGAAAGCGAGATGATGGGTCGACCTCTAAATTAAGTTTTATCGCCATGAAATTTCATAGGCTTGTAACCTATGGGTAATGGACAAAAAATAACCTTGTGGAGGAATAAAAGTATACAAATATTTTTGGTGGACCACCCTAGTATATATGTATGTTCTGTATATATTGAGTAAAATATATGTGTACTGTATATGCACTGTAAATCACTTACTCTCATGGTTAATTTATGATAATTTGTATTTTACACTAGCATAATTATTGTATTAATTTCTTGTTTTAATGTAAAGTATATTATACTCACCCATTGTAAACTGAGCTTACCATTTTCATATCTGTACATCTCATGTTCATCCACTAATTGTAAAATGTGTATTTTCAGCTCATGAGGCTGCCATTCTTTAATAAACCGTTTATTATTATTATTATTATTAATATTGTCTAAATATACGTAGAATGAAGTATGACACATGTCGCTGTTACTCAAAGAGTTAACTCAAAATATGCTGTGGGCTATAATGGGAAATCTGAAATTACAAGATGCTTTGATGAGGTGGCGTCTCTCTCTCTCTCTCTCTCTCTCTCTCTCTCTCTCTCTCTATATATATATATATATATACATATATCTTCTGTTACGTATCTTGATCCTCAAGTGGTTAACTTGATGAATCTAGATAGCACAGAGATATATATTAAGGTATCAGTCAGCTGAAGGCAAAACAAAAGTAAAATCTAATAAAATAATTTCCTGTTGTTGCTTCCTTTCCTTTTGGATCTTAGGACTTAGTATCCTTTATTGACTGATACTCTTTAATTATGAAAAATACTGAAACTAATTAAAGTCATGTAGTATTTATAAAGAATTATTATTTAACCGAAGCTTAGTAGGCTATGGTTATGAACCGAATAAGTTATAGCTAAAGAAGGACTATTAATTTTATAAAAAGTCTTGAAAGATAAATATTAAAGTAAGAATATTTCTGTTTCTTACCCTTTTTGAAATGAATAGATAGTTTTCTTATATGTCCTTTTATTTATATTTAATGTAATTATTCTTGGTTCTTGTCTTACGTTAATAGTATTATATTATTGTTATCATCAGGAGTAATATCAAAGTCACATAAAAAGTTAGATATATATTTAATAATTAGTTAAATGTATTTCTTAACCACGTAACATTGAGGTTTGATTATGAGTAAATAAAGTTACAGGATCGTTTCATAGATTCGATTCAGGTCTCACTCAAATATTATGAAAAGCAAAATATAATATTTTGAAGCAAAAGAATTTTCTTCAGCTTAGGAAATCACTATAAGTAATATTAACACAGCCATGTTAGTCTAAGGCGATATTACTAATATGAGACAATAGCATCACCGTACTAAGCACCATTAAGCAATGTAAGCTTAATTAAAAGAAAATGAAAGAACTCGTAAGTATTAATATAAAACAATAGTATTACTTTCATCATAACCCAATTACTTAAAGAGTTGCTTTAGTCCACAAGTTAGTCAACTAAAATAGTTAAGTACATAATAATAGCGTTAACGTTAATTCCCAATCAAATAGTTAAGTACATAAATAGTAGCGTTAACGTTAATTCCCAATTAAATAGTTAAACACATAATAGTAGCGTTCACGTTAATTCCCAATTACATATCTCACTAACCAACATAACATAAGTGTTTACACCAAACACACTTAACACACATTTATATAATCTGACTGACAGTCACAATCCCATTATAATACTTCACCCCGTCTTCCTCCAGCTGCAAGTTCACCTTCCCCAACTCCAAATGAGACTGATTTGAATGCCCACAACTCGGGTCTTATATACCAAACAATGATGGTGTAGGAACGAATCAGGAGGCGGGGGTTGATGCCTGCTCCAATCATAGCTCCTCGAGTCGCATAACAGGTGCGTGGTCCACTCACAGCTCCTGGCGTCGATCATACGTCATAGCATCGGTTGCAGGGTCCCCTATGACGCACGCAGGTGTGAAGGGTAGTTTGCAGGTATGCGGGCGAGCCAGTTTCCCCACTCGCATGGTTCGCTCGCTAGTCTGCTTCACCGTTTGGGTAGTGCGACTCCTTCAACTCTAATTCTAACTCTTAAATTAACATACAGGGGTCCGTATGTCAGACCTCCCCCCTAGAAAAGAGTTTAAGGAGTATAGTACATAATATTAAACATAATACATAAATAGATTCACCACCAGATTGGCAACAGCAAGATTATAATGAGGATATAATAAGGATATCACCCAAAGTAGGCAACGTCTCCAGGTACCACATCAGAACATAGCCGGAACGTAGCTGGAGCGTTATTCGAACTGCAAGGCATCTCACAGCTGAAGGCTTGAAAGCGCACTACAAAAGCATGATATTTACCTCGCTACAAGGGAGAGCTAATTGCCAAAATCCTCTCATTAAATTATACTTACTGCTGCATGAGGCCAACCTGGGAAATGCAATCTTTGATCCGTGGCAGTGGGTAGGTATCTTTCTTTGTGACAGCATTGACTTGCCTATAGACCCTACAAAACCTATGGCTCCCGTCTGGCTTTGGCACAAGTATGACCGGACTACTCCACTGGCTTAAGGCCCTTGTGATCAGCTGGTTTGAAAAAATTAAGTCAAGCTCGACCTGCAGTATACTCCTGCGTTGTGGCGAGACACGGTAGGGGGATAGTTTAATGGGAGTTGCATCCCCTACGTCGATGTCGTGCACGGCCAAAGAAGTGAGCCCTGGAGTATCACGGAACACACTGGGAGACTGAGATAAAACAGAGATTAGTTGGTTCGCTTGATCAGAGGGAAGATGACATAGTTTAGATGGTAATTCCCTCAAAGCCACTGAATTATACTGAAAGTTGGATAGGCTACATGACAAGTCAAAGTCTGCATGGATACCTTCAGGCTCTGGAACAGTCTGTTGCGGGTCAGTAAGAGAACTGAAGACTTTGTCCGCACCAGGCTGCCCACAGGTCCTGACATTCACTGCCACAGTGGGAGAATCTGGAGGAGAGGAATCAGGGGACCTATGGTAGGGCTTCAACATATTTATATGGAATACTTGCGTGGGCTTTCTCCTGTCTGGGGTAGTTACTAGATAATCGGTAATGCTCACCCTCCGAATTATCTTATATGGGCCCCTGAACTTGGCAGATAAAGGTTGGCCAAAAAGGGGGAGCAGGACCAAAACCTCATCACCGGGCTTAAACTCCCTCTCACGGGCTTTTCTGTCATACCATTTCTTCATGGAGCTTTTAGCCACTGTCAAGTTTTGAGCGGCAAACTCACATGAGGATCTCAGCCGGGTTTTGAAATCTGAAACATACTTGAGGAGGTTTTGGTTCCCCTCCTGGCCAACTAGGCTATCCTGCAATAGTTGCAAAGGACCTCTTACCTGGTGACCGAAAACTAGCTCATTAGGGGAAAAACCCAGGGATTCAGTTGGAACCTCACGAGTAGCAAATAAAAGAAAAGGTACCCCCTTATCCCACTCAACTCCGGTCTCTGTACAATACTTACGTAACATTCCCTTTAATGTCTGATGATATCGTTCGAGAACCCCTTGACTCTCTGGGTGGTAGGTGCTAGACTTTACATGCTCGATACCCAACTCCTTCAGGGACTGCTGGAAAATGTTAGAGGTAAAATTAGTTTCCTTGATCACTTTGCACCTCATGGGGGAAACCCATTCTGGTGAAGAATTTGAGCAGTTCCTTGATAACAGTTGGAGCAGAGGTAGTCCTTAAGGGTATAGCCTCTGGGTAGCGAGTTGCCATGTCCATGATAGTTAATAAATAAATGTTACCTTGGGAAGTCTTAGGCAATGGGCCTACAATGTCCACTACCACCCGAGTAAAAGGATTCTCGAAAACGGGCAAGGGCACCAGAGGATGTACAGGCACCTTCTGATTGGGTTTTCCTGTCATCTGGCAAGTGTGACACACTCTACAACACTCCACTACATCTGCACGCATTCCTGGCCAGTAAAAGTGGGCTCTGATTCTGTCTAGAGTTTTTCTCACACCTAGGTGTCCTGCCAATGGTATACAATGTGCCATTTCCATTATATCTCTACGACAAGGTTTGGGGACTACTACTTGATGGACGTCCCAAGCCCCGTCATCGATTGGTCTGTGTGGCGGTCTCCATCTTCGCCACAATACTCCTCCTTTGAGGTAGAAACATTCACCACCCTCCTTCTCACATTCCTCTTCACTCACGGACCTGGCAGCTAACTCCTTGCATTCACTATCATCTCTCTGTAGCTCTACCAGGCCGCTAGGACAATTTGGAGGGGTTTCATGGTCATCGTTAGGGTCAAGATGAGCCATAAAGGTGTCAGATAAATCCACCTCAGTCACATCATCAGGCACAGTTGGAGCATCATTCACACTCTCATCATCCCTTTCATCAACTCTTACATTCGGTACATTTCTGTCTGAGGGAACTGCTACTTGAGACATTGAACGTTTGTCAGCACACACAGGGAAAACAGTTGGCAACTCCTTGTCGAGCTCACCGGTTAGTGGCTCGTTAACAGGGGAAAGTGACAAAATGGGGTCTGGTCGGACCTTCTCACCTGCTACATCATTCCCCAAAAGGAGTGTTACCCCAGGCACAGGGATATCTTGGGACCTACACAAAGCTATGGTGGCCTCACTCTGTAGTAACTCACATTCAATTTCGCCTTTTACCAAGTATGCATAAACCTGGCCTACAGCACCTCTCATTACAACTGGTTCGCCAGGTGGGCACTCAGTGTAAGGATTCACCATGAGGGTGCTAGTAGAACCTGTGTCTCTCAGAATTTTTACCTCATGCATGCAACCATTTAATCTCACGTTGCCAGATGAAATAAAGGGACGGTAACTGTCCTGCACTGATGGTGAAATTATTATTGGCTTAACCCTAGTGGGTAGCACCACACATGCTACTACACCCCTGTCTAGATGATTTACGTTAGCTGCTAGGTACTCCTTCTGTCGACAGTCCTGCATTAAAGGAACTTTTGGTGCTAGGTACTCCTTCTGTCGGGAGTCCTGCATTACAGGCACATATGGAGTTTGAGATACGGCGGCAACTGTCTGCCCCGATCTCTCGGTTCTCTCCTTGGCCCAGCACTGATAAGCTAGGTGGCCTCTCTTGCCACAAAAAGTACATACTTTAGGGGATACGGGAACGTTCCCTCTTTGAGCATTACTATTAGTTTGGGGCCCACCTCTGTTACCATTGCCCTGAGTCGCATTTTTAGTTGGGGGAACATTTCTATTTTGGCTAGCTGGGGAAGACGTTATAGGCTTGTGACTGGGTCTGTCAGATTTGTGATTGGGATACTTAAAATTAGAACTAGAATTATCGTAGGGCTTCTTTCCACGAAATTTGTTGTTGAGCACGTATGTGTCAGCCATGTCAGCGGCGTCGGCAAGACAATCTACCTTTTTCCCCTTTAAATGATAGGATACAGAAGAATCAATTTTCCATAGGAAATTTTCTAACAGGACCAACTCCTTCAGATCGTTGTAGCTTGTGACTTTCTTACTCTTGACCCAATGATTGAAAGTTTTAGTCATGGTCCTGGCAAATACCTTATGGGTTTCTTCTACTTTCTTCTGGTTTTTACGGAAAGATTGCCTGTAAGCCTCAGGCTGCAATTGATAGGTTTTTAAGATAGCTTCTTTGAGATTGTCATAATCCTGCCTAACTTCTGCTACTTCTGACAAATACGTGGCTCGAGCCTGCCCTGTCAAAACAGTTTGTAACATAAAAGGCCATTGATCTCTTGTACACTTCATACCTCCAGCAACTTCCTCAAACAAAACAAAGAAATCCTGCACATTATCCTCAGTGAAAGGTGGAATGACACTAGTCATAGTCAATCCCAGAGGGGGAGCAATTACGGGAGCATTTGTATTGACATTTAGTTGAGCCGTACGATATTGATATTCACATTGTTCGGTCGTTGCTCTGGCTTTTATGCTGGCTTCTTCGATATTTGCTCTTATTCTGGCTTCTTCGGTATTTATTCTGGCTAGTTCTATTTTTAGTTTGGCTTGTTCTAGTTCGAATATTTGATCACCGGTCAAACCAGGTGGCAATTGTTCATCAAGTTGGCTAGGTTTACTCGGGATCCCACCAACTGCTCCGTCACCCTCCCCGCCTTCTACAGGGAACAGGTGGGTTTTTATGGTCTGAGCCACCTCTACTTTAGACATGTTTGAGACAGTTAATTGGAGATATGAGGCAAGTACTTTCAGTTCGGATTTTGACAGACAGTCAATATCAGGGGATGTGGGTTCTGATTCTATGAAAACTCGAGCATCTTCATCATTAATTAGTTGAGGCATGATTAATATTTGATTTTAAGTAGTGAAACGTTAATGAAACTGAGTGAAACTGTATGAAACGAATCCTGGCAAGGTCGCCACTCTTCTGTTACGTATCTTGATCCTCAAGTGGTTAACTTGATGAATCTAGATAGCACAGAGATATATATTAAGGTATCAGTCAGCTGAAGGCAAAACAAAAGTAAAATCTAATAAAATAATTTCCTGTTGTTGCTTCCTTTCCTTTTGGATCTTAGGACTTAGTATCCTTTATTGACTGATACTCTTTAATTATGAAAAATACTGAAACTAATTAAAGTCATGTAGTATTTATAAAGAATTATTATTTAACCGAAGCTTAGTAGGCTATGGTTATGAACCGAATAAGTTATAGCTAAAGAAGGACTATTAATTTTATAAAAAGTCTTGAAAGATAAATATTAAAGTAAGAATATTTCTGTCTCTTACCCTTTTTGAAATGAATAGATAGTTTTCTTATATGTCCTTTTATTTATATTTAATGTAATTATTCTTGGTTCTTGTCTTACGTTAATAGTATTATATTATTATTATCATCAGGAGTAATATCAAAGTCACATAAAAAGTTAGATATATATTTAATAATTAGTTAAATGTATTTCTTAACCACGTAACATTGAGGTTTGATTATGAGTAAATAAAGTTACAGGATCGTTTCATAGATTCGATTCAGGTCTCACTCAAATAATATGAAAAGCAAAATATATTTTGAAGCAAAAGAATTTTCTTCAGCTTAGGAAATCACTATAAGTAATATTAACACAGCCATGTTAGTCTAAGGCGATATTACTAATATGAGACAATAGCATCACCGTACTAAGCACCATTAAGCAATGTAAGCTTAATTAAAAGAAAATGAAAGAACTCGTAAGTATTAATATAAAACAATAGTATTACTTTCATCATAACCCAATTACTTAAAGAGTTGCTTTAGTCCACAAGTTAGTCAACTAAAATAGTTAAGTACATAATAATAGCGTTAACGTTAATTCCCAATCAAATAGTTAAGTACATAAATAGTAGCGTTAACGTTAATTCCCAATTAAATAGTTAAACACATAATAGTAGCGTTCACGTACGTTAATTCCCAATCACATATCTCACTAACCAACATAACATAAGTGTTTACACCGAACACACTTAACACACATTTATATAATCTGACTGACAGTCACAATCCCATTATAATACTTCACCCCGTCTTCCTCCAGCTGCAAGTTCACCTTCCCCAACTCCAAATGAGACTGATTTGAATGCCCACAACTCGGGTCTTATATACCAAACAATGATGGTGTAGGAACGAATCAGGAGGCGGGGGTTGGTGCCTGCTCCAATCATAGCTCCTCGAGTCGCATAACAGGTGCGTGGTCCACTCACAGCTCCTGGCGTCGATCATACGTCATAGCATCGGATGCAGGGTCCCCTATGACGCACGCAGGTTGGTAGGGTAGTTTGCAGGGATGCGGGCGAGCCAGTTTCCCCACTCGCTGGTTCGCTCGCTAGTCTGCTTCACCGTTTGGGTAGTGCGACTCCTTCAACTCTAATTCTAACTCTTAAATTAACATACAGGGCTCCGTATGTCAGACCTCCCCCCTAGAAAAGAGTTTAAGGAGTATAGTACATAATATTAAACATAATACATAAATAGATTCACCACCAGATTGGCAACAGCAAGATTATAATGAGGATATAATAAGGATATCACCCAAAGTAGGCAACGTCTCCAGGTACCACATCAGAACATAGCCGGAACGTAGCTGGAGCGTTATTCGAACTGCAAGGCATCTCACAGCTGAAGGCTTGAAAGCGCACTACAAAAGCATGATATTTACCTCGCTACAAGGGAGAGCTAATTGCCAAAATCCTCTCATTAAATTATACTTACTGCTGCATGAGGCCAACCTGGTAAATGCAATCTTTGATCCGTGGCAGTGGGTAGGTATCGTTCTTTGTGACAGCATTGACTTGCCTATAGTCCCTACAAAACCTATGGCTCCCGTCTGGCTTTGGCACAAGTATGACCGGACTACTCCACTGGCTTAAGGCCCTTGTGATCAGCTGGTTTGAAAAAATTAAGTCAAGCTCGACCTGCAGTATACTCCTGCGTTGTGGCGAGACACGGTAGGGGGATAGTTTAATGGGAGTTGCATCCCCTACGTCGATGTCGTGCACGGCCAAAGAAGTGAGCCCTGGAGTATCACGGAACACACTGGGAGACTGAGATAAAACAGAGATTAGTTGGTTCGCTTGATCAGAGGGAAGATGACATAGTTTAGATGGTAATTCCCTCAAAGCCACTGAATTATACTGAAAGTTGGATAGGCTACATGACAAGTCAAAGTCTGCATGGATACCTTCAGGCTCTGGAACAGTCTGTTGCGGGTCAGTAAGAGAACTGAAGACTTTGTCCGCACCAGGCTGCCCCCAGGTCCTGACATTCACTGCCACAGTGGGAGAATCTGGAGGAGAGGAATCAGGGGACCTATGGTAGGGCTTCAACATATTTATATGGAATACTTGCGTGGGCTTTCTCCTGTCTGGGGTAGTTACTAGATAATCGGTAATGCTCACCCTCCGAATGATCTTATATGGGCCCCTGAACTTGGCAGATAAAGGTTGGCCAAAAAGGGGGAGCAGGACCAAAACCTCATCACCGGGCTTAAACTCCCTCTCACGGGCTTTTCTGTCATACCATTTCTTCATGGAGCTTTTAGCCACTGTCAAGTTTTGAGCGGCAAACTCACATGAGGATCTCAGCCGGGTTTTGAAATCTGAAACATACTTGAGGAGGTTTTGGTTCCCCTCCTGGCCAACTAGGCTATCCTGCAATAGTTGCAAAGGACCTCTTACCTGGTGACCGAAAACTAGCTCATTAGGGGAAAAACCCAGGGATTCAGTTGGAACCTCACGAGTAGCAAATAAAAGAAAAGGTACCCCCTTATCCCACTCAACTCCGGTCTCTGTACAATACTTACGTAACATTCCCTTTAATGTCTGATGATATCGTTCGAGAACCCCTTGACTCTCTGGGTGGTAGGTGCTAGACTTTACATGCTCGATACCCAACTCCTTCAGGGACTGCTGGAAAATGTTAGAGGTAAAATTAGTTCCTTGATCACTTTGCACCTCATGGGGGAAACCCATTCTGGTGAAGAATTTGAGCAGTTCCTTGATAACAGTTGGAGCAGAGGTAGTCCTTAAGGGTATAGCCTCTGGGTAGCGAGTTGCCATGTCCATGATAGTTAATAAATAAATGTTACCTTGGGAAGTCTTAGGCAATGGGCCTACAATGTCCACTACCACCCGAGTAAAAGGATTCTCGAAAACGGGCAAGGGCACCAGAGGATGTACAGGCACCTTCTGATTGGGTTTTCCTGTCATCTGGCAAATGTGACACACTCTACAACACTCCACTACATCTGCACGCATTCCTGGCCAGTAAAAGTGGGCTCTGATTCTGTCTAGAGTTTTTCTCACACCTAGGTGTCCTGCCAATGGTATACAATGTGCCATTTCCATGATATCTCTACGACAAGGTTTGGGGACTACTACTTGATGGACGTCCCAAGCCCCGTCATCGATTGGTCTGTGTGGCGGTCTCCATCTTCGCCACAATACTCCTCCTTTGAGGTAGAAACATTCACCACCCTCCTTCTCACATTCCTCTTCACTCACGGACCTGGCAGCTAACTCCTTGCATTCACTATCATCTCTCTGTAGCTCTACCAGGCCGCTAGGACAATTTGGAGGGGTTTCATGGTCATCGTTAGGGTCAAGATGAGCCATAAAGGTGTCAGATAAATCCACCTCAGTCACATCATCAGGCACAGTTGGAGCATCATTCACACTCTTATCATCCCTTTCATCAACTCTTACATTCGGTACATTTCTGTCTGAGGGAACTGCTACTTGAGACATTGAACGTTTGTCAGCACACACAGGGAAAACAGTTGGCAACTCCTTGTCGAGCTCACCGGTTAGTGGCTCGTTAACAGGGGAAAGTGACAAAATGGGGTCTGGTCGGACCTTCTCACCTGCTACATCATTCCCCAAAAGGAGTGTTACCCCAGGCACAGGGATATCTTGGGACCTACACAAAGCTATGGTGGCCTCACCCTGTAGTAACTCACATTCAATTTCGCCTTTTACCAAGTATGCATAAAACTGGCCTCCAGCACCTCTCATTACAACTGGTTCGCCAGGTGGGCACTCAGTGTAAGGATTCACCATGAGGGTGCTAGTAGAACCTGTGTCTCTCAGAATTTTTACCTCATGCATGCAACCATTTAATCTCACGTTGCCAGATGAAATAAAGGGACGGTAACTGTCCTGCACTGATGGTGAAATTATTATTGGCTTAACCCTAGTGGGTTGCACCACACATGCTACTACACCCCTGTCTAGATGATTTACGTTAGCTGCTAGGTACTCCTTCTGTCGACAGTCCTGCATTAAAGGAACTTTTGGTGCTAGGTACTCCTTCTGTCGGGAGTCCTGCATTACAGGCACATATGGAGTTTGAGATACGGCGGCAACTGTCTGCCCCGATCTCTCGGTTCTCTCCTTGGCCCAGCACTGATAAGCTAGGTGGCCTCTCTTGCCACAAAAAGTACATACTTTAGGGGATACGGGAACGTTCCCTCTTTGAGCATTACTATTAGTTTGGGGCCCACCTCTGTTACCATTGCCCTGAGTCGCATTTTTAGTTGGGGGAACAATTCTATTTTGGCTAGCTGGGGAAGACGTTATAGGCTTGTGACTGGGTCTGTCAGATTTGTGATTGGGATACTTAAAATTAGAACTAGAATTATCGTAGGGCTTCTTTCCACGAAATTTGTTGTTGAGCACGTATGTGTCAGCCATGTCAGCGGCGTCGGCAAGACAATCTACCTTTTTCCCCTTTAAATGATAGGATACAGAAGAATCAATTTTCCATAGGAAATTTTCTAACAGGACCAACTCCTTCAGATCGTTGTAGCTTGTGACTTTCTTACTCTTGACCCAATGATTGAAAGTTTTAGTCATGGTCCTGGCAAATACCTTATGGGTTTCTTCTACTTTCTTCTGGTTTTTACGGAAAGATTGCCTGTAAGCCTCAGGCTGCAATTGATAGGTTTTTAAGATAGCTTCTTTGAGATTGTCATAATCCTGCCTAACTTCTGCTACTTCTGACAAATACGTGGCTCGAGCCTGCCCTGTCAAAACAGTTTGTAACATAAAAGGCCATTGATCTCTTGTATACTTCATACCTCCAGCAACTTCCTCAAACAAAACAAAGAAATCCTGCACATTATCCTCAGTGAAAGGTGGAATGACACTAGTCATAGTCAATCCCAGAGGGGGAGCAATTACGGGAGCATTTGTATTGACATTTAGTTGAGCCGTACGATATTGATATTCACATTGTTCGGTCGTTGCTCTGGCTTTTATGCTGGCTTCTTCGATATTTGCTCTTATTCTGGCTTCTTCGGTATTTATTCTGGCTAGTTCTATTTTTAGTTTGGCTTGTTCTAGTTCGAATATTTGATCACCGGTCAAACCAGGTGGCAATTGTATATCAAGTTGGCTAGGTTTACTCGGGATCCCACCAACTGCTCCGTCACCCTCCCCGCCTTCTACAGGGAACAGATGGGTTTTTATGGTCTGAGCCAATTCTACTTTAGACATGTTTGAGACAGTTAATTGGAGATATGAGGCAAGCACTTTCAGTTCGGATTTTGACAGACAGTCAATATCAGGGGCTGTGGGTTCTGATTCTATGAAAACTCGAGCATCTTCGTCATTAATTAGTTGAGGCATGATTAATATTTGATTTTAAGTAGTGAAACGTTAATGAAACTGAGTGAAACTGTATGAAACGAATCCTGGCAAGGTCGCCACTCTTCTGTTACGTATCTTGATCCTCAAGTGGTTAACTTGATGAATCTAGATAGCACAGAGATATATATTAAGGTATCAGTCAGCTGAAGGCAAAACAAAAGTAAAATCTAATAAAATAATTTCCTGTTGTTGCTTCCTTTCCTTTTGGATCTTAGGACTTAGTATCCTTTATTGACTGATACTCTTTAATTATGAAAAATACTGAAACTAATTAAAGTCATGTAGTATTTATAAAGAATTATTATTTAACCGAAGCTTAGTAGGCTATGGTTATGAACCGAATAAGTTATAGCTAAAGAAGGACTATTAATTTTATAAAAAGTCTTGAAAGATAAATATTAAAGTAAGAATATTTCTGTCTCTTACCCTTTTTGAAATGAATAGATAGTTTTCTTATGTCCTTTTATTTATATTTAATGTAATTATTCTTGGTTCTTGTCTTACGTTAATAGTATTATATTATTGTTATCATCAGGAGTAATATCAAAGTCACATAAAAAGTTAGATATATATTTAATAATTAGTTAAATGTATTTCTTAACCACGTAACATTGAGGTTTGATTATGAGTAAATAAAGTTACAGGATCGTTTCATAGATTCGATTCAGGTCTCACTCAAATAATATGAAAAGCAAAATATAATATTTTGAAGCAAAAGAATTTTCTTCAGCTTAGGAAATCACTATAAGTAATATTAACACAGCCATGTTAGTCTAAGGCGATATTACTAATATGAGACAATAGCATCACCGTACTAAGCACCATTAAGCAATGTAAGCTTAATTAAAGAAAATGAAAGAACTCGTAAGTATTAATATAAAACAATAGTATTACTTTCATCATAACCCAATTACTTAAAGAGTTGCTTTAGTCCACAAGTTAGTCAACTAAAATAGTTAAGTACATAATAATAGCGATAACGTTAATTCGCAACCAACTAGTTAAGTACATAAATAGTAGCGTTAACGTTAATTCGCAATCAAATAGTTAAGTACATAATAGTAGCGTTAACGTTAATTCCCAATTAAATAGTTAAACACATAATAGTAGCGTTCACGTTAATTCCCAATCACATATCTCACTAACCAACATAACATAAGTGTTTACACCGAACACACTTAACACACATTTATATAATCTGACTGACAGTCACAATCCCATTATAATACTTCACCCCGTCTTCCTCCAGCTGCAAGTTCACCTTCCCCAACTCCAAATGAGACTGATTTGAATGCCCACAACTCGGGTCTTATATACCAAACAATGATGGTGTAGGAACGAATCAGGAGGCGGGGGTGGTGCCTGCTCCAATCATAGCTCCTCGAGTCGCATAACAGGTGCGTGGTCCACTCACAGCTCCTGGCGTCGATCATACGTCATAGCATCGGTTGCAGGGTCCCCTATGACGCACGCAGGTGTGAAGGGTAGTTTGCAGGTATGCGGGCGAGCCAGTTTCCCACTCGCATGGTTCGCTCGCTAGTCTGCTTCACCGTTTGGGTAGTGCGACTCCTTCAACTCTAATTCTAACTCTTAAATTAACATACAGGGGTCCGTATGTCATAATATATATAATATATATATAATATTATATATAATATATATATATATATATATATATATATATATATATACATATATATATTTTGGGGTGGAAGTGGAGTGGTTGCATTGAGGCAGTTGGACAAAATTCAAAATAAAGCTATTAGATTAATCAATAACCCTGCAATCACACAGGACCTTCCTACATTATCCATACGAAGAAACGTTGCATCCCTTGCATTATTCTACAGATATTTTCACAGCAATTGTTCCGAGGAACTTGCTTCAATTGTGCCGCCTCTCCACATATTTCCCCGTAGAACTAGGGCAGCTGAGAGCGCCCATGAATTTACACTTTCTCCTCCACAATGCAGAACTTCTGCATATCAGAATTAATTTATCCCCAGAGCTACTACTCTTTGGAATTCACTTCCCTCGAATTGCTTTCCACAAACTTACAATCTACAAATGTTTAAATCCAGTTGTTACAAACATTTTATGAATGGAGGATGCCTTTAGGCACATGGACCTTTTTGTTTTATGTGTTTTTGCTTCCTCCGTTCATTGTCTCTTAAAAAAAAAAAAAAAAAAAAAAAAACATATACCGGTATATATATACATATTTATCTATTGTCTGATGCCATGCTCCCTGAAGGGGTGGCCACGAACGAAGCGCCCCCATGCACCTCTGTCCCCAGTCAGTCGACGCTCCTCCTCCCAACCAGCCATATACTTCTTCACTCCATCCTTCCACCTCTCATTTGGTTTACCTCTCCCTCTCTGTCCTTCCACCTCGCTCTTGTACGGTACACCCTCTTAGTCATTCTTTTGCTTTCTATATGTTCCATATGGCCGAACCATCTCAAGGTGTTCCTTTTCACACTTTCCAGCACGTCTACCTCCACACCACAGCTCCCTCCTACTTCCTCATTCGTCTGTCTATCCCTCCATGTAACTCCGCATGCACTTCTCAAGTACCGGTATCTCATTTCCACCCCTCTCACTCTTGGTCTGAGTCTCTTCACCAACATCCATGCTTCGCTTCCGTAAATCAGTGTCGGGATTACCACACTGTCATGCAAGGACTCTTCACTTCCATGCTGACCACCCTATTTCTTGTTTCTGCTTTCAGCGTTCCTACAACCCTCTTCTCCTGTTGCACCTTCTGCCGCACTTCTTCATCCATACTTCCATCTTTACTCAGCACACTGCCCAGATACTTATATGAGCTTACAATCTCCATAGCCTGACCGTTCAACTTCACCTCACACTCTGTGGCTTCACCCCTTTTTGAAGACCATAACCTTGCTCTTCCCCGCATTAACCTTCAGATTCCGTTTTTCGCCCACTGTTCCAAATACATTTACCAGACCCTGCAACTCCCATTCATTATTGCTCATCAGAACTGTATCATCAGCAAACAGTAGTACAGGTAGCTTCCACTCGTTTCCCTCCCTTATCAGCAATACACCATCATCCACTGATTTTCCTTGTATTTCTTTCAGGACTCCATCCATATATACAGTAAACAACCACGGGGACATCAGACATCCCTGTTTCAACCCAACAATCAGATCAAAGAATTCGCTCTGCTCATTCTCCACACATGCTGCCGCCTTTGCACCCTCATACATGCTCTGCATTGCTTACAGCAACTTGCCATCTACTCCGTATATTCTAAGTACTTTCCACATACCTTCTCTATCCACTCTGTCATAGTTCTTCTCCAAGTCAATAAAGGCAACATACATCTTTTGTTGCTTCTCCAGATATTTCTCCACAACACATTTCAGGGTAAAAATCTGATCTACACATCCTCTTCCCTTCCTAAAACCACCCTACTCGTCACCTATCCATTTCTCCATTCTCGGTCTCACTCTCTCAATCAAAATGATACCTAGCCTAAAGAACAAACCATACGAAGAGCGTCTTAGAGAATTAAATTTATTTCCTTTAACCCAGCGCAGATTAAGAGGTGACTTAATTCAAGTGTTCAAAATCATCAAAGGCATCGGCAATATGAACTGTAGTAAGTACTTCACTATCGACCAATCTAATTACACGCGGGGAAACGGTTGCAAAATTATAGGTACATCTTTTAACTCCCACGAATCTAAGAATTTCTTCTTCAATCGAGTTGTCAACTTGTGGAATGGGCTTCCCCGAGACATTATAGACTGCAGCACCGTTGATTCATTTAAACTCCGCCTAGACAAATATCTCGCATCAAACCCGCGACTGACTGCGTTTGTAAGTGAATAACTTTATTTTATCCTCCCCACAGTAACTATCCCATCTGTCCCCTACTAACTTCCTAATCCTGCCACGGACATTAGTTCCCTTTCCAATGTTCCCTTACCCACTCTAAACCACTGTTTGGACACTTGATCCTCAGTGTTTTGGAGGACAAGCAGCCTAAAAGGGTCACTAGATCTGTTGTTGCCTGATTTCCTTTGTACCCTACCTTACAACTTCCCTACTACGCTTAGAAGACATATTCCTCGGTAGTTACCACACACTCCTCTTTTCTCTTTACCCTTATAAATGGGGACTATTATGCCTGTCTTCCAGTCATCAGGTGCACTCCCCTTCTCCCATGCTAGTTTTCACATTTTCCATACCCATTCGATCACTATCTCACCACCATACCTCAGTATTTCCCCAAACACTCCATCTATTCCTTGTGCTTTCACCAACTTATCTTTTTTCATAGCTTCACACACTTCTGACCTCCTGATCCCCACCTCCTCCTCCACTACTTCTCTTCTTCTGCATCCCATACCCTATCCAACTATGTTTGCTGGCTCTTCATTCCTTACATTCAGCAATTCGTTGAAGTACTCCCTCCATCTTTCGACTCTCTCGTGCTTCTCGGCCAGCACTCGCCCATTCTTATCTTTCACACCCTTACTGTTTCCCTTGCTACCTTCCCTAACTTTTTTTACTTCTTTCCAGAACAGTTTCTTACACTCCCTCCATTTTACACTTAGATTCCTTCCAAATTCCTCATCTACTCTTCTCTTACTTTCCTTCACTACTCTCTTCACCACTCTCTTTTTCTCCAAGTACCTCGCTCATTTCTGTCTCTCTAAATCTTCATTCCCTGTACTACCCAACCACTCTATATGCTTTCTTCTTGTCTTCCACAGCTATTTTTACCTCTTCTGTCCACCATGCTGTACCCTTCACTCCCCTCCCTCTTCTCCTTACTACACACACCTCCTCACATGCTGCACAGATCTCTTCCTTAAACACTTTGGTCATCTCCTCCACTTCCTCCATACCTTCCAGGTTTCATCTCCTCCACTTCTTCCAAACCTTCCAGATCAAACCTACCTAGTCGTCTTTCTACTGCTCTCCTGAACTCTTCCTTGATTTCCTCCTCCTGCAACCTCTCCACCCTCCTCGCCATTCCACCTTCCTCTCGCCTCCCTCCAGCTCTCCTCACCCACTACTTTTGTGTCCTAATTTTAGCTACTACTACATTATATATATATATAGTATATATGTATATGTATATATATATAAGACGCTCACCAGAATTATCCTCATACATTTTTCTCATCTCTCACATCCAGTAGTTTCATTCCCCGACCCTCGGGCCCTTCTCATCATTGACCTCCAGAACTCTTTTGATACCCCTTCCTGTCACTGCATCTATTCCTCTTTTATCAATGACTCCGCTGAATTAGGAGATCTGGGGATAAGTCTCATCTATCTATCTATCTATTGCCTGACGCCGTGATCCCCGAAGGTGTGGCCACGAACGAACCGCCCCCATGCACCTCTGTCCCCAGTCAGTTGATGCCCCTCCTCCCAACCAGCACCACCTTCATTCATATACTTCCTCACTCCATCCTTCCACCTCTCCTTCGGTCTACCTCTCCTTCTCTGTCCTTCCACCTCGCTCTCGTACACCCTCTTAGTCAATCTCTCACTTGCCATACGTTCCATATGGCCGAACCATCTCAAGTTGTTCCTTTTCACACTTTCCAGCACATCTACCTCCACACCACACCTCCTTCTTACTTCCTCATTCGTCTGTCTATCCCTCCATGTAACTCCGCACGCACTTCTCAAGTAACTCATTTCCACCGCTCTCACTCTTGGTCTGAGTCTCTTCCCGAACGTCCATGCTTCGCTTCTGTAAGTTAGTGTCGGGATTACCACACTGTCTCATAAGTTTATTAATTCAATGCAGCAATGGGTATTCTGCTTTTGGAATTTACATCCAACCACGCACATATATACACTCATTCAAACATTCAACGTTCTCCTTTGATGAATATGTTAATCTCTTCTCTTTGTATTTAGCATTCTGAATAAGAGAACACACACACACATACACTAATTCGAAGCTCTCCATAAATGCATATCCTGATATCTTCTTTTTGTATTTAACATTCTGAATATGAGAAGCCTCACACAAACATACTAATTCAAAGCTCTCCATTAATGCATATGGTAATCTTTTTTGTTTTTACATTCTGAATATGAGAAGCCACACACACACACCACACCACACCACACACACACAAACACACACACTACACCACACCACACACACACACACACACACACACACACACACACACACACACACTCGATACAGGCAGTTCTGCCTTTTATCTCCCTCACTCACATAAATAAAAATAAAAATAAATAATGTTTAAGATTAGGTCTAGTAATAATATTGAATATTTTCATGAATAATGAGTATTAGTATTTGCGATATTCTTGGCAAATTTGCACCAAGCACATTGTAATTTTAGTAATTAACCAACAAATTAAACCAGTTATTTTTTCTCCGTTCGTGCAATTTTATTCAGTTTAAGAATGGCCTCCAGCGATTAACAGTCTTCAAACTATCTTAATTAACCCTTTTTGCTACCACAGATCCTTCTTAAGCTGCACAAAATTATCCCCCTCTTTATCTCCTCCTTATATATCCCCTCTTATTCTCATCTTCCTCTCTCCCTTCCCTGCTCCCAATTTACCCCTTCTTACTCTCCTCTTCCCCTCCCTTCCTCCCCATTTACCCCCTTCTTACTCTCCTCTTCCCCTCCCTTCCTCCTCATTTACCCCCTTCTTACTCTCCTCTTCCCCTCCCTTCCTCCTCATTTACCCCCTCTTACTCTCCTTTTCCCCTCCCTTCCTCCTTATTTACCCCCTCTTACTCTCCTTTTCCCCTCTCTTCCTCCTTATTTACCTTCCTCTTACTCTCCTCTTCCCCTCCCTTCCTTCTCATGTACCCCCTCTTACTCTCCTCTTCCCCTCCCTTCCTCCTTATTTACCCCCCTCTTACTCTCCTCTTCCCCTCACCTCCTTCTTATTTACCCCCTCTTACCCACCTCTACCCCTCCCTTCCTTCTCATTTACCCCCTCTTACTCTCCTCTTCCCCTCCCTTCCTTCTTATTTACCCCCTCTTACTCTCCTCTTCCCCTCACCTCCTCCTTATTTACCCCCTCTTACTCTCCTCTTCACCTCCTTTCCTCCTCATTTACCCCCTCTTACTCTCCTCTTCCCCTCCCTTCCTCCTCATTTACCCCCCTCTTATTCTCCTCTTCCCCTCCCTTCCTCCTCAATTACCCCCCCTCTTACTCTCCTCCCCCTCCCCTCTCCTTTACTCTTAGTGTCCCGGAGAGGAAAGTCGTCCACCATAATTTAGGTGACAGACTCATTCAGTGTGAGTTGCTCTGAGAGTCTTCCAGAGCCTCACCATTCCTCTCAGGCTCTCACTATTTTAAACCAGTCATCATCATGATAGTCTGCTTCTTTTCAACTGACGGTTAATTGCAAAATTCCAATCAAGATGTCTCAGTTATTTTGAAGATTGTGTTGTGAAATATGGTGCTAATTATATAAACTTTGTGTTAATATGAAGCAGAGATATAAGAGTTTCATATTGTTCCTTTAAGTATCGGGAAATAACCTTCTAAAGGATTCAATTTACCGTCAGATGAAATTAAATAGAGTATAGCCACATTAACGCTTGCCATTCGGCGATGGTTGGCTTATATATTATATATGAAGTCAAACCAAAGTTTCCTGTTCCTTACATACGAATTTGAAAGTCAGCCAGATTCATTGTATAGGCTACTTCAGTCAAATTACCTGGACACATGGTGTTTATTAAAGGATGTTTATGTCATGGGAAGAGGGGAAAGTGGCTAGAGAAAATGTATTTTGGATGATGCACGGGATTCTGTAAAATAATAAAACAAATGAAAAGTGGTTCAAGCTAGGGTGAGTGATTTAGCCTTGGGGTTAGAGTACGTTGTAAAATGTGTGCCTCCTACTATGTGTAGGTGTGCATTGAATGAGTTATGAACCGTAAAAGATGAAAAGTAATCTTTTCCAGGATTTTCATGTGAAAAATATATGTAAAATCGTTCATGTAAAGAATATGGTTTGTTTTCTGTGTTGCAAAGGATTTGGATAGTTGGGTGTAAGCAGTAAGTTGGGTGTAAGCAGTGGTTGATGGGGCTAGGTTACCCAGGCCACCCAGGTGGCAGATAATGAATGAAAGGATTGAGGACAATGAGGTGAAAGAAGCAGTGAAACAAATGAGAGCGGGAAAAGCAGAAGGAATGGATGGTATTGCTGTGGAGTGTATAAAGAAGGGTGGAGATTTGATAACAGATTGGTTGGTGAGACTTTTCAATGTGTGCTTTGTTGTGTCAATGGCACCAATAGACTGGAAGAGTGCATGTATTGTGCCATTGTACAAGGGGAAGGGAGATCGACAGGAGTGTTCAAGTTATAGAGGTATTAGTTTATTATCAGTGATTGGAAAGCTGTATGGCAGGGTGTTGATAGAGAGGATAATAAAGGGTACGGAAGTTTCAATAGGAGAAGAACAGTGCGGTTTTAGGAAGGGAAGAGGGTGCGTGGATCAGATTTTTGCAGTAAGACAGTTATGCGATAAGTATTTAGAGAAGCATAATTAAGGATGTGTTTTGGGCTTTTATGGATTTGTAAAAAGCGTATGATCGTGTGGATCATGAAGCAATGTGGAAGGTGTTAAGGATTTATGAAATTGGAGGATTTTTTTTAGCAGCAGTTAAGATTTTTTATGAAGGGAGCAGAGCGTGTGTGAGTAGGAAATGGTGAGTTGAGTGAATGGTTTGAGGTAAATTAGGTTTGCGACAGGCTTGTGTAATGTCACCATGGCTGTTTAATATGTTTATGGATGGTGTGGTGAGGGAGGTGAATATGAGTACTATGGGAAGAGGATTGGGTTTAGTAGGAAAGAATGGTAGAGATTGGGAGTTGAATCAGTTGCTGTTCGCTGATGACACAGCATTGGTGCGGATTCTGAAGAGAAACTGCAGCGGGTAGTCAAAGAGTTTGGTGTGGTTTGTGGGAGGATGAAACTGAAGGTGAACGTCAATAAAAGTAAAGTAATAGTGTGTAATAGGGGTGATTGTAGGGTGAATCTAGATGTGAGGCTGGATGGGGTATTATTAGAACAAGTAGAGTGGTTTAAGTATCTAGGAGGAACGATAAGCAGGAGTGGAGGTATGGAAATGGAGGTAAAACAGAGAGTGTGTGAAGGAAGGAAGGTTTTCGGAGCAATGGGAAGTATGTGGAAGATGAGAAATCTCGGAATGAAAGTAAAAAGTGAAATGTATCAAGGAATTGTTGTGCCAACAGTGATGTATGGGGCTGAGACATGGGCTCATTTCGGAGCAATGGGAAGTATGTGGAAGATGAGAAATCTCGGAATGAAAGTAAAAAGTGCAATGTATCAAGGAATTGTTGTGCCAACAGTGATGTATGGGGCTGAGACATGGGCTCTGAAGGAAAAGGAGAGAAGAAAGCTGGATGTGATGGAGATGAGTTGCTTGAGGAGTATGTGTGGAGTTACTCGTAGAGACAGATTGAGAAATTATGAGATACGTAGGAGAGTGGGGCAGCAGTAACATTTGTCGGCCAGAGTGCACAGAAGGGTGCTGAGCTGGTATGTCAGTTGAACGAATGGAAGAGGAAAGACTTACAAAGAGAATATGTGAGTCAGATACAAGAGGAGATAGAATGGCAGGAAGACCCCCATTGAGATGGAGAGACTGTTTAAGACAAGCTTTGGCTGATAGAGGAATGACTATAGATCAGGCAAAGGAAGTGGTAATAAACAGGAATGAATGGAGAATGCTTGTGAATAGATGAATGTAAACGTGGTTGTTTGGGAGAGAGGGTCATGCGCCAGTTGGACTAGATAGTAGTCCATCAGGCGCCTGGCCCGAGAAGCCGGTGGTAATGAAGGGTGCGCCTGGAAACATGGTGGGTGGGCTTGTGGTGGTGAAGCTTCGCTGCGGGTCTGCCTTAGGATATCGGCGCCTCTCCGGGGGATCTGGGTCCTGGGAATCTTTTGCTTGGGACCCCTAATGGACCTGGGTCTCTGGGTACTTCTCCTGGGCGACCTAGATGTGTGTGAGAGTTTATGTTTTGTTTTGGTTTGTTTTTCTGATGTGTTGTAATGTCCCTGTTCGGGCTCTGTCTCGAGTCGGCCACGCCCATAAAAAAAAAAAAAAAAAAAAAAAAAAATGGGGAAGGTGCCAGAGTATATACATACATAGGGTGTAAGATTTAGTGTCTTAGACACAGACCGCATCAAGGTTGTTCTTCCCGAAGTATATCAAATTTTATACATTTGGATCGCCACCAAAATAATCAAACCCTTCATTCCAGCTGTCACATCCAAAACAACAAAGCCCCGAACATTTTACACTGTAATAATAATGTTGCCGGTCAAAAATAGCCTGGATATGCACTCTCGTGCATACACATTTAACACCTCATCTCTTTCAGTACGTTGACAGGTATTATCATTATTTTGCCTGACATTAACAAGGGAACGGAGTTCTCGAAAAGAGGCTCTTGTCCTGACGCTTGTCTTGACTTAATCTGGCTTGCTGGCTAAATAATCCAGAATGGTTGATAGCCTCTGAAGTATAATTTTAACTAACTAACTGTCATTAAGCTTTATAAAGTTGTAGCATCAACTTTGAATGGTCCTGAAACAATGTTTACTCTCGTGGAGGCTGTTTTTTTGACCGGCAATATTATTATCACTGTGTAAAATGTTCGGAGCTTTGTTGCTTTCACGGGGACAGCTGGAATGACGATTTTAATTATGTTGGTGGCGATCTATATAATTTAGTAAAGTCGCCTTACTTCTAACATCCTCTCACTTTCAACAACAACATTCCTGAAGCTCCCCCTCGTTCCTCAGCCACACATTGTACTAATACAAACATCTTACTTGGCTTAACACCCCAATATTGTGGAGAGTTAGCCGACAGCCAGTGGAGAGAGAGAGAGAGTATTGAGAACACGAAATGCATTATATTAGAGTACAAAGGGAATTAAGATAATACGAATACAACACAAATTGACTCCCAATACTGTATTGCCCAATAATATCCGGAATTGGACTCATATAGTGTGTGTGTGTGTTTGTGTGTGTTTATTGTTAGTTTGAATAAGATTCGCCTTCTAGCCCTTCTTTTAAGATACATTACACGATAATAATTCAAACCTCTCTACGCGAATAATCTGTCCAATACATATATTACATTTTTGAGCACAGATATATATATATAAACTTGTATAATGTATAGTGTGGACCAAGGCCAGTATAGCGAGAGATAACAGGAAACCGTGACTATTAAACTGTCACCCGCGGAACTGTCAATAACAACAATATAGACACTCGAATTCTGGCACAGCACCTCTAATACAACACTATATATATATATATATATATATATATATATATATACCAGTTGACCAGTTATTAGATACCCAAATTCGGGCCTTCGTATACAGTTTGTCCAGAGTTTCCCAAACTCGGAGTATTATGCTTGTCGTCCAAGCCCGTGAACCTGAGCACATCAACAACATTAACTGTTACTAAGAATAAAATAAAATAATAAATATAGCTTGCAATAATGTGTATGGTAATTTGGTGGTTTAATTTTGAGTCCTGCGTTTCTTGTCATCACTATACTGTATAGGCTTTAACCTATACTAATATATTTCTAAAATGTATCGTCATCCACCGTATTTTAACTGGTGATGCTGCTTAACCCTTTCACGCATTTATGACGTAGAGGTTGCCAGATTTGCAATAAGAAATAGAGTTCTCTCACTCTTATAATTACCTCTCCAAAATTAGTGTTCTGTCCACAGCTAACTCAAAGACAACTGCAGAGATTGAAGTAACTAAACTAAAGGTTTCTAAATACCCCTGATGGTAACAAAGGCTTTAAAGTATCCCCAATATGCTCAAAATCGCGTCATATGTCGGAGAGGGTTGATATCGATGTATACAGCTCCAACTTCCTTACAGCATGAAACTTGCAGGTGATTAATTCTTCATTCCTTTGTCCTCAGTCCCTTAATTATTTCTACTTCCTTTCCTAATTTACTTATCTGCACTCACTCTCTCTCTCCTTTTCATCACTTCTCTTGATATATCCACACCTTACCCATCTCCACTCCTTCCTCGTCTCAATGATTCATTGATTTTGTCCCCGTTCCCTTATTACTCTCCATACTCCCTTCCCTATGTTCTGTTCACGTATTCATCTTGACTTTCTCTCCCTTTATCATATTATCACTCCATATATCCACACGTTATCCATCTCCTTATGTTCCCAGCCTTACTTCCATCATCAGAGCGGTATGAAGGGCGGGACTCATGATGTACCAAGTATATCATCTGTTGATGATTGGTGTATAGTAGCGCTAATAACTCATGTCTCAGATGTCATCATGTTTGGCTCGCTCTGTGTGTATTAATATCCGTCAGATGTGAATAGGGTGGGTAAGTTTAGAAACATGGTTGTATATCTAACTCGAAATGAAGAAATTCTGTTTAGATATTGCTGATACCAATTATAGAACAAAATATACTTGGTGCCGAGACATCACTTATTAGGCCGACTGTACCAGGCTGGATAACTCACCCTAGTTAACCACCACCTGCTTTAAAGGCCAATTGTACGGAGATGAGTGCCAAAGTAAAGCACAACCTAGCTTAGACCCCCAAAATTGACCTTTATCTTTAGATAGACAGAAATATAAGCAAACAGACAGAATTGAAAATATAGTCTTTTAAGAGACAGACACACTCAGACATACAGGCATTCAGATTTACATACAGTACAAAGGAGTACAAAGGAAATCAAGCAACAACAGATCTAGTGACCCTTCTAGGTTGCTTGTCCTCCAAAACACTGAGGATCAAGTGTCCAAACAGTGGTTTAGAGTGGGTAAGGGAACATTGGAAAGGGAACTACTGCCCTGCCACTAACGTGGCAGGACTAGGAAGTTAGTAGGGGACATATGGGTTAGTAACTGAGGGGAGGATAAAGTTATTCATTTACAAACGCAGTCAGTCGCGGGTTTGATGCGAGATATTTGTCTAGGCGGAATTTAAATGAATCAACGGTGCTGCAGTCTATAACGTCTCGGGGAAGCCCATTCCACAAGTTGACAACTCGATTGAAGAAGAAATTCTAAGATTCGTGCGAGTTAAAAGATTTACCAATAATTTTGCAACCGTTTCCCCGCGTGTAATTAGATTGGTCGATAGTGAAGTACTTACTACAGTTCATATTGTCGATGCCTTTGATGATTTTGAACACTTGAATTAAGTCGCCTCTTAATCTGCGCTGGGTTAAAGGAAATAGATTTAATTCTCTAAGACGCTCTTCGTATGGTTTGTTCTTTAGGCTAGGTATCATTTTGGTAACTCTACGTTGAACTCGTTCTAGCTTGTTTATATCTTTTTGGTAATAAGGGCACCAGGATTGAATGCAGTATTCCAGAAGAGGGCGGACTAAGGAATTGTAAAGGGTTAGGATAACTTCTTTGGATTTATGCTCAAATGACCTGCCTATAAAGCCAATTATTTTGTATGCCTTCTTAACAACTTCTGAACATTGTTGACTCGGTTTTAGGTTACTCGATATTGTTACTCCCAGATCAGTTTCTCTGTTTACATTCTTAAGCTGAGTGCCATTCATCGAATAGTTTGCTTTCTCATTTAGGTATCCGACATGTAGTACTTTACATTTATCCGCATTGAAACTCATTTGCCAAATTTGGGCCCAACATGACAATTTATCTAGATTGTGTTGCATATCGTCAACTTGTTCTTTTGAGAGTACGCTATTTGCAATTTTTGTATCGTCAGCAAATTTTGAGATTGTGCAGGTGAGACCCTCATCTATGTCGTTGATGTAAATTAGAAAGAGAATTGGTCCTAGTACCGATCCCTGGGGTACCCCGCTACTTACATTGGTCCATTTAGATGCCTTACCGTTTATGACTACCCTTTGCTTTCTGTTGCTGAGCCAATTTTCTATCCATTTCAAAACACCGTCTTGTATTCCATGCGCTTTTAGTTTTAGCAGTAAACGTTTGTGGGGAACTTTGTCAAAGGCCTTTTGAAAATCAAGGTATATAATATCTACAGCTTTACTCTCATCGTAGAGGTTGAGGATATCGTGGAAGAAGTCTAAGAGGTTTGTTAAACAGGAACGTTTTTTACGAAAGCCGTGTTGAGTATCTTTAAGTATGTTATTTTCCTCCAAGTGATTTACGAGTCTGTCTCGTATGACCGTTTCTAGCATTTTACATACAACTGAGGTTAAGCTAATTGGACGATAGTTACTGGGTAGGGATTTGCTGCCTTTTTTGAATATCGGTGTTACGTTGGCTAGCTTCCACTGATCAGGCATAGTTCCAGACTGCAAGGATTTATTGAATAGTAATGTCAGTGGTTTGGAGAGCTCATTCTTAGCTTCCTTTAGAACTCTAGGCGAGATTGTATCAGGTCCTGGCGTTTTATTTACCTTGAGTTTATCTAAACAATTCAATACTTCTCTCTCTGTAACGGTGATATTGCTTAGAACATCTGAATTATCAATCTGAATCGGCGATGGTGTAGGGATATCACTGAGGTCTTCTGTTGTAAAAACTGATGCAAAGAAGGTATTGAGGGCATTACTCATTTGTACTTCGTCTTTGGTGTATTCTCCTTTTTCATCGACTAACGGTCCAACAGTTGAAGTAACTACTTTTTTCTTTCTGATATAACTATAGAATTCTTTCGGGTTTGTTTTACTTTGATTCGCAATATGTAACTCTAAGGTCTTTTTACTTTGCTTAATTAACTTTTTGGCTTTGCGTCGTAGCTCTACAAATTTCACCCGTTCTTCGTCATTTTGTAAGGATTTTAATCTATCATTAGCACATTTTTTAGCAAGCAGGCAGTTTGAAATATCTTTATTCCACCATTTGGGCTTATTATTATGGCCTGGACGCCGTATTTTCGATGGTATGCAGTCTTGCACTGCTTTTAGGTAAGTGGTTTCGAATAACTTCCAAGATGTATTTATGTCGTTATTGTTAATTAAAAAGCTCCAGTCAGTTTCTTTAAACATAGCTCTAAGTTTATGGAAGTTTGCTTTCTTGAAATTAGGGACTTTTTCGATGCTACTATTTGGTTCGTTACTAGTAAACTTTAAAGTGAAAGTTATCGTACGATGGTCGCTGTTACTGAATTCATCACCAACATTCAAATTCTCTATCAATTCTTCTTTTGTTGCAAGTACAATGTCAAGAACGTTATTACCACGGGTCGGCATTCGAACAAATTGATAAAGCGAACTCTCTTGCAAGTTCGTATACAAGTCATGTCCGGAGTGTGAAGTAAGAGTATCGCCCCACTTGGTCACAGGTAAATTAAAGTCGCCAAAAATTACGGTATCTTGTGAGTTACTTACATCTGCAATTTGTTCGTAAATTTCTCGGTCAGTTTGCACTGATTGAGCTGGAGGTCTGTATATTAACGCAAGTATTATTTTTGTACCTTTATTATTCTTTATTAGCACAAAAGATGTGTCGACGTTCACAATTTGAGGTTTTGACACGAGGGTCGGGTTAAGACTTTCTTACAGAGAGAGAGAGAGAGAGAGAGAGAGAGAGAAAGAGAGAGAGAGAGAATATAAGCATGGTATTATATAACTAAATTACATCTAGCCCAAAGTTGTGTGGAGTTAATATACTTGGATGCCGTCCATGTTAGTCTCTAGTGTGTGTGTGTAGGTGTGTGTGTGTGTGTGTGTGTGTGTGTATGTCTAGGGGGGGTGGGAGTGGGGTGTGTGTGTATGTGTGTGTATTGGGGTGGAGGGATTGTTTGTGTGTGTGTGTTTTTTTTTCTTTTTTTCTAAGGACTCTAGGGTGTATGCATGTATGTTAGCGCACGTGTAGTTCTTCACGTGCACATCATGTTGGCGTGTGTGTCTTGAGAGTACGTGTGTATTTGATCTCTCTCTCTCTCTCTCTCTCTCTCTCTCTCTCTCTCTCTCTCTCTCTCTCTCTCTCTCTCTCTCTCTCTCTCTCTCTCATACCGACTGAAGCCCCCTGCTTTCATTTCTCCAGTATTTCACCTTTCACAGCCCTCGTTATTCACCTCCAGTTTCCTGTAAGATAAAGCAGAGAGAGAGAGTGAAAGTGAGAGTGTGAGTGTGTGTGAGAGTGAGAGTGATTAAGGGAATGAGAGAGAGGAAAGACAAAAGCCATAGAGAGAAAAGAGCCAACGTGAAATGAGCTGAGGCGAGATGGAACTCATTCCCACCGCTCCAGAACAATTCGCTCTCCTGCGATGAGCCCCGAAAATAGGCCCCTCCGTGGATGATATCGATAAATATATAGATAGATAGATAGATAGATAGATAGTTTGATAGATAGATGGAGGTAGAACACAGCTAAATATGGATGGATATACACTGTAGTTATAGAAGAAATTGCTAGTTAAAGAGATAGATATACCATGGAATTGCATAACATATATAAAAACTAATAACAGACGGATAGATAGATAGCTAAAATAAAGAATAGATAGAATTGTCAAAAACTAATAACCTGTCAGATATATGTACAGTCGTGGACATATGTTCTGAACCACCCTAGGATTTTCATTATGCAATTAGAAATGTTATACTATTTGTTATTAATTTCACCACAACACCAAGCACCTCCAATGAAATTAATGAAAGCATATATGTGATCCACCAGGATTCGAACCCGGGTTATCACACACAAATGTTTAGAAACCTTAACCATTACACCACCAAGACGGTTAAAGGTTTATGCACACGCCTACGACTCGTTATCCATTCTCGAATACTGGATATTAATCTAATCATGTTCATATTCCCACCGCACTATGGTAGCCTAATGTTTAAATGATAGGAAAGAATATTCATGGGGCACAGATAATTTAGAACGGCCTCGCTACGAATATCCCTGAACCTACTGATAATCAATTTGTTATTAATTTCACCACAACACCAAACACCTCCAATTAAATTAACGAACGCAAATATGTGATCCACCAGGATTCGAACCCGGGTCATCATACACAAATTTTTAGACACCTTAACCATTACACCACCAAGACGGTTAAAGGTTTATGCACACGCCTACGACTTATTATCCATTCTCGAATACTGGATATTAATCTAATCATGTTCGAATTCCCACCGCACTATGGTAATCAACTTATGAATAAATTTCCATTTGCATCAATTACATATTCCTAATTTGTAATTTAAGCAAAAGGGAGGTTTTTCGTAAATTGTGTATAAAAGTTTAACATGTATAATACAAATAATAGGGTGGTTAACCTCTTCTGTACCGGCGACGTCTTTCTTGTTTGACATCAGCTACATTCAAATTATTTTATGAAGCTTGGGAAGAATACATGGTAGCTAAAAGAATTAATTGAGAAAGTATGTAACCATATCATGAATAGACGTCCTTCCTAACCTGAATAAAATCGTCTAATAGTTGCCAGAATATAATGAAAAGGAATTGACCGGTACTGAACAGGTTAAGAATATACATCCAGCAACCCCTTCTCTGTATCCTCCTACTTTCTCTATCCTAGTTTCAAAGCCAAAGGCGGATGTTGTGCATATGTGCACAACAAACTCACTTGCTCTCGTGTTCCCAATTTCGACTCCTCTGAATTCTCAACTTTATGGCTCAAACTTTCCTGTCATTCTCTTACTAAATATTTCTGTGCTGTCTATCTTTCCCCTAACTCTACCAACTTTCCCAAATTCTTTGACTATCTAAACTCTACATTTGTTTTTTTTGTTTTTTTTTCTATGTGATTGAGGGAGGCAAAAGGCATAACTGCCTATAGCGAGTGCCTCCCCCATAGTTGAAAGAGTGACAGGGCCAAAATCAAGGGACGTTCGAGCCAAAATGCCTGGACACACGGAGTTTGAAGCAATTTAAGTCATAGGAAGAGGGAAAGACTGATTCTGGGAGAGAGTTCCAGAGCTCAGATGTTGAGTAGAAGAAAGTTTGAGAGTAACGTTTCACTCTTGGGTTGGAGAGTTGCACAGAGTAGGGGTGGGATTGAGTTGCAAGACGGGTACCACGTGCCCTACGTAAAGGAAGTGGTATGCACTGGGATAGCTCTGAGGAACACTGATTATTATAGTAGCGATAGAATAGCGAGAGAGATGCAACATTGCGGCGGAGAGAGAGAGATTGCAGAGAGTTGGTGAGTGGACGGGAGTTAATGATACGAAAGGCCTTCCTTTCAACTTTGTCTAGGAGAGCGGTGTGAGAGGAACCTCCCCACACATGTGAACAATACTCAATACAAGGGCGCACTATGCCCCTGTACAGAGCAAGAAGCTGTGCAGGGGAAAAGAACCCCCTAAGGCGGTTGAGCACACCCAGCTTCTGGGAGGCTGCCTTAGCAAGACTGGTAATATGGTCCTTCCAAATGAGAGCAGAAGAAAAAGAGACACCAAGAATATTGAGAGAAGATGAAGGGTTGATTTTTGTATTGTTGAAGAATAAGGGATAGTCCGCTGGGAGATCCTGACGGGTAGATAGATGGAGAAATTGGGTTTTGGAAGCATTAAAGTTAACAAGGTTTTCTCTGCCCCAATTGGAAATAGTATTTAGATCAGAATTTAAGAGTTCTATGGCTTCATTACGTTTGTCGTTGAGGGATTGCTGGCTGGGGCGTTCTGAAAAACTAATGGAGTAGTGTAAGGTTGAGTCGTCTGCGTATGAATGGATGGGAATTAAGGTACAGTTAAGGAGATCATTTATAAAAATTAGAAAGAGAATAGGAGATAGGACAGAGCCCTGAGGAACACCGGAGTTTATAGGGTGAGGAAGTGAACAATGGCCATCCACAACCGCAGCTATGGAACGGCCAGAAAGGAAATTAGAGACAAAGGCACAGATGGAGGGATAGAAACCGAAGGAGGGTAGTTTAGAAATTAAAGATTTATGCCAGACTCTATCGAAGGCTTTCGATATGTCTAGTGCAATAGAAAAAGTCTCACCGAAGTCCCGAAAGGAGGATGACCAAGAGTTAGTAAGATATGAAAGAATATCACCAGTAGAGCGACCCTTAAGGAAGCCATACTGGCGATCTGAGAGCAGATTATGAGAAGAGAAATGCTTAAGAAATTTGGAAGCAAGAATAGTTTCAAAAACTTTAGAAAGACAAGAGATAAGAGCAATTGGACGATAGTTGGAGGGTTGAGAGCAGTCACCCTTCTTTGGGACAGGTTGAATGTGAGCAAACTTCCAGCATGAAGGGAAGACGTTAGAGGATAGACAGAGACGAAAGAGTTTGTGTTTGCCTAGGCAGGGAGTCAGCACGGAAGCACAGTTTTTGAGAACAACAGGAGGAACACCGTCCGGACCGTACGCCTTATTAGTGTTAAGCCCAGAGAGGGTAGAAAGTACATCTTTAGAAGAGATTAGGATATTAGGCATAAGTAAGAGAGAGGAGGGCGGAGAGGGAGGAACAGTGGAACATATTCTATCCATTTCTCCTTTCTCAGAAATCTCCATCTTAGGAGATTTCAACGTTCATCACCGCCAATGGCTCTCCTCTCACACTACTGATCCACCTGGTGAACAAGCCTACGTCTTTTCTATCCTAAATGACCTAGAGCAGTTAGTTCAGCAACCCACCCGTATCCCGGATCGCATCGGAGATCGGCCCAACATTCTTGACCTGTTTCTAACTTCTAACCCTTCTTCTTATACTGTCGATCTTTTCTCTCCTTTGGGCTCCTCCGACCATAAACTTATCTCTGTCACCTGTCCTATCTCTCCAGTACAGCCACCCGATACTCCTAGCCGGCGGCACTTGTGGCACTTTGGCGCTGCCGACTGGGAGGCTCTTCGGCAGTACTTCTTTGATTTCCCATGGAATGATTTCTGCTTCCATGGCCGAGGAACCTCGGAGAGTGCTGAACGCATTACCGAGGTAATCCTATCGGGCATGGAAGCATACATTCCATTCTCTTTCTCTCAGACTAATGCTAAAAAATCTTGGTTTACTCACGCCTGTTCTACTGCTGTCCGCAATAAGGAGGAAGCATTCAAACGGTACCGACGCCTTAAAGCTCAAGACTCTCATTCTTCATATGTTTCTGCCCGGAATCAAGCCAAATCTGTTCTTCGACTTGCCAAACACTCTTTCATCAATAATAAATGCACTGAACTATCCAACTCTAGCTCTTCCCAAGCTTTCTGGCATCTAGCCAAAAACCTCTCCAACAATTTCTCTTCCTCGTCTTTCCCTCCCCTTTCCCACTCTGATGGCACAACCATCACTTCTTCCTCTGACAAAGCTAAACTCTTCGCTCAAACTTTTGCTAGAAACTCCACCTTGGATGATTCCGGTGCTATTCCTCCCTCTCTGCCCTCCTCTCTCTTACTTATGCCTAATATCCTAATCTCTTCTAAAGATGTACTTTCTACCCTCTCTGGGCTTAACACTAATAAGGCGTACGGTCCGGACGGTGTTCCTCCTGTTGTTCTCAAAAACTGTGCTTCCGTGCTGACTCCCTGCCTAGGCAAACTCTTTCGTCTCTGTCTATCCTCTAACGTCTTCCCTTCATGCTGGAAGTTTGCTCACATTCAACCTGTCCCAAAGAAGGGTGACCGCTCTCAACCCTCCAACTATCGTCCAATTGCTCTTATCTCTTGTCTTTCTAAAGTTTTTGAAACTATTCTTGCTTCCAAATTTCTTAAGCATTTCTCTTCTCATAATCTGCTCTCAGATCGCCAGTATGGCTTCCTTAACCCGGCAAGCGCGATAGGCCTCACGGAAGGCTTCCTATAGGGAACGCGATAGGCCTCACGGAAGCAGGATTTTTAAAGGCGTACCAAAACGGCGCCAAGCTGTCTTGGGAGTCACAAATTGCGCCACGTTTAGTGCGACATGGTACCTCTCGATGGCACCCACAACCACCCGCCGCACGCACCCCACACAGTCTACACACGCAGTACGCTCTCAGTCACTATGGAGCCTACACGCTCCCCTGACTCGCTCCCTGTTGACTCGCCCAACCCTGTTGCTGGCGGTGTTAGTGCTCGTGGCAGGACACGAACACGTGCCAGGGACCCCTCCTACGTATATACTTCTGAGAATGATGAGCCAGTGCAGCCAAGAAGACCTACACGTGCTGGGAGAGGCACGACACGTGGTGGGAGAGGCACGACACGTGCAACAAGCACGACGAGTGCGAAGAGGTCATTGTCCTCAGCATTTGCTCTAACAACTGCTACCACAACAACTACTGCCTCTACTGTTGTGGCAACGACGCCCACGGCGCCCACCACCACAGGAAGTACAAGTGGCCGTCCTGGGGATGCAGGAGCATCGGGGGTAGTTGGCAAGAAGGGTAAGGGTAAAGGACACCCTTATCAGTTCAAGAGGAGTAAGGTGACACCTCCCGCCTCTACCACCCCCGCGTTGCCACCACCACCACCACCCACCACGGCCGCCCCTGTCTCACTACCCACCACGGCCGCCCCTGCACCACTGCCCACCACGGCCGCCCCTGCACCACCGCCCACGCACGCCCCTGCTCCACCACCCACGCCCACCCATGCCCCTGCTGCTGTTGGAGGGCCTCGTAGAGTTTTGGCAGCCGGTCTAACGCCATCCAAGTTTGACGCCCTCCTCTTCCCTCCTGACTCCTCTGACGACGACGCTGCAGAAGGGGAAGCCTTCGATCCCAGGAACTATGGCTGGGGTGGTGATAGTGGGAGCGAGTCTGAGGAGGATCAAGACCAATATGAGGGAGGTGCAGAGGATTCGGAAGACGACGATGTACTTCTGCACCGTGACCATGACCAAGACCTGTCTGACGACGAAGGCGCAGACGACGTGGCTAACGGAGGGGCTGATCCTGATCCCCCACGGGCGTATAATTTTGCCTGGTCTGAAGGGTCCCATTTCCAACCAGATTTGCACCAGTTCAATGCCAATCTGGCTGGTTCAACATCAGACTGGCCCTGCAATGACCAGTCCACGGAATCTGATTTCTTCTGTGCATTTTTTGACCAGGAGGTATTATCTCATCTCGTTTCCCAAACCAATGGCTATTTTACCTGGGTGAGGGAAAGAATTGATATGATATCTCCTAGAGCAAGAATTCGTGCATGGGTTGATACGACTGTCCCTGAGCTCCTTGTGTTCTTTGCGTTGTTGCTAATCATGCCTCTCTGCAGGAAGCATGTAATGGAGCATTATTGGAAGCACGACCCAATCATCAACACCCCAATTTTCCGGAAATATATGGCTCGTGATAGATTTTTCTTGCTTCTGCGATTTTTGCACTTCGCAGACAATAATAATCCAAACCGAGCTGATAGAATATGGAAAGTTCGGGATGTGTTGACCATGTTGTTGCAAAGGTACAGGAAATTCTTCTACCCCTTTGCCAACCTGGTGATTGATGAGTCGCTCGTGCTTTTCAAAGGACGCCTGGTGTTCAAGCAGTACATCCCCTTGAAGAGACACAGGTTCGGGATCAAGATCTTTGTGTTGTGCGATTGTGAAAGTGGAATAGTGCTCGACATGATCGTATACACCGGCACTGATGTAGACATTCCAAAAGTCGGTGGCAACGACCCATTGGGCATGTCAGGGCACATTGTGAAAAAGATGCTGGAGCCCTACCTGAACAAGGGGCACACGTTGTACACCGACAATTGGTATACAAGTCCTGCACTCTGCCAGTTCCTCCATGACCACAAAACGGGGGCATGTGGGACTGTCAGAACTAACAGGAAGTTCATGCCTAAGTTCCAAGGCAATCGCATAGAACTGGACAACCCCTCCCACAGTGACACCGCTTCTGATGACGACTTGGCAGAGGAACAAAGGCGCCGCAGACTGGACAGACCAAGAAGAAAGAAGAAAGAGCACTACAAGCAGCTGGAGAAGTCTGGGAAAGTTCTGGCGGTAAAGTGGCTCGATAAGCGACCAGTTCACCTGCTTTCGACTGTCCATACAGGTGCCCAAGTGGACTCTGGTAAATTCCACTACCGTACCAAGAAGTCTATCCAGAAACCTGATATGGTGGTGGATTATACCAAGTACATGCGCCTTGTGGACAAGTCTGATTGCCAGCTTGCAGGCGTTGAGTGCCTACGAAAAACAGTGAAGTGGTATCACAAGCTTTTCCTTCACTTTGTTGACATCACGATGCTCAACGCTTACAACATGTGGCTGGTAAAAAAAGACATGGCCCCGAACAAAAAACTCAAGTTCAGGGAGTTCATATACAACGTCGCCTACCAACTCCTACAAAAACACCAACCAGTCTCCGGTCACAGGGGTCGCCGTGCAGTCAACCTCCCAGACAGAGTCATTGATGGATATGACAAACACTACCCTATCCACACCGAGCTATCTGGCAGGAGGCTGCAAGTACAGTGCCAGGTCTGTGCCCACTCCACCAGAAAGCCACAAAGAAGAAGCCGAGTCACATCAATGTGCAAGGAATGCAACGTTGGGTTGTGTTTGGGCGAGTGCTTCAGGGACTACCACTCACTCAAGTACTACTAGGAGTGGTACCTGTGTCGCCCTATCTCAGCCAAACTCCTGCCCCGCCCACCTACCTCACTACCTACCTCACTACCTACCTGCCCGTACCTGACCTGCCCGTACCTGACCAACGTGATCTCAAAACACCTGCCTGCCTACCTACTTGCCCGTACCTGACCAACGTGATAATATTATCATAACATGTACAAATTATAGTTGTAGGATAAGTTCATATGTTTTGGTATATACTGTATATATATATATATATATATATATATATATATATATATATACACAGTATATTATTGTATACAGTATACTGTATATATAAGCAATATTTTCATTTATTATTTCAGTTTAATTCATTAGCCAGGCAATATTTTGTTTTATTTATATATATACCTATGTAATATTATACTTATGTACTAACCTTTTGTAACAACCTTTTGTAATAATAAAAAAAACAAAAAACAAACAAAAAACAAATAAATAAACACAAAAAAACATACTTACGCTCTGCTATTCATCAAAGTTTTCGACTTTATGAATAGCAGGGCGTAAGTATGTAAAAAAAAAAAAATTTTCAAGTGATATAAACACTCCAAAAACATCCCCATAACCTCTCTGGTTTCGAACCCACGTCTCTAGGCCTACGTCTCTAGGCCTACATCTCACTCAGTCCATCACTCTAACCACTAGACCATGACTGTTCACACTATACTGACAGCGATTAGTGCGTACGTATTTTCGGGCAGACGAATGCTTGACAAAAAAAAATATATATATACCCTCGATACACTTGTGTATATCGAAGTATTTAGTATGTATAATACTTTTACATAACCTAACATATTCTATCATTACGAACAAACAGTAAAGAAATTTACAAGTAAATAAATAACCTTTCATCCATGAGTTGCAAGCAAATAGTGCGTAAAAATTGTGTAATGAGATATCGGGTTACTCTAACATACTGCGCCATCCAAGAAGTCTTATCGTTGTTTACAATATAGCAACGACAACACAAAGTGTCTATAAGGTCTAAATTTGTGCATACACCCACGCTAATCTCATCTACTTACTGTAATCTGACCCCTTTTCTCTCCCGCGCCACCCACCTTTCTCAATACACCACTCTTATTTCGCCTATTATTCGTCCGTATGCCTCTCTGCTCTTCATTTATCAGTGTATATTATTCACATGGGCTGCCTTACTCATGAATATAAACAGGTGAAACCATAAAGGTGCTTTTTAGGCGAGATATAGAGCGTTGCTTCTCATCAATCGCACGTTCTTGCCTCCACCCTCTCTCTCTCTCCTCCCGCCTGACTCACTCACACACACTCGCTCGCTCGGGGATGTCGTGCCTATCAGCCCATTTTTTTCAACTTGCAGCCACCGTAACTCCACACCCACATTTTTTTAGGGTGGATATATATATTGGCGGATGTGGCTGCTTATTTCCAAGACATTGAGGTACTTTTTTTTAAATTCTGTGAGATCGAATATTTTGGCAGAAATGCACAAATAACTACCCTAGCTCCTAGTGCTATTTAGCGCTTAACAGGTTAAGGGTCGCTCTACTGGTGATCTTCTTTCATATCTTACTAACTCTTGGTCGTCCTCCTTTCGGGACTTCGGTGAGAATTTTTCTATTGCACTAGACATATCGAAAGCCTTCGATAGAGTCTGGCATAAATCTTTAATTTCTAAACTACCCTCCTTCGGTTTCTATCCCTCCATCTGTGCCTTTGTCTCTAATTTCCTTTCCGGCCGTTCCATAGCCGCGGTTGTGGATGGCCATTGTTCACTTCCTCACCCTATAAACTCCGGTGTTCCTCAGGGCTCTGTCCTATCTCCTATTCTCTTTCTAATTTTTATAAATTATCTCCTCAACTGTACCTAAATTCCCATCCATTCATACGCAGACGACTCAACCTTACACTACTCCATTAGTTTTTCAGAACGCCCCAGCCAGCAATCCCTCATCGACAAACGTAATGAAGCCATAGAACTCTTAAATTCTGATCTAAATACTATTTCCAATTGGGGCAGAGAAAACCTTGTTAACTTTAATGCTTCCAAAACCCAATTTCTCCATCTATCTACCCGTCAGGATCTCCCAGCGGACTATCCCTTATTCTTCAACAATACAAAATCAACCCTTCATCTTCTCTCAATATTCTTGGTGTCTCTTTTTCTTCTGCTCTCATTTGGAAGGACCATATTACCAGTCTTGCTAAGGCAGCCTCCCAGAAGCTGGGTGTGCTCAACCGCCTTAGGGGGTTCTTTTCCCCTGCACAGCTTCTTGCTCTGTACAGGGACATAGTGCGCCCTTGTATTGAGTATTGTTCACATGTATGGGGAGGTTCCTCTCACACCGCTCTCCTAGACAAAGTTGAAAGGAAGGCCTTTCGTATCATTAACTCCCGTCCACTCACCAACTCTCTGCAATCTCTCTCTCTCCGCCGCAATGTTGCATCTCTCTCGCAATTCTATCGCTACTATAATAATCAGTGTTCCTCAGAGCTATCCCAGTGCATACCACCTCCTTTATGTAGGGCACGTGGTACCCGTCTTGCAACTCAATCCTACCCCTACTCTGTGCAACTCTCCAACCCAAGAGTGAAACGTTACTCTCAAACTTTCTTCTACTCAACATCTGAGCTCTGGAACTCTCTCCCAGAATCAGTCTTTCCCTCTTCCTATGACTTAAATTGCTTCAAACTCCGTGTGTCCAGGCATTTTGGCTCGAACGTCCCTTGATTTTGGCCCTGTCACTCTTTCAACTATGGGGGAGGCACTCGCTATAGGCAGTTATGCCTTTTGCCTCCTCAATCACAAAAAAAAAAAAAAAAAAAAAAATCCACGATTAAACATAGATGTATTGATAAACACGCATATAACCATAGTAATATATATATAGATACACATGGTAAGGTTCAATATTGTGGTTCTTCAATAATAACATATTATCTCTCTCGCTCTAAGTTCTAAAACCGCAACTTTAAAGGTTTTCTATGCAAACGCTCGTAGCATACTCAATACATTTTCAGAATTAGAGGAACTAGTATTTACAGAAAATTACGAAGTGATTGGCATAACAGAATCTTGGCTCAATACAGAAGACAGATACTTTTTAGCAGAGTATTCACTTCCCGGTTATGTAATGTTTGAGAAAAGCCGAATAAATAGAAATGGTGGCATTTTACTTTTTATCAAAGAAAGTCTTAACCCGATCCTCTTGTCATAACCTCAAATTGTGAAGGTCGACACATTCTTTGTGCTAATAAACAATAATAAAGGTACACAAATAATACTTGCATTAATATACAGACCTCCAGCTCAATCAGTGCAAACTGACCAAGACATTTACGAACATATTGCAGATGTAAGTAACTCACAAGATATCGTAATTTTTGGCGACTTTAATTTACCTGTGCCGAAGTGGGGCGATACTCTTACTTCACACTCCGGACATGACTTGTATGCGAACTTGCAAGAGAGTTCGCTTTATCAATTTGTTCGATCACCGACCAGTGGTAATAACGTTCTTGGCCTTGTACTTGCAACAAAAGAAGAATTAATAAAGAATTTGAATGTTGGTGATGAATTCAGTAACAGCGACCATCATACGATAACTTTCACTTTAAAGTTTACTAGTAACGAACCATATAGCAGCATCGAGAAAGTCCCTAATTTCAAGAAAGCAAACTTATGTTAGTTAGTTAAAATAGGACTTCAGAGGCTATCAACCCTATTGGATTATCCAGCCAGCACACTGCAAGTCAAGAATAACGTCAGGACTCGAGCCTCTCTGCGGAAACTCCAGTCCCTTGGTGCAAACTTTTGTAAACTTAGAGATACTTTTAAAGAAACTGACTGGAGCTTTCTAATTAACAATAACGACATAAATACATCTTGGGAATTTTTCGTAATCACTTACCTAAAACCAGTGCAAGACTGCATACCATCAAAAATTTGGCATGCAGGCCATAATGATAAACCCAAATGGTGGAATAAAGATATTTCAGACTGTTTGATAAAAAGATTGCTAATGATAGATTAAAATCCTCACTAAATGACGAAGAACGGGTGAAAGTTGTAGAACTACGACGCAAAGCCAAAAAGTTAATTAAGCAAAGTAAAAAGACCCTAGAGTTACATGTTGCGAATCAAAGTAAAACAAACCCGAAAGAATTCTATAGTTATATCAGAAAGAAAAAAGTAGTTACTTCAACTGTTGGACCGTTAGTCAATGCAAATGGAGAATACACCAAAGACGAAGTACAAATAAGTAATGCCCTCAATACCTTCTTTGCATCAGTTTTTACAACAGAAGACCTCAGTGATATCCCTATAGCATTGCCGATTCAGATTGAAAATTCTGATGGTCTAAGCAATATCACCATTACAGAGAGAGAAGTGAAAAACTCAAGGTAAATAAAACGCCTGGACCTAATACAATCTCACCTAGAGTTCTAAAGGAAGCTAAGGATGAGTTCTCCAAACCACTGACATTGCTATTCAATAAATCCTTCCAGTCTGGAATTATGCCTGATCAGTGGAAGCTAGCCAACGTAACACCGATATTAAAAAAAGGCAGCAAATCCCTACCAAGTAACTATCGTTCAATTAGCTTAACCTCAGTTGTATGTAAAATGCTAAAACACTCATAAGAGACAGACTCGTAAATCACTTAGAGGAAAATAACATAAAGATACTCAACACGGCTTCCTTCATAACAAACGGAGCTCCTGCTTAACAAATCTCTTGGACCTCTTTCACGATATCCTCAACCTCTATGATGAGAGTAAAGCTGTAGATATTATATACCTTGATTTTCAAAAGGCCTTTGACAAAGTTCCCCACAAACGTTTACTGCTAAAACTAAAAGCGCATGGAATACAAGACGGTGTGTTGAAATGGATAAAAAATTGGCTCAGAGACAGAAAGCAAAGAGTAGTCATAAACGGTAAGGCATCTAAATGGACCAATGTAAGTAGCAGGGTACCCCAGGGATCGGTACTAGGACCAATTATCTTTCTAATTTACATCAACGACATAGATGAGGGTCTCACCTGTACAATTTCAAAGTTTGCTAATGATACAAAAATTGCAAATAGCGTACTCTCAAAAGAACACTTTGACGATATGCAACACAATTCTATATAAGTTGTTATGTTGGGCCCAAATTTGGCAAATGAGTTTCAATGCTGATAAATGTAAAGTACTACATGTCGGATACCGAAATGAGAAAGCAAACTATTCAATGAATGGCACTCAGCTTAAGAGTGTAGACAGAGAAACCGATCTGGGAGTAACAATATCGAGTAGGCTAACCTAAAACCGAGTCAACAATGTTCAGAAATTGTTAAGAAGTCAAACAAAATAATTGGCTTTATAGGCAGGCCATTTGAGCATAAATCCAAAGAAGTTATCTTTACTTTTTACAATTCCTTAGTCAGCCCTCTTCTGAAATACTGCGTTCAATCCGGGTGCCCTTATTACCAAAAAGATATTGACAAGCTAGACTGAGTTCAAAGTAGAGTTACCAAAGAACAAACCATATGAGGAGTGTCTTAGGGAATTAATCTATTTCTTTTAACCCAACGGAGATTAAGAGGCGACTTAATTCAAGTGTTCAAAATCATCAAAGGCATCGACAATATGAACAGTAGTAAGTACTTCACTATCGACCAATCTAATTAAACACGGGGAAACGGTTGCATAATTATTGGTAAATCTTTCAACTCTACCGAATCTAAGAATTTCTTCTTCAATCGAGGTGTCAACTTGTGGAATGGGCTTCCCCAAGACGTTATAGACTGCAGCACCGTTGATTCTTTTAAACTTCGCCTAGACAAATATCTTGCATCAAACCCGCGACTGACTGCGTTTGTAAATGAATAACTTTAGTATATTCCTCCCTCAGATTCATCAAGGATTATTGCGTATATATATATTACTAAGAGGTACGTACTCTCTTTTTCCCAGATATATGAACGATGTTACTAACTCATCTGTCCCCTACTAACTTCCTAATCCTGCCACGGACGTTTTTTCCAGGGAAGTAGTTCCCTTTCCAATTTTGCCTTACCCCCTCTACACCACTGTTTGGACACTCTATCCTCAGTGTTTTGGAGGACAAGCAGCCTAGAGGGGTCATTAGAGCTGTTGTTGCTTGATTTCCTTTGTACTCCTTTGTACTCTCTATCATACCGTCTGATGCCCCTGCTTTCATCTCTCAAGTATTTCACTTTTCTCAGATCTCGTTATTCACCATCAGCTTCCTTTAAGATGAAACAGAGAGAGAGAGAAAGAGAGCGAGAGAGCGAGAGAGAGAGAGAGAGAGAGAGAGAGAGAGAGAGAGAGAGCGAGAGCGAGAGCGAGAGCACTATAACCAAAGCTAGAGAGAAAAGAGCGCCTATGTAAAATGAACTAAGGATAGATTGAGCCAACAATACACTCCCGAGCGATGAACCGGGGAAATAGGCTCTTTCTAGTGGGATTGGCGGAGAGAGAGAAAGAGGCTGGAATAATGAGGGGTTAATAGGAAGTACTTATTTTGTTCCCTAGACCTCCATCAAGCTTAAAATTACACCCCCTAGACCCGCCCTCAAGATACATTTGTAAATTTTTCGGTAGAAAAATGCCTCGTCCGAAGGTCGGTTACTCTTAAAATTACAGGCTCGCTATTGCTCGGCAGGAAAAAAATCGACACCCAAATGACACGAAAGGTCTTAATATTGACAAATAAATGAGACGTAAAGGCTTAGAATCGCCAAACTAATGGGCCGAACGTCTTAAAATCTAAATTAAACCCAATAGGGTTAAACACGAGGGAGAAGGGGGCCAGACAAAAACAGCCCATCCCCCCTTAAATGAACCAAGGCCAGATTGAGCTTCTCCTCTCCACCACAGAACAATGCACTCCAGGGAAATAGGCTCTTCCGGGTGGGATTGCCGGAAAGAAAAAGAGGCTGGAAAAGTCGGGGGCTAAATGGAAGAGAGAGATAGATAGATAGAGGTATAACGCAACTAAGTATAGATGGCTTGAGTGATAGGTAGACATATTATTATGTTACCTCCACCAACCGACTCTACTCTTAAACTCAATTAATGAAATCAACAAATACATGTGGCAGTCCAGGGATTCGAACCTAGGATGCTCACACCGAAATTCAGTGCATTTATCCATTGCGCTACATAGGTAGTTATACCTTAGGAGAGAGATAGATAGATAGATATATAGTGAGATAGATAGATAGAGGTATAAAACAACTAAGTATAGACGGCTTGAATGATAGGTAGAAAGATAGATAGATAATGAGATAGATAGATAGAGGTATAAAACAACTAAGTATAGACGGCTTGAATGATAGGTAGAAAGATAGATAGATAATCTATCTATCTATCTATTGCCTGACGCCGTGATCCCCGAAGGGGTGGCCACGAACGAACCGCCCCCATGCACCTCTGTCCCCAGTCAGTCGACGCCCCTCCCCCCAACCAGCACCGCCTTCGTTCATGTAGTTCCTCACTCCATCCTTCCACCTCATATTCGGTCTACCTCTCCCCCTCTGTCCCTCCACCTCGCTCTCGTACACCCTCTTAGTCATTCTCTCGCTTTCCATACGTTCCATATGGCCGAACCATCTCAAGTTGTTCCTTTTCACACTTTCCAGCACATCTACCTCCACACCACACCTCCTTCTTACTTCCTCATTAGTCTGTCTATCCCTCCATGTAACTCCGCACGCACTCCTTAAGTAATTCATTTCCACTGCTCTCACTCTTGGTCTGAGTCTCTCAACCAACGTCCATGCTTCGCTTCCGTAAGTCAGTGTCGGGATTACCACACTGTCATGCAAGGACTTCTTCACTTCCATACTGACCACCCTATTTCTTGTTACTGCTTTTAGCGTTCCTACAACCCTCTTCCCCTGTTGTACCCTCTCCCGCACCTCTTCATCCATAGTCCCATCTTTACTCAACACACTGCCCAGATACTTAAAAGAGTTGACGATCTCCATAGCCTGACCGTTCAGCTTCACCTCACACTCTGTGACTTCACCCCTTTCGAAGACCATAACCTTGCTCTTCCCCGTATTTACCTTCAAATTCTGTTTTTCGCACACTATTCCAAACTCATTTACCAGACCCTGCAACTCCCATTCATTATCACTCATCAGAACTGTATCATCCGCAAACAGCAGTATAGGTAGCTTCCACTCAATTCCCTCCCTTTTCAGCGATACACCAACATCCACTGCTCTTGATAGTATTTCTTTCATAACTCCATCCATATATACAGTAAACAACCACGGGGACATCACACACCCCTGTTTCAAACCAACATTCAGGTCAAAGAACTCGCTCTGCTCACTCTCCACACGTACTGCCGCCTTTGCACCCTCATACATGCTCTTCACTGCTTTCAGCAACTTGCCCTCTACTCCGTATATTCTAAGTACTTTCCACAAACCTTCTCTATCCACTCTATCATAGGCCTTCTCTAAGTCCATAAAGGCAACATACACCTTTTGTTTCTTCTCCAGATACTTCTCCACAACACAATTCAGGGTAAAAATCTGATCTACACATCCTCTTCCCTTCCTAAAACCTCCCTGCTCGTCGCCTATCCATTTCTCCGTTCTCACTCTCACTCTCTCAATCACTACCCTACTGTATACCTTCCCTACTACGCTTAGAAGACATATTCCTCGGTGGTTACCACACACTCCTCTTTGAGATAATAATGAGATAGATAAATAGAGGTATAAAACAACTAAGTATAGACGGCTTGAATGATAGGTAGAAAGATAGATAGATAATGAGATAGATAGATACATAGTGAGATAGATAGATAGAGGTATAAAACAACTAAGTATAGATGGCTTGAGTGATAGGTAGAAAGACAGATATACCTTAGGAGAGAGATAGTGAGATAGATAGATATATTGTGAGAAGGATAGATATACCTTAGGAGGGAGATAGATAGATAGTGAGCTAGATAGATATAGGTATAAAACAACTAAGTATTGATGGCTTGAGTGGTAGGTAGAAAGATATATAGATATACCTTAGATATATAGATATATAGATATATAGATATATAGATATACCTTAGAAAAGATGCATCAACTAATGGTAATACAAAATTAAGACTAGCAGATAGATAGACAGACATGTCTTCCAATGTTTCTGTTTGATCATTTGGTCTGATCTGTTCTTCTCTGCGGCTTGCTATAATTATCACAAGGGGAGGTAGTTGCTTTTTCGGGACTTCCTTCCCCTCCATGTTTAGCATATTAGTTTTGAAATTTTAAGACGTTCATTCCATTAGTTTGGCGATTTTGAGACATTTCGCCCTATTTCTTTATTAAGACCTTTCGTGCCATTTAGGTGTCGACTTTCCTGGCGAGCGATAGCGAACCTGTAATTTTAGAAACAACCGGGACATGTTTTGGTAGAAAAATGTACAAATTTATCTTGAAAGGGGGTCTGGAGGGCGTTTATTTAAGTTTGGTGGAGGTTTAGGGAAGAAACTAAAAAATAAATTAATAAATAAAGTAGGTGTGCAGTTTTCGCATCACCCAAAAAAAAAAAATGCATACGCAACTCTGCGACCTAGAATTCTGCAAGAAGTATTGAATTTTTTAGGTAAAATCGGTGTATATACAGTATATTATATATATATATATATATATATATATATATATATATATATATATATATATATATATATATATACAGTATATACACTGATATATACGGTATGTATATATATATATATATATATATATATATATATATATATATATATATATACATATATATATCGCAAATACACATAAGCTAATAAATGTTTTTTATACTCACAGCCGGACTTGAACCACCGACAGTCAGAACAGGTGCCCATACTTTAATCCACTATACCACGGCATGATAGAGGATATTTGTGTGCAGTGGATTAAAGCAAAGATACTCAAACTGACAGTTGGTGGTTCATGTCCGCCTTGGAGTATATAATTACAGTATATATAATTACATTTATGATCACATTGAATCTTAACCATTGGAATATTTATCTATAATAAGGTCAGCGTAACACTATTTTGTAGCATTTTGAATATGGTGTAATTCAAATTTAAAATATATATAAGAAAGAAATAGTGACCATAATCTGCGTCCTTCACCATTCACCTTGACCTTTGTATAACAAAAGCAAAACATTTAGACAATCATTGCATTGACCAACCGAATTTGCCAGCAAAAATTGGTGACGATAGTAACCCGTTCAGTACAGTTCTGTCGGTTTCATTTCATGCTGGATATTAAGACTATTTCCGTTAGTTTATGAAGGGCCTCCATAAAATAAGCAGGTTTTCAACTATCTTAATTAATCCTTTTTACTACCACAGATCCTTCATAGGCTCTATAATATCGTCTAATTATAGCTTGAATACAATACAAAATACGACACCGGTACACAGAGTGTTAAACAGTCTAGGAAGAGTTTAAACAAAATTATTAACATTCTTCTTTTGTTTTTTGGCCTTGACCTTTAACCTTAAGTACTATAATATATATACAGTATATACTGTACAGTATATATGATTGAAATATATGTTATTTAAGTAAAATGCAACCAACAGTCGTCAGTTTATCGAAAATTTAGTATTTTTTTATAATGAAAGTTAACTTATGACCTTCGCCTGTGACCTTGACCTTTATGTAGGATTATATTTTTGTTTGCTATGATGTAATCTAGAAAATCAAGTAAGTTTGTCAAATTTCATTAAAGATCATCAGTTAGTTTCAGACGTATTAAATGAATAGTTGATCTTGACCTTTACTCTTCATCTTGACCTTCATGATGTCTGAAAATTTAACATTTTAATTTTCACCTAAAGCAAAACTGTCCCAACAAATTTTGTGAAGTTTACATGAATAGTAAAGAAATTAGCATATTGACCTTATATTTGACGTTGACCTGTGACCTTGATCTATTGTCATTCCGAATATGCATGATATGCCGAATGAGAATCTTACATTAAATAGGAAATACTAGTAAAAATAATATTTCGACCTTTAGACTTGACCTTTGACCTTGACCTTCGACCTTAGAATTTCTTATCAGGGATTTAGTTAGCTTAACAGCAACGTTCGTATTAGCTAGCATTGTGAATATGGTGTAATTTGTATAAAAACTTATTGATTACAAATAGTGATCATAATTATACTGTGACCTTGACCTTTGACCTTTGACTAAAAAATAAAATACATATATTTGGATGGTCGTCGCATTGACCATCTGAATTTGCCTGTATAATTTGATGACAATACCTTAAACAGTCAAGGAGGAGCTTAGGGAAAATTACAAATACTGTTGTTTTGACCTTGACCTCTGACCTTAACTATTACAATACGTATGTGAAATTTGATATATATGATATTTACGTAATAAGCCATAACACAGCCATTTTGTTTCTAAATTGAGTAATTGTGTTTAATATATAATAAAAGTTGACCTTTGACCTTTATGCAAGAGTACAGTTTTGTTTGCATTAACATTGTCCATGAAAATCAAATAAGCATGCCGAATTTCATTAAAACCCATCAGTTAGTTTTATATATTTAAATAGCATAGTTGACCTTGACCTTTATCTTGACCTTTATGTCTCAACATTTATTATTTTCCCTTTCACTTCAAATGCAACTATCTCACCGAATTTGGTGAAGTTTGCATGGAAAGTAAAGAAAATAGCATATTGACCTTTTATTCGACCTTGACCTATGACCTTGACCTTTCACATGGAATTGAATAGTTTATTGTATGACCTTGGCCTAGGTATTCCAAATTAACGTGGTAAGCCTAGTGAGAATCTAAGAGTTGGTATAAGAAATACTAGTAAAAAAACTATTTTGACCTTTGAACCTGAACTTTGACCTTACGCTTAAGTATATTTATCTAAAATTTGGGTAGTACGATATCAAGGTTACCAGTACCTTGTATAGTGAAAATGAAGACATTTGAATAAGAACTAAAAATATATAGTATAAGTTGACCTTTGACCTTGACCTTTTTGTAGTAATTTTTGTTTTCATTGACATTGCCAAGGAAAATCAAATAAGCATGACTAATTTCATTAAAACCCATCAGTTAGTTTTATATATATTTATAGAATAGTTGACCTTGACCTTTGGCCTTCACCTTGACCTTCATGATATGTCTCAAAATATGTTATTTTCTTTTTCATTTAAAGTGCAACTATCTCACCAAATTTGGTGAGGTTTGCATGAAAAGTCAAGAAATTAGCATATTGACTTTATATTTGACCTTGACTTGTGACCCTGACCTTTCATATGCAATTGAATAGTTTCTTGTATGACCTTGGCCTAGGTATTCCGAATATTCATGGTAAGCCTAATGACAATCTAACAGTTATTGTAAGAAATAGTAGTACAAAACTTATTTTGACCTTTGACCTTGACCTTTGACCTTACCTTTTAGAATATTTATCTAAAATTTGGTCAATAAGATATCGAGGTTACCAGTAACTTGTATAGTGAAAATGAAGACATTCAAGTAGAAACTAAAACACACGTTTTTCACCTAAAGCAAAACTGTCCCAACAAATGTTGTGAAGTTTACATGAATAGTAAAGAAATTAGCATATTGTCCTTATATTTGACGTTGACCTGTGACCTTGAACTATCGTCATTCCGAATATGCATTATATGCCGAATGAGAATCTTACATTAAATAGGAAATACTAGTAAAAATCATATTTCGACCGATAACCTTGACCTTTGACCTTGACCTTCGACCTTAGAATTTCTTATCAGGGATTTAGTTAGCTTAACAGCAACGTTTGTATTAGCTAGCATTGTGAACATGGTGTAATTTGTATACAAACTTATTGATTACAATAGTGATATACTGTGACCTTGACCTTTGACCTTTGACTAAAAAATAAAATACATATATTTGGATGGTCGTCGCATTTGACCAACTGAATTTGCCTGTATAATTTGATGACAATACCTTAAACAGTCAAGGAGGAGCTTAGGGAAAAGGACAAATTCTGTTGTTTTGACCTTGACCACTGACCTTAACTATTACAATATGTATGTGAAATTTGATATATATGATATTTACGTAATAAGCCATAACACAGCCATTTATTTTTTAAATTTGAGTAATCGTGTTTAATATATAATAAAAGTTGACCTTTGACCTTTATGCAGGAGTACAGTTTTGTTTGCATTGACATTGCCCATGAAAATCAAATAAGCATGCCGAATTTCATTAAAACCCATCAGTTAGTTTTATATATATGAATAGCATAGTTGACCTTGACCTTTATCTTGACCTTTATATGTCTCAACATTTATTATTTTCCCTTTCACTTAAAATGCAACTATCTCACCGAATTTGGTGAAGTTTGCATGAAATGTAAAGAAAATAGCATATTGACCTTTTATTCGACCTTGACCTGTGACCTTGACCTTTCACATGGAATTGAATAGTTTATTGTATGACCTTGGCCTAGGTATTCCAAATTAACATGGTAAGCCTAGTGAGAATCTAAGAGTTAGTATAAGAAATACTAGTAAAAAACCTATTTTGACCTTTGACCCTGAACTTTGACCTAACCCTTCAGTATATTTATCTAAAATTTGGGCAATACGATATCAAGGTTACCAGTACCTTGTATAGTGAAAATGAAGACATTTGAATAAGAACTAAAAATATATAGTATAAGTCAACCTTTAACCTTGACCTGTGACCTTGACATTTTTGTAGTAGTAATGTTTTTGTCATTGACATTGCCAAGGAAAATCAAATAAGCATGACTAATTTCATTAAATCCCATCAGTTAGTTTTATATATATTTACAGAATAGTTGACCTTGACCTTTGACCTTCACCTTGACCTTCATGATATGTCTCAAAATGTGTTATTTCTTTTTCATTTAAAGTGCAACTATCTCACCAAATTTGGTGAGGTTTGCATGAAGTCAAGAAATTAGCATATTGACCTTATATTTGACCTTGACTTGTGACCTTGACCTTTCATATGCAATTGAATAGTTTCTTGTATGACCTTGGCCTAGGTATTCCGAATATTCATGGTAAGTCTAGTGAGAATCTAACAGTTATTGTAAGAAATAGTAGTACAAAACTTATTTTGACCTTTGACCTTGACCTTTGACGTTACCTTTTAGAATATTTATCTAAAATTTGATATCGAAGTTACCAGTAACTTGTATAGTGAAAATGAAGACATTCGAGTAAAAACTAAAACACACAAAATATTTACCTTATTTTTAACCTTGACCTTTGACCTTAACCTTTAAGTTAAATTGAAAATTTCTTTTTGACTGACCTTCGCATTGACCAAATTTTTATACCTGTGAAATTTGGTGGAAATCCATTGAACGGTCTAGGTGGAGTTACCGGACGGACGACGACGGACAAGCTGAATTGTGGTGCACTGTATACGGGCGGGATCTGTGTGTGAGATACCACTCTGCTTCGCAGAGTTGATAACTATATAGACCGAAAAACAAGTACTATCCCCTTAAAGGTGGTGTTGCATGGGTTGAGATAAATATGGAATAATAATCGCCAACCTGCATATAATTATCTTGCAAAATGCAATGTTACTGAAATAATTATTAACAATGGTATAAAGGATTTTGTGGATCGTCTACACCGGACCTATGACGTCACAGGAGTATAAGTCCACCATCCAGTCTAGGATGAGGATACTTCTGTGACGTCACTATGACATCACAGGTCCGGTGTAGTCGATCCACAAAATCCTTTATACCAATGTTAATAATTATTTCAGTGACATTGCATTTTGCAAGATAATTATGTGTAGTTTGGCGATTATTATTCCATGTTTACCTTAACCCCTGTACCACCACCTTTTAAGCTCTTCCGTTAGCTCCTCCCACGTTTTTTAAAGATTTTCGTGTCGTTTCAACATGTCCCCTGTCTGGTCTTCCTCACTCTGTTCTTATCGTATTTCCCTCATAGACATTACTATAACAAATACAATAGTTTTGATTTTATTTTTTTTTACTTTGTTATTATTCTGCAAGCTTTGGGAAATTATTCATATTCAATTATGTTTTTGTATTCCTGTTAGCCTACACTTCTCCCTTCCTGTTTATTACACACCTTTCACTGCACCTATATGTCTACCCTTCTCTTAATTTCTTCATTTCTATATTCACACATACTATTATTCTTTTATATTTTCGTTTACATTATATAATTCAGTCATTATGTTTTGCGTTCTCTCTATTGTCCTCACGCTTCTTTCTGTTAAATTATTCCCTTATTCCTTCTTAATTAGTAATAGCATATTTTCATGTTTTAAGCCTGTCGCATACAACTTACAAGTATTGTACTTTCTCGTTTAATTCCCATGTGTTCTTATTTAATATATTTTGTCCGTACTACTTTCCCTTGACTCGCTTGCATGCACATTTCAGAATAATTTTGTATAGCCTACCATCTTAAATTCACCATATCCATTTGTTAGTATTTTTTCTGTGCAGCTTTTGCCTTACATTTTCATACACCAAACATATTTTTATTTTGTGGTTTAGTATATATTTAATTATTTTGTTTTCTTTATTTATGTTTATATTTATTTATCAGTAGAGCGACGGCTGTTGATCAAAGGGTCGGATGATCGAGCCCGCACTGTCAATATGTTATTGGTAGATGTCAAGCCCGGGCAACTTGACCTAGCGATTCGTGACAAACGCCTAATGTTCATGGCCACCCCTTCTCGGGAATTACGGCGTCTGGCAAAAGAAGAAAAGAGTACTTATGTATTTATTTTATACAAATTATTTAATTTATGTATTCATGTAATTTATGTAATTTATGTATTTTATTTACCTGAATTTGTGGAGGGTTTCGTGTCCGTCTGTGTGTAAGTTGTATCATTTGTCCCTATTAATTCCCACAGCTCGTTCTTAAGCAGCGAAACAATGCCTAAATATAGCTAAGATGAAGACAAAACAGACGTGACCGGTACTGTAAGGGTTAATTCTTCCTCCACATTCCTCGCAGATCATGCTGCCCGAGAGTAACCTCCAGCAAGCCCACCAACGAATTGAACTAGACTCAACCGATTAAAGAATACCAGATTATTTGTGTTTTGTATTAATTTTGTAAAAGCTCGGATGCGTAACGGTAAATACACGGAAGTAGGGGAATTTATGGGGAGGCTATAAAAAAGGGTGATTTATGCAGTGGAGGCAATTACTGAAAGACGTTAAGAAGCTGTGGAATGGTAAAAGATATAATGGAGATTAATTAGAAGCGAAAGAGGGTGGAGATCTGTTCTGTGACCTCATTTTCAGGATGGAAGAGGAGGATGAGAGAAAAAGATTAAAACAGTGATGTATTCTGCGAATATGTCAAAACAAAATATATTGAACTGAATCATTGTTTAGTATCCATTAATCTTTATGTTTTTGGTATAGTATTGGTATCTTAGAATGGTCAAATGAAGAACCTGTTAGAAGTGGCGGATTAATCAAACATAGTCTTAAATATTGTTATTCTTAGCTGACAGCAACATTTGTAAAGGACAAAAGTCGGTATCTGATTAATGGAGTAGTTTCATTTGCCATTCAATATTATATATTTGTGAAATAAATAACTGGTATCGGGAAATAGAGTGATATCAAATAAAGCACGAATCGAAACTTCTCTTCTCAGACAATTCGTACAACTTTCTATACATCAACAACAAAACTACATAGGCCTATACTATTTATTGAAAAGCAAGTTCCATCCAAAAATCAATCCAGATAGCTAGATTTGCATAATGAAAAACATAGGGGTCCACGAATTGTTATAAGTGCCTGTACGATAAAGGCGAAATAATTGCATTCGTAATCGATCTCTATACATCCGAAAGTTTCATCCGATAGTCTATGAAGTCCCCAAATTGTGAATATATTGACTTCAGTTAATTCAGTTCGAGACTCGCAGAAAACTATTGTTTTTTTCCACTTTTTGTATGTTTCTCTTTTCTCTCCAATTATCCCATATATCGTCCCCATTTCTGTCAATATCCCCTCATGTTTCTTCCATATTTGTTCCACATTTTCCATCCTTAATTGTCAATTTATTTACGTTTCACCATGTTTCCTTTCTTACAAGTTCTTCCCTAGTTAGTTGCTAGTTCTTCCCTAGTTAGTTGCTATTTCTTCCACATTTCCCCACATATCCTCTTATATCTTCGCCATCCATTATCATTTCTGCTACATATCTTCCACATTTATTCCACGTTTCTGCCACATACCCTCTCATATCTTCGCCATCCATCCTAATTTCTTCCACATTATCTTCGACATTTCTTCCCCCTTTCTTCCACATACCATCTCATATCTTCGCCATCCATCCTCATTCCTTCCACATATCTTCCACGTTTCTTCCACTGTCCGTCCACCTTCCCCCCAGCACGTATGATTTGTATGTGGAAGTACTATTTAACACCTCAGCGGTTCTTGGCAGACCATTTTCTCTGACCCTTGTATTGGACAACATTCCTGATTGCCAGACTAAATTGATTTTGTCAGAATTATCCATGGAGGCGAATGTTGATGGTGATAGACTCTATAACACACACACACACACACACACACACACACACACACACACACACACACACACACAGCCCGTAGCCTAGTGGTAGAGCTCTCGTCTCACACACGAGGGGCCGGGGGTTCAATCCCCGGCCGGGCGGAGACAAATTGGGCTTGTCTCCTTTCATGTGTTAGCCTCAGTTCACCTAGCTGTAAATAGGTACCTGGAATAAGTGGACGACGTTGTGACGTCCCATCTGGGGTTGGCAAAAATGGTACAAGGCGAGATGGGTATCATATGGTTCACCTAAGCTGATGGCTACCTAAGCCTTCGGGCGAGACGATACCGTCTATAGTGAGAATGGTACCATACAGATCCACCCTAAGCCTTCGTTTCCGATGTCGCCAATTGGCTAAAATACAGACTACACACACATCCACAGCCATTCCAACAATACATAAAACACTTAACATGCATTTCACGCAATACATTCCCAGTTAAGGAGGCGCGATAATAATGAGCTTAGCTCGCATTGCGTGGATTCCCCTTGACGAACAAGTAACTGAGAGTAACACACATACACAAACTTTGATCAGCAGCTCAGCATGGAATACTTGGACGTGTAATAAAGGTCGCTGTTAAATATATTAATGTCAGTAATAGTCATGTTGATGTATAAATATACAGTATGCAGCATGTGTATGTAATTAGATTTTGAAAATAGGCTCCTGACAAGCAATTAACCCTTTCAAACTCCAATACGCATTTCTCGTTTTGTTATCTGGCTAACATTAGAGTTTGTTATGCAGATTAGGAAGGGTGTGTAGAATTTGGAGGGTTAATTGAGACGGCCTTTACCCCTATGTTGCCCACAGATCCGTCCTAAGCTGTATAAAATCATCTAATGAGAGCCGGAATAAAGTGTCAAAATGCGTCACGATTTTCAAAGGGTTAATTACATTCACATATACCGGTAGAGAGGAAAGTAGAAGGGACCAGGAAAGAGTCCATTAACTCCTTCAGACATATTATGTTCTAGTAAGTCCAAGGAGGCGGGAGCCCCGGTATCATTGCCACTGCCTCGCACTACACTCACAACAACACTGCGGCCGTTAAAATTATCGGAGGTGGCTGAGGTTGCCACCAACAGTTTTATCGTAAGCTAACTTATCGGACTTACTGAGCTCATATGACGCAAAATCGAGTCATAAACTTATTGGAGAGCCATGGAGATAAGTCCATATGACACGGTCGCGTCATATGAGTTTTTGGTTATAAGTTCCATATGACGCGATCGCGTCATATACTGTATGTCTGAAGGAGTTAATGAACCCCTCTTGTACGGCCGACTGGTTATTATTAGACAAATTTATGTAACATGTGAATGATATGTGGGAATTATAAGAGTCATCACTATCTCAATTAACCCTCTGACTTCCATACATCCTCCCTAATCTAGATGATATCGTCCAATAATAGCCAGAAAACGGTAAAGAAATGCGTCATCGAATCTTCTAAGGGTTAGCAACATCCAGTCTTCACCCTTCACATTTTCTTTTATGGTAGAAGAAAACGATAGAAAATAAAATAGTTTGGGATACTAAATAAAATATAACTTTTTCCAATTGTTTCGTCGTTTTCTACATAATATTTCGAAACAAATTGAACCCTATCCGTCGTTTTTTACATAATATTGCGTATCAAATATCCACCGGTGATTATATGATAGTGTTGCATAATTAGACATAAAATTGCAAAGATTAGCTACTGAATTAAATAAAAAGGTAAGATAAATACCCGGTATATATTGTTTGCATCTGAGAGGAAATTTATAAACAAACTTATAATGCTTCATTTTCGAACCCGAGACAGACTAAGCTAATCTAATTGTCAAGGGAGCCCACCTCGCTTGTTTTCTCTTTCTCTCCCTCTCTCTTTCGCTTGTATCCATTCGGCCCCCTTCAGCCTACCGTTTTAAGATGTTTACCCCCATCCAGGTGTCAATATTTTCCTGGCGAGCGGTAGCGAGCCATCATATATATATTTGTTTTTGACAGCAAGCTAAATTTGTACATATTTTGATAGAAAAATGTTTCCGGCGAAGCCAGATTTCTCCATACAATGCTGGCTCGCTTTCGCTCGCCAGGAAGAAACCGACCCCTGGATGGGGATAAACGTCTTAAAACAGTTGGCTGAATGGGGCCGAATGGATACAAGCCAGGGAAAGAAAGAAAAGGAGAGAAAGATAAAAACAAAACAAAAGTTACCCCCCTTAACCTCGTCAACATCATGCCATTTGATATTTTACCACCATCCAATATTAATTTATTTTATAATATTTCCCCCCCCCCCAAGAAATTGATGGATAATACCTCTTAGTGAAATTCTAAAAATGTATTATAAGTTCTCTGTTGTATTATAAGAGTGTGAATTTTACTCCACGGTCGTGATGTGAGGTCTAGTAAATCAAAGTTCACTATTAATGTGAGGCTGATGGACTGTTGAGGTTAAGGGGAGATGGTCGTTTTTCTAGCCCCCTTTCTCCCTCGTGTTAAGCCCCATTTGTTTTGAGATTATAAGACGTTCGGCCCATTAGTTTAGCGATTTTAACATCTTTTGCCCCATTTCGTTGTCAATTTTAACCCTTAACTAGCGGGGGGGGGGGGGGGGTTTGGGCTTATTTGGGCATATTCAGGCCCTTCTGAATGATATATCAAGCATCTGCATGAAAAGAAATGTATTCAGCAAAAACTAGGCGCTAAAAGCTTCAAAATGAGACAGAACGAGCTACATAGCACTCGTGGTTCTCATACAGTGGTACCAGTAACATGGGAGTTTATCGTATAGCGGTATATTTTTTCCAGCTACGCTCACTACTGGCTACACTGCCGGCCTCTCGAGAACACAGGGAGGGTGAGTCAGTGGGCGGCGGTAGGCCCTGGGAGTCGGACGTGTGGCCCGCTGCACTCTATTTTAACCGTTTAAAAGCAATAATAATGCTCCTAACTTGCTGCAAATTGGTGCCCGGCTATAGCCGGGCGCCGCTCTTTAACCCTTATTTAGCGGCGAGCAACATAAGTCGAGTTAAATAAAGCTGGACTATGTGGCGGCGCTCGACATAACTCGAGTGGCAATTTCAGCACGTAATGTGGCTGAGAGAGAGAGACAAGTGGTGGCAGGAGACTAGCGAGCGTATGACTGCTCCAGACCACCGCGGCGAACCTACTGACACAAATCTCAGCTCCCTCCTCCCTCTCTCACTCGCTACATACTCAATTATGTACTGAAAGTACCGAATTACCTGCTTTTTGCACTCGCGTTGCACGGTTATTGCAAGAAAACTATCCATCATACAAGGATCGTTATGGTGTCATTCGAAAGCTCTGTTTATGCCCTTTCAGGGATAGGTACTTGTTTTACGTTCTGGGTCTTATTTAGGCATGAAAATGATCACGTAAACAGCCCTATTTTGGCTAAAAACACCCCGCTGTGCGGTACACATAAATAAACCGCATAGGCCGCTCGTAAGGTGTTAAGGGTTAAGAGGTGTGGCAGAGTGGTCTTGCCACTGGACTGGTAATCCAATGGACCCGGGTTCGAATCCCAATATGTCAATGGGAAGATATTATTGGGATGGAATCTTTGCTGTACCTAGTTTCAGTGCATTACCACAGCACACCGAAATGCCAAAAAAATACCCTCATTGTTCCCTGATTAAGTAGCATTGTATGAATAGTCCCATATTAAAAATATGTTACAGGGGGGCAATGCCTAGTGAGTTAATTTATCAATAGGTGGCATTCTGAGAGTGAGGGTCCGAGTCTGGGGGATGATACAGTGAAGCACAGAGGCGAAGCGGCTTCAGAGATGGAGTTGCTTCGAGCCGTGAATAGGTGCTTCGCATGTCTCACTCCCTAGACTGGAACAAGACCTCACGGGCCTCACCGTGTTCAGCGGTAGAGTGTGTAGGCTCTCAGCCTATGCCCGAGAGAAGGTAGTTGCAATAAAAAAAAAAAAAAAAAATTAGGTGTCGATTATATCCTGGCGAGCGATAGTGAGACTGAAATGTTAAGAGGAACCGGCCTTCGGCCGGGAAATTTTTCTATCGAAAAATGTACACATTTATCTTGAAGGGGGGTCTAGGGGGAGTTTTTCTAAGCATGATGGAGGTCTAGCGAGAAAGCTATGAAATAAAGGAATACATTAATTAATATAAAAAAGGTCCGTCTCCCCTTAATGCGCAGTTGTTGTTTTCATTAACACATAATATTCCACGGATCGGCAACACTGTGAGAAGGGAGAATAAAAGAGGGAGGGGGAAAAGGCGAGCAAAGGAGGGGGTTATATACAAGGAGAAGGAGGGAGGAAACTGGGGAAGGGAAGGTATGGAGGGGGGAGAGGAGAAGGGTGTGGAGGGGGAAGAGAAGAAAGGATGTGGAGGGGGAGGGAAGGAAGGATGGAGAGGGGGATGTGTAGGAGAGGGAGTGGGGAGAGAGTAGGGATGAAATGATTTGATTTGATTCTTTATTGAGAAAGCATAAATACATGGGAATATATAATTACACGTCTCAAAAGGGCAAAGGTGGTAAAACAGTCTTTTACCCTTCTCATATTTTACATGTACAATATAAACACAAACATGAAAACAAAATTTATTAAGTTTTTATCTCTATACTTGTTAGCACACCAGTTGTCCCTAACTGTTTAAGAAGGACCCTTAGCTAAGTAGGGATGAAGGAAGTAGTGGGGAAGAGAGGACATGGAGGGGGAAGAGGAGAAGGGAGGGGGAGGGAAGGAAGGACGGGTAGGGGGATGTGTAATAGAGGTAGGATAGTAGGGATGAGGGAGTCAGTGGGGAGGGGAGGACATGGAGGGGGAAGAGGAGAAGGGAGGGGGAGGGAAGGAAGGACGGGTAGGGGGATGTGTAATAGAGGTAGGATAGTAGGGATGAGGGAGTCAGTGGGGAGGGGAGGACATGGAGGGGGAAGAGGAGAAGGGAGGGGGAGGGAAGGTAGGACGGGTAGAGGGATGTGTAGTAGAGGAAGGGGGGGGGGGGGGGATGAGGGAGTCAGTGGGATGGGGCAGAAAGCAAAGTGGAACACGTAACCATGGTTGTTGCTAGACGTATGCCCTCATTTACCGTACTAATTATCAACAGAATCAATAACCATTGCTTTTTCTTATCAAATCTATTAAGGGGAGATTTCCACTTGAGGATTTTTTTCTGGAACCCTATCACCCTCATGTCTAGCATTATTGCTTTTGAAATGTTAAGACGTTCGCCCCATTAGTAGGGCGATTTTAAGTACTTTCGCCCCATTTGTCAATTTTAAGACATTTCGTGCCATTTAGGTGTCGATTTTTTCCTGACAAGCGATAGCGAGCCTGTGGCTTAAGAGGAATCGGCCTTCGGCCGGGACAATTTTCTACCGAAAAATGTACAAATTTGTCTTGAAGGGGTGTATTTTTAATCTTGATGGAGGTCTAGCGAGAAAACTCAAAAATATAATTAATACATAAATATTAAAAAACAAAAAAAACAATACCCCTTAATACTACGATACCACTACTCGTCATAAAATACAAACCATCAAACAGTTAATTTATGTTTTTTAAATCATTATACCGTAGCCTATACGTAAATTGTAGACGTTTTCTCCTCATGTTTAAATGTTTCACTCTGGATGCTATTATCTATGCTTAAAACTCTATGACACGTTCTAACAATTTCAGTAGTTTTAGTTTATGAAGAAAGTGTTATACCGGGGTAGAATGTTTTAAGGTATCTTTAGTTCTTTTGAAATAATGATTTTCCGTGCAATTAGGAAATCTACTGTAGATGACAAAGCAACAGTGGAAGGGATATTATTTGAAAGCTGTAGTATTTAATAGTGGCCCCTTCATCATTGACGATGTTGCCGATTAGTATAATAGTCTCCATTCAACACCCACGTCAGTCGTTTGAATCAACCGCCGCGAAGAAGAAAGAGATTCATCTTCATAAGTGCAACGCTACTTCTCTTATGGTGTCGTCATATTGATCGGGTACCCACTACGAAAAAACTTTGTAAAACAAAATAGGAGAACAAAAAAAGAGAAAAGAATTTTCCCATCTTAACACTGTTATTAACACGCTTCCTACATTCGGTGGATTTCTCGCGTTGTGGCTTCTTGCCGTCTCTCGCCAAGCGCAACGATTCCTCCTTCTCTTCCTCGCGGGCCTAACGTCAACATCAGTGCCCCCGCGCTCCGGGTTCATTCGACGCTCGCTCTCCTCTAGTGAGTCTTTGCTCATTTGTATGTATATGGGAGTTAGTGAGCAGGGTTAGACTAGCTAGCACGGGTTGTGTTATGATTGGCCCGCTGGAAGTGTTAAAATTAGGGTACATTTAGGCGCTTTTACTTGTGTTCATTGTTCCCACCACGCGTGGTGTTTTCCAATTGTTTCTAGGCGCCTTAGTTTTGTTGTTTACTTAGTTAGGAGGCTTTCCTGTAAGTTTATGGCTGTTTCTCGGGACGGCTTGAGGGTCTACGGACCCTGTTTTGTTGCAGACGCGCCAGGGTTAGATTCGCCACACGTGGTTGTGGCGTCCCCCCGGCTTGTGAACCTGTGGAGAGGCCCTCGTGGGGGGTTTTTCTCCTCGCCCTTCCGGCACAGTTCTTCTTCTTGTATGTTCTGTTACTTTTCCTGGATAAGCTGTTAGGTTATCTAGTTTAGGGAGGGATATTATTACTACTGTGTTTGTTTGTTTTTATTATCACCCCTTGTGAGTTGTGGTCTCCCAAGGGTTGTCTGCCACTTTCCTGGGAGTCCGGCTACGTGTTCCTTGTGTGGGAGTGCGGGTGTGGGGGTGCTGGGTTCTTCGCGGCTGCACCTTGCTTCGAGTCCGTTCCTCCTACCCTCCGTTTTTCTGGGCTTGCCGTCCCTTGGTTCTATCCGTTGGGCCGGTCCGCCGTTCCGGCAGAGCTTCGAGCTCAAGTCTCCCGCGCCGGGCCTTTACGTCGGTGGTGTGGCTACGCCACGGCCTCTTGGTCCACGGTCCCTCGGGTATCCGGCGGACGCCGTCGTAGAGGTTAAAATAGTGTCATCCCCTCGGATTGTGCCTCCACCTTTCGGCAGCTCAGAGAGCAGGAAGTCCTCTGGCGGGTGGTGTTTTCTTCAAAGTCACACACCGTTTCCCGCCGTTCGGGGTCCCCTCTCAACCCCTAGTCTGTTAGCATGGTTCGGAAAACTGGGGAGGGAGGGAAGGGTAGTGCGATCGTTTACCCCGCCGGACCGGCGGCTTAGTGAGTAAAAAGATCCCGGCGGACACAGTACGTGTATCCAGCAATTAGCACTATTACATTAATAAAGTCTGCCCCACCTTGCCGGCGGCTCAGTTGGTAGATTTCGGCGACCGCTTGTGTGTTTTTTAGAGCACGGAACGGTCCACCGGTTAAAAGGACCTCTGTGCTACGGCATGCGCCGTCACGGAGGCCCTGCATGGGTGGTACAGAGGAGACGGAGGTCACCTATTCCTATTACACCGGGAGGTTAGGATAGGTAGAACTTTCCCTATATATCCTTATGAGCATTGATTCCTGGAAATTTTCTTTCCAGAACACTCAAGACACCCGGCTACCACGTCGTTACCGCGGGGGAGAGGGGTCGACATCATGCCCCTATTTACAGTCTGCTCAAACCCCTCTTGTCTTTTGCTACCTATTCCGGCTCACGGCGAATGTATCAGATGTGTTCACTGTTTCAACAGAAACTCCTTCTTGTGGACATATCGTACATGTCCGGTTTGCTCTGTATTATTGGAGGAATGGCTAGCGGCCCAAGATATGTCTTGTTTACGTACCCTCATTGAGGTAAAGAATAAATTTAAAACATATGCTTATCAAGTAGCCAATAAGGAAATGTCATGTGATAATCCGGAACTATTAAGAGTAGTCCAATTATATTCTTGTGATAATCAGGTAGCTCACCATTCATATGCATCCCCTATTCCCTTGCTGACCATTGGGTCTCCTATGTCCTCCACACTGAGCTCCTCTCCCCCAGCGAAGAAGAGCCGATTAATGTCACCAGAACGCCACCGTCTGCCCCAGCCGGCCTCCACGGCGGGCACTCTGCAGAACAGTGACAGCACGGACTATCTGCCGGACAAGATACGCCGGCTCTCGAGCCCACCAAGACGCGTGTTCATCTCTAATGAAACTCCGGCTCCAATAGATCTGCAAGAATCGGTAGCTTCGGATCCGGCGACCACCTCTGGCTTACAAACCGGTGGATCTGGTCTCCCTGAACCGGAAGCCTGTGCACCTAGACTAAGAGAATCTGTACACATTAGGCTCCAAGGTTCAAAGTTAGTTTTATCACACACGCAGACTCACCAAGCAGACATCATTCATACTGCTACTCAGTCTCCAGGGGTAAAAATGTCACATGCGGTTACGACCATAAGGTCTCACGCGACACGTTCGGCTCAGTCTATGGACTTAGCAATCCCCCTTCAGTATCCAGGGTCGCGGTATGCGCCATACCCTTTAACAGCCCCACCAAGTGACCTGAAGTCACCGGCCGGCGGTTTTTCTCACCCGGGTACGGCGAGTAGCGGTCTGACACAGACGTACACTCATACGACACAAACGACACAAACGACCACCTTCACACAGGCTGACCCTAGGTTACAGACTGACCAACATAATAATCCAAACACACAATCAACTACCAGCCTAACAACTGTACAATTATTGAATGAATTATTACAAAAGGTAATGGATCAGTGTGCCATTAAACAAGGTAAAACCCCGACGCCGGCTCTGGGACCTCTTCCCAGGATACCTAAGGCCCCCTTTCTTACCGATGTAGTCATTTTCTCCCTGGTAGCATCTAGGGTCCCCACTTATATCACCGTCACCACTCCCTCTCCGGTAGTCACCGCCGCCGAGCCAGAGACGGCCCGCCAACTTGACTATCCGCAGCCTACGGGCCCAGAGCTACACGAACAGAGTCATGCTTGGCCGACGGAACAAGAGTTTCAGTCACAGACCGAAAAGCCTACCCCAGGGCCATGGCCAGATACATTAATCCAGCCACCACCCTCGAAGCAACTCCTTGGTTTAGGAGACATCGATGAGTTTTAGCCTCTCAATACAACCTCCTCTTCCGCCGGCCGACCTAGACAAGGACTACCGGCGGAACCTTGGGTGACAATTCCCCCTGGCATAAGATCCCCTTTGATTAGATTAGACACAGAGTCAATTCAGAGTGAAGAGCTCCTAAAATTACATAGTTCTGTGAGCCCAGGGGATACCCAGCCTTACTTGTCCCCCACACTAGACAGGACCCTTCCGGTTAGTAACCTGCCGGTCCCATCTTCTATTCCCCAGTCTCAAGTAGTTAAAGCGCCAGGCAGGCTCTGGCTTCCGGTTACGGCCGTAACACGAGGTGAGGAACATAAGTAAATACAAGGGGAGGTCCCGGTACCGGCGGAGTGGGCTATTGAAGTGAACCGTAAACATGTATTTAGGGCCAAAGATAAAAACGGTACAGTCTTGCAGGTTCCGATATATGCCAAACCTGATCCGGCCAATTTCCAATAATTTGTGTATGACCCATGTCAGCAAGTTCCTCTTCCGGCAGATTCCCCGGTCCAGGAACCTCGTCACTCAGACGTTCCCATTTGCCCGAATAGTCATCAACAATGTAGCCATTCTGGCTGTAGTTCTCCGCCTATTCGGCAGGACACCTCAAAGGATTTTCACAGGTGTGGACCTCATAAAGACCACAGGGAGTTGAATCTGAGTGAGGTAGGGGACGGACCATGGAGTACGTGGGATCAGGAACTACAACAATATGCTATTGATATTACATCCAATCCCTTGTCCCCAATTCCTCCTCAACCCCGTATCGAGTTTGACTAGCTGGCACAACGACCGGGCGGAGTTCCTTTTCCTATTTTTAATTTGCTTATTCCACCTCAATTCACGGCAGAGGATTTCCCTCGGCCTATCATTGCACCAGACCCCAATGACCTTCAACGCAAATTTCTGGTCAGAGACAAGGCCCATAGAGCATTTATTAGCTTTCTATTGACTAGGGACACGGCCCAGGCTATTGCCCAACCAGTGCCGAATCCCTCTCCACGAACTCAGGAATTAGTTAAAGTATTCCAACAATATCTCCTCCCCGCCCCGGCTCGAACGCTTACAGACATCTGAATAGCCTTGTTTGAGGCCGTTCGGTCACGTCAGCGCCTCAGACTCGGTATGGCGCAGGAGTTGCCTATGAATGCTTACTATTGAATACTGTTCTCCCCGGTCTTAACTGCGAGAGTATTTGATGAACAAACGGAACGGGATGTTCGTGTTATATTGAGCCGCAAGAACAAGATAAACCAATAACTCTCCATATTGGCCCCAAGCGGTGGGCAAACGGGTTCACCTCTGGCTCAGAGAATTAAATCAGTTACATATAGGACATTTGTCCTCCTTCCTCCAGTCCTCCCTCTGTCTTCCTCCCTCCCTCAGCCACGCTGGCGCAACAGGGATCATGAGGTTAGACCAATGGTTGATTTCCACGGAGGGCAGCGCCCCCTGAGAACTTCAGTCTGACTGACCGGAACCGGTCTACACTTAAGCACGCCGGATTTAGTCTGACGACTTTCCACAACGTGGTAGACTAGTCACCCCCCCTCTGCACAAGGGATAAGGCAACTAACACATTTAATAGGGATATAGGATGACGGTCACCAGCCGGGGTCGGTTTCACAATAACCATTCACCCCCCGGCGGAACCGCTTCTGGAGTGCCTCATTTTATTAACAAACTGAGAACCAGAGGCGCCCGGCCTGCCGGCTGGCCGCCGTAATATGTTAGTCCCATAACGGGCCTCTCCTAAGGATTATACTGTGTAGCACCCTTTGGGGCCCCTCCGCATAAGGTAAAATCCAGGGTCACACATCATGTTTTTCCTTACTTAAGCTGAGCCAGCCCAGTCCTCGGCGGGTCCGTCTGCCGTAGTTTTTTGGGCAATCACCCCAGCCGTGAAGTTAGATAATCCCAGCGGGAATTGAGCTCTTCAATCGGCTTGTGCCTGTCGCTAGCTTTCGTCAAGGGAAGGTGCACTAAAACAGTTATTTACTAGGGTCAGAGCTGGCTCAGCAGCAAGTCATCATTCATACTTCACTAAGTTTGCCGGCTTCAGGTTAGTGTTTCCACCCTCCTTTAGAATCTCATGATCAGCAAACCAGCCCTTCCGCACTCTTGGGTCGGCCATCTTTAACCTTAATCTTGATCCTGACCAATGAGCAGGCGTCCCTTAAAATCTCAGACGCATTAATGAATCTGCAACTCGGACAACCAGGCCGTTGATTAGGGCTCACCCAACCACCTGTTTTCAGCCTATGTAATTCTCGGAGGTCATGTCAGTTTTTCAATCCAATTCCGCGCCACCACTTAAGTCCCACAATGGTCCCGCCGGTTCATATCCTGCTTCTACGAGATCAGCCGCGCTGTCCTTGAGTCTGCTCTGGCCCCCGGAGGAAGGAGGGGTGTTAGGATATAGTTCAGTTTACCCCTTAGAGTGCCGATTAGGCAAAAGTATGTTATTATAATAAGATCGACTTTTCTTTTATCATGTAATGTACAGGATGGGTCTCCAAGATAAGGGGCAGGGGGGCACGACGACAGCCTGTCATACTGCCAGATCACCCCAAAGTAGACCTCGTTATCCCCTCACGGGTTCCGGCGGCCTGACTGAGTTCTGAGTCACGCACCGACCCGTGTCGGGTAGGCGGGACTCAGAAATACACATACATTTTTTGTTATATCAAATTAATATTTAGAGTCCGAGTGGGAAAGATCAGCAGAACTTAAGTGCCATCGAGACACTGGCAACTCCGATATGTCTCTGGCTAGTTTCACTAGCTTCAGTAAAATTAATACGTGTCAATACGACTACGCCTACGAACCTTGCTACAGCGACACAGGTTCCGGCTCGAAGTGATGAAGGGTTGTGCAATTAACTCTATCTCACCCCTTACAACACACACCTCATACATGAGGACTCTGTTGTTGGAGCAGGCTTCTTTGAAGCAACGCACTGCTCACACTCTGTCTATAATTTTTTACTTAGTTGTATGCACAACTACAATATACAAAGAACTTTTTCTGTTATGAGAATTCTGGATTTAACCATACGGTTTTTAGGAGTTTGTGATACTGCGAATGTCCCCTTCCAGTCTTGGAATTCAGGCAACATCGTCAATGATGAATGGGCCACTATTAAATTATAGGTTTGATTCCCGAAGGGAAATAGAGAAAACCTAATATTTAGTAGGGGCCCCGGAATCATCGACGATGATGTCCCTCCCAACCATCCCCTTCCCATTCGCTGTTATTTTGAGTGATCTTGATATAGCATTGAAGGAGGAATCGTTGCGCTTGGCGAGAGACGGCAAGAAGCCACAACGCGAGAAATCCACCGAATGTGGGAAGCGTGTTAATAACAGTGTTAAGATGGGAAAATTCTTTTCCCTTTCTTGTTCTCTTATTTTGTTTTACACAGTTTTTTCGTAGTGGGTACCCTATCAATATGACGACACCATAAGAGAAGTAGCGTTGCACTTATTAAGATGAATCACTTTCTTCCTCGCGGCGGTTGATTCAAACGACTGACGTGGGTGTTGAATGGAGACTATTATACTAATAGGCAACATCGTCAATGATTCCGGGGCCCCTACTAAATATTAGGTTTTCTCTACTTCCCTTCGGGAATCAAACCTATAATATATATTAGGTTTGCGGTATTTGTCATATGCCATTTATTTGTATTCGTAGTACCATCAACAACAAGAGCTCGTTCCCCCAAACAGCCACTGTGTGAATCCGAAACACCTGGGGGTCGAATACGAAGCATTTGAAAGAAGTGGCATTTGCACTCAATAAATGCTTCGTTTGTTCGATCCCCAGGTTTTTGGGATTGACACAGTGGCTGGTTAGGGGAAGGAACTTTTGTCGTTAGTACATTATTGACATTGAGCCCATCATCTCCACCCACCACCATTCACCCTTCTCTCACTCCTTCTGTCTCGATGCCCATGCTTGACTTAAATTTGTGGAGTTCTTTTTGTTTTCCTGTGTACGTATGTGGATGTTTAAGTTCCGTCCGTAAACTCTAGCGTGTGATTCAACGGTGGTAGCAGTTCAAGTAATATGGGAACGGTAAGTTATAGTAGTGCTTTATCGATGAAGTATCACTGAAGATTTCTTTCGCAGCCTTATTTATCTCTAGTATGTGTGTGTGTGTGTGTGTGTGTGTGTGTGTGTGTGTGTATGTATGTATGTGTGTGTGTGTTCCATGTTCAAGAAACATATTGTTTTGTTGTTGTTAATCATATGATGAGTGGAGGACTTGCATTACTTTTGAAAAGCATATTCGTTCTTTCTCCTCTTCCATTTCCCAGAAAATTTGTCTGCTTCGCAAGTATGTTAAAACGTTTGCTTTTGATGCCACAATGATCAAGTCTTTTATGCTTATATCTTGACACTTCGAGTATTGCTCACCTGTCTGGTTGTCAGCAGTTGACTGCCATCTCAAGAATTATATCAGTTTTATTCTACCTCATTTGTCTCTTGCTCTGTATCATCTGCGTAAAGTTGGTGCACTTAGTCTTTTATTTAAAGTTTTTAACAATCCCAGCATCCCTTACATAGGATCCTGCCTGGGCCCTATGTTCGGCCTCGTGCAACTAGATTCACAAGCAATCTTAATGATCTTGCCATGAGCCGTCTGAATTTTTCTACTACACAGTTTTCACGGTGTTTTGTGCCGGCCATGGTTGACTTGTGGAATCAGTTGCCAAATGAGCTAGTCAATTCAGCTCATATCTCCGTTTTTAAGTCTAGAGTTAATACTTTTTTACAGCAGTAATTGTATTTTTTAAACTTATTTAATTCTATATATTTTATTGTATTTTATTTATACTTGGCATCCTCCATTGTGTAATATTTTATTATTTATTGTATTTGGGTTCAATATGTTTTTTTGTTTTCCCTTCTCCAGTGCCTCCGGGTGTTTTGTGTGGATTCATCTTGCTTTTGTTTCTGCACCCTGGTTGGAGGCTTCGGCATCTCATGTAATCATAATAATATTAATAATAATACCGGTAAAAGTAAGGGATACTTCAGCACGTTTGAGAGGGGATTTTTTCAGAAAATAACAAAGTGGCGTTTCAGTATAGTTTGTAGAAGATTTTTATGACAAAAGCCAATAAAACAGTAATTTAAGGCCCCAATGTGGATGACATTGAGGGTAGTCCATACGTTCCCATTGTCCCTAATACATTGTTTATAATAACGCCGGTAAATAAAGGAATAAAAGGAATATTCAGTGGAACCAGATATTGTTTCTGGGAGAGTTAATAATTGTTCTTAAAGCTAGCGCATGCTAAGTCAGCTAAGGATAGCCCAATAAGGCCAATTAGGCGTATTTCCATTGGGGTCCTCTACTACTACCCCACCCCCTTGCTCATGAGGGATGGTAACGACTCGGTGCTTGTGAAAAATCTTTAATGCGCCGAGCGTGGGCGCGATCCCAGGCCTTCTGGGTGAAAGTCCGAGACGCTAGTCACTACACTAGCGTGGTTTTAACGTGTACATTTTATATCGATGGATTGTCAATATCAACACTGTATTCAGTTTATATATGGATGCCAATTTATCCGATGCAATTATCTCACTCTCACTCTCTCTCTCTCTCTCTTGTATCGTTATAGACTGCATCACCGTTGATTCATTTAAACTCCGCCTAGACAAATATCTCGCATCAAACCCGCGACTGACTGCGTTTGTAAATGAATAACTTTATTTTATCCCCCCCTCAGTTACTAACCCCTCTGTCCCCTACTAACTTCCTAATCCTGCCACGGACATTAGTTCCAGGGCAGTAATTCCCTTTCCAATGTTCCCTTACCCACTCTAAACCACTGTTTGGACACTTGATCCTCAGTGTTTTGGAGGACAAGCAACCTAGAAGGGTCACTAGATCTGTTGTTGCTTGATTTCCTTTGTACTCCTTTGTACTCCTTTGTATCTTGCTCACTCTTCCTCACAACAATATCAAATTCCTCGGCTTGCGAGGAAGTCCATCACGATTTTCTGTGAAGCAGTCAAGATTATGCTTCAAAGGTGCAGCAAAAGAGAGAGAGAGAGAGAGTAGAGGAGAACAAGCATACCAAATACCATAACCTTGTATAAATCAAAACAACACTAAACAATTTCGGCAAACTCCCGCTCTGTGGTGCTGCTGGTAGTGGTATCTTCATTAAAACTTTCACTGGTAATGGCAAGGATAAATTATCAAAGTAAATTACCTCATGATGATGATAATCTCTACGACCACCTGCCGAACTTATACCTAACTGCTTCATTTGCTACCAAATTGTGTATTAACTTATATTTTGGATCAACACACACACAGACAAACACACCACACACACACACACACACACACACACACACACACACAGACTCCTGCTTTATCAGGGTCACGTACGGCCAGGGATTTAAAACCGATTTGCAGCAGGATCACAACTCGTACCAGGAAAGACCCCGAAGTATTATAGTATTAAAGTGAGAGAGAGAGAGAGAGAGAGAGAGAGAGAGAGAGAGAGAGAGAGAGAGAGATGGGGGGGGGGGGCTGCCTTCAGTATCTTAAGGGGAGATTTCCACTTGAGGGATTTTTTTTCTTGACCCCTTTATCCCTCATGGTTAGCCCCATTGCTTTTGATACTATAAGACGTTCGCCCCATTAGTTTGGCGATTTTAGGAACTTTCGCCCCATTTCTGTCAATTTTAAGACTTTTCGTGCCATTTAGGTGTAGATTTTTTCCTGGCGAGCGATAGCGAGCCTGTAATTTAAGAGGAAATGGCCTTTGGCCGGGACATTTTTCTACCGAAAAATGTACAAATTTATCTTTGTCTAGGGGCTGTAATGTTAAGCTTGATGGAAGTCTAGGGAACTAACTAAAATCCTCTCCTTAAGCAAGGGTCAGCATGTCTGGTGATGCTTCTTTTCCTGTGTAATCCTTTGCAATATGTTTCTCTCTCTCCATCTGCATCCAACGTTTCATTCTTCCTCCTTCCCATACTTATCGTCTTATTCATCACAATCATCAACATTATCATCATATCCACATCCCACATCATCAACAGGGTAGGTTTGATAACTATAGTCCATTCATTCTAGATTGGGCAGAAATCGTAACCACTAACCTCTCATAACTCAAAAAGGACTAGAGTAATTTGGATGATATTTCTACCAAATAGGCAGACTTGTGTTACGTCCTGGGATATATAAACACTGGGCTCTTTCTATTGGACTAGGTATGCGGCAACAAGCAACAACGGAAAACGCTAGATCAAACCCTTATCTATAAACCCAGGCAACAAACCACCCTAAACCGTCAAGAGTCCTGCCTGGACAACGAGGTATCCTATGACTCGGTTACAGGGTGCACGCACTATAGACTGCTGATAGTCAAGCAGGCTATATAAAAGATCACACAATTAAGTTGACTTAAAGCTTCAAGGAAAAGATAGATAACGGAATTAAATTGAAGAAACAATTTAATAACAAACTAGAAGAAAGTACATTTAACGTTACGTTAATTAATACAACTAATCACCCCTGCGTGAAAGAAGGTGAAAGCAAACAGTCCTCAAAACATCGTACAGGTAGACAAGATGCGGGTTTCTAAACTGCATGCGGCTACTGTAGGATCTGATGCTTAGCAAAGAAAGTACGTTACGGATTTAGAGAACTCTTAACTCATAAGCAGGAATAAATACTAGAGATAGGCCATACAGTGTATAATGGCATAGGTATAATTAAATAAAGGCAGCAACTCGCAACATAACCACATACAGGTGTGCTTCTCACTCTTAGTCAGGCAAGCCTGCTCGGACAGAGTCTCTAAGCCACACCCTGACTCACAATGCTCACAAAAACGGTAAACTGTGGCACAATAACAAGCATACAGAAATAATAAACCCCTAGCTGTTAATCTGCCAGGTGGCAGAGGTCTAGCCGGAAGGATATAGGCTTCGGATACCCGGGCTGAGCCACCTGCTCTAGCCTAGGGACGTTCCCAAGTCTGTGCACCAAATTACTCTAATTGAAAGGGTGCTCTCTTGAGAGACTCAGATCGCAAGTATCTGACTCTCTCCTGGCGATCCTAAAACAAAAGCAAGACGTGCTAGCGCAGTGCTGAGTGGACTAGGCAAAGGCCCTCACACAACACAACACTAGACACACAGGCACACAGACAAGAAAATGCCCCCAGACTCCCACGGGTATCCTAGTAAAGTCGTGCGGGTCCACAGGACTCGCACCAGCAGACTTTACTTAAAGGATCGCAAAAAGCCTCCCCCCCGGTCTAGCCCCTGCTAACCTGACACAAGAACACACTAGCAAGCATGAAACCACCATATATGAGACAACAAAAAAGCTTCCTAGGTCTCATTAACAATTACATCTCTGCATAAGGCCCAAAATCCTATCTAATTATCTGAGAGCTCGTCGTTAATACAATAATAGATATAAGGTCTATCAAGGGGATGGGATAATTAAATAGATTGGTGAAGTAGTGGAAAGAAGGTATACAAAGTAAGAGAGAAAGTTTCTAAGTGGGGTTGAGAGGGATAGATATCAAGGGGGTCCGAAGGGTACGACAGTGAGGTGAGCTCTGAGTCTTGAATCTGTCTGGACCCCACCCTAGGCATGCAAAATACATCCCATGCTTGGCAACACTCAACACAGTTGCCGGGTCAAAATCCTCTACCCCGTGCGTGAGTCGAAACTAAGCCTAACGTTGCGATCAAATGCATATGGCAACGTTTTCAGGCTCGTCACAAACTGGCAAGCGAAGCAACGTCCCAAGCCGGTCTCTCTCTCCCGCTCGTCTCCTCCCGCCCTCACTAGACTTACATCTTATATATTATAATGAAATAATCAACTATCGAGAATAAAATATACTAAGATGCGTTGGTTAAGAATAAGGGCAGCTACAAGCTGTGAAACAACATAAGAATATCCCAGACATTAGTTACGTTGTCGTAGGATATATACTAAGGAAAAGCCTGCCGGTCGGCTGCCACCAGCCGGTTTATAAATGGCTGGGCAGCCGACGCGCGCGCATGCCCGCACGTGGCTACTATGCAGAAGCGTCACACCTCCCCCAAGATATAAGACCCTTGACTAAGTTCTTCATATCTAACAGAAAGCTTCTCATAGTACCACACACTGTTGCGACACAAGGCACTATATATAAAAAAAATAAAGACTGTTGCGCTCCACCGAGCAAGTTCAACTAACTTAGCGACAATAAGCGAAAACATTCAACTTAGATACTGCTACAACATCTTATACAAAATTCTACACGTTATAAAAAAAAAGAGTTTTTATAAGGTTTTTGCTTTTTTAATTTGTTTTTTTCGGCTGAACTACAGTGACAGCCTATTTTCCTCCACACTCAACCCTCAATCCTGTGGCAGTCTAACCAACATCATCCACCCTTGATAGACAATCCGCTATCACGTTATCAGAACCGGCAATATGGCGTATGTCCAGATTGTACTCCTGAAGCATGAGTGACCACCTGGTCAGCCTCATATTTCGGTTATGAAACTGATTCAAGAATTTCAGAGGGTGATGATCGGTATAAACCACTACGACTGGTCCGAAAGCAGGAACATATACATCGAAGTGCCTGAGCGCCAGCACTATCGCCAGGAGTTCTTTTTCAATTACAGAGTAATTCCTTTGTGCACTCTTGAATTTTTTACTGTAAGAACTCACTGGATGTTCGATACCTTCATCATCTGTCTGTAACAAGACAGCCCCAGCCCCTACGCCACTGGCATCAGTCGCCAGCTGAAGTCCGGGGCCCTGAGTATGGGGTGGGTACATAACAGGTGTTTCACCAAGGAAAACGCCTCTGCACACTCAGGAGACCACCGGAACTTCTTGTCCTTAGATAATAAGTCAGTTAAAGGTGCAAGTACAGTCGAATAGCCTTTCATGAAGCGACGATAATAGCCTATCATACCTAGAAACCGCATGATTTGTTTCTTAGTCGTAGGCTGGGGAAACTGATCGATGGCTTTGATCTTTGTCTGTGGAGGGCACACCTGACCCATCCCCACCTCGAACCCCAGGTACAAAACTGTGGCTTTGACAAAATCGCACTTACCCAGGTTTACCACCAAACCTGCTTCATTCAGTTTATTAAAAAGCTGTCCGATGTGAGCACAGTGACTGTTAAAATCATCGTCGTATATTATGACATCATCTAGGTACACCGTACAGTTGGGAATGTCGGCTACAATGTCGTTCATTAATTTCTGAAACGTTGCAGGGGCATTTTTCATCCCGTATGGCATAACATGGCAACGATATGTGGCACCGTCCACCACAAACCCACACACCTCTCGCGCTCGCTCAGGCAAGGGCACTTGCCAATAACCCTTAACAAGGTCTATCTTAGTGAGGAACTTGGCTTTTCCTATCTTATCCACACTGCCGTCCACGCGAGGAAGAGGGTAGGCATTTGTGGGGGTTAAACCATTCAACCTGCGGAAATCTATACAAAACCGCACCTTGCCATCTGGTTTGGGCTGCAGTGTGACGGGGGAAGTCCACCTTTCTGCACCCTCAGAAATCAACCCACGTTTCAGCATATAATCCAGCTCTTCCCTAAGTGCTGGTAATTTAATAGGGGGAACACGGTATGGCACTGATTTAAAGGGCGGGTGGTCCCCAACAACGACATCGTGCACCGCTTGAGTAGTGAGGCCAGGATGCTCCGCGAAAACAGCTGGGTTTGAATCAAACAAGTGCTGCACAGCTACACGCTGTTGCTCAGGCAGGTGCAATATCAACTCGTGAGCCACTTGTCTAGAATTCCCCGCCCACTGATCCGCGGAAACATGACAATCCCAATTATTCTCCCCCGCAGCTTGACTGTCCCTTCCTCCTTCTCCACCACGATCGCTGCAGATCAACACCGGGACAGTGAGAGGCTCGGAGGGGCGCCTCACATAATCTTTCATCAGATTTACATGGCAAAGTTGGTTCTCTTTCTTACGATCAGGAGTAGCTACTAAATAGTCGAGATCAGAAACCTTCCTTACCACCCGATACGGACCAGAATACTTGGCAGACAAGGGGTGTCCCACCAGAGGCAGTAGTATCAGTACCTCCTGATCTACTTCAAACTCCCTCAGCTTCACCTTCTGGTCATATCTGTCCTTCATCTGAGCTTGTGAACTCTTAAGGTTCCGACCTGCTACTTCCAGGCTCTTTAGCATTCTCTCACGGCTTTCAACAACATACTTTAGAAGCGAGCATGGCTTTGTGACTCCCTCCCAGACCTCCTTGACTATGTGGAGGGGCCCCCTGACCCTGTGTCCAAAAACCAACTCGTTCGGGCTAAATCCCAAGCTCTCCCCTGGTACTTCTCTCGCAGCAAATAAAACGTATGGGAGACCTAGATCCCAGTCCTTCCCATTTTCCATGCAATAACACCGCAACATACTCTTGAGAGTCGAGTGCCACCTTTCCAAAACTCCCTGACTCTCGGGATGGTAGGCAGAGGACACCACAGACACTATCCCATGTTGCTGCATGGTCTGCTTAAACAGAGCAGAAGTAAAATTGGATCCCTGATCAGACTGGATCTCCTGAGGGTAGCCATAACGAGAGAAATAGACAAGTAGGTTTTTGACAACAGTCTTGGCCATCCCGTTGCGCATGGGGTAAGCATCTGGATACCGTGTTGCTACATCCATTACAGTTAGTAAAAATTTATTGCCGGCACTAGTGGGGGGCAATGGGCCAACCATATCGATAACTACTTTGCTGAAGGGCAGCCCAATGACGGGGATGGGTTGTAACGGGGCTCTCGGGATGACCTGATTGGGTTTCCCAACAACTTGACAAGTGTGACACTGTGACACCCATGACACGACACTCGCCTTTAACCCAGGCCACCAGAAAAGCTTGCTCAGAGCTGCCTCCGTCTTACGTGCCCCCAGGTGCCCTGCCAAAGGCACATCATGAGCTAATCTCAATAAGCTCTCACGGCACACCCTCGGTACTACTAACTGGTCCACTAATCCTGACCCGCCATCCCACTTTTTCTTGGGATCCTGATGTCTCCGATACAAGATCCCCTCGGACAAGAAAAAATCACCAGGCTGCGCATCCCCATCGCTCTCCAGTTCAACAGCACCATTACCACACGCCCTGACTTCAGGATCTTCCAGCTGCAAGGAACATATATCAGCAGGTGCGAGATTATCCAAGTTCATCTTAAATAATTTATTTCCACCTCCAATGTCCCGCTGAGCCATCCTTTCCTCACGCTGCGCATAACGATGCTGTCGCAGAGTCTCTTCCTGCCCTGCACCTGCACTAGCGGTGACAGGCCCCAGGGCCTCTCCAGACTCTAACATAGGTGCCAATAATGAGTCACCAAGAAACACTGCCGGCTCAAAACTCTCCAATTGACCAACACTTCCCGTTTTCTTGTGACCTTTCCTCCGCGGTTTGATAGACTGAGGTGGTGGCTGCAAGGCTCCGGATGTCTGAGAACGCGTCACACCACACGCCATGGTTTGTACGCTACACTTCTCAACCCACTCCTGTTCCTCCCTACTAACGTCGGCCGCCTTCTCGGCAACGACCAAGGGTGAAACCTTAGAAGCAGGCACCGCAAAGTCGTTGCCGAGGAGGAGGTCGATGCCCCCAACAGGCAAGTTCTCTACAATTCCTACATCCATCTCCTTCGCCACACCACCCACCTCCAGCTCCATCCGCACCAGCGGGTAGGACTTCTTAGCATTGATCCCCTGAACTACCACCACCCGAGCAGCGTTAATCGGCCTACCAGTAAAGTTCTTTAACAAGGTCTGAGAAGCCCCAGTATCACGCAATAGCTTAACTCCTCGCCTTTCGCCAGCCCACCTCACAAAACCATGCCCTCTATGACCCCCAAAGACGTCGCGGACAGGGTTCGAGCCTTCCGGACTCTTGAACACAGGCTGTGTCCCAACCTCTGACGAACTACCCTTGGCAAACTCAGAAGATATAGACGACACCCCTATGCTGCGGGCCAATGACACAACCTTGTTTGGTGGCTTGTTCGGACAAGCATTTGCAAAGTGACCCTCCTTGTGACATGCAAAGCACTCTTTACTCTTTGGTTTCCCTTGGGAGTGGGAGGTACCATTAGACTTCTTATACGGGACGGTATTTGGTTTATGTTCAGTTTTATTGTCAGTGCTAGATGGTTTTGTGTATTTATGTGTATCAAAATTCTTGGGAGGGGGAGGGGTACGATCCTTTGCACCCGACTCACTCCTAGCTGCTGCTTCGCACCCTCGAATTAATGACAGTCAGCGTCAGCCATTTCTGCTGCCTCCTGGAGAGTTCTAGGATTTTTTTCCTTTATATTTAATGTTTAGTCCCCGCCTGTGCACTTAAAGAACTGCTCGTAGTGCATCAGACAAGTCCCGGGCGTGTTCTAGGAAGGTACTATCCTTGTCCTTAGTAACACCCCGAAACTTCAAGCGGTAAGTTTCTGGTTGTAACTCATAGGCCCGTAGCACAGCCTTCTTTAGCTCATCATAAACTACACAGGACTCTAAAGGTAGTGCATCATACGCTTTTAGCCCCTTTCCTAGGAGTCTTGATGAAACTAATGCTGCCCACTTTTCCTGAGGCCACTGGTGTTCCTGACACTTCTTCTCAAATCGCATAAAAAACTCAGTCACACATAATTCATCGAACACAGGAACTAGTTTAAGCAGGTGCGACAATGATTGGTCCCGATGTCTGTTACCTCCCCCAATATTTCGCCCTGTTACCTCCACTCGAGATCTCTCCAGCTCCCTGTCAGCCCGATAACTAGTAGACTCTGCCTGCAGTTCAGCCTCTCGTATAGCTGTTCTCTCTGCAGCCTCAGCCTGCACACTAGCCTGTCTCTCGGCAGCCTCAACCTGAACTCTAACCTGTCTTTCGGCGGCCGCAACCTTGGACCTAGACTGTCTTTCGGCGGCCTCAACCTTGGCCATCTCAAGCCGAAACAACAAATCTGGAGTCAACCCTTGAGGAGGCGAAGATGCATTTAATGGAGAGGGTCCCTGTGATTGAATTCCACGCTGCCATTGACCATCAACTTGGGGGTATGTACTAAATTCAGGCACCCTGACGTTTGATACGGGGGTAGAGTGGAGGGGGGGCTGGGGACCGGGGCCCCCAGTCGCCTCTCCACCCAGGTCTCTCCCTTCTAAACCCAATATCAAAGTCCTCAGCTGATCTTTCCTCATGTCACTTAAACCCTGGTGACCCTGAAGACCTGCCACATACTTTAAGCCATACTTATTCAGCTTCAACACCCTGTCAGCGGTAAGGGGCACCTCTAAAAATCTTCTAGCACCCTTCTCGCTATCGACTAGCCACTCCACAGGTCTTTCTCCCTCCGAGCCCGTATCGTGACCTGACCCATCACTGTGTTCTGATGTATTAGACATGCTTGTGTACTGCAGTAATTATCACGGTTATAGAATGTGCCTTATCTCCTATGCAAGTATGTATATACTAATGTTATTTAAAGTCTTTAATGTGTTATATTGTTTGCTCCAAAAAAAAACTCTATGTCCACTGTATTCCTCTAATCATAAGGAATCTCAAAACAAATGACCACTATATTCCTCTGTTCAGTAAATCCTATGCAAGGTCGCCATTTGTTACGTCCTGGGATATATAAACACTGGGCTCTTTCTATTGGACTAGGTATGCGGCAACAAGCAACAACGGAAAACGCTAGATACAACCCTTATCTATAAACCCAGGCAACAAACCACCCTAAACCGTCAAGAGTCCTGCCTGGACAACGAGGTATCCTATGACTCGGTTACAGGGTGCACGCACTATAGACTGCTGATAGTCAAGCAGGCTATATAAAAGATCACACAATTAAGTTGACTTAAAGCTTCAAGGAAAAGATAGATAACGGAATTATATTGCAGAAACAATTTAATAACAAACTAGAAGAAAGTACATTTAACGTTACGTTAATTAACCCTTAATTAGCCACCATAAGTCGAGTTAAATAAAGCTGGACTATGTGGCGGCGCTCGACATAGGTCGAGTGGCAATTTCAGCACGTAATGTTGCTGAGAGAGAGAGACAAGTGGTGGCAGGAGACTAGCGAGCGTATGACTGCTCCAGACCACCGCGGCGAACCTACTGACACGAATCTCAGCTCCCTCCTCCCTCTCTCACTCGCTACATACTGAATTATATGGGGAAAGTACGAATTACATGCTTTTTGCACTCGCGTTGCACGGTTATTGCAAGAAAACTAGCCATCATAAAAGGATCGTTATGGTGTCATTCGAAAGCTCTGTTTATGCCCTTTCAGGGATAGGTACTTGTTTTACGTTCTGGGTCTTATTTAGGCATGAAAATGATCACGTAAACAGCCCTATTTTGGCTAAAAACACCCCGCTGGGCGGTACATATAAATAAACCGCATAGGCCGCTCGTAAGGTGTTAATACAACTAATCACCCCTGCGTGAAAGAAGGTGAAAGCAAACAGTCCTCAAAACATCGTACAGGTAGACAAGATGCGGGTTTCTAAACTGCATGCGGCTACTGTAGGATCTGATGCTTAGCAAAGAAAGTATGTTACGGATTTAGAGAACTCTTAACTCATAAGCAGGAATAAATACTAATGATAGGCCATACAGTGTATAATGGCATAGGTATAATTAAATAAAGGCAGCAACTCGCAACATAACCACATACAGGTGTGCTTCTCACTCTTAGTCAGGCAAGCCTGCTCGGACAGAGTCTCTAAGCCACACCCTGACTCACAATGCTCACAAAAACGGTAAACTGTGGCACAATAACAAGCATACAGAAATAATAAACCCCTAGCTGTTAATCTGCCAGGTGGCAGAGGTCTAGCCGGAAGGATATAGGCTTCAGATACCCGGGCTGAGCCACCTGCTCTAGCCTAGGGATGTTCCCAAGTCTGTGCGCCAAATTACTCTAATTGAAAGGGTGCTCTCTTGAGAGACTCAGATCGCAAGTATCTGACTCTCTCCTGGCGACCCTAAAACAAAAGCAAGACGTGCTAGCGCAGTGCTGAGTGGACTAGGCAAGGGCCCTCACACAACACAACACTAGACACACAGGGACACAGACAAGAAAATGCCTCCAGACTCCCACGGGTATCCTAGTAAAGTCGTGCGGGTCCACAGGACTCGCACCAGCAGACTTTACTTAAAGGATCGCAAAAAGCCTCCCCCCCCCCCCCCCGGTCGAGCCCCTGCTAACCTGACACAAGAACACACTAGCAAGCATGAAACCACCAAATATGAGACAACAAAAAAGCTTCCTAGGTCTCATTAACAATTACATCTCTGCATAAGGCCCAAAATCCTATCTAATTATCTGAGAGCTCGTCGTTAATACAATAATAGATATAAGGTCTATCAAGGGGATGGGATAATTAAATAGATTGGTGAAGTAGTGGAAAGAAGGTATACAAAGTAAGAGAGAAAGTTTCTAAGTGGGGTTGAGAGGGATAGATATCAAGGGGGTCCGAAGGGTACGACAGTGAGGTGAGCTCTGAGTCTTGAATCTGTCTGGACCCCACCCTAGGCATGCAAAATACATCCCATGCTTGGCAACACTCAACACAGTTGCCGGGTCAAAATCCTCTACCCCGTGCGTGAGTCGAAACTAAGCCTAACGTTGCGATCAAATGCATATGGCAACGTTTTCAGGCGCGTCCCAAGCTGGCAAGCGAAGCAACGTCCCAAGCCGGTCTCTCTCTCCCGCTCGTCTCCTCCCGCCCTCACTAGACTTACATCTTATATATTATAATGAAATAATCAACTATCGAGAATAAAATATACTAAGATGCGTTGGTTAAGAATAAGGGCAGCTACAAGCTGTGAAACAACATAAGAATATCCCAGACATTAGTTACGTTGTCGTAGGATATATACTAAGGAAAAGCCTGCCGGTCGGCTGCCACCAGCCGGTTTCTAAACGGCTGGGCAGCCGACGTGCGCGCATGCCCGCACGTGGCTACTATGCAGAAGCGTCACACTTGGCTAGGGAATTTGTGTTTAAGTTGACAGCTCATATGCTCTAGCCCTTTTTGAGTTACAGAGGTTAGAGGTTACGATTTTTGCCCAGCCTTGAATGAACTTACTATAGTAATGTTATTGACTTGGGTACAATTCCTGGTGTAACTATACTAGGCGTCGGCATAAAAGAATGGCCCACCCATATGGCAATATTGTTTAGCTGATTGGCTTGATAAGTACCTCACTGATATGCCTTTGAACACCCTTGTTGTAAACTATGATGATCACCAAAACCAAATATATATAGTTGGCATAAGTAGGTGTTTAAGGGAGCCCACCTAATTTCTTTTTCTTTTTCTCTCCCTCTCTTTTTGGCTTGTATCCATTCGCCCCCATACAGCCTACTATTTTAAGACATTTACCCCCATCCAGGTGTCAATATTTTCCTGGCGAGTGGTAGCGAGCCAGCATATATATATATATATATATATATATATATATATATATATATATATATATATATATATATATACACTGTATAATTATATACATATTTTTTTTTACAGCAAGCTAAAATTGTACATTTTTCGATAGAAAAAATCTCCGGCGAAGCCGGATTTCTCCATAAAATGCTGGTTCGCTATCGCTCGCCCGGAACAAAAAAAATACACCTGGATGGGGATAAACGTCTTAAACAGTTGGCTGAAGGGGCCCGAATGGATACAAGCCAGAGGAAGAGAGAAAAGGAGAGCAAGATAAAAAACCGCAGGTGACCCCCCTTAAAGCCTTGCTGTATATTCATGTACAAATAAACAGTGTTGCATTATGTGTGGCATCTGCAAATATAACAATTACTATTTTGACGAAGGTTTGTTTGGAAGGTTGAAAAAATCATATAAAATCCTCTTTCCTCCACAGCATTCTGCTCCTTTTTCTCATGTTCATATTTATCATCCTCTCCTATCCTCTTCCTCTCTGTCAACAATATCCACCTCTTCCCTCCCCACCTTATCCTTCCACCTCTTTTTCCTCCTTCTCTTCCCTCCTCGTCCACCTTCTCCTTCCACCTCTGCCTACCCCCAAAGTCCTTCTCCTCCTCCTCCATCACACTCTTTACCACCACCATCACCCACGGTACCAGCCAGCGTAATTTGTTTAGCTCATCGACAGTTCTGAAATATGGCAACACTGCTTCACTTCGGTTTGGCGAATACACACACACACACACACACACACACACACACACACACACACACACACACACACACACACACACACACACACACACACACACACACACACACACCGTAGTTTCTCTAAGTTGATATAATCCAATCACCATCCCCACCCACCTCTCCCCAAACAATCACCCCCACCCCATCTCTCTCCCAACAATCACCACCACCCCTACCTCCCACCTATCTCATTATCAACCACCCCACTCCCCACCAATCACCACCCCACCCCACCTCTCTCACTAATCACCACCACCATCTCCCACCTCTCTCACTAATCACCACCACCATCTCCCACCTCTCTCACTAATCACCACCACCATCTCCCACCTCTCTCACTAATCACCACCACCATCTCCCACCTCTCTCACTAATCACCACCACCATCTCCCACCTCTCTCACTAATCACCACCACCATCCCCACCTCTCTCACTAATCACCACCACCATCCCCACCTCTCTCACTAATCACCATCCCCACCCACACCTCTCTCACCAATCACCATCCCAACCCACACCCCCACCTCTCTCACCAATCACCATCCCCACCTCTCTCTCACTAATCACCACCCCTACCCACACACACACACACCTCTTTCACTAATCACCACCCCCACCCCCACCTCTCTCACTAATCCCCACCCACACCCCCACCTCTCTCACCAATCACCATCCCCACCCACACCCACACCTCTCTCACTAATCGCCACCCCCACCCCCACCTCTCTCACTAATCCCCACCACCATCCCCACCTATCTCACCATCCACACCCACACCTCTCTCACCAATCACCATCCCCATCCCCCACTATTCCCCACCTCTCTCACCAATCACCATCCCCACCTCTCTCACTAATCTCCACCACCATCCCCACCTCTCTCACTCATCGCCACCACCATCCCCACCTCTCTCACCAATCACCATCCCCACCCACCATGACCACCTCTCTCACTCATCACCACCACCATTCCCACCTCTCTCACCAATCACCATCCCCACCCACCATGACCACCTCTCTCACTCATCACCACCACCATTCCCACCTCTCTCACTCATCACCACCACCATTCCCACCTCACCAATCACCAACCCCACCCACCATGACCACCTCTCTCACTCATCACCACCACCATTCCCACCTCTCTCACTCATCACCACCACCATTCCCACCTCTCTCACCAATCACCATCCCCACCCACCATGACCACCTCTCTCATCATCACCACCACCATTCCCACCTCTCTCACCAATCACCATCCACCCACCATGACCACCTCTCTCACTCATCACACCACCATTCCCACCTCTCTCACCAATCACCATCCCCACCCACCATGACCACCTCTCTCACTCATCACCACACCATTCCACCTCTCTCACTCATCACCACCACCATTCCCACCTCTCACCAATCACCATCCCCACCCACCATGACCACCTCTCTCACTCATCACCACCATTCCCACCTCTCTCACTCATCACCACCACCATTCCCACCTCTCTCACCAATCACCATCCCCACCCACCATGACCACCTCTCTCACTCATCACCACCACCATTCCCACCTCTCTCACCAATCACCATCACCTCTCTCACTCATCACCACCACCATTCCCACCTCTCTCACCAATCACCATCCACCCCACCATGACCACCTCTCTCACTCATCACCACCACCATCCCACCTCTCTCACCAATCACCATCCCCACCCACCATGACCACCTCTCTCACTCATCACCACCACCATTCCCACCTCTCTCACTCATCACCACCACCATTCCCACCTCTCTCACCAATCACCATCCCCACCCACCATGACCACCTCTCTCACTCATCACCACCACCATTCCCACCTCTCCACTCATCACCACCACCATTCCCACCTCTCTCACCAATCACCATCCCCACCCACCATGACCACCTCTCTCACTCATCACCACCACCATTCCCACCTCTCTCACCAATCACCATCCCCACCCACCATGACCACCTCTCTCACTCATCACCACCACCATTCCCACCTCTCTCACCAATCACCATCCCCACCCACCATGACCACCTCTCTCACTCATCACCACCACCATTCCCACCTCTCTCACCAATCACCATCCCCACCCACCATGACCACCTCTCTCACTCATCACCACCACCATTCCCACCTCTCTCACTCATCACCACCCCATCCTCCACCTCTCTCACTCATCACCACCCCACCTCTCTCACTAATCACCACCCCCACCTCTCACCAATCACCATCCCCATCTCCCTCACTAATCACCTCCACCATCGCCCACCTCTCTCACTATCAACCACCCCAACCCCACCTCTCTCACCATTAACCACCCCACCTCCCACCTCTCTCACTAATCACCCCCACCATTCCCATCTCTCTCACTAATCACCACCACCATCCCCACCTCTTTCACCATCAACCACCCCACCTCCCACCTCTCACACTAATCACCCCCACCATCCCAATCTCTCTCACTAATCACCACCACCATCCCCACCTCTCTCACCATCAACCACCCGACCTCCAACCTCTCACACTAATCACCCCCACCATCCCCATCTCTCTCACTAATCACCACCACAATCCCCACCTCTCTCACCATCAACCACCCCACCCCCACCTCTCTCACCAATCACCACCACCCTCACTAATCACCACCACCACCACCCCCACCTCTCTCTCACCATCAACCACCCCACCCCACCGCCACCTCTCTCACCAATCACCACCCCCATCGCCCACCTATCTCACTAATCACCAACACCATCCCCACCTCTCTCACCAATCACCACCCCCATCTCCCACCTCTCTCACCATCAACCACCCCACCCCCACCTCTCTCACCAATCACCACCACCATCCCCACCTCTCTCACCAATCTACCACCCCCACCTCCCTCACCAATCATCACCACCATCCCCACCTCTCTCACCAATCACCATCCCCACCCACACTACCCACCTTCTCACCAATCACCACCACCATCCACACCTCTCTCACCAATCACCACCCCCACCCCCCATACATTTTCTTAATAATAAAATCCTCCTCGAAGTTAGCTAATTGTCGTCTTGGAGGTCAGAGTATAAGTCTAAACAACAGTAATTCAGAATGTGACCAGTGTTTTATTTACTGTAGGCCTGCATTTGTATTGTTTATTGTTTGTGGTAAGTCCAGTATAATGGTCGGGATCCCGGTAGCTAAAATGTTTGTTGATATATAACGGCACTTTACTTCTGTACACCTCTTTGATGATCGGTGTTGCCTAATATTACCGACACAACTGTATAATCTAATTGGATCATAATTTTGTAAAGGTGATCGTGACAAAAAGTTATTTGTTTTTGTTTTATGTTTTAATATTTAGTATTATATTTTTGTCGGTCATTTGCATACTATTTCATGCATAACAAAACCAAATTATACTTACGTACCTTGTTAATGACTTAGCCACAAAAACTTAATTAGTTAGTTAAAATAGGACTTCGGGGCTATCAACCCTTCTTGATTATAAAGCCAGCACACTGTAGGTTAGAATTGCGTCAAAACTGGAGCCTTTTTTCGAGAACTCCAGTTCCTTCCCACACAAACTGCTGCGTAAATTTCATAAATATTCCATTACTAAACCATTGGAAGGTAGTGTAAGCCACACTTTCAGAGTTCTGTCAATGAAGAATTAATGGCCTGACATGACCGAAGGTTACCACTGCGGGTGAGGAGAGACAATCATTTATATACAACCAAGTTCGTCAAGTTAGAACAGTTGCCCACAGTCCCGACTATCATAGAGCTACTTTGATTTATGTTCTTATAAATATTTTGGAATATACAATGTCATGAAAGGTACATAATGTAAATGATCTATGTATTTGACTTTTAAAGTTATTATGGAGTTTTGCGTTTATAAGCGGATTTAAAACATTTAAACTACTCCCAAATAAGGTACTTGTGTACCATTCATACGTTTGGATAACTCTACAGTCTACATACATTATTATAATTCATCTACTTTGACACAATGTCGATATCGTATATACAGTATGTACGATGATTGCAATGCTATATTTAATTTGTTACAAAGTGGATATAATTATACGGTAATGAATATAATAGGGGGGCAATGTAAGGGTAAGCTAGGTTAGGTTGGTTGCTTTTATTGAAGCCATACAAGCGAACTGGCCTATAAGGGTTGCATTAAAATATATCTTGGTGGCTGGGGAAGGAACCAGGGTGAATTCAGGGGGAGGGGGGGAATACGTTAGTAAGGTCGATGTTCACCGGTGTTCTGAGAGAGAGAGAGAAAATTTAAACTTAGACAACCGACAAACATAGATTGCAGACATAGATGCAGACACGGATATTCATACATACAACTACAGTAATTTGATAGAAAAGAAGGGCATAGGAAAAAGAAGGAATGGAGTAGACAGAGGAAGAAGAACTTTGAAGTATATTAAGAAAAAGTAAAGAAAAACAAATTGTGAGACCTATAGGAATGTTGAAGGCATAACAAGCTATTTCCAATTGGGGCAGAGAAAACCTTGTTGCCTTTAATGCTTCCAAAACCCAATTTCTCCATCTTACTACCCATCAGGTACTCCCAGAGGACTATCCCTTATGCTTCAACAATACAAAAATCAATCCTTCATCTTCTTTCTACATCCTCGGTGTCTCTTTTTCTTCTGCTCTCTCTTCACACATGCAGGATTGCGAGCTAGAATCACTGGGAGTAGGAGAAAATTTGGACTCGCGCTCCTGTTCGTGGCAAAAATCGATGACTCCCAGTGACTCTACCGACTCCCGTTAGACTCCCGCCCATGCGCGGGCAGTCCCCGCGGGTTGGCCATGTCCGAAAATGTTTTGCCCATGTTCAAAATTTGGTCTGCGAGCCGGACAACTCTCACTGACTCTCATTAAGTCTCGTTGACTCGTGTTGACTCCCTTCTCGTCCCATTGACTCCCGTTGGTTTGTAAACAATTCTAACATGATTCACAGACAATTTTTATGACTCGCGGACATTTTTTAGTTACTTGATATAGTCTATTCGCTGTAAGTAGGCTAGAAATCATGACCTCTACCCTCTGTAACTCAAATAAGGCTAGAACAAATTAGCTGTAAATGTCCACATCTATTCCTTGACTGACTCTTCCCAAATGGTAGAAATATTAGCTCGATTACTCTTGTTCTTCCTTCGTAAGCTTCATAAAATTGTCTAAATGTAGCTGCCCTCCGCTCAAAAATGACGTGAGCGGTACCGAAAGGGGTGTAATTGTGAGGTTTCCCTACTACAACTTCCGGGTGTGGCTGCGGTAAACCCGTATTGACAGAAAACAGCGAAATAACTCTGGAACTCTCTCCCTTAATCAACCTTTTCCTCATCCTATGACTTATACTACTTCAAACTTCGTGTTTCCAGTCATTTGTACTCCAATGTCCCTTGAATTTGGCTCTCTGTCACTCCTTTTGGGGAGACACTCGTTACAGGTAGCCTGTCTTTTGTCTCCTTCATACACACAGAAAAATAAAACACATAAATTATTAAATATAGTAACTACTGAAAGTCGTAATGTAAACATTCTTACTATAGTCCATTCATTCTAGGCTGGGCAAAAATCATAACCTCTAACCTCTGTAACTCAAAAAAGGGGTAGAGCAAATGAGCTGTCAATTTCCACACATATTCCCTGGCCAAGTTATCCTATTTGGTAGAAATATTAGCTCGATTACTCTAGTCCTTTTCGAGTTACAGAGGTTTGAGGTTACGATTTCTGCCCAATCTAGAATGAACGGACTATATTTATCACTTCACATCTGATAGAATTAAGCAGCAAATTGGAGAACGAAACTCCATTTTTGAAGTATCCATACGAGCTACATATAATAATACATAGACACTATAGAAGTAACTATACAGTAAGGAATACGGGTTACTATAATCTGTTATTTTCAGATGAAGGTAAATTCAATCCTATAGCAGCTGATTTTTGTATAATTAAATGTAAACAAAACAAAATAATATTAATAACAAAATATATAAATAAAAAACCTACTATGTTTCTGCATCATATTTATGTCAGGTTTCACATTTAACAACACACTTCGGAACAAAATCCTCGTAATGGGCAAGTAACCTTGAGGGGTAGCAAGACCTGTTGTTGCTTGTTCTCCTTTGTACTCCTTTGTAATAGCCGAATAATCAAGATAAAGACATGGTACCTTACCATCAGTTGGAAATAATAGACTATTGTCCTAAACGTGCCAGAAATATAGTAAAATAATAGATATGGGGGGCCATCCATGGCATAATCGCATCTCAATCCTTACACCTCCCACTGATTCTTGTAGAATCCCATTAAACTCCTATATTACTCCTCCTGACTCCCACTGACCCGTGTCTTACTCGCGTCGACTCCTAGCAAGCACTAATCCGAAAATGACTGTTAATTTTCAAATTTTCAATAACTCACACTTCATTCGCGCTTTTATCCCGTTGACTTCCGTTACCTCCCACTGACACACACTGACTCGCGTTGACTCCCTCTGACTCGCATGTTCACTCCCCTGACTCCCACTGTGTCCTGGTGCCAAGAGGAATTTCGGACACTCGCGGTCATTTTTGTGCGAATTGCGGGAGGCATCACTCATGCCGATTCGCGCTCACACTCCTGTATGTGTGAACACCCCTGCTAAAGCAGCCTCCCAGAGGCTGGGTGTGCTCAACCGCCTCAAGGGGTTCTTTACTCCTGCACAGCTTCTTGCTCTGTACAGGGGCACAGTGCGTCCTTGTATTGAGTATTGTTCATATGTGTGGAGAGGATCCTCTCACAATGCACTACTAGACAAAGTAGAATGGAAAGCGTTTCGAATCATTAACTCCCGTCCAGTCACCGATTCTCTGCAATCTTTCTCTCTTCACCGCAATGTTGCAGCTCTCTCGCTATTCTATCGCTACTACAATAATCAGTATTCCTCAGAGCACTCCCAGTGTATATCACCTCCTCTACGTAGGGTACGTATACCCGTCTTGCAACACAATCCCACTCCTACTCTGTGCAACTCTAAAACCCAAGAGTGAAATGTTATTTTCAGTCTTTCTTCTACTCAACAACTGAGCTCTCAACAACTGAGCTCTGGAATTCTCTCCCAGAATCAGTTTTTCCCTCTTCCTCTGACTTAAATTGTTTCAAACTCCGTGGGTCTAGGCATTTTGGCTCGAACGTCCCTTGATTATGGCCCTGTCACTCTTTCAACTCTGGGGTAGGCACTTGCTACAGGCAGTTCTGCCTTTTGTCTCCCTCACTCAGATAGAAAAAAATATAATAAAAATATATATATATATTATTCAATTACAAAAAGCCAAATAATATATAATAATGAAATGCAAGTAAAGGATGCCAAGATGTAAAGTGTTGCAATAAAGGAAGGCTGTGAAGACGTGGGCCATAATGAAGATAGGTGTGGGAACAAGACCTGACCTTCAGTTTTATCCATGGGTCGGATATTTCAGATTGTTCCTCCGACACCTGCTGTAGTTCTTCTCGTTAATGTTAATCCGTAGTGCCTCCACTTCTCCTTTGTTTTCATTTATTATTAAACCTTATGTATTTTATATAATATTGATAGAATTACCAACCCACCAATTAACTTACAAATAAACCTAATTAATGAAATCAATGAAACTAATGCATACGTGAGGCATACTGGATTTTAAGGGTTATGCATATAATTAAATAGGATCCTATTATACTATTTGTTTCCTAATGTAGCCGCATTCTTCACTGTTTTCGTCTTTATTATTCACATTATTATTCCCACTGTTTGTGTTTGTCAGGCACCGTAACTAATGTTAGCTATTCCTTACATATAGTATGTTCTGCTTACATGTTGTACACACAAACCCAGAGTTCGTGATTGGGAAGGAAGTTATAAATAGTATCACCAACCCACCAATTAACTTACAAATAAACCTAATTAATGCAATCAACTATCCTATTGCTTCAAGTAGGATATGGTTTCAACCAATGGTCGGAATTCGTGGAAATTATATTGATTCATATATTTGACGATGCATGAAATGTACACGAAGTAGGCATTAAGATGTCGCGCATATATGTATTGTACATAATATGTAATGATATTATTTTGTTGGCACTCTCTTGCCTAATAGATACACATAGTACCTTCAAATGACTGGAGTTCTCGCAAAGAGGCTTCAGTCCTGACGTTATTCTTGACTTACAGTGTGCTGGCTTAATAAAAATGTAGGGTTGATAGCCTCTGAAGTCCTATATTAACTATATATAGTACCATTTTTAAAATGAATGGCATAGTATTTGCACTATTATTATAATTATGCAGCCTAACTTCATATTCTAACACATGTTCTGAGTGCGTCTCAATAGCAATTCGTAGCCCACATCTGTATTCATCCAGTGTCTTTTATTCTTTGCAATATATTATTTTGCACTTATATGAATAATATTGCTATCTTAACTAAGTTTTCTAAGTAAATTAACTTCATTGCATCCACATGTTTGTATTATATTTGTATTTGCAAGCATTATTACGAACACACTCGATTGTCATTCTTCCCTTAAAAATAATCTTAATTGGAGAAAAATATTGAACAGTAGCCAGCGAGCTTGAAGGTGAACGTTTTACTTGACTTAGTTCAGTAATTACGGCCATTGTGTGCAGGAATGTAAGGAATCAATGAAAATATCTGGCATAACAACGGATTGATTTGGTCAGACGGCTTCACACCAACACTATTACCGGCAACCTTGGTTCAGCAATTCTGGTCTAATAGTAACTTAGTGCAACTTTAATCAAAACTCTGCCAATAACAAACAATCTGCCTTCAATCTAGACCCTATTCCAAGTAAGTATGCTATAACTCTTGAACATTAACCCCAATAACTCACAAACGACTAGAGTAATCGAGCTAATATTCCTACCATTTGGGAAAGGTCAGCCAGGGAACAGGTGTGGAAATCCACAGCCCATTTGCTTTAGCCCTTCTTGAGTCACAGAGGTTTGGGTTCACGATTTTTGGACTACTAATTTGGAACAGGGTATAGTTCCCGATATCAGTGCAATAGAGACCAGATATGTTGTCAACAAAAAATGTATCGTTAGAAAGTTGCCAGCAAAATTGGTCGGTGTATATCCACCTGTTTTCTCCGTAATAGAAGTTTCAATACATAATGGAATATTGAGGAAAACAAAAGCTATCATTAGGTAATGGAAAATAATTCAAATGCAGATATTTGAAGAGCATTAATTCATGGTTGTTGCTCTTATTGATACGGATTTATTGATTAAACATTTGTGTAAATTATTATATATTTGTGTTTCGTGTGTGTGTGTGTGTGTTAAATTATGCATGTATGTATCCTATGTCGGAATGCATATGGTCAATAATTTATAGATATACAGAATACAGTAGGTGTGTGCGTTATGTTGTGTGTATGTGTTAAACTGTGCTTTTATGAACATTAGGTTGTAATGTTTAGGTTAAGGGGGTCACCTGCTTTTTTTCTCTTTCTCTCCTTTTCTCTCTTTCTCTGGTTTTTATCCATTCGGCCCCATTCATCCAACTGTTTATCCCCATCCAGGTGTCGATATCTTCCTGGCGAGCGATAGCGAGCCAGCATTGTATGGAGAAATCCGGCTTCGCCGGAGAAGTTTTTCTATCGAAAAATTTACAAATTTAGCTTGCTCTCAAAAAAAAATAATAATAATAATATATATATATATATATATATATATATATATATATATATATATATATATTCTTTAATACATACGAGGTTGAAAGAAATGGCAATTTCTGCGTTGGAAATTTTATTATTCAAAGTTTCCAGGTCTCTGATGAGTTTTCGCTGGGTGGCAGGAAGTAGATGAAGGAGATGAGCAAAATTCATGGTGGTACAGGGTTACATTAAAGTACATGATGATACAGGATATACGACGCGTTTCACTGGACAACCAGCATTATCAAGTAAGGAAGGAATGATATAAAAGGTAAACAGGAAGGGTATATATAGAGGGTGGAGGATCAGAGGAGGCGGAAAACAGGGGGCAAAAGTCTGCTATTGGTGGAAGGGAAAACTAGGAGAGAAAAAGGGGGTAACCGCTTCACGCATGCGCACTGGATGCGGGATGGTGGTCGATAGGTGGGGTCGAAGCTGATTGGCTGCGTGTCGAGGGGCGTGGCCTAAGTTGTGTGGCGCCTGCAGAAGACGAAGCTGAAGGAGGTAGCGCGGGGGGCTGCGTCAAGGGCACCGGGGGGCGAGGAGGGGTGTTAGGTCCTGTAGGGTAGTGCCTTTTGGCAGAAGGAAGGATCTGAAGGTCCAGAGTTTGGTTGTTGATGTTGGGATGTAAGGCTTGGATATATAAAGCTTCGAGTATAGGTAATCTCCTTGGGTCACTTTCTTTATCGAGTATGGTGGTGTGTTTCTCTAACTCGTTGCGTGTGAGGTGAGGGTGGTTAGGGGTGAGATAGTGGTCTTTGATGGCTCCAGCCTGAAGGTGAAGAGTTAACCGACGTGAAAGACGAGTCTGCGTCATACCAATATAGGAATGAGGTCCACAGTCCTCATAATTACAGGTATGTTGGTAAATGACGTGATCGTCGGTCATCGGGCTCTTTATCTTGGTGGAGGGTGGTTTGTTGCGGAGAACGAGGTTGGAGGTCTTGGGGGATTTGTAATAAATTATTAATTTGATTTTGTTTTCCGGGTTGGTTGGGTGGACATGCTTGGAGATTATTTCTTTTAAGACGGCCTCGTCATTTTTGTGTTCAGAGGACATGTAATTGCGGTAGAAGATCTTAATTTCATTGGGGGGGTCAATGTTGGGAGGGCTTTGGGTGTACCATTTTTCAAGATTGTGGTTGATGGTGCTGGAGATGTCGGAGTTGGAGTATCCGTTATTTACTAAAACTTGGGATAGTCTTTCTAGTTCCTGGTGGGTGTCGGCCCAGGTAGAGCAGTGCGTGAGGGCTCTCCTAACATAGGCGGAGATGGAGGATAGAAGATAACGGCGGGGGCATTCACTATCGCCGTTGAGGCATTGTCCTGTGTTAGTTGGTTTAATGTAGATGGTGGTTTTGAACCCATGGTCGTTCAGAGCTACAAGGATGTCGAGGAAGGGGAGTTGTCCATTGTTAGATTTTTCAAAGGTGAAGTTAAGTCCGGAGGAGGTCATGAAGCGACGCTGGAGTTCCTGTAGTTCGTGGAGGTCCTTGATTTGCACGAAGATGTCATCCACGTATCTACAGTAGACGGCGGGTCGTTGGGCAGCCAGGAGCTCTTCCTCGATGGTACCCATGAAAAAGTTCGCAAAAAGAACTCCTAGGGGGCTGCCCATCGCCACACCGTCTATCTGCTTGTACATGTTGCCCCGGGGGCAAAGGAAGGGGGCCTCCTTGGTACATAGCTCCAGTAGTGTTTTCAGGGCCTTCTCCGGGATGTCCGGGATGTCCAGCGTCGCTTCATGACCTCCTCCGGACTTAACTTCACCTTTGAAAAATCTAACAATGGACAACTCCCCTTCCTCGACATCCTCGTAGCTCTGAACGACCATGGGTTCAAAACCACCGTCTACATTAAACCAACTAACACAGGACAATGCCTCAACAGCGATAGTGAATGCCCCCGCCGTTATCTTCTATCCTCCATCTCCGCCTATGTTAGGAGAGCCCTCACGCACTGCTCTACCTGGGCCGACACCCACCAGGAACTAGAAAGACTATCCCAAGTTTTAGTAAATAACGGATACTCCAACTCCGACATCTCCAGCACCATCAACCACCATCTTGAAAAATGGTACACCCAAAGCCCTCCCAACATTGACCCCCCCAATGAAATTAAGATCTTCTACCGCAATTACATGTCCTCTGAACACAAAAATGACGAGGCCGTCTTAAAAGAAATAATCTCCAAGCATGTCCACCCAACCAACCCGGAAAACAAAATCAAATTAATAATTTATTACAAATACCCCAAGACCTCCAACCTCGTTCTCCGCAACAAACCAGCCTCCACCAAGATAAAGAGCCCGATGACCGACGATCACGTCATTTACCAACATACCTGTAATTATGAGGACTGTGGACCTCATTCCTATATTGGTATGACGCAGACTAGTCTTTCACGTCGGTTAACTCTTCACCTTCAGGCTGGAGCCATCAAAGACCACTATCTCACCCCTAACCACCCTCACCTCACACGCAACGAGTTAGAGAAACACACCACCATACTCGATAAAGAAAGTGACCCAAGGAGATTACCTATACTCGAAGCTTTATATATCCAAGCCTTACATCCCAACATCAACAACCAAACTCTGGACCTTCAGATCCTTCCTTCTGCCAAAAGGCACTACCCTACAGGACCTAACACCCCTCCTCGCCCCCCGGTGCCCTTGACGCAGCCCCCCCGCTACCTCCTTCAGCTTCGTCTTCTGCAGGCGCCACACAACTTAGGCCACGCCCCTCGACACGCAGCCAATCAGCTTCGACCCCACCTATCGACCACCATCCCGCATCCAGTGCGCATGCGTGAAGCGGTTACCCCCTTTTTCTCTCCTAGTTTTCCCTTCCACCAATAGCAGACTTTTGCCCCCTGTTTTCCGCCTCCTCTGATCCTCCACCCTCTATATATACCCTTCCTGTTTACCTTTTATATCATTCCTTCCTTACTTGATAATGCTGGTTGTCCAGTGAAACGCGTCGTATATCCTGTATCATCATGTACTTTAATGTAACCCTGTACCACCATGAATTTTGCTCATCTCCTTCATCTACTTCCTGCCACCCAGCGAAAACTCATCAGAGACCTGGAAACTTTGAATAATAAAATTTCCAACGCAGAAATTGCCATTTCTTTCAACCTCGTATGTATTAAAGAAAATTTATTACCTGGCTTTACCAACATATATATATATATATATATATGCTGGCTCGGTACCGCTCACCAGGAAAATATTGACACCTGGATGGGGATAAACGTCTTAAAATAGCAGGCTGAATGGGACCGAATGGATACAAACCAGAGAAAGAGAGAAACTGAGATAACATAAAAGCAGGTATAGCCTTGGACATTAATGTCTTTGTGTTTCTGGCCTGATGAACGTGGGTGATGTTTACGAGAGAGAGAGAGAGAGAGAGAGAGAGAGAGAGAGAGAGAGAGAGAGAGAGAGAGAGAGAGAGAGAGAGAGAGAGATTCAGATTATTTTATTTTATTTCCATTAAATATACAATGGCTGTTCATACAATAGAGTCATCTTAAACAAATTACTTAATACATAGACCCTTAGAGTATCTCCCCGGAATGAACCGCAGGATCTTTGAAATACTAACCATTCCTTGTACTCCTAGAAATTCAGATTCAGATTATTTTCTTCTGTTAAATATACAATGGCTGTTCATACAATAAAACAATTTTAAACAAATTACATAATGCATAATACATAATACATAATGCATAATACATTAACAGTGTCGTTAAGAGTTTACAGATAAATAACTCCTACCAAAAATACGTTAAGCATATATAAGATAGATTAAAAATAGATTAAAAATATGTAGAAGAGAGAGAGAGAGAGTCCGTGAGTGAGAGTGAGAGAAAGAGAGAGAGAGAGCGGACAGAAGGTCAGTACGGTGTGTGTGTGTGTGTGTCTATATAATGGGTATAGGAAAGTGAAAGTGAGGGATGGGTATGGTGGTAAATGGGGATATATATGTTAATGGGTGGGTGGGTGGGGAGATGGGGGGAGAGATAGATAGGTAGGTAGATGGTTAGATAGATAGATGAATGGATATATAGTGGGTGGTTAGATTAGAGAGAGAGAGAGAGAGAGATTCAGATTATTTTATTTCCCTTAAATATACAATGGCTGTTCATACAGTAGAATCATCTTAATCAAGTTACATATTACGTAGGCACTTAGACTATCTCCCCGGAATGAACCGCAGGTTCTTTGAAATACTAACCATTCCCTGTATTCCTAGAGATTCAGATTCAGATTCAGATTATTTTCTTCTGTTAAATATACAATGGCTGTTCATTCAATAAAATAATTTTAAACAAATTGCATAATGCATAATACATTAACAGTGTCGTTAAGAGTTTATAGATAAATGACTCTTACCAGAAATACGTTAAACATATATAAGATAGATTAAAAATAGATTAAAAATATATAGAACGTGATCACTTCTCACTCTACATGATATTCTAAAATATGCCTCTTTAGTCTGCCCTTGAATACTGGCAGGCTATTTGAGTCTTTGACTATGTTGGGCAGGGCGTTCCATACCGTAGGCCCCAATACTTGCAAAGAACGTGCCCCATAGTCGGTTCTAGCTCTAGGAATATACAGATCATTCTGCTGTCTTGTGGTACTATTAGAAATATAATTAATGGTAGAGAATTCCGAGAACCAGTTAGGATATATATTATTTTGTATCTTAATCACAGTTACTGCTACATCAAAGGTAAGCTTTGGGATATTGTCATCCATTCTAATTGATCAATAATAGGGCTAACGTGATCAGACCTTTTTGCTCCTACAATTACTTTAGATGCAAAATTTTGCAATTTCTGGACGTTATGGAGAAGAGTGTGATTAGTGTTTCCGTATATCTCCAAGCAGTAGTACAAGACAGAGAGAACTAATGACTGGACCACGATTTTCCTAGTTTGCATGTCAAAATTATCCTTAATTCTATTGATATAAAACAGTATTCCATTGACCTTCTTAGTAATTTCGTTGATATGTTTTTCGAAAGTCATATTACTATCGATATGAACACCAAGATTTTTTACATGTTTACATGGAATAATGTTAGAATTGTCGATGAGAATAACAGTATCATTAGGTATCCTCTTAATTAGCTGCCTAGATCATATAAATATACATTGTGTCTTATTTTAATTTAGCATTAACCCATTTTTACAGAAATATTGCTTGGCTCTACATATTGTTGCCTCTGCTCTCCTGATCAGATCATGCAGCTCAGAGAGAGAGAGAGAGATGATAAAGGAATGAATTAATTAAAGGGAAGCGGTCGTTTTTCTGGTCCCCTTTCTCCCTCGTGTTTAGTCCCATTATGTTTTTAGATTTTTAGACGTTCGGCCCATTTGTTTGGCGATTTTAAGACCTTTCGTCCCATTTCGTTATACATTTTAAGACCTATCGTGCCATTTAGGTGTCGATTTTTTTCCTGGCGAGCGATAGCGAGCCTGTAATTGTAGGAGGAACCGGCCTTCGGCCGGGAAATTTTTCTACCGAAAAATTTACAAATTTATCTTGAGGGGGGATCTAGGGGATGTTTTTCTAAGTTTTAGGGATGTCTAGCGAGGAAACTAAGAATTTATAAATGAATGAATTTATAGGCCAAACAAGCAGTCAGTGCACCCTTAATACATTTATATGGGTGCGATAATACGAACAATCTGGTTTTGATTGTTATGAACACCATTAGAAGAAAAGGGTGTTTGTTGTCTTTAATAATTAACAATGTTATAATTAGCTTCAACAACAAATTACAATCTACGTTTGTCTGTTAGTAGACAAACATAACGAATTAAACATATGCTTACTCTGAGAAATATACTGCATAATATCACACTATGTAACTCTAAGAGAGAGAGAGAGAGAGAGAGATGTATTATGAACTTCCTCAATTGGGAAAACGGATGCGAATATTCCAGTGTAAAAGTTATATACCGGTACTGTATATATTGAGTCTCTCCCATAAATCCTGCCTTCCTCTCGCCTTGTGCTGCTCTTCTCTTCCTTTGTCTTTTATAACCTCTCCATTTCCTCCCTTCTTTCTGTTTCTCCCCGTCTCTCCCATCTGTCTGTGTCTCCCTTCTTTCTGTGTCTCCCTTCTTTCTGTGTCTCCCTTCTTGCTGTTTCTCCCTTCTTGCTGTTTCTCCCTTTTATCTGTTTATCCCTTCTTTCTGTTTCTCTGTTCTTTCTGTTTCTCCCTTCTTTCTGTTTCTCCCTTCTTTCTGTTTCTCCCTTCTTTGTTTCTCCCTTCTTTATGTGTCTCCCTTCTTTCTGTGTCTCCCTTCTTTCTGTGTCTCCCTTTTTTCTGTGTCTCCCTTCTTTCTGTTTCTCCCTTCTTTCTGTGTCTCCCTTCTTGCTGTTTCTCCCTTCTTGCTGTTTCTCCCTTCTATCTGTTTATCCCTTCTTTCTGTTTCTCTGTTCTTTCTGTTTCTCCCTTCTTTCTGTTTCTCCCTTCTTTGTTTCTCCCTTCTTTATGTGTCTCCCTTCTTTATGTGTCTCCCTTCTTTATGTGTCTCCCTTCTTTCTGTGTCTCCCTTCTTTCTGTGTCTCCCTTTTTTCTGTTTCTCCCTTCTTTCTGTGTCTCCCTTCTTTCTGTGTCTCCCTTCTTTCTGTGTCTCCCTTCTTTCTGTGTCTCCCTTTTTTCTGTGTCTCCCTATTTTCTGTGTCTCCCTTCTTTCTGTTTCTCCCTTCTTTCTGTGTCTCCCTTCTTTGTTTATCCCTTCTTTCTGTTTATCCCTTCTTTCTGTTTATCCCTTCTTTGTTTCTCCCTTCTTTCTGTTTCTCCCTTCTTTCTGTTTCTCCCTTCTTTCTGTTTTTCCCTTCTTTCTGTTTCGCCCTTCTTTCTGTTTCTCCCTTCTTTCTGTTTCTCCCATCTTTCTGTTTCTCCCATCTTTCTGTTTCTCCCATCTTTCTGTTTCTCCCTTCTTTCTGTTTCTCCCTTCTTTCTGTTTATCCCTTCTTTCTGTTTCTCCCTTCTTTCTGTTTCTCCCTTCTTTCTGTTTCTCCCATCTTTCTGTTTCTCCCTTCTTTCTGTTTCTCCCATCTTTCTGTTTCTCCCTTCTTTCTGTTTCTCCCTTCTTTCTGTTTCTCCCATCTTTCTGTTTCTCCCTTTTTCTGTTTCTCCCTTCTTTGTGTCTCCCTTCTTTCTGTTTCTCCCTTCTTTCTGTGTCTCCCTTCTTTCTGTGTCTCCCTTCTTTCTGTTTCTCCCTTCTTTGTTTCTCCCTTCTTTCTGTTTCTCCCTTTTTTGTTTTTCCCATCTTTCTGTTTCTCCCTTCTTTCTGTTTCTCCCATCTTTGTTTCTCCCTTCTTTCTGAGTCTCCCTTCTTTCTGTTTCTCCCTTCTTTCTGTTTCTCCCTTCTTTCTGTTTCGCCCTTCTTTCTGTTTCGCCCTTCTTTCGGTTTCTCCCTTCTTTTGGTTTCTCCCTTCTTTCGGTTTCTCCCTTCTTTCTGTGTCTCCTTTATGTTTCTCCCTTATTTCTGTTTCTCCCTTCTTTCTGTGTCTCCCTTCTTTCTGTGTCTCCCTTCTTGCTGTTTCTCCCTTCTTGCTGTTTCTCCCTTCTATCTGTTTATCCCTTCTTTCTGTTTCTCTGTTCTTTCTGTTTCTCCCTTCTTTCTGTTTCTCCCTTCTTTCTGTGTCTCCCTTCTTTCTGTGTCTCCCTTCTTTCTGTGTCTCCCTTCTTTCTGTGTCTCCCTTCTTTCTGTGTCTCCCTTTTTTCTGTGTCTCCCTTCTTTCTGTTTCTCCCTTCTTTCTGTGTCTCCCTTCTTGCTGTTTCTCCCTTCTTGCTGTTTCTCCCTTCTATCTGTTTATCCCTTCTTTCTGTTTCTCTGTTCTTTCTGTTTCTCCCTTCTTTGTTTCTCCCTTCTTTATGTGTCTCCCTTCTTTCTGTGTCTCCCTTCTTTCTGTGTCTCCCTTCTTTCTGTGTCTCCCTTCTTTCTGTGTCTCCCTTCTTTCTGTGTCTCCCTTCTTTCTGTGTCTCCCTTTTTTCTGTGTCTCCCTTCTTTCTGTTTCTCCCTTCTTTCTGTGTCTCCCTTCTTTCTGTGTCTCCCTTCTTTGTTTATCCCTTCTTTCTGTTTATCCCTTCTTTCTGTTTCTCCATTCTTTGTTTCTCCCTTCTTTCTGTTTCTCCCTTCTTTCTGTTTCTCCCTTCTTTCTGTTTCTCCCTTCTTTATGTTTCTCCCTTCTTTCTGTTTCTCCCATCTTTCTGTTTCTCCCTTCTTTCTGTTTCTCCCTTCTTTCTGTTTTTCCCATCTTTCTGTTTATCCCTTCTTTCTGTTTCTCCCTTCTTTCTGTTTCTCCCTTCTTTCTGTTTATCCCTTCTTTGTTTCTCCCTTCTTTGTTTCTCCCTTCTTTGTTTCTCCCTTCTTTCTGTTTTTCCCATCTTTCTGTTTCTCCCTTCTTTCTGTTTCTCCCATCTTTCTGTTTCTCCCTTTTTCTGTTTCTCCCTTCTTTGTGTCTCCCTTCTTTCTGTTTCTCCCTTCTGTCTGTGTCTCCCTTCTTTCTGTGTCTCCCTTCTTTCTGTGTCTCCCTTCTTTCTGTTTCTCCCTTCTTTGTTTCTCCCTTTTTTGTTTTTCCCATCTTTCTGTTTCTCCCTTCTTTCTGTTTCTCCCATCTTTCTGTTTCTCCCTTCTTTCTGAGTCTCCCTTCTTTCTGTTTCGCCCTTCTTTCTGTTTCGCCCTTCTTTCGGTTTCTCCCTTCTTTTGGTTTCTCCCTTCTTTTGGTTTCTCCCTTCTTTCGGTTTCTCCCTTCTTTCTGTGTCTCCTTTATGTTTCTCCCTTCTTTCTGTTTCTCCCTTCTTTCTGTTTCTCCCCGTTTCATCCTTGTTTCCCCAGATCCAGAATGACCGAAAAGAGGGATATTTGAAATTCCTGATAAAAAACTGAACTTCCACAGAATGGTTGCCAAAAGGTACGAGTGACTGTCCATCAGAATGATATACGGAGACAGTTGTAGACCGAGAGGGAGTAGTTGGAATATAGAAGACAAAAAAATTACGTTAGCATTTTTTTTTTTTTTTTTTTTTTTTTTTTTACTTCGGTCAATCTGGATAAGAGGTGGCAGTACGGTCGCGCAAATAAGTCACGTCTGTGCTGGCATTACGTTTGGCTTGCTCTGTGCTGTATTAATGTAAGTTAGATGTCGAATAGGGTGGGTAAGTGTAAGAACATATTTGTATATTTCACTCTATATGAAGAAATGAAGGTTAGATATTGCTGATACCCATTATTGATCAAAACATACTTGGTGCCGAGCCATGACTTATTAGCGCGACTGTACATATAACGGGAAGGTGGTGTTATGGCATTGTGTGATATTGTGACGCTATCTAAACCTTCAGACATCCAGAGTCTGAAAGCAGTTAAGTAACACCCCGTTCTTAACATTAATCATCAATTACAAACCCAAAAGCACTTGAATAAACTAATGAAAGCATATGGTCCTCCCGGGATTTGAACTAGGGACTCCACACCCAGAATATAAGCATCTAAACCATTACATCACCAACACAGTTAAACACATTATATAGTGCGTCAGCGGAATGAAAGGGTTAACCACTCACAATAATTATAATATATCTTGGGAATAATATCATATTCACAGTTGTAAAGGATAGCTGGATAATATGAGAACATACTGGAGAACACATATGATCTTTAGTCTACATGGGGAGGTCTTTAGTGTGTTCCCTAGACCTCCGTCAAACTTAAAATTACACCCCCTAGATAGATTTGTACATTTGTCGGTAGAAAAATGTCCCGGCTGAAAGCCGATACCTCTTAAATTACAGGCTCGCTATCGCTCGCCAGGAAAATAATCGACATCTAAATGGCACGAAAAGACTTAACATTGACTGAACTGGGGCTAAAAGTGTTATTAGTCGCCAAACTAATAGGGCGAATGTCTTAAAATCTCAAAAGCAATGGGACTAAACATGAAGAAGAAAGGGGTCCACAAAAAATCCTTCGAGTGGAAATCTCCCCTTAATATTATTGATAATTAACGACGTCTTTGGTTGACACTAATGACCATCTCTTAAGTTTTCAAGAAGGTCACGTTATCTCTCTCTCTCTCTCTCTCTCTCTCTCAGGTGACAAGTGGATGTGCGTGATGAAAAGACAGGGACAGAATTACAGTAGTTGTGCTGGTGGTGAAAGTGGTGATGGTGTTGTAGTGGTGACTTGTGTTGGTGGTGATGGTGTTGTAGTGGTGACTTGTGTTATACTGTGTTGGTGATGAAGGTGGTGGTGATCGTGTAGTGGTGGTGATTGTGTTGCTGGCATTGTAGTGGTGACGTGTTGACTGTATTGTGTTGGTACAAAGGAGTACAAAGGAGTACAAAGGAAATCAAGCAACAACATATCTAGTGACCCTTCTAGGCTGCTTGTCCTCCAAAACACTGAGGATCAAGTTTCCAAACAGTGGTTTAGAGTGGGTAAGGGAACATTGGAAAAAGAACTACTGCCCAGCCACTAACGTGGCAGGACTAGGAAGTTAGTAGGGGACATATGGGTTAGTAACTGAGGGGAGGATAAAATAAAGTTATTCATTTACAAACGCAGTCAGTCGCGGGTTTGATGCGAGATATTTGTCTAGGCGGAATTTAAATGAATCAACGGTGCTGCAGTCTATAACGTCTCAGGGAAGCCCATTCCACAAGTTGACAACTCGATTGAAGAAGAAATTCTTAGATTCGTGTGAGTTAAAAGATTTACCAATAATTTTGCAACCGTTTCCCCGCGTGTAATTAGATTGGTCGATAGTGAAGTACTTACTACAGTTCATATTGTCGATGCCTTTGATGATTTTGAACACTTGAATTAAGTCGCCTCTTAATCTGCGCTGGGTTAAAGGAAATATATTTAATTCTCTAAGACGCTCTTCGTATGGTTTGTTCTTTAGGCTAGGTATCATTTTGGTAACTCTACGTTGAACTCGTTCTAGCTTGTTTATGTCTTTTTGGTAATAAGGGCACCAGCATTGAACGCAGTATTCCAGAAGAGGGCGGACTAAGGAATTGTAAAGGGTTAGGATTACGTCTTTGGATTTATGCTCAAATGATCTGCCTATAAAGCCAATTATTTTGTTTGCCTTCTTAACAACTTCTGAACATTGTTGACTCGGTTACTCGATATTGTTACTCCCAGATCGGTTTCTCTGTTTACATTCTTAAGCTGAGTGCCATTCATCGAATAGTTTGCTTTCTCATTTAGGTATCCGATATGTAGTACTTTACATTTATCCGCATTGAAACTCATTTGCCAAATTTGGGCCCAATGTGACAATTTATCTAGATTGTGTTGCATATCGTCAACTTGATCTTTTGAGAGTACGCTATTTGCAATTTTTGTATCGTCGGCAAATTTTGAGATTGTACAGGCGAGACCCTCATCCATGTCGTTGATGTAAATTAGAAAGAGAATTGGTCCTAGTACCGATCCCTGGGGTACCCAGCTACTTACATTGTTCCATTTAGATGCCTTACCGTTTATGACTACTCTTTGGTGATGAAGGTGTTGATGGTGTAGTAGTGGTGATGGTGGTGATGGCATTGTAATGGTGACTTCAATACATTGTTATTGTTCTGAAATGTGGAGACAGGTTTTCGTGAACACGAATTGGTATTATGCTAAAATATTTTGCCATTAGATTACCGGTATATGAGTATAGATTAAATATGTTAGCATTACGTTTATGGCTGGAAATGTAATTACAATTTAAAACAAAACGGATAATCTGTTTTTTATGAACAGAATGTAAGCGATAAGTAATACATCAAATTAATATCATATCAGATTCACCTGTCTATTCACTCCCTCACTCATCTTAATCTCACTCTCCCATCCTCCACGCTCCCGGGAAAACGAATAGTGTAAATACTAAAGTGCAAGCATTCTGTTTGCGTGCAGATCTTTCCAATAAGCAGTAACTCTCTCTCCCTCTCCCTCCCCCACTACGGTAGAGACAGGTTGGGTGCGGCTTCCGTAGTAATATTATAATGGAGGTTGTATTTTCGTAAGGAGGGTCACCTTCTCTTTTTGTTCTCCTTTTCTCTTTTTCTCTGGCTTGTATCCATTTGGGCCCATTCAGCCTACTGTTTTAAGACGTTTATCCCCATCCAGGTGTTGATTTGTATTGTATCCGGCTTCGCCGGAGACAATATTCTATCAACAAATTTACAAATTTAGCCTGTTGTAAAAAAAAATTAAATCATGCTGGTTCGCTACTGCTCGCCAGGAAAAAATCGACACCTGGATGGGGATAAACGTCTTAAAGCAGTACGCTGAATGGGGCCAAGTGGATACAACCCCGAGAGAGAGACAAAAACGAGGTGGGGCACCTTAATGGATGTTGCATTTTCGTAATGGATTTGTATATTCGTAATGGATGTTTTATATTTGTAATAGATGTTGTAGGCCTACATGTACAGTATATTAGTAATGGATGTTGTATTTTCGTAAGAGATGATGTATTTTCGTAATGGATTTTGTATTTTCGTAAGGGATGTTGTATATTCGTGAGGGATGTTGTATTTTCGTAATGGAGGTTGTATTTTCGTAATTGATGTTGTATATTCGTAAGGGATGTTGTATATTCGTAAGGGATGTTGTATATTCGTAAGGGATGTTGTATATTCGTAAGGGATGTTGTATATTCGTGAGGGATGTTGTATTTTCGTAATGGCTGTTGTATTTTCGTAATTGATGTTGTATATTCGTGAGGGATGTTGTATTTTCGTAATGGATGTTGTATATTCGTAAGGGATGTTGTATATTCGTGAGGGATGTTGTATATTCGTGAGGGATGTTGTATATTCGTGAGGGATGTTGTATTTTCGTGAGAGATGTATTTTCGTTTATAGTCACTTTGTCCGTATACAGAGTCGATTCGTCTACATTTAAGCAGAACTAACCTAATCTAGTCGTACAATTTGCCTATGATAATATTAGCTGACTTAATTTGATTCATATATGAAACTATTATACCAGAACATAACCTGGCCTAATTTAAGATAATAACAACTTAACTTAAGCCTGACTAAACCAATTACATACTCTACCACATAACCTAATAATAGACAACCTTAGTTTAAGTCTAATCAAGATTTACCTAAACCATCCTTTCGCCTAGCCTAAGATGAACTTACTGTGTGTTAAGTTATTTTACCTTTATTCTGGCTACTATTAGACGATGTCATTCAGTCTATTACTAGGCTTCACACTATATCACAACCATTTTACTGCCACAGATCATTCTTAAACTGCAAATAATCGTCTAAATATAGCTAGATTACAGAAGGGGATAAGGAGGGTGGGGGTGAAGAAAAAAAATGTATGCGAATTAACTCGATGGCGAAAAATGGGTCGGCCAATGAAACGCATCGTAAGTTCACACACGGTTGCTGCTGCCCGATCATATTAATATTGTTGTTATTGAATATTGGTTCTGTTATTGTGTTGTATTGGTGTTGGTACAGGGAATATTTGGGGTATTATGGTGGTGTTGGTGTTGTATATTGGTGGTGGTGTTATGGTGAGGTACATTAGTGTTATTGTGTTGGTGCTGGTGGTGTTATATTGATGTATTATTATGTTGTAATAGTATTGGTGTTACTGTATTAAATATAGAGTGGTTTTGTATCTTGCATTTGGTGATGGTGATATATTGAATATTATCTCTGGTGTTTTATTACTGTTGTTAATTTACTATTGGTTAGAACATTGTATTGAATACCAGTGGAGTAGTTGTATAGTATTGGATGTTGCGTAGAATATTGGAGATAGTGTAATGCCAATTGGTTTAAATAATGTTGCATTGGTGTTAGTACATTGACTTGTGATAATGTTAGATATTGATGTTATAGATGATATTGGTAGATAGATGGTAAATATTGGTGGTGAAGTTATACTAAATACTAAAGTAATTGTCTTTCTTATGATTGTGTAATTGTTATTCATTTTTGCTGGTGTTGGTGTTTATAATAATGTTGATATAATTTATATCAATAATATTGAGACAGCGCCCTAGTGCCTTAATGATATCGGTCCCGGTCCCACTACACGTATGTTAACCCTTTCCGACATATGACGCGATTTTGAGCCTATTGGGGATACTTTAAAGCGTTTGTTACTGTGGCTGGAATTATATATGTTCTAATATGTATGATATTAACTGAATCATTTGTATGAGATAGAAGGGTCAAGGTTCATATATATGTTTTGATATGTACGATATTAACTGAATCGTTTGTATGAGATAGAAGGGTCAAGGTTCATATATATGTTTTAACATGTACGAAATTATCTGAATCATTTGTATGAGATAGTGGGGGATAATATGGCCAAAGGTTATCTCTTATCACACCAATCGAAATATGAAATTAATCAACATAAATAAAAATAAAGTCTGAGATCGCCTACCTTATGGTATGAACTATGGTAGCCTATCTCTCAGGATGCCCTAACTAAACATTGTATAAATGGCCATATATATCAATGACTTAGCTATAACTAGGGTCCTGGTTTAGTTCAGAGGATTCCGGCTTCGGTAGATAAGGGTTATAGGTCAGGACTCCGGGCCGGGCGTGGGAATTGTGGTAGAGGAGATCACGGGACACGTCTCTACCGTTCAGATGTTTACTAGCGTCTGATCGGAACTTCAATTTCCGACTCTTAAATAAACTATATATTAATTCGTGACCAAGGGTTCATTCCCTCTTCACGAAATCATATAAATAATTATCAGCATTTAAATTATATAATTATAAAGGTGAACATCGTTTCACAACGATTTAGTGAACATAATATCAAGATATTAACGACCCTAAAGCAAACGGTGGATCGCGTATGCGGTCGCGGGAATATTTAAACTGATCCTCTTTACAGTTCTTCTAAACTTATTTCTACAAGGTTTTATAACTAAATTAACTTGATCAAGGTAATCTTATACAGTACTAAATACCAAACACTAATTAATCTCTACAATACATACAATCACCGGGTTCTGGTAGGAAATTGTTCACTCTAGTGAGGTTACCCTATCGGAAGGTTGTTGCCAACATTCCCCACATACCGGTGTAATCAATTTATTTCTCACAAGGTTCATACGTTTTAATATGTACGAAATGAAGTTACTCGTTTGTATGAGATAGTTAGGCCAAAGTTCATATTGCCTCGTAGTCTCAAATAAGTTATCATTGTACCGAATCAGCGGTACTAGATGAGGGCGCGGCTATTTGGTGAAGGGTGAGTCGTGTTGTTGTTTTTTTTTTTTTTTTTTTTTTTTAAAGACCTCCGTCTACGTATTTTGAAAAACCTGTTATCCTCCGGCAAATTGTGGGGTTGAGTGAGTGAAGGGGGGGACAGTGAATGAAGGAGGATACATGTTTTTCATAATACGTGTTGCTAGCCCCAAACACGCGAGCAACTGTGGCTTTCAACCATCCGACACATCCCCTTTTATTTATGTGCATCACACATGTTACATACAAATAAAGTTTATGTTTTGTTTTACCCTACTGTGGAAAGACTACGGATACACCACTCCTGCCCGGGCCTCACACAGTGGCATGACCCAGTCCTGTCGAACTGAGCTCATGACGCTGGTGGCATTGCCCCTGAGGATAGCCATCCCTAGTCTTTGCTTGAGCCAGAGGGTTTCCCGGGGTTCTCCTGAAACTTCTCTGATTGTACGGCCTATTTCATTCACCATCTTAAGGGTGGTAGGGCCGAAGACTCCTGAAGTTTCGAATGCCAGGGGCTCGAACTGATGATTACTGGCGATGGCTTGATATTTTTCTCGCTTTTTATTTTCTGCTATCCGGGCGGCTTCACCTGCTTCGTCGGCGTTTCTGGCGATGTTGGTTGTGGAGAAAGTGTCAACACATGTGGCATCCCACACGAGGCACCGGCCATTCTTGTAAGGGAAAGTGGTCATCCCCTCTGGCCGTTTGCCGTCTTCTCTGTGAAGTCCATGTGGTTTGAGGATTGATGCATGGTTAGCACTCTGCAGGGCCCGTTTACGACATCATTTAGTGCAGAGTGTCTTGGCAGGCGGCCTGCGTTGTAATTACATGACAAGGCATGGTGACCTTGAGCATCCATCCCCCCACCACACTTGCAAGTGTGTGGGTGACAAACTGCCGCACCCACTCTGAGCGCGATGGCAACCCGGAGCGCTTCAGCATCCAAGTGAGTTCCAAGAGGTGGGATGGGGATGGCGTGTAACCATAAGCCACTCTCCGAACGGGCGGCTGCCTGGAGGCGTGCTTTTGCAACCTGGTCTGCATTGGTTAGGAAATTTTCTTGAGTTTTCTTCGCCGAGATGGTATCCCATGCTTTCTGCTTGCTCCTGGAGGTACCCTGAGGCTCCTCCTCTACTCCTGTACTTCCCTTCCAGGTGTTAATCGCTGCTGTTACGTCCCCATTAAGTGTCATTCCGGGTTGAGAAGAAAGGATGGACACTACAAGGTCGTTGGTCGCGATGAGGGAAGAGATAAAGGCTGGGGAGGCAATATCCGAGGCTCTCCGTATGCCCAAGCTCCCGAGGCGGACAGGAAGGGTGGCTTGTGTCCAGGCCCGTTCTTTAAATTCCACGTTGGTGATGCTAGTCACTGCTTCTCGGATTATGCTGTCTAATTCTTGGAGGCCACCATTGTTCGTGTAAGTCATCGATGTGCGCAGGAGGTATTGGAGTTTTAGGATGGAGAAACAGTTCTTGAGCAGGGCCAGAGCTGAGTGGGCATCGATGTGTATCAGGCGACTCACGAGACGTTGAAGCTCCTCCTTTTTAACTTGAAGTGCTGGTGGGATTGCTGCCAGAGTTAGTGGGGAACCTAATAGGGTTTGCTGGTGATCCTGAAGGATCTTTACATCTGGCAATATGTCTCGAAACAGGGCCTGAGTCTCTTCTCCTTGTTCACGTGTGTGGTTGAGGAGGACAAGTTCACATTTGGTGTCATTTATCACTAGCCCGGCCTGGCCGAGGTCAGTTACGATGTTATTTAGGTCGGTTAGAACGTTCTCTACTGACCCACCCAAGGTTGCATCGTCCAGGTACCATACATTCAGTTCTGACCTTACTTTGTTAGCTGCTGCATCCACCCCTATTGAGAAAAGAGCAGGACTACCTGGATCTCCCTGCTGTAACCCGGTCGCTGATGGGATTACCGTCTCGCCAAAAATCAGGATTGAAGGTTTGGAATAAGCCTGCCAAAGTAGGGGGTACAGAGTGGGGATGTGTTCTTGAGCTGCACGGAGGAAGACATCCCTGCGAATGCTGTTGAATGCGTTCCGCATGTCAATCTTTAGAAGCACTCGTTTTTCTTGGGCTTGGCTGAGGTAGGTGCGGGTTGCGTGTACAGCAGCTTCACACCCCCCTGGAGTTCCGAAACCTAGTTGAACTGGTCTTAAGTGTTGACCTAGGCCATTCGAAAGTGGTTTCAAACCCACCTTTGTGGCAAGGCGGCGGAATGTGTTCCCTACTGCTATTGGGTACTTCCCCTCTTAAAACCATGTTGATGAATTTGGTGAGGGTTTCCAAGAGTGCCTCCCCAGCAGCTCCTGATCCCTGACCCAAGAGGCCTTTGAGGTGGGCGGGTCGGATACCATCTGGGCCCGCGGCTGAGCCTGCTGGGAATTAAGTCACTGCGGCAACCACCTGCTCCTTCGTGACAACTAAAGGTTGGCGCATCTGGTCATTTGGGGCAGGGGGGAGGTTTAGGCCCTTAGGTGTAGGTGGGTGCTTTTCTTGTAGGGCTTCAACAACTTCGGTGCCTTGACCAGCAAAACCTTCTGAAGAGGACAACAGTCTTTGATGTCACTATCCGCCAGCTTCGCCGCGACCCTCTTACGTAGCTGTTCAGCCTCTTCCTCTTCCTTGTCCTGGTGCTTCTGGGCCCTGTTTGGTTGCTGTTCGGGGGGTTCCACCAGTTTGTTTCCATCCATATACTGTGCTACTTGACGTTTCACTCTGGTGGCTAGTGAAACCTGAAGATGGTCTTGTATGTTGGTTCTGGGTGGTTTTCGGAGGGCCCCATAGGATAAACCCAGGAGCCGTGCCCATACAAGGGGTGTCTTGAGCTGTAGGGCCTGCTTTATGATGGTTGTAAGGGCCTCCGCTACTTGGATTCTGGCTCCTTTAGGTACCCGGGCAAGGACCTGGATCCGCGCTTTCCATTTGGTCACAAGTTGGGTCAAGTTGGCGACCGGTGTTGCCGGTGTTGCCCCGGTTGGCTCTGCAGTGGGCCCTGGGCATGCGAGACATTTTCAGTTTGGTTGTTCTCCTGATGTTTTCTTTGTCAGCTTAGCACAAGATAAATGAATAGATCTAAGACAGCCGGAACATTTTCGCAAATTCTTTCTTGCATTGGTTTTTCCGCACTTAAAACACTTAGTATCTGCTAGGCCATAGTCTTCCAAGATTATCCGTTCCTCTGAGTCGTGTTGACTTGGGGCTCTAGCGTTGTGGTAATAGTCAGTTGACAGGTGAACCTGGAGTGTGGTGTTGCTTTGTGGAGCCAAATGGGCGGCCTGGTGTGGAAGACGGTGATAGGCATTTGCGTCCTCGAGGATCTTGGCTGTTTGGTTGTTCACCCTATTTGAAGGCCTAGTTGTAGCAATAAAAGGTACGTTTATAAAATACTTTGTGTAGTTGTATATTGGAATGTTCTCACTGAATAGTCCTAGACTAATGTAAATGTTGTTGTTGTCCTCGGAGCTGTAAGGCCGAGGAGCTCAGTGTTAGTATTAATGTGTTAATGTAAAGTAATTGGTATCATTATTTATTGCAAGTGATTATTATTATTGGTGTTAACCTACATGATGCAATTTAATGTAGACAATTGATAGTTTGTGTGATTAGTTATTTAAACAGTTGAATTCCTTTGACATGATTGGTACTATATATATTTTGTTGCATTAGGAGGGTTTTGTGAGGTTCAGGAAGGACGAATTTGAATAGTTTGATGCCTTGTAACTGATATAGGTCCTTCCTGAACTGAGTAAAATACCGGTACTCTAATCTTTGTTGCCCGAGTTGAGTATAGATAGTGTCTCTGGTGTTCAATGGGTTAATAGTTTGTCACTTATTGTGTTATAAGACCATCTTAGCACTGCATATCTTGTATCATTCTAGTAGTGTATTATTGTACCTGGAGTTTAAACTTTTGATTAACTTTCCATAGACTTTAGTATGACCTTATATCCTATATGCCATTGCTACATTATCTGTATTGTTTCAGTTCACGCTAAATAAAGGAGGTTGAAAGCAGTCGGACTTTGTGTAAATCCTGGGCTAGGGCAGCAACAGTTACCATCAGGGGTGTTTATAAATCTGTAGTTTAGTTACTATTCTTAGGGTCCGGGACCACGAACGCGTTCCCTCGCCCCTATCTCTGTCTCGTTTTTTTGGTAGATTTATTTTAGGGGAGAAGAATACCAGGCCCCACGCCCCCAATCCCCTTTAGCCGCCTTCTACGTCTCGCCGGAGAAAAGCGGTGGTGGAAATTTCTTACCCCTCCACCACAGAGGAGGCTACCTGCACCAGAAAGTGGCGGGCGTTGGGGTCGCCGCATCCCTATGCCATTTGAAAAAATTAGACATGCAGAAGGAGAAAAAGATAGGAGGGGCTATGGGACGTAGAGGACACCAACCCTCACTCTGACAAAGGGGTCGGGCGCAAGTTGGACTAGATAATAGTCCATCAGGCGCCTGGCCCGGGGAGACGATTAATATGAAGGGTGCGCCTGGAAGTGTGGTGGGAAGGCTTGTGGCTTTGGCTCCGCTGCATTTCTGCCTGCAGAGATCGGAACCTCTCCGGGTGGTCGGGGGCCGGGGGAGTGCTGGAGCGACCTTGGTGACCCTGGTCTCTGGGTCTTCTCCTGGGTGACCTGGATGTGTGTGAATTTGTGTTTTTTTATCTGTGTTTATGTTGTTGTTTTATGTTGTTTGTGTGTTTTCCCTGTTCTTGCTCTGTCTTGAGTCGGCTACCCCCAAAATGGGGATTGGGCCTGAGCATATAGATAGATAGATAGATAGTTTAGTTACTTCAACCTCTGCAGTTGTCTTTGAGTTAGCTTTGGGCAGAAAACTAATTTTGGAGAGGTAATTATAATAGTGAGAGAACTCTATTTCGTATTGCTAATCTGGCAACCAATGCGTCATAAATGCGTGAAAGGGTTAATTGGCTGATGGTCATTACTGGACAATTAACGGGATTGTCATTACTGGCCAATTAAGGAGACCCAGTGATAGTTGCAGAGGGGAGAGTAAAGTAGGACCAGGGGGGGGGGGGGAGTCATACAGGAGATCTAGCACACTTATGGGGGGGGATGGATGGATTTTCTGGACCACATTCTCTCTCATTCTTAGCCCCATTAGTTTTATGTTTTTTAATTTTAAGACGTTCGGTCCATTTGATTGGCTATTTTAACATCTTTTGCTCCATTTAATTGCCAATTTTAAGACCTATCATACCATTTAGGTGTCAATTTTTTTCCAGGCGAGCGATAGCGAGCCTGTAATTATAAGAGGAACTGGTCTTTCGCCGGAAAAAATTTCTACCGAAAAATGTACACATTTATCTTGAGGGGGGGGGGGGGGTTCTAGGGTTTGTTTTTCTAAGTGTGAGGGAGTTCTAGCGAGGGAGCTAAACAAAATAAATGAATATATGAATTAATATTAATGGTTGGTTTTTCTGGACACCATTCTCTCTCATGCTTAATTAACCCCACTAGTTTTTAAATTTTAAGAAATTAGGTTCATTAATTTAGCAATGTTAAGACCTTTTGCCCCATTTCTTTGTCAATATTAAGACCTTCCGTGCCATTTAGGACCAGTGGAGTCCTACAGGAGAGCTATCAAGGGGGATGGTTGGTTTATGTTCTCTACCGGTATACTGTATATACCGGTATACTGTATATATTTAGTAATTTACTTTTGAGTTTCCTCGCTAGACCTCCATCAAGCTTAGAAAAACAACCCCTAGAGACCCTTTCAAAATAAATGTGTACATTTTTCGGTAAAATTAGAGGCTCGCTATCGCTCGCCAGGAAAAAATCAACACCTAAAGGGTACGAAAGGGCTTAATATTAATACAAACAATGAGGCGATAGGTCTCAAAATCGCCAAACTAACGGAACGAACGTCTTAAAATATCAAAGTTAATATGCTAAACATGAGGAAGAAGGGGACCAGAAAAACGACCTATCACCTTTAATCACTTGACTATAAGAGGCCCAACCTAAGCTTCATGGAATCGTGTAAAGCTAGCCATAATAAATTATATTAACCCCTTCAGCACCATGACGCCTTTTTACCTTTGATTCTGGCTAATATTTGATGACCTTATGCAATTTAAGGACTTGAATTACTAAGAGGGTTTCTGGAGATCGTATTTACATATTTGAGTCATATAGGTAGAGTATAAACGAAAGAAAATCGGCTAATGGTAACCAGAAATATGTTGAAAATTACGTCATGGTGTTGAAGGGGTTAAGACTTTATTGTACTGGAGGAGGTTTTCGAGTCACTTTTCATCCCCTGGGACTTTGAGTGAACCTTTGTAATATGATGGAACTGCAGAATGCTGCCCGGGATGTAATAGATGGTGGCTAAAGGGAGAGGTACTCGCTTTTTATGGACGCCCTTCTCCCTCATGTTTAGCATATTAGTTGTTGAGGTTTTAAGACGTGCATTCCATTAGTTTAGTGATTATAAGACCTTTCGCCTAATTTTTTTGTAAATTTTAAGACCTTTCATGTCATTTAGGTGTCGTTTTTTTCCTGGCGAGGTATAGCAAGCCTGTAATTTAAGAATGAACTGGCCTTCGGCCGGGACATTTTGCTACCAAAAAATGTACAAACTGATCTTGAAAGGGGGTCTAGGGGGTGTTGTTTTTTTGTTAAGCTTGATGGAGGTCTAGCGAGGAAACACAAAAATAATAGATGGTGGCTAAAACCATACAGTACCGGTGACGTCCTTTTCATTATATTTTGGCAACTCTTAGACTATATTATTCAGATTAGGAAGGACCATTAGCAAAAATAGGCTTCAAACTATCTCAACTCACCCTTTTAACTACTGTAGATACTTCTTAAGCTGCTTAATATCGTTTAAATATAGCTAGAATAAAATATAACACACGTCGCTGGTACTCAGAGGGTTAAGCGGAGTCATGCAAGCTATTTTTTCCATACCTTCCTATCGATAACTGTGTACCTTTATCTTTGCTCCAATCCGCACCTATCTACACGCTATACATAATGTTCAATGAAATCTGACTGACATATTTCTGATCTGACCCCCCTCTTTCTCAACACATCATTGGTCTCCTAGCCTTATAAGTGGCGCACGCTCAGAAGGCTAGTATAAAATCTCACATCATCATCATGTATGCATTGACATCATTAACTAAATTGAAAGTAGATGATTATTATTGACTGAATTCCTATATAAATGTCAATAAGAAGCTACCAGACAATGGTAATGGATAATAATTGTAATGTGACCGTGGGAGATTCTTTTTAAATGTGTAGTGTGTTGTGACCTAGTGAGGGAGGTGAGAGTTAAGGGGGGTCACCTGCTTTTTTTTCTCTCCTGTTCTCTCCTTTTCTCTCTGTGTCTGGCTTTTATCCATTCGGCCCCATTCAGCCTACTGTTTTAAGGCGTTTATCCCCATCAGGTGTCGATTTCTTCCTGGCGAGCAATAGCGAGCCAACATTGTATGAAGAAATCCGGCTTCGCCGTAACATTTTTCTATCAACAAATTTACAATTTTAGCCTGCTGTCAGAAACAATTTAAGAATATGTGCTGGCTCGCTAACGCTCGACAGAAAAACTCGACACCTGGATGGGGATAAACGTCTTAAAACAGTAGGCTGAATGGGGCCGAATGGATACAAGCCAGAGAGAGAGGGAGAGAGATAGAAAAAAAAGATATGGGGCCCCCTTAAGCTGGAGTCACACGACCGATTTATCAGGCTATTTTTACAGGCAATTGTAGTCTTGGTATCATCAAAATTCAAATCTTATCATAAATCAGGCACCTAGCATAATCTACCTTCAGTCTAGTTTCCAATGCCAGTGTGAAAGAGCTTCAAAATATTACGATTAAAACTTGCTCATCGAAAATTGCCGGAAAAAGCGTTCGTGTGACACCGGCCTTAGTGGAGTGGTCTGGGGAATTACTGGGGGATTAACAAGATGTGTTGGAAGTTCTGAAAGGGGAGAGATAAAGATTCCAGGGAGGTATTACGGGAGCTCAGACGGTATTGTGCAGCATAATTTACTGGTTCGGCTCAATGATTTAAGGAAGGGGTTTAAGTTTGCTCTCTAAACCTCTATCAAGCTTAAAAAGACACCCACAAGACCCTTCTTCGATATAAATTTGTACATTTTTCGGTAGAAAAATTTCCCGGCCGAAGGCCGATTCCTCTTCAAATACAGGCTAGCTATCGCTCGCCAGGAAAAACATCGATACCTAAATGGCACGAAAGGGTCTTATTATTGACAAAGAAATGGGGCAAAAGGTCTGAAAATCGCCAAACTAATGGGGCGAATGTTTTGAAATCTCTAAACTAATAGGGCTAAACATGAGGGAGGAGGAGGGCTCGAAAAACCAACTGCCTCCCTTCAATAGGAACTAACAAATATTTAAAGGTCAACTAAAGCCGACCATGCAAGCGGTTTCATAGAGACGACTATATTCATTGATAGCTTTTGTGGATGTTCAGCTTACATTAATTGTGTCGTCCTGTTGTATACGTACATTCGAGCTAATAAGTGATGTCTCGGCACCAAGTATGTTTTGATCAATAATTGGTATCAGGAATATCTAAGCTTCATTTCTTCATATCGGGTGAAATATACAAACATGTTCCTACACTTACATACCCTATTCAACATCTGACAGACATTAATACAGCACAGAGCAAGCCAAACGTAATGACAGCTGGGACATGACTTATTAGCGCGACCGTACACATTTATGACACAGGGTATCTCACTATATTCGGTTTGTTATCAGCTGAATCCCTTATACTGATACTTCGATACTTAAAGGGGGTGACCTGCTTTTTTTCTCTTCTTTTCTCATATATTTTTCTCTCTCTGGCGTGTATCCATTCGGTCCCATTCAGCCTACTTTACGACGTTTATCCTCATCCAGGTGTCGATTTTTTCCTGGCGAGCGGTAGCGAGCCAGCATATTTAAAAACATTATCTTGATAGCTGGCTAAATTTGTACGTGTTTCGATAGAAAAATGTCTCCGGCGAAGCCGGATTTCTTCATTAAATGCTGGCTTGCTATCGGTCGCCAGGAAGAAATCGACACCTGGGGGGGATAAACGTCTTAAAACAGTAAGCTGAATGGGGCCACACGGATATAAGTCAGAGAAAGAGAGAAAACGAGAGGAAAAAAGTAGGTCACCCCCCTTAGGGGAAGAATGTGAACCTACCATGTCTCCGTGTCGTATTAATGTCAAGTTTTCATAATTAACAACATATTTCGCTACAAAATCGTCTAAATAACTGCATAATTAAGACAGGGACATGGCAATTTACCATCAGCTGGAATAAAACAGACTATATATATTGTGACATCCTAAATTGGGTGCCACCTATGGCAAACTACATGTAAATGATGTAAACTGTGTTGGTGGTGTAATGGTTTAGATGCTTATGTTCTGGGTGTGGTGTACCGAGTTCGAATCCCGGGAGGACCATATGCTTTCATTAGTTTATTCAAGTACATTGTGTTTTTTTTTTTTTTTTTTTTTAATGGATGATTAATGTTAAGAACGGGGTGTTACAACTAATAAAGAATATTCATAGCATCAGCTTGCTGATAATAGTAATATATATTACTGTGACCATTACCATGGTAATAGCTGGACATAAAATAATTATATACTGTGCTGGCATTCGGGCTTCTCAGGTTATTAATATTCCTAGTATTTGGCATTATTGTTATTATTGGTGTTGTTGTCATTGCTGTTCTTGTTGGAATTCTTGTTGTTGATGATTATTTGATATGATTGTATTCGTCATTATGATTGCTTACACCTAGTATATCTTCAATCGGTCCTACAATTTTGCAACCAGTTTCGTCCATCTACAGACTTGATTCTCATAATGATTCTACTAATTTTAAGTGGAGATGGGTCGTATTTGTTGTCTATTAAATAATGTATTTCTTAGTTTCCTCGCTAGATCTTAATGAAGTTTAGAAAGAAAAAAACCTAAACCCCCCTTCAAGATGAATTTGTACATTTTTCGGTAGAAAGATGTCTCGACCAAAGGCCGGATCCTCTTAGAATTTCAGGCTTGCCATCGCTCGCCAGGAAAAAATTGACACCTAAATGGCACGAAAGGTCTTAAAACTGACAACGAAAAGGGGCGAAAGGTGCTAAAATCGCTAAACTAATAAGCCGACCGTCTTATAATCTAAATACAATGGGGCTTAACACGAGAGAGAAAGGGGACCAGAAATACGACCCATCTCCCCTTAAATTTGACCTTTGGGAATACAAAAGGTCAGGGTAGGCGCCAGAGAGTAAAGTGAGTAACATAATTCTGACTGTACACTCGGATGCCATAGTCTCTAACCCACTCATAAATATTTGTAGACTTCACCTATCTCTAAGTATGGAAGTACCGTATATTTCTGGAAACGAATTTATGAATACAATTTTACATATATCAACTGCAAACCTATATATACGCCTTGTGAAAAGCATGTTCTATCCAAAAATCAATCCATATAGTTATTGTTGCATAAAGAAAAACACTGGGGCTCCACGGAATCTTATGAGTGGGCTAGAGACTATGGCTTCAGGGTGTACAATTGTATCGTACCCGAATTGTTAGCAGACATTCACCTCCATGTAACCCTTATCTAGTAGTACATCCCTCCAATTGTTCCACGTTACATAATACAAACGAGCATAATAACACCTCATAAAACTGAACGTAAAAGTCCAACGGGTGAAAAGAGCTGCCAGACGAGAGTAATGGGTTTCCCAGGGTGGGTTTCCTGGTTTTTAATTGCCGTACCTAGAATTCACATGCGTAAATGTTCCCGTCGGTTATCATATCCTTTTAACATTACCAGCGACAAATGTGGGAGCAGCATTATATCTTTCAGTGGAAGGGTAATGATTGTAGTATATAACTGCTAGGGCTAGGATTCGATCCATACAGGCAGGAAGTCCAGTCACTTATACCACCACGGAGGTTAAAAGGAGAAATCTGATACTTCTACCAATAAAAAAACAAAAAAACAAAAAAAAAAACGTAATGAACTCATAGCACACCTATCTTCTGATTTAACTACTATTTCCAATTGGGGCAGAGAACACCTTGTTGCATTTAACGCTTCAAAAACTCAATTTCTCCATATTATTACACGTCCAGAACTTTCAGAGGACTATCCCTTATTCTTCAACAATACAAAAATCAATCCTTCATCTTCTCTCAATATTCTTGGTGTCTCTTTTTCTTCTGCTCTCACTTGGAAGAACCATATTACCAGTCTTGTTAAGGCAGCCTCCCAGAAGCTGGGTGTGCTCAACTGCGTTAAGGGGTTCTTTACCCCTGCACAGCTTCTTAATATGTACAGGGGTACAGTGCGTCCTTGTATTGAGTCTTGTTCACATGTGTGGGGAGGATCCTCTCACACCGCACTCATAGACAAAGTAGAAAGGAACGTCTTTTGTATAATTAATTCCTGTCCACTCGCCAACGTTCTGCAATCTCTCTCTCTTCGCCGCAGTGTTGTATCTCTCTCGCTATTCTATCGCTACTACAATAATCAGTGCTCCTCAGAGCCCTCCCAGTGTATACCACCTTCTCTACGTAGGGTACGTGGTACCCATCTTGCAACACCATCACACCCCTACTCTTTTCAACTCTCCAGCCCAAGAGTGAAACATTACTCTGTCTTTCTTCTATTCAACAGCTGGGCTATGGAACTCTCTCCCAGAATCAGTCTTTCTCTCCTCCTATGACTTAAATTACTTCAAACTCCGTGTGTCCAGGCATTTTGACTCGAACGTCCCTTGATTTTGAGCCCTGTCACTCTTTCAACTATGGGGGAGGCACTCGATACAGGCAGTACTACCCTTTGTCTCCCCCTCACTCACATAAAACAGAAAAAATCTCCCCAATCTCAACTCGGGTGAGGGATAAACAGTCTTTTTTTATAGAAATCCAGCTCCCCTAAGCATGACAAGTTGTTTATTTGATGACAAACCTCCGTGGTGGTATAGGTGACTGGACATGCTGCATGTATGGCTTGAATCCTAGCCCTAGCAGTTATATTTGTCATCAAATAAACAAAATGTAGTATATACTTCCTTCAGTCGTAACTCACAAATTTTGTCTATAGCTTGTCATAGATTCCAGACTCCGATACAAGTTTGATGATACCACTGCATGTTTGGGGCAAACTTTATAGATTCTTCATATTTGTAATAAATTACTTAAACTATTTAGAAATATAGCAAATGTCATCATATGGTTTTGGGCCAACTATAGTAAAAGCGGGATAAAATTCATGAACAATAACTTTACCTTCGAAATTAGTTTTCTCCTCAGATGAAATAGGTATATATTTCCTACCACATCTGAGCACATCTGAGGCAACAGGAAAGACTCGAGACCTTCTGGAAGTATCTCGCAGGCCTCTGTGTAGGAAACTCACACACTTTTACAAACAATGAAAACTAATCCAGTCAATTGAGACAAAACTCTGGATATAAACTCCTGAACTCAAAGCCAGGAGCCATATAATGCAACCAATTCCCACAAGTGAAAATTGGAAAAATAACAAGAAATATCTTTGAGGGAAGAAATATTCCCTTGAGCATGGTCTATATTTTCCCCTCAATAACACTGAACAATATTCTTGCTACAGTTGTTGGCTATCAATAAAATCTTGATGACAATGTCATTGTACTGTAAGACCTACATGTATCAGAATCAGTCGATTTGTTTTAGTTATTATCTGAAAGAGAATATACAGAAATAGCATACAGTATATATATATATATGCCGGAATTTAATGAAAAGACTATCTGCCCCCCACCATAGTTGAGGTTTGGGAGGAATACTGGCAGAAGTATCAGCTTTCTCCTTTTAACCTTCTTGGTGGTCTAGGTGGCTGAACCTCCTGCCTATATGGTTCGAATCTGAGCCCTAGCAGTTATATATATATATATATATATATATATATATATATACACAGTATATATACACATACATTATATATACATAGTAGAGAGTGATATTCTTTTAATTATATACATTTTCAATGCAATCAGTTATTTTTTTTATTATATTAAACTTCGTAGCATGAAGAGCGATATTCCGACTAATTATTTACTTTTAACCGGTAGTGTAGAGATAATCAGGATATTGAAAGTAGTAGATGTTTTTGCAATCGAATTCACATTATTTAATAACGCAGCAAAAATGAAAAAATATAATAATAATCTATCTATCTATCTATTGCCTGACGCCGTGATCCCCGAAGGGGTGACCACGAACAAACCACCCCCATGCATCTCTGTCCCCAGTTAGTCGACGCCCCTCCTCCCAACCAGCACCGCCTTCATTCATATACTTCCTCACTCCATCCTTCCACCTCTCTTTCGGTTTACATCTTCATCTCTGTCCTTTCACCTCGCTCTCGTACACCTTCTTAGTCATTCTCTCGCTTCCCATACGTTCCATATGGCCGAACCATCTCAAGGTGTTCCTTTTTACACTTTCCAGCACATCTACCTCCACACCACACCTCCTTCTTACTTCCTCATTTGTCTGTCTATCCCTCCATTTAACTCTGCACGCACTTCTCAAGTAACTCATTTCCACCCCTCTTACTCTTGGTCTGAGTCTCTTCTCAAACGTCCATGCTTCGCTTTCGTAAGTCAGTCTCAGAATTACCACACTGTCATGCAAGGACTTCTTTACTTCCACACTGACCACTCTATTTCTTGTTACTGCTTTCAGCGTTCTTACAACCCTCTTCCCCTGTTGCACCCTCTCCCGCACTTCTTCATCCATAGTCCCATCTGTACTCAACACACTGCCCAGATACTTAAATGAGCTGACAGTCTCCATAGCCTGACCATTCAACTTCACCTCACACTTTGTGGCTTCACCCCTTTCGAAGACCATAGCCATGCTCTTCCCCACATTTACCTTCAGGTTCCATTTTTTGCACACTGATCCAAACATATTTACCAGACCCTGCAACTCCCATTCATTATCGCTCATCAGAACTGTGTCATCAGCAAACAGCAGTACAGGCAGCTTCCACTCATTTCCCTCCCTTATCAGCAATACACCAACATCCACTGCTCTTCCTTGTATTTCTTTCATGACTCCATCCATATATACAGTAAACAACCACGGGGATATCACACACCCCTGTTTCAACCCAACACTCAGGTCGAAGAACTCGCTCTGCTCATTCTCCACACTACTGCCTCCTTTGCACCCTCATACATGCTCTTCACTGCTTTCAGCAACTTGCCATCTACTCTGTATATTCTAAGTACTTTCTACATTCCTTCTCTATATCCACTCTGTCATAGGCCTTCTCCAACTCCATAAAGGTAACATACACCATTTGTTGCTTCTCCAGATAGTTCTCCACAACACAATTCAGGGTAAAAGTCTGATCTACACATCCTCTTCCCTTCCTAAAACCTCCCTGCTCGTCACCTATCCATTTCTCCGTTCTCACTCTCACTCTCTCAATCACTACCCTACTGTACTACGCTTAGAAGACATATTCATCGGTGGTTACCACACACGCCTCTTTTCCCTTTACCCTTATATAGGGGGACTATTATGCCTGTCTTCCAGTCATCATAATAATAATAATAATAATATATAATAAATATATATAATGCCAACTAAATCTTTGTTCATAATATTATTCTTTCAGAAATAGCCGGAGTACAACGATACGACTTAAGGAAGACACTAAGGTAATTCACATATTGTATGAAAAATTTAAGGGCGTTATTTTACTTTATATGGAATCTTATATTACATTCCCGTATAAAACTTGTATATCAATTAATATATACCGGTAATACAAACACACAACTATCAATCGTTTATGTGTGTGGGTAATTTAAGATAAATTTAGATAATTTTAGATGACTATATAAATGATGGTGTCACATATTTGTAATGATAAACACCCATGTGTTATGTATTGATGTTCGTACTGTCTCTCGATTACAGGTCTGCCTTCTCTCTCTCTCTCTCTCGTGATCTAATACAAATTCCTACTCTCTTCTTTCACACCAAAAATATTCTTTACTGTCATTCTCCGACACTTATTCTCTCTCAGACCTGGCTCCAGTGTTCTCTCACTCACTTACCCAGTATAGTCTGACATTCTTATATACCATAATTATTTATGTAGATTTAATTAAGTGTCCTTTTTTCATCACCTACATGCACACTTTTGTTCCAATTACATTTTAAGGGGAGGTTTTTAGTATGCTCTCTATACCTTCATCTAGCTTAAAGACCCCCAAATTCGAGAAAAATGTGTACATTTGTCGGTAGAAAAATGTCCCGGCCGAAGGCCGGTTCCTCCTAAATAACAGGCTCGCTATCGCTCATCAGGAAAAAAATCGACACCTAAATGGCACAAAAGGTTTTAAAATTGACTGACATGGAGAACAAATGTCTAAAAATCGCCAAAATAATGGGGCAAACGTCTTAAAAACAAAAGTAATGGGGCTAAACTTGTGGGAGAAAGGGGTCCAGATAAATAGCTTTCAATAGTGGAGCAGATAACTGCAAATTTCAGGAGAATCGTTCATTTCCGGAAACAAGCACCAAATTTGGCACACATACTCCTTGGGGATTGCTCTTTTGATAAAACCCGTTTGCCACCTAAAAATTCAAGATGGCAGCCATTTTTCAAGATGGCGGCCATTTTTCAAGATGGCCGCCATTGAATATACAGAAATATTGCATTTCGCAATAAAATCGCAAAGACTTGTCCTATTTGAATGATCTTGGTGTCAAATAATACATTTTTCACTATGTAGAATCCGAATTTGGAACCACGGACTTACTCACTAGCTTCCTTGTACCATAATATCAGTCCCAGAATCCTAATATTCTGCTAAATTAGAGGTTCATGTTACGTCTGACTCGGCTAAAATGCATGGTAGTGTATATTGTAGCAGTGTTAGAGGTTTAGTATGTGTAGCATCTTCCTGTACAAGGCTTCCAAACTGGACATGACACGATGCGGTGGGGGGGGGGGGGACGTTGAGAGACTTGCAGCGGAAGGTGTAGAGTACCGGTAGTAGCTCAACAGAGCGGATGTCAACGCACAGCCAGGGCACACTGGTGGCACCGTTGCTGTGAAACTCAGCATGGGGTTCAGTATCAGCTGAATAATTAGTTTAGTGTAGCTAAATAATTAGTTTAGTGTCCCAAATGCTGTCTAATAAGCCCCGCATCAGTTAGTTACTGTAGATTACATGTAGTTTAACATAGATGTTTAGTTAGATAGCCGCGCCTGAATTGACAGGGTGTGCCAGCTCGGGAGAGCCGAGCCAAGGGTAACGGGGCTTTAAATTGCTTTGCATGTAGTTACCTGGATGGTGTACAGATCGCACAGGACTTAAATGATACTGGATGAACAATCGGGCTAGGTGTAGGTCATATATTTTTATTCCCGAACCTAGTCGTATCCCATATCTTATTGTGCATGATTGTGATCAAGGTGGTAAAAGGAAAACCCCTCGGCCTTGATTCACTGAATACAGATAATTATCATACTGTGATTATCTGTTATATCTGTTATCATATAACATACTGTGTTATATCATACTGTGATTATCTGTTATATACTGTGATTATCTGTTATCTATTATATCTGTGTTACAGATAATTATCATACTGTATTCACCAAGATGGCAAATACAGATCCAGGACCGTCTAAATTCCGGACTGACTGGAGCAAGTGTTGTCTTTGCCAGAAGAAGAAGAGTGAAGAGCTCAAGTCACCACGTGCACAACAACCACAAGAACATGATGGCTACACTATGATTGCGACTACTATTCCCCTCTTTCACGCAATTAATGAGATGCCTATTGTTCTGGATCCAGCCAGACTTGATGATGGTGGTGGCATTGAAGAAACTCTGAGGAGGAACAAGGCGCAGTATCACCAAAGTTGTCGCCTTATGTTCAACAACACGAAACTGGAGAGAGCCAGAAAAAGAAGAGCAGAGAGTGCTCAGCCAGTAGAATGCCAGACCAAGCTGCGTAGAACCAGCCTTGAAGGCCAAACGTGTTTCATATGTGACAAAGAAGCCCCATCCTCTGAACTCAGACAAGTTATAACGATGAACCTCAATAACAGACTTAATGAATGTGCCCAAACTTTAAATGACGGAAAACTTCTTGCAAGACTCAGCGGTGGAGATGCTATTGCACAGGAGCTCAAATACCATTTTGCATGCTTGACAGACCTGTACAATAGAGAGAGGACGTACCTCAGAGCCACCAAGAGACTGGAACAGGAACGTGCACCCGAAGAGGATGCCCACCCACAGGCATTCTCAGAGCTAGTCACATATCTAGTGGAGACCACCAGATCTGGCGAGGGTCCTGCAGTCTTCCGACTTGCAGACATAGTTCACCTGTATGCCCACATTGCCCAGCGCCTGGAACAGCTGGCTGTTGATGCACCTGCTGTCAACTCCACAAGACTGAAGGAAAAACTGCTGTCAGAAATACCTGAGTTGGAAGTGCACAAGCAGAGAAGGGATGTTCTTCGGGCTTTCCAGAAAGATGTGGGCTTTGTCTTGTCAGAAGCATCTGACTATTATAGTGAAGCTATTATCCTTGGCAAAGCAGCTAACATCTTGCGAAGACATATGCTGGACCACAAGTCCACATTTGATGGAACATTCCATGAGGGGTGCATCGAGCAGGCCATTCCACTCACTCTTCTTCAGTTTGTGGCTATGCTTGAACACAGAGCGGACATCAAATCTTAACTGAGGTTTGGCGCATCAAAGACAGATCTAGCAATTGCTCAGCTGCTTCAGTACAACTGCTATGCAAGGTACAAAGAAGGAGCAGCAACTCACAGACACTCCAAAGACAGAGAGACCCCATTCCCTGTTTACATGGGGATGTCCGTCTACACAAAGACCAGAAAGAGAAAGTTGGTGGAAATGCTTAACGAGCATGGCATCAGCATTTCATACGACAGGGTGCTACAGATATCTGCACAGCTGGGAGATGCAACAGTCAGCAAGTACGTGGAGGATGGGGTGATCTGTCCACCAGTTCTGCGGAAAGGGCTGTTCACCACATCAGCCATGGACAACATAGACCACAATCCCACTGCAACGACAGCGACCACTTCTTTCCATGGAACCAGCGTCTCTGTTTTCCAGCACCCAACCAAAGAAGACAAAGGTGAAGAGCGTGGATAGCTGAAGTTCGGAGAGGAAAAAGTGAAGACAGTTCCAGAACTTCCAGACTCCTTCACTAATGTCCGGCCTGCCTTCTTCACCAAGAAGAAACCCTCTCCTCCCCAGAGTGGTGTGACCCACCCAGACACCAGTCTGCTGAGGCCACAACTGGCAATGGAGTATGAGTGGCTGGAGAAGGTCACTGTGACAGATGGGCCAGTGGATGTGACTTGGTCAGCCCACCATGCTTCACAGAAGAGAGGAAAGCCATTTGAGGTCAGCATTACATCACTTTTGCCTCTGCTGCGAGATCAGGCCCACTCGGTTGCTACAGTCAAGCATGTGATGGACAAGATCAAGGAGATAGTGGCATTTCTGAACCCCGGTCAGGTGCCAGTCATTGCTGCTGACCAGCCAATATATGCAGTAGCAAGCAGGTCCAGTGGCACTGGCCTGAAATCTACGGTGAAGACAAGTTCGTCATAATGTTCGGAGGCTTGCATATTGAGATGGCGGCACTGAAGTCCATTGGAACTCTACTCCAGGACAGTGGATGGACAGGAGCCCTCTTGGAGGCAGGGATAGCATCTCCTGGGACAGCAGATTCATTTCTGACAGCTTCGAGCATCACTAGGACACGACAGATGCACCAGATAACAGCATGCAGTCTGTACAAGCTTCTGAAGGCAGCCCACACGGACTACTCGAAAGAGACTGATGAACAACCCGAAGAGGTGCCTAGCTTCGAAGCTTGGTGTGAGCATCGCAAACTGCAAAGTCCCCAGATTCATTTCTGGTATATGGTGCTGTCAATGGAACTGGTTGAACTCTTGTTGATCCGATCATTCAGGGTAGCCAACTTCTTCCTGTACTGTCAGTCACTGGCTGAGCTGTTACCGTACTTCTTTGCCAACAACAATGTAAACTATGCACGGTGGCTTCCGATCCACTACAGAGACATGGTGACCCTGGAACAGAAGCATCCTCAGCTGGCTCAGGAGTTCCAGAGTGGAAACTTTGTTGTTCACAAATCGAGCCGACAGTTCTCAGCAATGGCTATTGACCAAGCTCACGAGCAGGCCAACGCTGTCATCAAGGCAGACGGGGGTGTGATCGGCGTGACTGAAGACCCATCAGCACTGTGAAGATGGATGATAGCTGGTCCTCAAGTCAGCCACTTGGTTGCACAGTATGAGGCAGCATGTGGGACCAAAGAGAGTACTGAACACACCAGCCACCATGAGGAGACAGAACGAGCACAAAGAGTGTTCCTTGAGAAAGTAGAAAAGCTCTCACAAGCCATGACAGATATGTGCAATCCTTTCCAGGAGGAGAGTCGGGACCTGCTTTCGCTGGATACACAGGATATTGCTCACCACACTGCCGCCGAGCTGATTGGCACACACCTTGAGAAAGGCAAGGTCCGTTTCCAGGAGTTTATGAAGGGACTGGAAGAGGAAGAAGAATCCACCTTCTATGAACCAATCAAGAAGAACAGGGTTGACTTTTTCCGACAGGTACCAGCCTCTGTTGACTCTTCAAAGCAAAAAGTGCTGAAGGAAGACTGTCAACTGTTCTCCAAGCTGTTCATATCATGCCAAAGCAGAGAGTGTGACTTGAAGGAGTTCTTCCGTCATGAGAACCAGTCACATCCTGCTGCCCTCAGTGATGGTGGAAAGCTCCACACCTGTCAGAAATCCCACCTCACTACCATTCTTCAGAGCCAAGTTACAACCCCTGAGGCAGAGCCAGATGCCGACACCATCATCACTGATGGTGCAGCGTTGGTGAACAGTCTGCCCCCACAGAGTTCAAAGATGTTCGAAGAGTACGCAATGCTCGATGTCCTTCCTAGAATACAAGCATACTCTACCAAGTACAAGAGAACAGACATTGTGTTTGATGTCTACCGGCCATCTAGTCTGAAAGCTGAAACTAGCGAAACTTCCTGAGAGAAAATGACAACAAAGCCGAGCTGTTCAACTTTCTGGCTGATAAGATTGCACGTGTGGCCACACCAAATGTGGTCATTGTGACCAAGGAAGAAGATGTTGTCAGCAACCGCACTATCAATCTGGCTGGGGTGGCACCGTGCAGTCATGAAGAAGCTGACACGTGGGTCTTTGTGCATGCCAGGCATGCAACAGAAGCAGGCAGCAAAGTCATCATGGTCAAAGCCAGCGACACAGATGTTGTCGTCATCGCAGTCAGTGTTCTGCAGGCACTTCAGGAGCTAGGTCTGCAGCATTTGTGGGTTGCCTTTGGCCAAGGACAGAACCTCAGGTGGGTTCCTGTACATGACTTGTGTTGCACTCTTGCAGAAAAGAGCAAAGGGATGCTCTTCTTCCATACCTTCACTGGCTGCGATGTCGTTTCAGCATTCCGTGGCAAAGGGAAGAAGTCTGCTTGGCAAACCTGGGATGTTTGTGATGAGGCTTCCGGTGTCTTCAGCAAACTCAGCCAGTACCCACCGGTAGTTGATGATGAAGACCTGGAGACCTTGGAGAAGTTTGTGGTCATGATGTGACCATGATGTGACCATTATATACCTTGATTTTCAAAAGGCCTTTGACAAAGTTACCCACAAACTTTTACTGCTAAAACTAAAAGCGCATGGAATACAAGACGGTGTGTTGAAATGGATAGAAAATTGGCTCAGCGACAGAAAGCAAAGAGTAGTCATAAACGGTAAGGCATCTAAATGGACCAATGTAAGTAGCGGGGTACCCCAGGGATCGGTACTAGGACCAATTCTCTTTCTAATTTACATCAACGACATAGATGAGGGTCTCACCTGTACAATCTCAAAATTTGCTGACGATACAAAAATTGCAAATAGCGTACTCTCAAAAGATCATGTTGACGATATGCAACACAATCTAGATAAATTGTCACATTGGGCCCAAATTTGGCAAATGAGTTTCAATGCGGATAAATGTAAAGTACTACATATCGGATACCTAAATGAGAAAGCAAACTATTCGATGAATGGCACTCAGCTTAAGAATGTAAACAGAGAAACCGATCTGGGAGTAACAATATCGAGTAACCTAAAACCGAGTCAACAATGTTCAGAAGTTGTTAAGAAGGCAAACAAAATAATTGGCTTTATAGGCAGATCATTTGAGCATAAATCCAAAGACGTAATCCTAACCTTTTACAATTCCTTAGTCCGCCCTCTTCTGGAATACTGCGTTCAATGCTGGTGCCCTTATTACCAAAAAGACATAAACAAGCTAGAACGAGTTCAACGTAGAGTTACCAAAATGATACCTAGCCTAAAGAACAAACCATACGAAGAGCGTCTTAGAGAATTAAATCTATTTCCTTTAACCCAGCGCAGATTAAGAGGCGACTTAATTCAAGTGTTCAAAATCATCAAAGGCATCGACAATATGAACTGTAGTAAGTACTTCACTATCGACCAATCTAATTACACGCGGGGAAACGGTTGCAAAATTATTGGTAAATCTTTTAACTCGCACGAATCTAAGAATTTCTTCTTCAATCGAGTTGTCAACTTGTGGAATGGGCTTCCCCGAGACGTTATAGACTGCAGCACCGTTGATTCATTTAAATTCCGCCTAGACAAATATCTCGCATCAAACCCGCGACTGACTGCTTTTGTAAATGAATAACTTTATCCTCCCCTCAGTTACTAACCCATCTGTCCTCTACTAACTTCCTAGTCCTGCCACGTTAGTGGCAGGGCAGTAGTTCCCTTTCCAATGTTCCCTTACCCACTCTAAACCACTGTTTGGACACTTGATCCTCAGTGTTTTGGAGGACAAGCAGCCTAGAAGGGTCACTAGATCTGTTGTTGCTTGATTTCCTTTGTACTCCTTTGTACTCCTTTGATGTACGACAGATCCAGCACAGCTGAAGGTGTCGATGATGCGAGGTTGGACATGTTTGCTCGGAAGCAGAGGCCGTACGAAGCCATTCCTCCAACCCGAGCAGCACTGAAGCAGCATGTGAAGCGTGCTGCCTACCAGGCGGGCTGCATCTGGAGTCAGTCAACAGTACGTCAACCAGAAACGCAGACTCCTGGCAACTGGGGCTGGACCAAGAAAGGAGATCTGTGGCAGATCGTTTGGACAGAGCTCCCACCCATTGCAGAGAGTTGCCAGCAGCTGACCAAGTGTGGATGCAAGTCGGAATGCTGCGGTCGATGCAAATGCTACTGCTTTGGTCTGACCTGCACGGCACTGTGCAGCTGCAGATGCGAGGTTTAGAAACGTTGTAGTATACTCATCCAGGCAGCAAGACAATAAGTGACAAACAAGTATAGGCCTACTGCCTACATGTACATCCAATAATATATCGGACTGATGGTGCCTATGATATGGGCACTTTTTACCCTAATTATGATTCCGGGACTGATATTATGGTACAAGGAAGCTAGTGAGTAAGTCCATGGTTCCAAATTCGGATTCTACATAGTGAAAAATGTATGATTTGACACCAAGATCATTCAAATAGGACAAGTCTTTGCGATTTTATTGCGAAATGCAATGTTTCTGTATATTCAATGGTGGCCATCTTGAAAAATGGCCGCCATCTTGAATTTTTAGGTGGCTAACGGGTTTTATCAAAAGAGCAATCCCCAAGGAGTATGTGTGCCAATTTTGGTGCTTGTTTCCAGAAATGAACGATTATTCCAGTTATCTGCCCCACTACAAGTGAAAATCTCCCCTAAAGGTTATCATTAGGCCTAACAGTAGAATATAGTGTTTATTAGAGACCTTAAGGCTGAGGCATAGTCTACAAAGGATAGCAAAGGGGGCAAGCAGCAACAGATATATTGATCCTTTCGAGGCTGTGTGTAACTTGTTTGTCTAACCTATGTGAAGGAGTTAAATCTGTAACAACTAAATACTATCATGAAATCATATAATATATTATATACTGTATATGAAATGTTTTAATTTTATTTGCTACAATTTTTCGTTCATTCAAAACCCCAAGGTAATCAGACACATATTAATTTTATTATGTTACGTTTCGACATTTACATGTGTCATCATCACACCTCATGAAATTATTTACTTGATATAAACATAAGTAATCAGGGATATAAACAACTTTATATAATGGTAGAAGGTAAGAGAGAAGAAGTGTTAGGACTAGCGTGGTATTCTTGCACAATTCTTTCCCTTCGCAGAGCTGTTTAGTGGACAAAATATCTTGACAAATGACGTTACCTTGAGAAATGGTAGTGCTAGTCCGTGTAATCTATGTAAACAAAAGTCATGCCAACAATATTCGTTCGATATTTGGCCTGAGAAAGAAACAAATGTTTAAGAACACCACGGTAAAACCTAGTGTGGGAAACAGAAAAGAGAGACAGACTGACGTAAGTTAATCCCTTCTGATCTTCTTAGAAATACATGATCCTCTTTTTCTCCCTTCCTCTTAGAAGGATCTTTACACTCAATAGTTTTATACCACAACGGTGGTAGAATATTATAATTTTAGTGTTTTATTATATCTATTGCCGGACTCCATGATCTCTGAAGGGGTGGCCACGAACGAAATGCCCCCATGCACCTCTGTCCCCAGTCAGTCGATGACCCTCCTCCCATCCAGCACCGCTTTCATGCATGTACTTCTTAACTTCATCCTTCGACCTCTCTCTTGGTCTACCTCTCCCTCTGTCCTTCCATCTCACTCTCGTACACTTTTTTAGGCATTATCTCGCTTCCCATACGTTCCACATGGCCGAACCATATCAAGGTGTTCCTTTTCACACTTTTCAGCACATCTACATCCACACCACACTGTTCTCGTACTTCCTCATTCGTCTGTCTATCCCTCCATGTAACTCTGCACGCACTTCTCAAGTAACTCATTTCCTCCCCTCTCACACTTGGTTTGTGTCTCTCCATCAATGTCCATGCTTCATTCCCATAAGTCAACGTCTGGATTACCACACTGTCATGCAAGGACTTCTTTACTTCCATGCTGATCACCCTATTTCTTGTTACTACATTCAGCGTTCCTACATTTTGTATATTGATAAAGCATTTAGGTTCCAACATTATACATGCTTGTAATTCAGTTTTCAATATAAAACTATAAGCACGACATCATAATATTATGCATGTTTCATACACCTTTCCGGCAAATATTGAAAAGCAAAATTGTCTACCAACATTACTGGGCTACTTGCATGAATTCGACATCATTGATTGGATGATATTTTGCATGATACATTTCAGACCTAATTTGTCGAAGAAAGCTAAATATAACGCGTGGGTCACTTCAACGTTTAATGTTATAAAAATATACACAAACAAAAGAACAACCTTATGTAAAGTGTGAGTACTGTTCGAGTAAAATTTAAGGTCTCCCTATATCCGAGATATGTTAATTACTGCAAATTGAATCATTACTGTAATGGAGATTTATATTTCTGACAGATTGACAGAGACAAATATAATTAGATCTCACATTTACACTACCTGGTGAATTAATTAATGGAGCTGCACTGGATATGATAGCCACACTTTCTGAGACTTAGGTAGAAATGGTTCAGATTATTATATTGTTCGCAGGGATATACAAGTAACGATTGTTATTAACTACATATTTGAAATTGTATTATTATGAAAATTTTGCACATGTGGCTCAGTATTGATTCGGATCAAGAATATATTGAATTACCGGTATATATTGATTTGACTTAGTGCATAACTATTTAATAAATAGGTATTATTGGCTGATGTTATAATTATAACCGAGACCAAGGTAGTTGAGAGAGAACAGAGAAGAAGGAATACAAAGAAATACAAAGGAGAACAAACTGCAACAGACCTAGTGGTCCTTACGGGGCAGTATGGATATCTAAAACTATTAATCTATTGAGTACGAGGTAGAGGAAAGGATAGCAAAGAAGAAGTCTCCTCCCCACCCACCACTCCCTCCAGCTAATGCTGGCATGGAAACAGTTGGACAAATACCATCTAGTATGGAAAAACTGACACAGAATTTCGGATAGGACAGGGAGAAAATGAAGTTGATTTATAATCTAAGCTAACTCTATTACTACAATTCTGAAAGGGAACAGGTGTATGAATATCAATATACAATGCGGTAGGTATGCGTTATCACTTTGTTGCGTGTTATTCTGAAAGAAACTGTGTTAATTGGGGGTTATTTGCCAAGTGTTTATCCAAATGGTTCTTGCATGTTTCGACAGTATTACATTTTACAATGTTCAAGGGTAGTCTGTTCCAAATATTCACAACACGGTTTAAGAAGAAATGCTTCGCCTCATGAGAATGAAAACGCTTGCCTATAATCTTATAACCATTGTTTCTCATGTTTGCTTGATTGATCGTGAATAATTCGCTTACATTTAGGTTGCTGAATCCCTTGAAGATTTTGAACACCTCTATTAGGTCACCTCTCATTCTGCACTTTGTTAAGCTAAGCAAATTTAGTTCTTTTAAACGCTCTTTGTACGGTTTATTAAGCAAACTAGGTATCATTTTAGTGACTCTGCATTGAACCTTTTCAAGTTTATGTATGTCCTTTCTGTAGTACGGTGACCAGAATTGCATGCAGTATTCGAGATAGGGACACACCAATGAGTTGAATAGAATATGTATGATTTTTTCTGATTTGAATTTAAATGTTCTGCCAATGAAACCCACCAGTTTATTACCTCTGTACACTGTTTACTCAGCTTCAGGTCACTTGATATTATAACTCCCATATCGTTTTCTTTATCCGTATTTGATAGTTCTATCTATCTATCTATCTATTGCCTGACGCCGTGATCCCCGAAGGGGTGGCCACGAACGAACCGCCCCCATGTACCTCTGTCCCCAGTCAGTCGACGCCCCTCCCCCCAGCCAGCACCACCTTCGTTCATGTACTTCCTCACTCCATCCTTCCACCTCATATTCGGTCTACCTCTCCCCCTCTGTCCCTCCACCTCGCTCTCATACACCCTCTTAGTCATTCTCTCGCTTTCCATACGTTCCATATGGCCGAACCATCTCAAGTTGTTCCTTTTCACACTTTCCAGCACATCTACCTCCACACCACACCTCCTTCTTACTTCCTCATTAGTCTGTCTATCCCTCCATGTAACTCTGCACGCACTCCTTAAGTAATTCATTTCCACTGCTCTCACTCTTGGTCTGAGTCTCTCAACCAACGTCCATGCTTCGCTTCCGTAAGTCAGTGTCGGGATTACCACACTGTCATGCAAGGACTTCTTCACTTCCATACTGACCACCCTATTTCTTGTTACTGCTTTTAGCGTTCCTACAACCCTCTTCCCCTGTTGTACCCTCTCCCGCACCTCTTCATCCATAGTCCCATCTTTACTCAACACACTGCCCAGATACTTAAAAGAGTTGACGATCTCCATAGCCTGACCGTTCAGCTTCACCTCACACTCTGTGACTTCACCCCTTTCGAAGACCATAACCTTGCTCTTCCCCGTATTTACCTTCAAATTCCGTTTTTCGCACACTGTTCCAAACTCATTTACCAGACCCTGCAACTCCCATTCATTATCACTTATCAGAACTGTATCATCTGCAAACAGCAGTATAGGTAGCTTCCACTCAATTCCCTCCCTTTTCAGCGATACACCAACATCCACTGCTCTTGATAGTATTTCTTTCATAACTCCATCCATATATACAGTAAACAACCACGGGGACATCACACACCCCTGTTTCAAACCAACATTCAGGTCAAAGAACTCGCTCTGCTCACTCTCCACACGTACTGCCGCCTTTGCACCCTCATACATGCTCTTCACTGCTTTCAGCAACTTGCCCTCTACTCCGTATATTCTAAGTACTTTCCACAAACCTTCTCTATCCACTCTGTCATAGGCCTTCTCCAAGTCCATAAAGGCAACATACACCTTTTGTTTCTTCTCCAGATACTTCTCCACAACACAATTCAGGGTAAAAATCTGATCTACACATCCTCTTCCCTTCCTAAAACCTCCCTGCTCGTCGCCTATCCATTTCTCCGTTCTCACTCTCACTCTCTCAATCACTACCCTACTGTATACCTTCCCTACTACGCTTAGAAGACATATTCCTCGGTGGTTACCACACACTCCTCTTTCCCCTTTGCCCTTATATAGGGGGACTATTATGCCAGTCTTCCAGTCATCGGGTGCACTCCCCTTCTCCCATGCTAGTTTGCACATTTTCCATACCCATTCTATCACTATCTCACCACCATACCTCAACATTTCCCCACACACTCCATCTGTTCCTGGTGCTTTCCCCAACTTCACTCTTTTCATGGCTTCCCACACTTCTGACCTCCTGATCCCCACCTCCTCCTCCACTACTTCTCTTCTTCTCCCTCCCATACCATATCCAGCTATGTTTGCTGGCTCTTCATTCCTTTCATTTAGCAACTCACTGAAGTACTCCCTCCATCTTTCGACTCTCTCTTGCTTCTCGGCTAGCATTCTCCCATTCTTATCTTTCACACCCTTACTGTTTCCCTTGCTACCTTCCCTAACTTTCTTGACTTCTTTCCAGAACAGTTTCTTACTCTCCCTCCATTTTACACTCAGATTCCTTCCAAATTCCTCATCTACTCTTCTCTTACTTTCCTTCACTACTCTCTTCACCACCCTCTTACTCTCCACGTACCTCGCTCGTTTCTGTCTCTCGGAATCTTCATTCCCTCTGCTACCCAACCACTCTCTATATGCTTTCTTCTTTTCTTCCACAGCTATTCGTACCTCTTCTGTCCACCATGCTGTACCTTTCACTCCCCTCCCTCTTCTCCTCACTCCACACACCTCCTCACATGCTGCACAGATCTCATCCTTAAACACCTTGCTCATCTCCTCCACTTCCTCCATAACTTCCAGGTCGAACCCACCTAGGCGTCTTTCCACTGCTCTCCTGTACTCCTCCCTGATTTCCTCCTCCTGCAACCTCTCCACCCTCCTCACCATTCCACCCTCCTCTCGCCTCCCTCCCGCTCTCCTCACCCACTTCTTTTGTATCCTAACCTTAGCTACCACTACATAATGATCAGACAGACCCCCTCCAATACCCCTATACACCCTAGCATCCATCACAGATTTCTTCATTCGTTCATCCACACATACATAATCAATCAATGACTTTCGTTCCACCACTGTCTTATCCTTCATCGTCAACATCCGTTTCCACGTGTACCTGTGGATCATTCTGTGTCGGAAGAAGGTGTTGGCTATCCACAGCCTCCTCCCCACACATACGTCCACAAGTGCACTACCATTCCCATTCACCTCTGATGGTACCCCCCACCCTCCCACCACTCCCTCAACTTTCCTATCACCCACCTTACCATTCATATCCCCAATCAGAAATATTCTTTCGTTCTTGTCAAACTTCTCCAGGCACGCCTCCACATTCATCCAGAACTCCTCTTTCTTTCTTTCAAGTATATCCTCTGTCGGGGCATACACGCATACAATCACCCACGTTTGTATTCCTACTTTCATTCTCACCCACACAATCCTTGAACCCACAGACCCATACTCTCTTACACATTCCTTCCATTTGCTACTTACAAACAAACATGCACCTTCTCTCGCTGTTCCTTCACTCACTCCAGCACACACACCCATTCCACACTCCCACTCTCTCACATCTGAACCTTTGATAGTTGAATGTTGTTAATTGAGTAATCTTTTTTAGCGTTGTTACTACCGATGTGTAATACTTTGCATTTTTCTATGTTGAATTTAATTTGCCATTTTTCTGCCCAGTTAACTAAAGTCTCTAGGTCACCTTGCAGTTTTTGCCAATGTGCGGTTGAGGTTACTTTATTAGTAATTTTTGTATCGTCAGCAATTTTCGAATTTTTGCATTCTATTCCTTCGTCTAAGTCATTTATGTAAATTATAAAAGAATAGGACCCAATACTGAACCTTGAGGAATGCCACTATTTACTTTGCACCAATCAGATTCTTCACCATTTATTACAACTCACTGTTTACGATCTGAGAGCCAATTTTCTAGCCATTTTAGAGGTTTTCCTGTTATGCCATGAGCTTTTATTTTGTCAATTAATCGCTTATGAGGTACGGTATCGAAAGCTTTCTGAAAATCGAGATATATTATATCAACTGCTCTATCCTTATCATATAATTTGTGAACGTCATTGAAGAAATCAAGTAAGTTTGTTAAGCATGAACGTTTATTTCTAAAACCATGCTGTGAATCTTTTATTATATTATTTTCTTCTAAATATTTTACTATGTTGTCCCTTATAATGGTTTCCATTAATTTGCAAATTACTAATGTTAAGCTAATTTGTCGATAATTGCCTGGAGAGAACTGATTTCCTTTTTTGTATATGGACATCACTTAGCTAGTTTCCATTCGTTTGGAACTTTCCCAACATTCAATGATTTGTTGAACAGATTTGAGAATGGGTTTAATAATTAGTTTTTTTCTTCTTTTAGGATCCTTGGGGATATTTTATCTGGGCCTGGGGTTGTATTACCTATCAAATTGTTGATTGAGAGCAGGGTATCGGCTTCATAAATCGTAAAGTTTTCGAGCTCACTGCTATTTGTTTGATTCGTAGGGGTAGGAAACACAAGGAACAGAAAGTGGGTGATAATAAAATTAAGAAAATATACACAATTAAGGAGGAAGAGAAAGGCAGAAGGAATAGAATTAGGTAGGGGAGATGGAGGAGAGGAAGAGAGGGGATAGTGAACAGAGGAGGATATGCAATAAGAGGAGGAGGGGGATGAAAGGAAGAGGAATATGAGAAGGACGGAGAAGAGGAGGAGGAAGAGGAAAAGGAGGAGGAAGATGAGAAGAACAGAGAAAAGGAGGAGGAAGACGAAAGGCGTTCAGCTGTTTGGATATAGGCCTTATCTACTTGTGGTAATCAGTTCAGACAATATTGGTTCACCCCGTCATCATACCATCATCACTATAGACACTCATACACCCACACAAATACATGCACACCGTACTCTCTCACACACACACACACACACACACTCACTCACTCTCATTCTCACATACGTTCTCTCTCGCTCTCTCTCTCTTTGCATTTAACGTACAATGTTATCTTCCATATTCCCTCTTCTCCCAATAGCATGAAGTAAAACATCTTGAATAACAACTTTATGTAGCATTGTCAATAAAGGCCCAATAAACCCCGCCGTAGCTGACTGGAACAATAGCACCTTTCAGCTCGGGTCACTACAATGCCTCCTCGCCTCTCCCATTGAAAAACGCGCCTAGGATATTTTTGACAGTGTAGTTGCTTCCACTGTCTTGTTCCTTTGTTGGCGTGTCTGTTGTGTGTCCTCTCTTCTCTCCCCTTGATAATCAGGCTTTTTATTTTGCCTCTTGAACCTCCTTTCTTCTCTCTATTCCAATGTTCTCCTCTCTTCTCTCCTCTACTTTCCTCTCTTTTCCTCTTCTTACCTTCTTTGTTGTCATCTCTTCTCTTCTTTGATTCTTTCTTATGTTTTTATTTTCGCCTCTCGATCCTTCTTTCTCCTCTTTATTCCAATGTTCTCCTCTCGTCTCTCTTCTACCTTCCTCTCTTTTCCTCTCCCTACCTCCAATGTTGGCTCATCTGTTGTGTGTCTTCTTCTTTCCTTTGATAGTCAGTCATGGTTTTATGTTCGCCTCTCGAATATCCTATCTCCTCTCTATTCCCATGTTTTCCTATCTTCTATCATCCATTTTTCTCTCTTTTCCTCTCCCTACCGCCTTTGTTTGCCTGTCTGTTGTGTGTCCTCTCTTCTTCTTTGATACTCACCCATGGTTTTATTCAGGGTGTCAAACGAAAGCCAAACAGTATCTTTAGTGTTGATTATTGTATATTAATATAGCAAAGGTAAATTTCTGGTGTATATTTCAACATATGTCTTAGGAAGTTGGACAAAGGCCAACACAATGCTATTTTATCTTAATGTCCTTGTATTCCTAGTCATATTCACTCTTCAAACAATATTGCTCTAATTTGATACTCTAGTTTTATTCTCGCCTCTCGAACCTCCTTTCTCCTCTCTATTCCAATGTTTTCTCTTCCACTTTCTTCTCTTTTCTACAGCATACCTTTTCCATCCATCCCTCTCCATCACTCAACTGTGCGATCTTCTCCTTACCCCTATCTTTCATTTCCTCTCCTCTTCTCTCTTGTTATTCTCTTTCCCACTTTACTCTAATAATTACTTTTTTTTTTTTTACGAGTTTTAATTGATGTCTCGGTTCTATTTTCTGTCTGCCGGTGTAGTTTACCTTACCTGTCCGTCTCAATACATAACTCGTATTCGTCTATTGGACAATCTCTCTCTCTCTCTCTCTCTCTCTCTCTCTCTCTCTCTCTCTCTCTCTCTCTCTCTCTCTCTCTCTCTCTCTCTCTCTCTCTCTCTCTCTCTCTCTTTTACACACTTCTCGGCGTTCCTATATTTTCTGTATCATGTCTATTTTTACTTATCACTACCGTTTTCTTTCTATCATTCCTATATTAGCTATGACTTCCCAAATTGACTAATTCCTTGAACGTGACGATAGTGCGTTGTTATATGTGTGATGAGTTTGCTTTGGAAACAGATTAACTTGCTAATGTAATGATGTACACCCTATGTGGTGGATTGTGTTTTTGTATTTCAAAATTATATTGTGCTAAAGCGTTATTTCCTTTGACTTTATTTTTGTATTTATTTTGTTTTCTATGTGAGTGAGGGAGACAAAAGGCAGAATTGTCCATAGCGAGCGCCTCCCCCAGAGTTGACAGAGTGACAGGGCCAAAATCAAAGGACGTTCGAGCTGAAATGCCTAGACACACGGAGTTTGAAGCAATTTAAGTCATAGGAAGAGGGAAAGACTGATTCTGGGAGAGAGTTCCAGAGTTCAGCAGTTGAATAGAAGAAAGACTGAGAATAGTGTTTCACTCCTGGGTTGGAGAGTTGCACAGAGTAGGGGTGGGATTGTGTTGCAAGACGGGTGCTACGTACCCTACGTAGAGGAGGTGGTATACACTGGGAAAGCTCTGAGGAACACTGATTATTAGAATAGCGAGAGAGATGCAACATTGCGGTGAAGAGAGAGAGAGATTGCAGAGAGTTGGTGAGTGGACGGGAGTTAATGATACGAAAGGCTTTCCTTTCTACTTTGTCTAGGAGTGCAGTGTGAGAGGATTCTCCCCACACCATCACTTCTTCCTCTGGCAAAGCTAAACTCTTCGCTCAAACTTTTGCAAGAAACTCCACCTTGGATGATTCCGGTGCTATTCCTCCCTCTCCGCCCTCCTCTCTCTTACTTATGCCTAATATCCTAATCTCTTCTAAAGATGTACTTTCTACCCTCTCTGGGCTTAACACTAATAAGGCGTACGGTCCGGACGGTGTTCCTCCTGTTGTTCTCAAAAACTGTGCTTCCGTGCTGACTCCCTGCCTAGGCAAACTCTTTCGTCTCTGTCTATCCTCTAACGTCTTCCCTTCATGCTGGAAGTTTGCTCCCATTCAACCTGTCCCAAAGGAGGGTGACCGCTCTCAACCCTCCAACTATCGTCCAATTGCTCTTATCTCTTGTCTTTCTAAAGTTTTTGAAACTATTCTTGCTTCCAAATTTCTTAAGCATTTCTCTTCTCATAATCTGCTCTCAGATCGCCAGTATGGCTTCCTTATGGGTCGCTCTACTGGTGATCTTCTTTCATATCTTACTAACTCTTGGTCATCCTCCTTTCGGGACTTCGGTGAGACTTTTTCTATTGCACTAGACATATCGAAAGCCTTCGATAGAGTCTGGCATAAATCTTTAATTTCTAAACTACCCTCCTTCGGTTTCTATCCCTCCATCTGTGCCTTTGTCTCTAATTTCCTTTCCGGCCGTTCCATAGCCGCGGTTGTGGACGGCCATTGTTCACTTCCTCACCCTATAAACTCTGGTGTTCCTCAGGGCTCTGTCCTATCTCCTATTCTCTTTCTAATTTTTATAAATGATCTCCATAACTGTACCTTAATTCCCATCCATTCATACGCAGACGACTCAACCTTACACTACTCCATTAGTTTTTCAGAACGCCCCAGCCAGCAATCCCTCAACGACAAACGTAATGAAGCCATAGAACTCTTTAATTCTGATCTAAATACTATTTCCAATTGGGGCAGAGAAAACCTTGTTAACTTTAATGCTTCCAAAACCCAATTTCTCCATCTATCTACCCGTCAGGATCTCCCAGCGGACTATCCCTTATTCTTCAACAATACAAAAATCAACCCTTCATCTTCTCTCAATATTCTTGGTGTCTCTTTTTCTTCTGCTCTCATTTGGAAGGACCATATTACCAGTCTTGCTAAGGCAGCCTCCCAGAAGCTGGGTGTGCTCAACCGCCTTAGGGGGTTCTTTTCCCCTGCACAGCTTCTTGCTCTGTACAGGGGCATAGTGCGCCCTTGTATTGAGTATTGTTCACATGTGTGGGGAGGTTCCTCTCACACCGCTCTCCTAGACAAAGTTGAAAGGAAGGCCTTTCGTATCATTAACTCCCGTCCACTCACCAACTCTCTGCAATCTCTCTCTCTCCTCCGCAATGTTGCATCTCTCTCGCTATTCTATTGCTACTATAATAATCAGTGTTCCTCAGAGCTATCCCAGTGCATACCACCTCCTTTACGTAGGGCACGTGGTACCCGTCTTGCAACTCAATCCCACCCCTACTCTGTGCAACTCTCCAACTCAAGAGTGAAACGTTACTCTCAAACTTTCTTCTACTCAACAGCTGAGCTCTGGAACTCTCTCCCAGAATCAGTCTTTCCCTCTTCCTATGACTTAAATTGCTTCAAACTCCGTGTGTCCAGGCATTTTGGCTCGAACGTCCCTTGATTTTGGCCCTGTCACTCTTTCAACTATGGGGGAGGCACTCGCTATAGGCAGTTATGCCTTTTGCCTCCCTCAATCACATAGAAAAAAAAAAAAAACAAAAAAACATGTGATCAATACTCAATACAAGGACGCACTGTGCCCCTGTACAGAGCAAGAAGCTGTGCAGGGGTAAAGAACCCTTTAACCCGTACAGCCCCAGCGACGCGCCTGACGCGTCGGCGATGTATGTAACGTACAGCCCCAGAGACGCGCCTGGCGCGTCACCCTAATTGCGCCGACCGTAACCTCAGGTGTAGCCACTCAAGAGGGCTCAGATTTGTATGGGAACTGTGTACGTATCCCACGCAACCGTGCCGATGGTTGAAAACTCTAAAAGTCCACGTGCGTGCGCGTGAGCGCGCAATACCCTGGTTTATTGGGGTAATTGCCTTAAATTTTTTACTCCTGTAAAATACGTTTTCGGGGGCTCTGTAGGACCATTCTTTAAGCTTTTTGAGCGGTTTTTCGTGGTTTTTCCTTCATTCCTAACCCATTCACTATTGTTTCTGGAATAAAACAATTTTTTTAAAACCGGCCGGGTTCTGGTGAACAAACATTACAAAACTAGCCGGGGCTGGACGGGTTAAGGCGATTGAGCACACCCAGCTTCTGGGAGGCTGCCTTAGCAAGACTGGTAATATGGTCCTTCCAAGTGAGATCAGAAGAAAAAGAGACACCGAGAATATTGAGAGAAGATGAAGGATTGATTTTTGTATTGTTGAAGAGCAAGGCATAGTCCTCTGGAAGTTCCGAACGGGTAGTTAGATGAAGAAATTGGGGTTTGGAAGCAGGCAAGAAGGGTTTCTCTGCCCGAACTGGAAATAGTAGTTAGATCAGAAGATAAGTGTTTCATGGCTTCATTAAGTTTGATTTTGAGGGATTGCTGGCTGGGGCGTTCAGGAAAACTACAGTAATTGAGTAGTGTAAGGTAGAGTCGTCTGCGTATGAATGGATGGGACTGGAGGTACAGTTGAGAAGATAATTTATGAAAATTAGAAAGAAAATGAGAGATTATACTGTGTCTTCCCTGATTTGGTTTGTTTATTTTGCAAGTTTTACATTATAAATTCTATGTTAATTTCTAAAAGCTATCTTTAAAAATATATGTGGATCATATGCATTAAATATGTTCATTTGAGAGTGTTTGGTGTTGGGAGTGAATGGATTTGATTTAAATTATTGTTTTCATTTATAACCTCGCATAATATATGTATATTTTCTCAATAACTTTTTATTTTGAACGAGTCTGTGTCATTTAGTTTGACTTTAGTTTCGCCATTTTGGTATCCTTTCTAAAATAGTATCACATTTTATCAATTGCGAACTACTTTCATATTCTGCAAATATATGTTCATATCCGCCTTGTCTTGGATTATCTTGATTATAACAGTGAATATATGCCTGCTTTCCAATGTCTACAGCATTTATACTTGTTTCTTATATGTTGTATATGTTCTTTCCATTCTAAAGTCCAACTCTGTCCAGCTCTCCAACCCAAGAATTGGCGAATTTTCTCAGTTTTTCTTCTACTCAACAATTGAACTCTGGAACTATCTCCGTCAATCAATATTTCCTTCATCTTATGACTTAAACTGCTTTAAACTTCGGGTGTCCAGGCATTTTGACTTCAACGTCCCTTGAATTAGGCTCTGTCACTCATTTGGCGTTGGGGGAGAAATTCGCTGGCAACCTGCCTTTTGCTCCTTCATACACACAGAGAAAGAAAAACAAAAGTATACCGGTTTAAATAGAGTATATTATTTGTGTCATCTTTATTGAAGCTGTTATTGTTGTTGATGTTGTTATTTATGTTGTTGTTGCTTACATTCCCTAATCCCACATCTCGTTTCTCACTCGAGCCTCACCTATGTTATCATTCCCAAATAGCCACTCGTTTTCCTCTCTCTATTCCTTTTTATTAAGCGTCAATTTCCATATAGTAATTTCATGCGTCAGCTCCAGACATCGACCCTGACGGTAATCATATTCTGAGTTTTATTGTAATCTGAGATGGTTGACTTTTTGCGGTGGAAACAAAAGGGAACTATGCACACACACACACACACACACACACACACACACACACACACACACACACACACACACACACACATACACCTCCTCTACGTAGGGTACGTAGTACCCACCTTGCAACACAATCCCACCCCTACTCTGTGTAACTCTCCAACCCAAGAGTGAAACTCTATTCTCAGACTTTCTTCTATTCAACTGCTGAGCTCTGAAACTCTCTCCCAGAATCAGTCTTTCCCTCTTCCTATAACTTAAATTGCTTCAAACAACGTGTGTCCGGGCATTTTGGCTCGAACGTCCCTTGATTTTGGCCCTGTCACTCTTTTAAATCTGGGGGAGGCACTCGCTGCAGGCAGTCATGCCTTTTGTCTCCCTCATTTACATAGAAAAAAAAACACACACGCACACACTGCCTGAGAGAGAGAGAGATGATTTTTAATTGCATACGTTTAAAATCTGCGTCTACTAAGGCCAGGTAGCCGGGAGATTGGCGACAATATATAACTGAGGAATGTATTTTATTTGAGCTACGAAACTCAGAACCTTCAGGAAAAAGAGTATTTATTGTGATGTTCAACCTTCCCTCTCCCCCACACCCTCCCCTCTCCACCCACACCCTCCCCTCTCCACCCACACCGTCCCATCTCCACCCACACCCTCCCCTCTCCACCCACACCCTCCCCTCTCCACCCACACCGTCCCCTCTCCACCCACACCCTCCCCTCTCCACCCACACCCTCCCCTCTCCACCCACACCGTCTCTTCTCCCCCCACACCCTCCCTTCTCCCCCACACCCTCCCCTCTCCCCCCACACCCTCCCTTCTTCCCCCACATCATCCTTTCTCCCCCACACCCTCCCCTCCCCCCCCACACCCTCCCCTCTCCCCCCACACCCTCTCCTCTCCCCCCACACCCTCCCTTCTCCCCACCCTCCCTTCTCCCCCCACACCCTCCCCTCTCCCCATCACCCTTCCTCTCCCCCCACAACCTTCTCTCTCCCCCCACACCCTTACCTCTCCCACACCCTCCCTTCACCCCCACACCTTTCTCTCTCCCCCCACACCCTTCCCTCTCCGCCCACACTATTCCCTCTCCCCCCACATCCTTCCCTCTCCCCCCACACCCTTCCCTCCCACAACCTTCCTTCTCCCCCAACACCCTACACCCTCCCCTCCCCCCCACAACCTTCCTTCTCCCCCAACACCCTACACCCTCCCCTCTCCCCCACACCCTCCCCTCTCCGCCCACACTATTCCCTCTCCCCCCACATCCTTCCCTCTCCCCCCACACCCTTCCCTCTCCCCCACAACCTTCCTTCTCCCCAACACCCTACACCCCCTCTCCCCCCACAACCTTCCCTCTCCCCCACAATCTTTCTTCTCTCCCCACACCCTCCCCTCCCCCCCACACCCTTCCCTCTCCCCCCACACCCTTCCCTCTCCCCCCACACCAACCCCTCTCCCCCCACAACCATGTCAGATCATTACCTGGTGGAGGGAAAGCTAAGAGTTAGGAGTTACAGGAGAATGAGAGACAAGCGTGAAGTAAGAGAGGTAATAAAAGTTAGTGAGTTAGAGAAGAGTACAAAAGAGAGGGAGTACAAGGAAAGACTAAATGAAAAGTGTATGGAAGTGAGAGAGATGGAAGAGAGAGAAGTAGAGGTTGAATGGCAACAGTTTGAGGAAGGAGTGAAAGCAAGTGCAGAGGTAGTATGCGGCAAAAGGAAAGTAGGGGGCAGAGGTATCAGGAAGGGAAGCGAGTAGTGGAATGATACGGTGAGCAAGGCAGTTGAGTAGAAGAGACAGTGTTTTGAGAGGGTTTTACAGGATGGTAGTGTTGAGGTATGGGAGAGGTACAAGGAGAAAAGGAGAGAGGCAAAACGGAAAATTAGAGAAACTAAAAATAGATGCAAACGAAAGGTGGGGTCAAAGGTTGAGTGAGAATTTTGAAGAATGAAAGAAGATGTTCTGTGTTATGTCGGGCTATAATATTTACAGCTTGTGATATAGACTTTACGAAAATCCAGATCTGGACTTATAGACCGTAATAAAAGCTCAACAGGGTCACACCTCACACGTTCTTTATATCACAACATTGGTATTCAACTAGGTACTACAAAACTCAATAACAACACACATGTAATTCATCAAGAAGTATATTCAAGATAACTTCTAGTTTGAGGTCTAGATGCTCTCAACATGATCATTTCTATTTCCAAATCACGAATATAGATTCGTAATCCGGGATGAAGTACCTTGATAATTATCAGGAATATCAGGCAATGAATAGAATACATATAAATATTAGATCATCAATGAGCTTCAATTAGTAATCAACTGTGGTTATGAATAAGGTTACAAATATACAATTAAATCAATATATGTGACTTATAGTATCAACCCTTAATAATAATAATGATGCGAGTCGAGTGTCTTCCGTGAATAAATCAACAATGAGAGATACTAGAATACAATCTCAATACAAGAGAATCTGGGTGAGTTGAGAGGGTAAATAAGCACACAGGTATGGTGGGTGAGTCACACGGTAGGTGGTGCGCTCGCTAGCCAGGTAGTCGCGTTTACTAAGGTGACCTTCTCATTAACTAGGGGGGTCAGGTCATATATTTGTACTGCAGGGTTGGAAATTAAGTTTCGAGTTTGTGCAACTATGAATTTAGTTTCAATGATGTTCTTATGGAATTGGTGACAATATATTAATTAATTATTTGCACAATTTATTCTCAGCGAAACGCAAATTATATAATTTATGATGGGAATCTTATATTCACTTCAAAGGATCGTATGTAATAATAACGAAACGGGTCGAGGAATTCAGATGCAAATTTAGCATACAATTATGAATCAACTATAAAATAATATCTACTAATTGTATTTAAGAACAGATTATAATTGACTAAACAAACTTAGACAATGAATGCTCTGGAAATGCTTGTAAATTGATAGCGTAAAGTGATAATTAATACAACATTAATTATGAAAAGAAGGTAACGCACACGACGAATTTGTGCTAAGGAAATACTCAAAACAGTATAACCAAGATGTCTGAACGAGTTAACAGAGTCTTAATAAATATACACCGTAATACGGGGTGCATGGTATATGATGAATAATTAAGTAATAGAAACTATGCAATGCTAGAATTCCTAGGCAGGAAGAATCAGAATTAGTTACATCAGTAATCAAATGAACGTAAATACTATTTCATAAAATCATTACAATGGCGGTTAATTAATGGAATATAAATTGGGGGGCTCGGGAAGTAAATATGTTTATAGAATAACAACACTTCTCAACGAGGAGACTGAGATAAATTAATTATGAAAATGAGCGTAGGTTCTAGGTAATCAGTGATGAATTTAGAAGGGGAATTATAACACGAAATACACTTCGACCTCAACTTGCAACATACATAACAGAATACATATATTAGGAAAATCTGTGAGTGCGTGGCGAGGTGAATTAATTAATACAATTTTATAACGTATGTATAGGACGTTCCAGAGAAGATAAATTAAATATGAGAGCTAGGTCTTGGACACAGATCTAGCAAGGACTTTATATAAGATTCAGAAGGATTAACACAGTACGCAATTAAGGATCTTGGACACAGATCTCAGAATAAATTATCACAACACGATTCACATATTTTTACCTATACCTCGACAACAATAACACAAAATAAGATACACAGGGACACTTAGGGTAATGTTGGAGGGTAGAGAGAGTACGAGTCTGGCCGATGTAGATCGTAGGTCCGTTGAGCAGCACTTCAGGGGTGTAGGGCGTCACTTGAGCAGGACTTCAGGTTCCAGACTTCAGGAGTGTAGGGCGTCACTCGAGCAGGGCTTCAGGGGGGTACTTCAGGCAAGTACACTCTCCGGGCAGGGTAGGGGCAGGCTGGTACAAAGCCACTACTGTGATTAGCTACTCTGCTCCTTGTTCAGGTTTAGGGTAGTACCGCAGTTGAGGTTTGCATACTTCTCTAGAATTTCTTAGAGGTAATATGCGGCTTTATTCTTGACTCGTTTACAGGGGCTCAAAGTCAAAGGGATATGGGGAAATTGGTTGTGATGAAGTTGTGAGGTAAATTACTTATCGTAGACATACATAATAGCTGTTCACATTGGTACATATATAATAGGTAGTTTATTTATTACTTAGGTGCTAGTTACTTAGCCTAATAATGGAGCAATCTTACTTATATGGATTCTTCCATAATCTAAACTCCTAGACAAACGTTATTACAGCTCGCCTATGTGTTATTTTCGTAGAGGGTTATGATATCTCCCGGTTTGTCATAATTTGTCCTCATGTCTACATCCACTTATATCTGTAGAATTCGGGCTGTTGATGTTTTATTTGCATAAACATTGCTTCATTGTACTGCATATCCGAGAGCTGAGGAAATGCTGCTCTGTGGTTGGCTGTGATGGTTGGGAGTGGATTGGCTGTGAGAATTTCCCATACTTGTGGCTGGTGGCAGCTGTCTTAGAGCACGGGGAACCAGGGGTAGCTCCTGTATTTGTGTGGTGATTAGAGCACTGGGAAACAGGGGTGGCTCTTGTATTCTTCTTATTCTCTCCTTTTGTTCTCCTGTCTTCTTAGCTTTTTTTAGTTGCAGACTGGCTATTCTGCAACTGTTCTCTGCAGGGCTTGTCTTCAGACCCATCATTTCATTCTGAAAGGAGGTAAATAGAGTAAGGAAAGGAGGACAAAAGAGGGAAGAGTCATTGAAAGATGCAAATGGAGAATAACTAGTAGGAGGAGTTGAAGTGAGGAAAAGATATGCCGATTATTTTGAATCTTTTCTAAATGCAAGAGATGGAAGAGAAGCGGTGATTGAAGTATTTTTTTTTTTTATTTTTTTTCTATGTGAATGAGGGAGACAAAAGGCATAACTGCCTGCAGCGAGTGCCTCCCCCAGATTTCAAAGAGTGACAGGGCCGAAATCAAGGGACGTTCGAGCTAAAATGCCTGGACACACAGAGTTTGAAGCCATTTAAGTCATAGGAAGAGAGAAAGACTGATTTTAGGAAAGAGTTCCAGAGCTCGGCAGTTGAATAGAAGAAAGTCTGAGAATAGCATTTCACTCTTGGGTTGGAGAGTTGCACAGAGTAGGGGTGGGATTGTGTTGCAAGGCGGGTACTACGTACCCTACGTAGAGGTGGTATACACTGGGAAAGCTCCGAGGAACACTGATTATTGTAGTAGCGATACAATAGTGCGAGAGATTGCAACATTGCGGCGAAGAGAGAGAGATTGCAGAGAGTTGGTGAGTGGACGGGAGTTAATGATACGAAAGGCTTTCCTTTCTACTTTATCTAGGAGTGCGGTGTGAGAGGATCCTCCCCACACATGTGAACAATACTCAATACAAGGACGCACTGTGCCCCTGTACAGAGCAAGTAGCTGTGCAGGGGTAAAGAACCCCTTGAGGCAGTTTGAGCACACCCAGCTTCTGCGAGGCTGCCTTAGCGAGACTGGTAATATGGTCTTTCCAAATGTGAGCAGAAGGAAAAGAGACACCGAGAACATTGAGGGAAGATGAAGAGTTGATTTTTGTAGTGTTGAAGAATAACGGATAGTCCTCTGGAGGTTCCTGACGGGTAGTAAGATGGATAAATTGAGTTTCGGAAGCATTAAATGTAACAAGGTTTTCTCTCCCCAATTGGATATAGTAGCTAGATCAGAAGATAAGCATTTTATGGCTTCATTACGTTTACTTTTGAGGGACTGCTGGCTGGGGCGTTCTGGAAAACTAATTGACTGGTGTAAAGTAGAGTCGTCTGCATATGAATGGATGGGACTAGATGTACAGTTGAGAAGGTAATTTATGAAAATTAGAAAGAGAATAGGAGATAGGACAGAACCCTGAGGAACACCGGAGTTGATAGGATGAGGAATTGAGCAATGGCCATCCACAACTGCAGCTATGGAACGGCCGGAAAGGAAATAAGAGATAAAGACACAGATGGAGGGACAGAAACCGAAGGAGGGCAGTTTGGAAATTAAAGATTTGTGCCAGACTCTATCAAAGGCCTTCGATATGTCTAGTGCAACAGAAAAGTCTCACCGAAGTCCCGAAAGTTGGATGACCAAGAGTTAGTAAGATATGAAAGAAGATCACCAGTAGAGCGGCCCTTAAAGAAGCCATACTGGCGATCTGAGAGCAGATTATGAGAAAAGAAATGCTTAAGAAATTTGGAAGCAAGAATAGTTTCAAAAACTTTTGAGATACAAGAGATGAGAGCAATTGGACGATAGTTGGAGGGTTGAGAGCAGTCACCCTTCTTTGGGACAGGTTGAATGAGAGCAAACTTCCAGCAAGAAGGAAAGACGTTAGAGGAGAGACAGTGACGAAAGAGTTTGCCTAGGCAGGGGGTCAGCACGGAAGCACGGTTTTTAAGTACAACAGGAGTAACACCATCCGGACCGTACGCCTTCACAGTATTAATTAAGCCCAGAGAGGGTAGAAAGTACATCTTTAGAAGAGATTAGGATATTAGGCATAAGTAGAAGAGAGGGGGGTGGAGAGGGACGAATAGCACCGGAATCATCGAAGGTAGAGTTTCTGGCAAAAGTTTAAGCAAAGAGTTCAGCTTTGTCAGAGAAAGAAGTGATCGGTGCGCCATCAGAGTGAAAAAGGGGAGGGAAAGACGAGGAAGAAAAGTTGTTGGAGAGGTTTTTGGCTAGATGCCAGAAAGCTTGGGAAGAGCTAGAGTTGGTTTTATGGAGATAGGTTACTCAGGCCACCCAGGTGGCAAGGAATGAATGAAAGGATTGAGGAAAATGAGGGTAAATAAGCAGTGAAACAAATGAGAGCGGGAAAAGCAGAAGGTTTGGATGGTATTGCTGTGGAGTGTATAAAGAAGGGTGGAGATGTGGTAATAGATTGGTTGGTGAGACTTTTCAATGTGTGCTTTGTTGTGTCAGTGGTAGGCTACCAATAGACTGGAAGAGTGCATGTATTGTGTCGTTGTACAAGGTGAAGGGAGATCGTCTGGAATGTTAAAGTTATAGAGGTATTAGTTTATTATCAGTGGTTGGAAAGCTGTATGGCATGGTGTTGATAGAGAGGATAACAAAGTGTATGGAAGTTGCAATAGGCGAAGAACAGTGCGGTTTTAGGAGGACAGTTACGCGAGAAGTATTAAGAGAAGCATAAGTAGATATTTTGGGCTTATAAGGATTTTGAAAAAGCGTATGATCGTGTGGATCATGAAGCAATGTGGAAGGTGTTAAGGATTTATGAAATTGGAGGAAATTTCTTAAAATCAGTTAAGAGTTTTTATGAACGGAGCGGAGCGGGTGTTAGAGTAGGAAATGGTGAGTTGAGTGAATGGTATGAGGTAAATGTAGGTTTGCGACAGGGTTGTGTATTGTCACCATGGCTGTTTAATATGTTTATGGATGGTGTAGTGAGGGAGGTGAAAATGAGAACTATGGGAAGAGGATTGGGTTTAGTAGGAAAGAATGGTAGAGATTGGGAGTTAAATCAGTTGCTGCTCGCTGATGACACAGCGTTGGTGGCGGATTCTGAGGAGAAACTGAAGAGGGTAGAAAAAGAGTTTGGTGTGGTTTGTGGAAGGAGGAAACTGAAGGTGAACGTCAATAAAAGTAAAGTAATCGTGTGTAATAGGGGTGATCGTAGGGTGAATCTAGATGTGAGTCTGGATGAGGAAATATTAGAACAAGTAGAGTGTTTTAAATATCTAGGAGGAACGATAAGCAGGAGTGGAGTTATGGAAATGGTAGGTAAAACAGAGTGTGTGTGAAGGAAGGAAGGTTTTCGGAGCAATGGGAAGTATGTGGAAGATGAGAAATCTCGGAATGAAAGTAAAAAGTGCAATGTATCAAGGCATTGTTGTGCCAACAGTGATGTATGGGGCTGAGACATGGGCTCTGAAGAAAAAGGAGAGAAGAAAGCTGGATGTGATGGAGATGAGCTGCTTGAGGAGTATGTGTGGAGTTACACGTAGAGACAGATTGAGGAATGAAGAGATACATAGGAGAGTGGGGCAGCAGGAACATTTGTCGGCCAGAGTTGACAGAAGGGTGCTGAGCTGGTATAGTCATGTTGAACGAATGGAAGATGAAAGGCTTACAAAGAGAATATGTGAGTAATATACAAGGGGAGATAGAAGGGGAGGAAGACCCCCATTGAGATGGAGAGATTGTGTTAGACAAGCTTTGGATGATAGAGGAATTACTATAGATCAGGCAAGGGAAATGGTAATAAACAGGAATGAATGGAGAATGCTTGTGAATAGATGAGTGAACACATGGTCATTTGGGGGAAGGGGTCGGGCGTAAGTTGGACTAGATAATAGTCCATAAGGCGCCTGGCCCAGGGAGACGGTTTATGTGAAGGGTGTGCCTGGAAGTGTGGTGGGCAGGCTTGTGGTTTCGCTCTGCTGCATGTCTGCCTGCCGAGATCGGAACCTCTCCGGGTGGTCGGGGGCCGGGGAAGTGCTGGAGGGACCTTGGTGACCCTGGTCTCAGGGTCTTCTCCTGGATGACCTAGATGTGTTTGAATTTGTATTTTGTTTTGTGTGTTCATTGTTTTCTGTTGTGTTGTCCCCAATCTGGCTCTGTCTTGAGTCGGCCCCCCCCAAAAAAAAACAATAAAAATAAAAAAATAAATAAAAGAGGAAACAAATAGGAAAAGTGGGGAGTGGGCTTGAGTAAATTTATATATATATATATATATATATATATATATATATATATATATATATATATATATATTTGTTAGTATGTCAGCTGGTGAACTGAGGCACCTTAATTTCCATAATTGTAGGATAAGTAGGGTTAAGACGCCTGGATCCATCTTTATTCTCGAATTTTCGGCTTACATTAAGCCATCTTCAGCAGTACCATATAATCCCTAAAACAAAGAGGAAAAACTCATAACAGAAGGAACAACGGGATCACTAATAAGTCAGTGAAAAATGAGTAAACAATTACAATATAGTCCATATAAATATGAGTAAACAATTACAATATAGTCCATATAAATATGAGTAAACAATTACAATATAGTCCATATAAATATGAGTAAACAATTACAATATAGTCCATATAAATATGTATAAGATAAAAATATATAAAAAATACTGAAAACTCACAGTTAGAAGTAGAAACTGAAACATATCTAACTAAAAATATATTTAGCTACTTCGTAATTTACTTAATAACATCGTGTACTATCAACAGACTACACCTTTTACAAAACATAATAATACAAAAAACACATAATGCATGTAAACTTACTCAAACAGGGAAACAATAGACCAGACACGTGTATATATACAGTATATATATATATATTTATATATATATATATATATATATATATATATATATATATATATATATAGTACAGCGTGAAACTCTCCATTTAATTGCCGATGTTCCAATTATCGCTTTGAGCCTCTGCTGTATCCCCTTGGTCGCTGTTGTGTAAGTGGATTTGACACTATTGTTTATAAACGGATTAACGACCGTGATCCAATAACTATACAGGGTGTTCCAGTAATGCTTTTCATAAATTATATGGTGGACTCATCAGACAAAAATAAAAATACATTACTCTATGAACATGAGGTTGAGTATTTATAATAACGGAGTTATTACACGATTTAAGTTAACGATAGATACAATGCCATTCAGACCAAGGGGTAATGTTGCCATTTTAGTGGATTATATCCATTTGGCCTTCGCTATCGCTTGCTAGCCTCAAGATAGTACCCCCTGGTACTGTTACCATTCTAGCGGTTTGTATCCAATCGGCGTTCTCTCTTCAGGCTAGCGAGCGGTAGCGAGTTGATGTTTTCGGTAGGAAAATCAAATCCGGCGAAGCCGGACATATTTTTCTACCGAAAAGTCATATCGCTACTGCTCACTATCTTGAGGCTAGCAAGCGATAGCGAAGGCCAAATGGATATAATCCACTAAAATGGCAACATTACCCCTTGGACTGAATGGCATTGTATCTATCGTTAACTTACATCGTGTAATAACTCCGTTATTATAAATACTCAACCTCATGTTCATAGAGTAATTTATTCTTATTTTTGTCTGATGAGTCCACCATATAATTTATGAAAAGCATTACTGGAACACCCTGTATATTGTTGCACAAACATGGGTTGTAAAAGAATACAGAAATTAGTCTAAAAATTAGTATTTTTTTCATTCACACTGAAACTGTAATATATTTGTATTACATTTATATTATCACCAACCTACCAATTAAATTGCAAATAACCCTAATTAATGCAAGCAAGACAGAAAAGTTCACAATGTTTGATATTGTTTTGCGTCAGTTATAAAACCTTGTAATTTACGGTATTTTAGGATAAACAGTTATTAGTTAGCCCTTACGTTTAGTCTTTGTGTGGTAAAGGCCAGGCAACAACCTTCCATTGTATTGTTATGCCCCTTTCCCACTGGTGAGACAAGTCACGATTTTCGTCGCCGAAACCAATAAATTGGCACATTCGTGACATGTCTCAACACCTCTCATGAAATATCGTTTGACTCTCAAGGCCTCTCAGGCCTCGCAAGGGCCCTCGCGGGTCGTTGCATAATGTTCGCACAGTTCAAAATTTTGGACGAGGACTCACGATGATTGGTTACCCTCGCAAACATCGTCGAGCATCGCCGAAGGATTTCTGCGATCATCTGCGACATCCGACATCGGCGAGACATCGCGGAGTTTGTCGCACGAAGAAAATCGTTGAAATGTTCCAAAACGTCGCACGACGGATCGCCGATGCTCTCGGATGTTCCGAGAACATCGACGATCATCGGCGATTTCCTCGTCGATTAGTCGTCGACATGCGCACGAATACTCGCCGAGAGTATACCCGCCAGGGGTATGCTCCGCACGAGGCATGCGAAGGGCCTTGCGACGTCGCGGAATGTTCAAGACACGCCTGCCGAGGCAAAGAGCAACTTCGGAGAGGTGGGTACAAAAAAATGATTAGGCCTATAGTGAGATATCTTTCACCTACGGTGAAATTTCACATATTGTTATATTTGTTGTTGTTGTTGATGAAATCTTATAGAATAACCTTTCCTCTTGCCTTTCATGAAAACAAAACAATATAAAAACCAATTATTATGGGTGAAAACCGACTGAGAGTTAGGGCAAATACGGGCGGACTGATGATGTGCCTTCACCTACGGTGAAATTCCACATATTGTTATTTTTGTTGTTGTTGTTGATGAAATCTTATAGAATAACCTTTCCTCTTGCCGTTCATGAAAACAAAACAATATAAAAAACACTTATTATTGGTGAAAACAGACAGTTAATATTTTGCTGCGGAATGGATTCTATAAGAGCGAAAAACTATCGTTGTAGATTTATTTCTATAAAATCCAATAATGATGATAGAATAATCTAAACACCACCATCATGTTCAGCGGACATATATATATATATATGTGTTTTGAGAGTAAGCTAAATTTGTACATTTTTCGATAGAAAAATGTCTCCGGCGAAGCCGAATTTCTCCATACAATGCTGGCTCCCTATCGCTCGCCAGGAAGAAATCGACACCTGGATGGGGATAAACGTCTTAAAACAGTAGGCTGGACGAGGCCGAACGGATACAAGGCAAAGAAAGAGGGAGAGAAATAGAAAACAAAATAAAAAAACGAGGAGAGAGGGAGAGAAAGAGAAAACAACAAACAGCAGGTGGGCTCAATATTTGCGTTACGCTTAACAATTGAGCCCACCTCGCTTTTTTTAGTTTACTCTTTCTCTCTCTCTCTCTTTGCCTTGTATCCATTCGGCCCCGTTCAGCCTACTGTTTTAAGACGTTTACCCCCATCCAGGTTTCAATATTTTCCTGGTGAGCGGTAGCGAGCCAACATATATATTTTTTTGCTTTGAGAGCAAGCTAAATTTGTACATTATTTGATAGAAAAATGCCTCCGGCGAAGCATTGCCAACCTCCGAATTAAGGGGTGATGGGTCGTTTTTCTGGTCCCCTTTCTTCCTCATGGTTAACCCCATAAGTTTTCATATTTTATGACGTTCGGCCCATTAGTTTGGCGTGATATGCTAATTCCACTCTGCAATTAGCACATTCACTTACATTCGCTCAGCTGCGCACACCTCGCCGATCTCGCCGACGTATGTGCGATGCCAACGCCGATGATCGACGATCGCAAGAATTTGTGCCTTAAAAAAATACTCTTATCACCTAGCCGAAGTAAACGCCGAACCATCGCTTGGATCGCCGAAGACGTCGCAGAACATACGGGAGTATTCTTTCATCCTCGCATGATCTCGCAAGAGATTTTTGAAAATGTGACATGCCTCGCAGATGTTCATCGGCGAAACATCGCTCACTTCCCCAATAACATCGCCGATGTCGGCGATTGCGTCTCCGACATCGGCGACATCTTCGCCCAGTATAATTTGTCATCTGTTTGTAACGGTCGAAATCGTGAAGGTCGCACGTATTCTTGCGAATTTGACAAAACGAAGGCATCGGCGACGAAAATCATGACTTGTCTCACCAGTGGGAAAGGGGCATTAAGGGGAGATATTTAGTTTGCTTCCTAGACCCTCCTCAAGCTTTAAAAAAAAAACCCATGTCCCCCCTTCGATATACATATTTACATTTTTTCATTAGAAAATTTTCCTCGGATCCTCCTAAATGACAGGCTCGCTATCGCTCTCCAGAAACAAATCGACACCTAAATGGCAGGAAATATCTAAACATTTACAGAAATGGGGTGAAAGTTCTTAAAATCGCCAAGCTAATGGGTCGAACGTCTTTTAATCTGAAAACTAATGAGGAACAAGGGGAACCAGCAAAACGACCCATCTCCCCTAAAAGGGTGGGGGGGGGGGGAGGGGGTAGTTTGCTCGCCAGACCTCTATCAAGCTTGCATACAAATTTATCGTTGTCTGTTTATGAAGACTAATGCTCTTTTAATACTGGCCTAATCTAACCTCTGATTTCCACATACCCTTCCTACTCTCAATATAATCGTCTGATGATAGCCAGAATAAGATGACAAAATTATTCATGATCCTCAAAGATTTACTATTTATTTATATTGCTCCGGCCTATTCCCCCTTTTTGTATTTTTATTTTATTTTGGCATTTATTTATCTATTTATTTTATTTTTTATTTTTGTTTTACTGGGGTTGGCCAAAGGTTTACAGAGGGTTACTACTGTCAACATTTGCATTATGTTTCCAGTGCCCTACTAATGAAAGGAGCGTATTGGCTGTCTCTCAAGTGGTAGCAGAGTTCAAGTTATCAACTGGTAATAGTTATGTAGTCTGAGTCTCTAAACCATTCAATACCAGGGACATCCTTTGCATTATATTCTGGTAACTATTAGATGATTTTAGTGTGCTTAGGAAGTATGTCTACCTATTAAAAGGCTACAAACTATCTCAATTAATTTTTTCAGCTACCATATATCCTTCCTAAGCTTCGTAAAATCGTCTAAATATAGTTGAAATCCAATGAAAAGGACATTACCGGTAGTGTACGGGTTAAGGGCAGGCAGAACGTTTTTCTGGACCCCCTTTTCCCTAATGTTTAGCCCCACTAATTTTGAGATTATAAGATGTTCGGCCCATTAGTTAGGTGATTTTAACACCTTTCGCCCCATTTCGTTGTCAATGTTAAGACCTTTCGTGCCATTTACGTGCGATTATTTCCTGGCGAGCGACAGCGAGCCTGCAATTTTAAGAGGGACCGGCCTTCAGCCGGGACATTATTTCTGCCGAAAAATTTACAAATTTATCTTGAAGGGGGGTCTAGGGGGTGTTTTTCTAAGCTTGATGGAGGTCTAGGGAGGAAACTAAACAAAATATATGAATAAATTAATTAATTAATAGACCAAACAAACGGTCTGCCTCCCCTTAATGTTGGGAAGGAACTAACGCTCCGCTCTCCTCAAATGGAAACAACACCTGTAATTGTTAAGTGATCATATATTTGTTCAGCTCTATTCAGTTTAGTTATAATAATAATTGTATTTTATTATAAAACAAATAAAACTATTATTGAACTTGCGGAAGTAGGACAGAACAGTTAAGCAGTATAACCCCACAATTAAGCGTTTCCTCAAAATCTGCCATAGTTATCTTTCATTATAAAGTTAACTGTTTTCAAATTACCTTTCTCCTCTTCTTTGTATACACCATTTATAATAAAGGTCTTTGGTGAAAAATTTAATCTTTTTGTATAAGCGTGGTGGGGTTCACAGCTCTCTCCTCACCCACCATCCATCACTCGTTCACAGCTCTCTCCTCACCCACCATCCATCACTCGTTCACAGCTCTCTCCTCACCCACCATCCATCACTCGTTCACAGCTCTCTCCTCACCCACCATCCATCACTCGTTCACAGCTCTCTCCTCACCCACCATCCATCACTCGTTCACAGCTCTCTCCTCACCCACCATCCATCACTCGTTCACAGCTCTCCTCACCCACCATCCATCACTCGTTCACAGCTCTCTCCTCACCCACCATCCATCACTCGTTCACAGCTCTCTCCTCACCCACCATCCATCTCTCGTTCACAGCTCTCTCCTCACCCACCATCCATCACTCGTTCACAGCTCTCTCCTCACCCACCATCCATCACTCGTTCACAGCTCTCTCCTCACCCACCATCCATCACTCGTTCACAGCTCTCTCCTCACCCACCATCCATCACTCGTTCACAGCTCTCTCCTCACCCACCATCCATCACTCGTTCACAGCTCTCTCCTCACCCACCATCCATCTCTCGTTCACAGCTCTCTCCTCACCCACCATCCATCTCTCGTTCACAGCTCTCTCCTCACCCACCATCCATCACTCGTTCACAGCTCTCTCCTCACCCACCATCCATCTCTCGTTCACAGCTCTCTCCTCACCCACCATCCATCACTCGTTCACAGCTCTCTCCTCACCCACCATCCATCTCTCGTTCACAGCTCTCTCCTCACCCACCATCCATCACTCGTTCACAGCTCTCTCCTCACCCACCATCCATCACTCGTTCACAGCTCTCTCCTCACCCACCATCCATCTCTCGTTCACAGCTCTCTCCTCACCACCCACCATCCATCAATCGTTCACAGCTCTCTCCTCACCCACCATCCATCACTCGTTCACAGCTCTCTCCTCACCCACCATCCATCACTCGTTCACAGCTCTCTCCTCACCCACCATCCATCACTCGTTCACAGCTCTCTCCTCACCCACCATCCATCATCGTTCACAGCTCTCTCCTCACCCACCATCCATCACTCGTTCACAGCTCTCTCCTCACCCACCATCCATCACTCGTTCACAGCTCTCTCCTCACCCACCATCCATCACTCGTTCACAGCTCTCTCCTCACCCACCATCCATCACTCGTTCACAGCTCTCTCCTCACCCACCATCCATCACTCGTTCACAGCTCTCTCCTCACCCACCATCCATCTCTCGTTCACAGCTCTCTCCTCACCCACCATCCATCACTCGTTCACAGCTCTCTCCTCACCCACCATCCATCACTCGTTCACAGCTCTCTCCTCACCCACCATCTATCTCTCGTTCACAGCTCTCTCCTCACCCACCATCCATCACTCGTTCACAGCTCTCTCCTCACCCACCATCCATCACTCGTTCACAGCTCTCTCCTCACCCACCATCTATCTCTCGTTCACAGCTCTCTCCTCACCCACCATCCATCACTCGTTCACAGCTCTCTCCTCACCCACCATCCATCTCTCGTTCACAGCTCTCTCCTTACCCCCTTTCCATCTCTCGTTCACAGCTCTCTCCTCACCCACCATCCATCACTCGTTCACAGCTCTCTCCTCACCCACCATCCATCTCTCGTTCACAGCTCTCTCCTCACCCACCATCCATCACTCGTTCACAGCTCTCTCCTCACCCACCATCCATCTCTCGTTCACAGCTCTCTCCTCACCCACCATCCATCTCTCGTTCACAGCTCACTCCTCACCCCCATCCATCACTCGTTCACAGCTCTCTCCTCACCCACCATCCATCTCTCGTTCACAGCTCTCTCCTCACCCACCATCCATCACTCGTTCACAGCTCTCTCCTCACCCACCATCCATCACTCGTTCACAGCTCTCTCCTCACCCACCATCCATCTCGTTCACAGCTCACTCCTCACCCACCATCCATCACTCGTTCACAGCTCTCTCCTCACCCACCATCCATCACTCGTTCACAGCTCTCTCTTCTCACCCACCATCCATCACTCGTTCACAGCTCTCTCCTCACCCACCATCCATCACTCGTTCACAGCTCTCTCCTCACCCACCATCCATCACTCGTTCACAGCTCTCTCCTCACCCACCATCCATCACTCGTTCACAGCTCTCTCCTCACCCACCATCCATCACTCGTTCACAGCTCTCTCCTCACCACCATCCATCACTCGTTCACAGCTCTCTCCTCACCCACCATCCATCACTCGTTCACAGCTCTCTCCTCACCCACCATCCATCACTCGTTCACAGCTCTCTCCTCACCCACCATCCATCTCTCGTTCACAGCTCTCTCCTCACCCACCATCCATCACTCGTTCACAGCTCTCTCCTCACCCACCATCCATCTCTCGTTCACAGCTCTCTCCTCACCCACCATCCATCACTCGTTCACAGCTCTCTCCTCACCCACCATCCATCTCTCGTTCACAGCTCTCTCCTCACCCACCATCCATCACTCGTTCACAGCTCTCTCCTCACCCACCATCCATCACTCGTTCACAGCTCTCTCCTCACCCACCATCCATCACTCGTTCACAGCTCTCTCCTCACCCACCATCCATCACTCGTTCACAGCTCTCTCCTCACCCACCATCCATCACTCGTTCACAGCTCTCTCCTCACCCACCATCCATCTCTCGTTCACAGCTCTCTCCTCACCCACCATCCATCTCTCGTTCACAGCTCTCTCCTCACCCACCATCCATCTCTCGTTCACAGCTCTCTCCTCACCCACCATCCATCACTCGTTCACAGCTCTCTCCTCACCCACCATCCATCTCTCGTTCACAGCTCTCTCCTCACCCACCATCCATCTCTCGTTCACAGCTCTCTCCTCACCCACCATCCATCTCTCGTTCACAGCTCTCTCCTCACCCACCATCCATCTCTCGTTCACAGCTCTCTCCTCACCCACCATCCATCTCTCGTTCACAGCTCTCTCCTCACCCACCATCCATCTCTCGTTCACAGCTCTCTCCTCACCCACCATCCATCTCTCGTTCACAGCTCTCTCCTCACCCACCATCCATCTCTCGTTCACAGCTCTCTCCTCACCCACCATCCATCTCTCGTTCACAGCTCTCTCCTCACCCACCATCCATCTCTCGTTCACAGCTCTCTCCTCACCCACCATCCATCTCTCGTTCACAGCTCTCTCCTCACCCACCATTCATCTCTCGTTCACAGCTCTCTCCTCACCCACCATCCATCTCTCGTTCACAGCTCTCTCCTCACCCACCATCCATCTCTTGTTCATAGCTCTCTCCTCACCAAGTATCCATCTCTCGTTCACAGCTCTCTCCTCACCCACCATTCATCTCTCGGAGCTCTTGTCCCTCTTACACATTTCCCAGGTTCCCAGGATCCTTCTACACACAGACACTTTCACTCTCACCTTCTTAAACCCAGAGCTACTAAAAGCATTCAGGCACCCGAGAACAATGGAGCAAGTAAAGCAAACAGATGTGCTGGTATTATACGGTACACACACACACACACAAACATACACACACACACACATACACCTCCCCGTGGCGTAACGGATTGTGCGTCTGGCTCACAACCTGAAGGTCCCGAGTTCGAGACCCGGGCGGCGAAGAGACATTTGGGCAAGTCTCCTAACGGTGTAGCCTCTGTTCACCTAGCAGTATAGATAGGAACCTGGTATAACTGGACAAACCCCCTCTGGGGGTTGGTGGTCTGCTACAAGGTGAGAAGGGTATCATATAGTAAAACCCAAGCCTTCAATTTCAGATGTCGCCAATTGATTGATTGCAGTCTACACTCACATCCACAGCCAACGATACACTAACACATGACATACACTTCACGCAATACATTCCCAGTTAAGGAGGCACGATAATAATGAGCTGAAGCTCGCATTGCGTGAAATCCCCTTGACAAACAAGCTCGGTGAATTACACACACACACACACACACACATGCACAGACACACACACACACAATTGTATACACTAGCACAAGAAAATACAAAAATTTGCCTTATGCATGTAGATTTCTCCCCCCTCAAAATGTATTAATTATGCGGGGTTTTTTCCCGTTATCCACTTCACTATCGGAACACATGAAACGAATCCCTGTCGCTATAAGTTGAGCGTTGTGTGGAAGTAAATTCCATCATGGAGTGCATCAAACCCTGGTCGACAAATAACAGTCATACTATTGTGAAGTAACGTAAAAATGTGTATACAACTATTTGTATATGACAGGAGGGAAATGGGGGAGGAGGGGGGGGGGGGAAGTGGAGGGATTATCAGTGTCATTCATAAAGCAGTTTTACTTAGTGCTAGTAATGTATTTAGGTGTAGCTAAACTAAAATAAGTTATCATAAAAAAAGGTAAATTGAGGAGGCTTACTCTGGTATTGTTCATTCGCCTTTGCACCCCGGTATTCATGTAGTTGTTCTGTACAATACCATTGTGGCCCTAACAACAGTACAGTAACCTTCAATAGTTACCTCTACCCTCATCACTTATCTTTATTAAGAAGTAAACACTCCTGAACCAAACTGAGAACATATGAACATAAATATCTAATTAACGTGCGCTATGAAAATGTGATCTTCTTTACTAGATATATGACCAATAAGAACATAAGAACATAAGAAAATGGGAGTCTGCAGAAAGCCGATTGGCCTAAGCAAGGCTACACAACCTCAATTACAAAGCCCAATTATAGGCTGAACACTCTAATACCCTGAGGATCATCTTACTAAAACGGTTAGAGATTAACGCAGGATTACGGGGTCTGCAGAGCGCTGATTCGCCCAACCCTGCTGATCCCCCTTCACACCCAACCCTTCTCGTCCATATGCTTATCCAATTGTATCTTAAAGCTCCCAATCGTTTGTAATCCCACTATAGCACTTGGTCGTCCATTCCACCCATCTACAACTCTGTTACCAAACCAATATTTGCCTATATCTTTTCTGAAACGAAATTTATCTAATTTGAAACCATTGGTACGAGTTCTTTCGCTATCACTGAGCTTTAGTACATTTGTCATGTCCCCTTTGTTAATCCCACTAACCCACTTGAACACCTCTATCATATCCCCTCTAACTCTGCGTCTCTCTAACGAATGTAAGCCTAATTTCTTCAACCTCTCTTTATACGGAAGATTTCTAATAATATGGATCATTTTTGTCATTCTACGTTGTACTCTCTCCAATGAATCTATGTCCATTCTGTAATAAGGACACCAAAATTGAACAGCATAATCCATATGGGGTCTCACTAATGACAAGTAAAGTTTTAAGATAACATCAGCAGTTCTGTTACTCACACTCCTAGAGATGAACCCGAGAATCCTGTTTGCCTTGTTTCGAACGCTTATACACTGTTGTCTAGGCTTCAAATCATTGCTAACAAACACACCTAGATCTTTCTCACAATTCGAGTTTTCTAATTCCATATTAGCTAGTTTATATTTAACATTTGTATGCATCTTCCCTATCTTTAATACCTTGCATTTGTCAATGTTAAACTTCATCTGCCAATTTACTGACCATTCGTGTAAGGTATCTAGATCCTTTTGGAGACACTCTATATCTCTATCTGAATCAATTGTTCTCCCCATTTTGGTATCGTCTGCAAATGTACTTATCCTACTAGTTATACCTAAATCAATGTCATTTATGTATATAACAAACAACAGAGGACCTAATACAGATACCTGGGGGATACCACTTTTGACTGCTAAATAATAGAGTTCAAGCTGCCAAGAACAAGACAAAATACAGGCTGCATATTGCTTGGTAAAGTACTGTACATTTGGTGAAAGATTGTCGTAAGTCGTCCGTGTGTCGCCGCATTTAATCAAGAAGGAAGCCTTCAATAATCCACTATCATAGTGCAGGAAATGGAGGGATGGGAGGAAGGGGGGGGGGGGGGGGGGACGGTAAACTCACTAAGGCAGCAGCATTTGGTCACGTCAGAAATACGGCTTCCCAGATCAAAGTTTCCTTCCAATATCGAACTAAGCACCAGCCATGTTAGGGCTGCTACAGGAATAGACCTGAGAAGGAAGGTGAGTTAATCTTCCACTCAAATACTCACATTCAGTAAGGCAGTCAAGCAATAGCGAATTAGTAAAATCCAATAAAGGAGTTATAGGGATAATTAATACATTAAATAAAGATGAGACGGAGGAACGTTAGTACATCTTCCACTCAAATACCCACATTCAGTAAGGCAGTCAAGCAATAGAGACTTAATTTAATAATATCCAATAACGCAGTTACAGGGATAATTACTACATTGAATATAGATGAAACGATACTAAAAAATAAAAATACAAAATGAACAATGTTTGTCAAACCAGGCATTAACTTATTTGAGCACCTTCACCCATAATCCCCTAAATCATTGTCTTCACCTTACATGTTGTACAGTTAGGACAGTTGTTTCATGCCAACATGTTACAAAACCTCTTAAGCTTATCAATTTCATTACATAATGTATTTGTATTGCACACACAGCCTACAAACTTTTGCCATTGACCCCCAATAATTTTATGTTTGTGCCTCAATCATATTTTCAAGCTACTCAATCAGTGTACAACAATACCTCCTCTAAAAGTTTAAATTGTCTCATGAATAGATGTTTAATTTTGTATGAATATAATTAACTATGATTGTCAAGATAAGGTCATATTTCTTCAAATTTCACAGTTTTTCACCTACTTTGTCGTGAACTGTTGAATCCGACTGTACATAAAGAATATATGATGGGGTTGTGTGTAAAGTTGTGTTACACAGTGTTGCCAATTCAGCTACTTTCCTGCTAGATCTAGAGGTATTTACTTCGATTTAGAAGCACCTTTATATATCTATCCGCATGAATCCTAGCGATATTCTTGAGATTTGAGCTATTTTGAGAGACATTCTAGAGTTGCTGGTATATTCTAGCTATTTTGAGCGATATTCTAAAGTTGCTGGCATTTTTCTAGCTATTTTGAGCAATATTCTAGGGTTTCTGGCATTTTTCTAGCTATTTCGGCATATATTTTCTATCTAGCGACAACAGATCTAGCGATATTTTGTGTTTTGATTTGGTAACGCTGGCTGTGAGGCTCTCCACAACTTACTGACGCCGGTATAAACTATATCAGTGGGGTGAACATACTGGAAAATTGAGTTGACAAACTTTAAACTTACTCCGTCACTTTCCCTGATTACTGTCACTACCGGCACTTACCGTCACTTTCCCTGATTACTGTCACTACCGGCACTTACCGTCACTTTCCCTGATTACTGTCACTACCGGCACTTACCGTCACTTTCCCTGATTACTGTCACTACCGGCACTTACCGTCACTTTCCATGATTACCGTCACTTCCGGCACTGACCGTCACTTTTAATTCAGTTATGAGTCTCTCACATCCCAGAAGTCACTAAATCCGCCAAAATATTTAACTTTTCCTCAATCTAAGTCCAGCTATCACACACACACACACACACACACACAACAGGTGCATCCGAGATTAAAACAATATCCACTCTTTGATTTTGCTGTTATCCCATCGTATTCGATTTCACCTAGATCTGTGTATTGTGCCATGTTGTGTACAGACTAGATCTCTCTCTCTCTCTCTCTCTCTCTCTCTCTCTCAATCTCTCTCTCTCTCTCTCTCTCTCTCTCTCTCTCTCTCTCTCTCTCTCTCTCTCTCTCTCTCTCTCTCTCTCTCTGTATGTGTGTGTGTGTAGAAATATTCAGGGAGATATGACACTATATAGATATGACACTGTATAGATATGACACTGTATAGTATACTTAACTGTTATATTGAGTCCAGTGGTGTGGAAGATGGAAGGAGGGGAGTGAAGAGGATCAAGCCAACCAAGTGAAATATAGAAATGGAATACGAAGCAAAGAGAGAGAGAGAGAGAGAGAGAATAAATAACACAGAGAATAGGGCTTGCCATAGGAAAGGAGTAAATTTGAAACTGTGCAGAATTGTGTCAAAAATACAAAGTAGAGAATGAAAAAGAGCTCAACTTTTTATAAACAAATAATTAACCAAACGATAAACACTATATATATTGTATATACAGTTTATGAGTGTCCCAGCTCGACCACAATATGTATCAAAATACCTCCTGGTGTACCGATAACAAATAATATAAAACTGTCTCTCTTAATAATGTTATGGTTTATTTAAAGGTCACATCCCATGCCACTTTAGGCGAAGAGTGCGCACGAGCGCGCGTATGTGTGTGATCTTTTTTCCTCCCTTTTTCCTCCACCTAACATTCACTCTTCCTCTCCCCTCTCTCTGGCCTTATACCTCAGAAAGCTAGACTTACCACTTCCCCAGCATGTTCCTTAATCAACTCGGTCTTCACTACATCACTGAACCCTTTCCTTAGACTCACACTCCTTCTTTTCATTTCCCAGCCTTCTCTTGTTTTGTTTTTTAATTCAGTTTATTTTTCTTCACCTTAATTTTGTTTTGTATCTCAGACTTCCATCCTCCTCTCTTTACCAGGTTTTTTCCTCACCAACCCAACCATTTTATTTGTGAGTTTTGTTGTTGTTTTTTTGTCTATGTGAATGAGGGAAACAGAACGCAAAACTGCCTGTGAGGAGTGCCTCATTACCTAGAAACCCTAATGCCCATAGCATATATATGATAAAGGTATGTAGGGAGGAGGGGCACCCTACAAATTAGGTGAAGTGTTATCAGAGGAGAGATTGAACAAAATGTATTTTGTCTAGGTAGTTACATTCTCGCAGTGGTATCTGATTTGGCTCATATCTGAACATTTGGAGTTAACCCCTTCTGTGCCGGCTGCGTCTTGTTAACTTTATGTTAGCTACTATTAGACGACTGTTTTCAGTTTCGGAAATGCCTCCAGCAATTATATGGCTTCGAACTTCCTCACTTGACCTTTATTAATAATACCCCATATAATTCTTAAACTACACAAAAATAGCTATAATTTGATTAAAAAGACGTCGCCGGTACGGAAGGGGTATCCCACTGACAGGAATCGAATTGTGTTGATATGGGATTGTGTTCTGAAATCACAGCAGTAACCAATGAGACTGATGGCACTTATATAGTAAATTTCAACATGACCTGTCAACTCCATCTTACCTTCTCCTTCCTACCCCTTCTCTCAGGTTGTTGCAGCCCATGTTGCTCAGGTGTGTCACTTGGGTAATTATTATGTTGAGTTGTGGTGGACGTAATATAGATGGTGTCTGGAGGTATCTGTTGGCTGGCTGGCACCGCTTGTAGTACGTTGAGTTGTGATGGACGTGATATAGATGGTGTCTGGAGGTATCTGTTGGCTGGTTGGCACTGCTTGTAGTATGTTGAGTTGTGATGGACGTGATATAGATGGTGTCTGGAGGTATCTGTTGGCTGGCTGGCACCGCTTGTAGTATGTTGAGTTGTGATGGACGTGATATAGATGGTGTCTGGAGGTATCTGTTGGCTGGCTGGCACCGCTTGTAGTACGTTGAGTTGTGATGGACGTGATATAGATGGTGTCTGGAGGTATCTGTTGGCTGGTTGGCACCGCTTGTAGTATGTTGAGTTGTGGTGGACGTAATATAGATGGTGTCTGGAGGTATCTGTTGGCTGGCTGGTACCGCTTGTAGTACGTTGAGTTGTGATGGACGTGATATAGATGGTCTCTGGAGGTATCTGTTGGCTGGTTGGCACCACTTGTAGTATGTTGAGTTGTGATGGACGTGATATAGATGGTGTCTGGAGGTATCTGTTGGCTGGCTGGCACCACTTGTAGTATGTTGAGTTATGATGGAGGTGATATAGATGGTGTCTGGAGGTATCTGTTGGCTGGTTGGCACCGCTTGTAGTATGTTGAGTTGTGATGGACGTGATATAGATGGTGTCTGGAGGTATCTGTTGGCTGGTTGGCACCGCTTGTAGTATGTTGAGTTGTGACGGAGGTGGTATAGATGGTGTCTGGAGGTATCTGTTGGCTGGTTGGCACCGCGTGTAGTATGTTGAGTTGTGATGGACGTGATATAGATGGTGTCGGGAGGTATCTGTTGGATGGCTGGCACGGCTTGTAGTGATATAGATGGTGTCTGGAGGTATCTGTTGGCTGGCTGGCACCGCTTGTAGTAGGTTGAGTTGTGGTGGACGTGGTATAGATGGTGTCTGGAGGTATCTGTTGGCTGGCTGGCACCGCTTGTAGTATGTTGAGTTGTGGTGGACGTAATATAGATGGTGTCTGGAGGTATTTGTTGGCTGGCTGGCACCGCTTGTAGTATGTTGAGTTGTGATGGACGTGATATAGATGGTGTCTGGAGGTATCTGTTGGCTGGCTGGCACCGCTTGTAGTATGTTGAGTTGTGATGGACGTGATATAGATGGTGTCTGGAGGTATCTGTTTGCTGGTTGGCACCGCTTGTAGTATGTTGAGTTGTGATGGACGTGATATAGATGGTGTCTGGAGGTATCTGTTGGCTGGTTGGCACCGCTTGTAGTATATTGAGTTGTGATGGACGTGATATAGATGGTGTCTGGAGGTATCTGTTGGCTGGCTGGCACCGCTTGTAGTATGTTGAGTTGTGATGGACGTGATATAGATGGTGTCTGGAGGTATCTGTTGGCTGGTTGGCACCACTTGTAGTATGTTGAGTTGTGATGGGCGTGATATAGATGGTGTCTGGAGGTATCTGTTGGCTGGCTGGCACCGCTTGTAGTATGTTGAGTTGTGATGGACGTGATATAGATGGTGTCTGGAGGTATCTGTTGGCTGGCTGGCACCGCTTGTAGTATGTTGAGTTGTGATGGACGTGATATAGATGGTGTCTGGAGGTATTTGTTGGCTGGTTGGTACCTCTTGTAGTATGTTTAGTTGTGATGGACGTGATATAGATGGTGTCTGGAGGTATCTGTTGCCTGGTTGGCCCAGCTTGTAGTATCTTGAGTTGTGATGGACGTGATATATCTGGAGGTATCTGTTGGCTGGCTGGCACCGCTTGTAGTATGTTGAGTTGTGATGACCGTGATATAGATGGTGTCTGGAGGTATCTGTTGGCTGGTTGGCACCGCTTGTAGTATGTTGAGTTGTGATGGACATGATATAGATGGTGTCTGGAGGTATCTGTTGGCTGCCTGGCACCGCTTGTAGTATGTTGAGATGTGATGGACGTGATATAGATGGTGCCTGGAGGTACCTGTTGGCTGGTTGGCACCACTTGTAGTATGTTGAGTTGTGGTGGACGTGATATACATGGTGTCTGGAGGTATCTGTTGGCTGGTTGGCACCACTTGTAGTATGTTGAGTTGTGATGGACGTGATATAGATGGTGTCTGGAGATATATGTTGGCTGGTTGGCACCACTTGTAGTATGTTGAGTTGTGATGGACGTGATATAGATGGTTTCTGGAGGTATCTGTTGGCAGGCTGGCACCGCTTGTAGTATGTTGAGTTGTGATGGACGTGATATAGATGGTGTCTGGAGGTATCTGTTGGCTGGTTGGCACCGCTTGTAGTATGTTCACTCAGGGACGTTCTTGGCTTACTAATTTGCTTAGTTTTTTCTCAGAGGTATATGAAGCAGTAGATAATGACAAGTCATATGATATAATATATTTAGATTTCAGTAAAGCTTTCGACAGAGTCCCCATGAGAGATTGATGAGAAAGGTTGAGGCGCATGGAATAGGGGGGGCGTTGTTGGGATGGATTAGGTCATGGCTAATTGGTAGGAAGCAGAGAGTCAGCATAAATGGTACAAAGTCAGAATGGGGAGCAGTCAAAAGTGGTGTCCCCCAGGGATCTGTATTAGGTCGTCTGTTGTTTGTTATATACATAAATGACCTTGATTTAGGTATAACTAGTAGGATAAGTAAATTTGCAGACGATACCAAAATTGGGAGAACAATTGATTCAGATAGAGATATAGAGTGCCTCCATAGGGATCTAGATACCTTACACGAATGGTCAGTAAATTGGCAGATGAAGTTTAACATTGACAAATGCAAGGTATTAAAGATAGGGAAGATGCATACAAATGTTAAATATAAACTAGCTAATATGGAATTAGAAAACTCGAATTGTGAGAAAGATCTAGGTGTGTTTGTTATCAATGATTTGAAGCCTAGACAACAGTGTATAAGCGTTCGAAACAAGGCAAACAGGATTCTCGGGTTCATCTCTAGGAGTGTGAGTAACAGAACTGCTGATGTTATCTTAAAACTTTACTTGTCATTAGTGAGACCCCATATGGATTATGCTGTTCAAATTTGGTGTCCTTATTACAGAATGGACATAGATTCATTGGAGAGAGTACAACGTAGAATGACAAAAATGATCCATAATATTATAAATCTTCCGTATAAAGAAAGGTTGAAGAAATTAGGCTTACATTCGTTAGAGAGACGCAGAGTTAAAGGGGATATGATAGAGGTGTTCAAGTGGGTTAGTGGGATTAACAAAGGGGACATGACAAATGTACTAAAGCTCAGTGATAGCGAAAGAACTCGTACCAATGGTTTCAAATTAGATAAATTTCGTTTCAGAAAAGATATAGGCAAATATTGGTTTGGTAACAGAGTTGTAGATGGGTGGAATGGACTACCAAGTGCTATAGTGGGATTAAAAACGATAGGGAGCTTTAAGATAAAATTGGATAAGCATATGGACGAGAAAGGTTGGGTGTGAAGGGGGATCAGCAGGGTTGGGCTAATCAGCGCTCTCCAGACCCCGTAATCCTGCGTTAATCTCTAACCGTTTTGGTATGATTATCCTCAGGGTATTAGATTGTTGAGCCTATAATTGGGCTTTGTAATTGGGGTTGTGTGGGACAGGGATCTGCCTTGCTTAGGCCAATCGGCTTTCTGCAGACTCCCATTTTCTTATGTTCTTTTGTTCTTATGTTGAGTTGTGATGGACGTGATATAGATGGTGTCTAGAGGTATCTGTTGGCTGGTTGGCACCGCTTGTAGTATGTTGAGTTGTGATGCACGTGATATAGATGGTGTCTGGAGGTATCTGTTGGCTGGCTGACACCGCTTGTAGTATGTTGAGTTGTGATGGACGTGATATAGATGGTGTCTGGAGGTATCTGTTGGCTGCCTGGCACCGCTTGTAGTATGTTGAGTTGTGATGGACGTGATATAGATGGTGTCTGGAGGTATCTGTTGGCTGGTTGGCACCACTTGTAGTATGTTGAGTTGTGATGGACGTGATATAGATGGTGTCTGGAGGTATCTGTTGGCTGGTTGGCACCGCTTGTAGTATGTTGAGTTGTGATGGACGTGATATAGATGGTGTATGGAGGTATCTGTTGGCTGGTTGGCACCGCTTGTAGTATGTTGAGTTGTGATGGACGTGATATAGATGGTGTCTGGAGGTATCTGTTGGCTGGTTGGCACCGCTTGTAGTATGTTGAGTTGTGATGGACGTGATATAGATGTTGTCTGGAGGTATCTGTTGGCTGGTTGGCACTGCTTGTAGTATGTTGAGTTGTGATGGACGTGATATAGATGGTGTCTGGAGCTATCTGTTGGCTGGTTGGCACCACTTGTAGTATGTTGAGTTGTGGTGGACATGATATAGATGGTGTCTGGAGGTATCTGTTGGCTGGCACCGCTTGTAGTATGTTGAGTTGTAATGGACGTGATATAGATGGTGTCTGGAGGTATCTGTTGTCTGGCACCGCTTGTAGTATGTTGAGTTGTGATGGACGTGATATAGATGGTATCTGGAGGTATCTGTTGGCTGGCTGGCACCGGTTGTAGTATGTTGAGTTGTGATGGACGTGATATAGATGGTGTCTGGAGGTATCTGTTGGCTGGTTGGCACCACTTGTAGTATGTTGAGTTCTGATGGACGTGATATAGATGGTGTCTGGAGGTATCTGTTGGCTGGTTGGCACCGCTTGTAGTATGTTGAGTTGTGGTGGACGTGATATAGATGGTGTCTGGAGGTATCTGTTGGCTGGTTGGCACCGCTTGTAGTATGTTGAGTTGTGATGGACGTGATATAGATGGTGTCTGGAGGTATCTGTTGGCTGGTTGGCACCGCTTGTAGTATGTTGAGTTGTGATGGACGTGATATAGATGGTGTCTGGAGGTAGCTGTTGGCTGGTTGGCACTGCTTGTTGTATGTTGAGTTGTGATGGACGTGATATAGATGGTGTCTGGAGGTATCTGTTGGCTGGTTGGCACCGCTTGTAGTATGTTGAGTTGTGATGGACGTGATATAGATGGTGTCTGGATGTATCTGTTGGCTGGCTGGCACCGCTTGTAGTATGTTGAGTTGTGATGGACGTGATATAGATGGTGTCTGGAGGTATCTGTTGGCTGGCTGGCACCGCTTGTAGTATGTTGAGTTGTGATGGACGTGATATAGATGGTGTCTGGAGGTATCTGTTGGCTGGCTGGCACCGCTTGTAGTATGTTGAGTTGTGATGGACGTGATATAGATGGTGTCTGGAGGTATCTGTTGGCTGGCTGGCACCGCTTGTAGTATGTTGAGTTGTGATGGACGTGATATAGATGGTGTCTGGAGGTATCTGTTGGCTGGTGTAGTATGTTGAGTTGTGATGGATGTGATATAGATGGTGTCTGGAGGTATCTGTTGGCTGGCTGGCACCGCTTGTAGTATGTTGAGTTGTGATGGACGTGATATAGATGGTGTCTGGAGGTATCTGTTGGCTGGCTGGCACCGCTTGTAGTATGTTGAATACTTGAGTTGTGATGGACGTGAAATAGATGGTGTCTGGAGGTATCTTTGGCTGGTTGGCACTGCTTGTAGTATGTTGAGTTGTGATGGACGTGATATAGATGGTGTCTGGAGGTATCTGTTGGCTGGTTGGTACTGCTTGTAGTATGTTGAGTTGTGATGGACGTGATATAGATGGTGTCTGGAGGTATCTGTTGGCTGGTTGGCACCGCTTGTAGTATGTTGAGTTGTGATGGACGTGATATAGATGGTGTCTGGAGGTATCTGTTGGCAGGTTGGCACCGCTTGTAGTATGTTGAGTTGTGATGGACGTGATATAGATGGTGTCTGGAGGTATCTGTAGGCTGGTTGGCACCGCTTGTAGTATGTTGAGTTGTGATGGACGTGATATAGATGGTGTCTGGAGGTATCTGTTGGCTGGTTGGCACCGCTTGTAGTAAGTTGAATTGTGATGGACGTGATATAGATGGTGTCTGGAGGTATCTGTTGGCTGGTTGGCACTGCTTGTAGTATGTTGAGTTGTGATGGACGTGATATAGATGGTGTCTGGAGGTATCTGTTGGCTGGTTGGCACCGCTTGTAGTATGTTGAGTTGTGATGGACGTGATATAGATGGTGTCTGGAGGTATCTGTTGGATGGTTGGCACCGCTTGTAGTATGTTGAGTAGTGATGGACGTGATATAGATGGTGTCTGGAGGTATCTGTTGGCTGGTTGGCACCACTTGTAGTATGTTGAGTTGTGATGGACGTGATATAGATGGTGTCTGGAGGTATCTGTTGGCTGGTTGGCACCACTTGTAGTATGTTGAGTTGTAATGGACGTGATATAGATGGTGTCTGGAGGTATCTGTTTGCTGGTTGGCACCGCTTGTAGTATGTTGAGTTGTGATGGACGTGATATAGATGGTGTCTGGAGGTATCTGTTGGCTGGTTGGCACTGCTTGTAGTATGTTGAGTTGTGATGGACGTGATATAGATGGTGTCTGGAGGTATCTGTTGGCTGGTTGGCACCGCTTGTAGTATGTTGAATTGTGATGGACGTGATATAGATGGTGTCTGGAGGTATCTGTTGGCTGGTGTAGTATGTTGAGTTGTGATGGACGTGATATAGATGGTGTCTGGAGGTATCTGTTGGCTGGCTGGCACCGCTTGTACACGTCTAGCTCCAAACCTGTGTTATGGAAACGGATCTGTAGCGCCTCTTTTCATCGTGCATGGAAAAAATAGTCATTTTATATTATCACAAATACGTTTCTTTGTATTTCTCGTAGATTATTTTCAAGGATTATTGAGGAGGATTCAGAATGACAGAGTGGGTGACTCCAAAGTATGTACTAATAATAATAATAATAATAATAATAAACGGTTTATTAAAGAATGGCAGCCTCATGAGCTGAAAATACACATATCACAATTTAGTGGATGAACATGAGATGTACAGATATGAAGATGGTAAGCTCAGTTTACAAAAAAAATAAATAGATACAATAATGATGCAGGTGCAGAATACAAATTATCATAAAATAACCATGAGAGTAAGTGATATACAGTACATATACACGTTTATTTTACTTACTCATATACAGAACATACAAATATACATGTACGTATGCACATACATACGCATACATATACCCACATATATAAGAACATAAGAACATGCAGTAAGTGTGCACATGTCCGTATACACAAACGCTCACGTATGCACACAAACATACATACATACAAAAACTGTTTTCGTGGGGTCAGGGTAAAGAGGTAAAGGGTAAAGAGGGAGCGGCGTTCAAGTCCGTGCAGGTAGGGTCAGGTAAAGCCTACTACAATGGGAGGTTAATCCTCGGTAGTGTAGGTGTGTGTGTGTGTGTTCGTTCGTGTGTGTGTGTGTGTGTGTGTGTGTGTGTGTGTGATAGAAGGCGAAATGTGGAAAAGCTGGGCGTTCTATTGTTAAGGGTGGAAATACATGGATGAAGATACACGAACACTTAACCCTCTCCGACATATGACGCAATTTTGAGCCCATTAGGGATACTTTAAAGCCTTTGTTACCATCAGGGGTATTTAGAAACCTTTAGTTTAGTTACTTCAACCTCTTCAGTTGTCTTTGAGTTAACTGTGGGCAGAACACTAATTTTGGAGAGGTAATTATAAGAGTGAGAGAACTCTATTTCTTATTGGTAATCTGGCAACCTCTGCATCATATGAATCTGAAAGGGTTAATAATAGATAATGCTTATGCATAGATTTATAATAAGAAGTTGCGCTAGTGAGCAATATGTTCTCGCTCATATGTACGTATATTTACATACATATGTGCATATGACCATACAAATACACATACAGTACATATATATATTATATACCTTATATTCTCAACCGGGCTCGAACCATTGACATCACATACACACAGACATACATATACATAAATATATGCACATTACATGCATATATGCTCTTCTCTTATCCACCTGATACTCTCAGCCGGGCTCGAACCACAAACAGTATTCACTATAGACACATATATATACATAAATAACGCATACATACATACACATATACGCACACATACATACACATATACTGTACATACATAGATACACACATTCACATATACATATATACACATATACATAAACAAACTCAAGCAAATACATACAAATTATATTCTAATACACACACGCACACACACTTATGCATACATTATTAAAGGTGGGCGCGTATATATGGTGTGACAGGCCGTTATTACACATTATTAATAATATTAACAATGGTTGGGATAGGACTATTTTTATATCTGTCAGTTCTTGCTCTTATTGGTTGGAGTGTGTTGAAGTGACGAGCTGCACGTGTTGGTCTAGGGGCGTCTAGTGGAAGTAAGTTTCTGTGTCGTGGGTTTGAGTGTGTTGTAGTGGTTGGTTGAAAGTGCAGGTATGCTAAGAGTGGTGAGAGTTTCCTCGTACCCTGGATATGTGCCACCCAGGATGATCCTGCATGCCCTCCTCTGCACTCTCTCCAATTGACGTTGTTGTGTCAGGGTTAGAGAGGAGGACCAGGCGGGAGAGGCGTAGGTGAGCTTAGGGAGTATGAAGGTGTTATATATACTCTTCAGCTTATTCTCCGGCGCCCCCAGGGATCTCAACCGCCTTAGCATAAACAACTTGTATGTGGCGGTCCTGACTGTGGTAGTTACATGTTTCTTCCAGTTGAGTTTGTTGTCCACAGTGATTCCGAGGAGTTTGGTGGACTCAACAAGCTGAAGGGGATGAGGACCAATTGTGACAGTGGGTGGAGGAAGGTCGGTAACGGAGGTGTTGATGTGCATGACCACTGTCTTGTCATGATTGATAGTCACATGATTGTCTGTGGTCCAGGCTTGAAGACGGTCGAGGATGTCTTGTAGGGGGTCATAGTTAGGGGAGGTGTTATCGACAGTAATGCTGACTGTCGAGTCGTCCACGTACTTCCAGTGGAATGGGGTGTCCTTTAGGGCATCATTAATCAAGATGAGGAACAATAGAGGCCCCATCTTTGTGCCCTGTGGGACTCCACATGTGATGTCTAGGAAGGTGGAGATGAAGCCTTGGTATCGCACTGCTTGTCGTCTGTCACTAAGGAAGTCGGTCAACCACGCAACCAGGGTAGGATGTAGCCCCAACTTTATGGCCTTGTTGATGATGATGGTGTGGTCAACAAGGTCAAATGCTTTCCTGAAGTCAGTAAAGGCAAGGGCGAGGGAAGTCTTTCTCTTCTCAAGATTTGTGTAAATATAATCTAGGAAGCTAATAAGACAGAGTGGTGGAGGAGGTTTTTACGTTGCCAAACTGTTGGGCATCTATCAAGTGACGGATTTGTGCGTAAGCCCAGGTGAATACAAAGTCCTCACAGATTAGACTAGGGATGGGCGTTATGGCAATTGGTCTGAGTTCATTAAGAGAATGTGGGGAGGGGGTTTTGGGGATGGGAGTGACGTATGAAGGTTTCCAGTCTGCAGGGCATTTACTTTGCCTTAAGGAGGCATTAATTATCGAGCATATATGTGTGTGTGTGTGTGTGTGTGTGGGTGGGTTGGTGGGTGTGGGTGTGTGAGAGAGAGACACTGAGATAAAGTTGGATTATTTACATATTCTACGAAACCGTTAATCTGTATATTGGCTGAATTAGTTAGCATACATATAGTCATACATGTCCACATACACTTGTATAACTTGTATGATTATCACCATGTAATTATTATATTCGTATTTCATAATAAAAAAAGTGAATACTGAAACACACAACTGTGACATTCCTTTGATTCACTAAATCAAAGTAAAACTAAACTATAGTGTAATAAATATCCCAATGATTTTTATTTTTTTCCGGATATAATCAAACATTAATTCCTCAAAACTAAACATCTATTGTTTTATACAATAAGATTTTGTTATCGTCTTTGTACCCTTCTCACTCCTTCATATATATATTATCGTCTTCGTGTTTGCATACTCTCTCTCTCACGTTCACAGTCTTCATAGCGCAATGGATAAATGCACTGAATTTCGGTGTGAGCATCCTAGGTTCGAATCCCCGGACTGCCACATGTATTTGTTGATTTCATTAATTGAGTTTAGGAGTAAAGTCGGTTGGTGGAGGTAACATAATTATTTTATATTTATACAACAGACTGATCTTTCGAAGCCAATACTCAACGTCTGTTCAATCTCTTTACATATTAAGGGGATAGTGCATGCTTTTCTGGACCCCTTTCTCCTTCGTGTTTAGCCCCATTAGGTTTGAGATTTTAAGACGGTTGGCCCATTACTTTGGCGATCTTAACACCTTTCGCCTCATTTAGTTGTCAATTGTAAGACTTTTCGTGAAATGTAGGTGTCGATTTTTTCCTGGCGAGCGGTAGCGAGCCTGTAATTCTAAGAGGAATCGGCCTTCGGCCGGGACATTTATCTTGAAAGTTTGTGTTTTCTAAGTTTGATGGAGGTTTAGCGTGGACACTAAAAAAAAAAAAAAAAAAATCATAAACAAAAAATGAATTAATATACCAAAAATACAGCCACTAGCCCCTTAAGGGGAGGTCTCCACTTGAGGGATTTTTTTCTTGACCCCTTTCTCCCTCATGTTTAGCCCCATTGCTTTTGATATTATAAAACGTTTGCCCCATTAGTTTAGCGATTTTAAGAACTTTCACCCCATATTAAGGCCTTTCGTGCAATTCAGGTGTCGATTTTATCCTGGCGAGAGATAGCGAGCCTGTAATTTAAGAGGAACCGGCCTTCGGCCGGGACATTTTTCTACCGAAAAATGTACAAATTTATCTTGAGAGGGGGTCTAGGGGGTGTAATTTTAAGCTTGATGGAGGTCTAGGGAACAAACTAAATACCTCCTCTTAAGCTGGGGTTACATAAGCAGCTTAGCGGAGGATACAAATAGGTTATATACTGTATAATGTTGGTGTTAATGTTTATAATAGGTTATATATACTGTATAATGTTGGTGTTAATGTTTATAATAGGTTATATATACTGTATAATGTTGGTGTTAATGTTTATAATAGGTTATATACTGTATAATGTTGGTGTTAATGTTTATAATAGGTTATATACTGTATAATGTTGGTGTTAATGTTTATATTAGGTTATATATACTGTATAATGTTGGTGTTAATGTTTATAATAGGTTATATACTGTATAATGTTGGTGTTAATGTTTATAATAGGTTATATACTGTATAATGTTGGTGTTAATGTTTATAATAGGTTATATACTGTATAATGTTGGTGTTAATGTTTATAAACGTATTATTATCATCTCTTACATGACAGAGCTATGATTCTAGTAGCCCATTGTCCCTAATAGTTGTCAAACATTATGACAAATATGGATATATCTTGGAAAATTACATGATAGCTTGTAGCAAATCACAAACTTTGAAATGTATTCTTATTATGTATTTTCTTCTATCATCTCGTCTCGCTCTTTTATCTTTTAAGAGGGGTCACCGGATTTTGTTTTATCTTTCTCTCCTTTTCTCTCTTTCCCTGGCTTGTATCCATTCGGCCCCATTCAGTCAACTGTTTTAAGACGTTTATCCCCATCCAGGTGTCGGTTTCTTCCTGGCGAGCGATAGCGAGCCAGTATTGTATGGAGAATTCCGGCTTCGCCGGAGACATTTTTCTATCGAAAAATGTACAAATTTAGCTTGCTGTCAAAACAAAAAAATACATATGCTGGCTCGCTACCGCTCGCCAGGAAAATATTGACACCTAGATGGGGATAAACGTCTTAAAACAGTAGGCTGAATAGGGCCGAATGGATAAAACCCAAAGAGAGAGGGAGAGAAAGAGAACAAAAGCGAGATGGGCCCTCTTAATTCTTGCTCGTCTCTCCAGCCTCCCCATCTCACTATCAGCCTCTTCACATTTTTTATTTTTTTTTGTCCTATTAAAAAATGTATTCATTGGTAGGGAAAATTGTGTGACAGGGTTCGGGTGGCATGAAAGGAAAGATGAGAGTTACAAGGAGTTACACGGATTAGTTAGTATCTCAGAGACTTTGCGGTCCATTCCGGGGAGATACTCGAAGTGGAAGGAGAGAGAGACTGTTTAGTGCACTACACTCATTATAGAGTGTGCAAAATACTCTACTCTCTTCTTGAACTGCTCTACTGAAGAACTGTTTACAACTTAGGAGGGAAGTTTGTTCCAGGTAGAACAGATCTTATGTGAAAACATTTCCACAAACACTAGTGCTGAACCTTTTCAAATCTAATTTCCAGCCATGGTTGCGTGTTGTATTCATATTGAAGCTAAACCTTTTGCTATAATCCACATTGTCAAACCCATTAGAGAGAGAGAGAGAGAGAGAGAGAGAGAGAGAAAGTTTTAATGTGGTGTTTGGGAATAAAGGCATGGGAAATTACTGTTAATCGATTAAGACATGAAGGGGTAATTAATGCATAGAGGATATACAGTACATACGCAACGGAAGAAGCAGAAGATAGTATAATACAAACTTAATATGCTAAACAAAATCGGAAAGAAAAATGTTTTGTAAAATGTTTAAGACATTGGTATTAGTTAAAGTAATTACCGGTATATGCTAATGGACGAAAGACAGCGTAGAAGACTACTGTGATTCAGTAAAAGAAGATTTATAAATTTTGGTTAATTGTTTGGATGACACGGCACTGGGGTTCTCGAAAAGGGGCTCCCATCCTGACGCTATTCTTGTCTTACAGTGTGCTGCCTTAAGAATCCAAAAGGGTTGATAGCCTCAGAAGTCCCATTTTAACTATTTGTATACAGTACTGATCATTTCGAGATATTAAGATTGTTAATATTTAATAGTGTTATCGGGGAAGCATAGCGAAATGTATTCAAATTCAATTCAATTCAAATGTATTAAATCTTTGCGCAAAAAATGTATATGCATTGGACAATGTACTATAAATAATTTCCTTTTGGAGAAAACCTTAAGTCTGACTTCAAAACATATCCATATCTATCCATGTAAGAGTAAAATCCATAATTATCAAACATTGAACACTCCCAATATTAACCTTCTACCCAGCTCTGCTCACTAAAGCACCCGTCACACCTAGCCGATTTTAGGCCAAGACTGTCCGCGACCTAAGGGTCGTGGACAGTCTTTGTCTACGTCGCCGCGCATCATGGGCCGTCGCCAACCTAACAAACAGGTCGGGATTGGTCTTCACATACCCCCTCAAAAGTTCTACAAGCGAAAAATTTGAAATCAAGTCGGCGTGGAGTGAGGTCATAAAAATGGGACGGGAAGGGGACTGGAGGCTGATGGCGTGTGACGGCGCTTGGCGGCGCTTGACGGCGATTGACGACGCTTGACGGGAAATGGTAGGCATCAGTGCAGCGGCACACGGCACCATAAATGAGGTCTGCGTCAGGCGGTGTCACCATAACAACCTGCGGGGATCAGCGGCGACTTGCGGCGACCCAACGATGCCCTAACGGTCCTGGATTATGTACTCCCGAGGGGGTAGTTGCCGTCAAACGGCGTCATAGGCGGCGATGGTTGGCGGCCATCCCCTCCAAGCGGCGTAAAAACATACCGGGGTCCCCGGTAGTCAGCGTCGATGAGTGCCAGCAACACAACGGAGTGGAACCCCTTATAGTTGTACCACAAGGAACCACCTTTGGCGGGACACCGCATTGCAATGTGCTTGCCATCAAGTGCACCAATGGTGTGGTGGAAGTTCCATCGTTGGGAGAACGTGTTTGCCACTGCCTTCCATTCCTCCGGTGTGTTGGGGCAGGGCATCATCTCGTCCATATACTCAGCTATGAGTGCCTCACATGTCTCATACACAATGTTTGATATTGTGTTGTGTGCCACTCTGAAGCTGTACATGAGGCTCATATAGCTGTCACCGGTTGCCAGGAACCGCAGTGTTATGGCTAGTCGTAGGCCAGGGTCGAGTGCCTTCCGGTAAAAAGTATCGTTCTTTTCAATGCGGTGCGCCACACGTCCTAGTACCTCCCGGAAGACTGCAACATCCATCCGCAGGTAGTTTCTGTAGGCTGGCCCATCCTCCTGGGCGAGTTCCTTCAGTAGCTGCTCATAAATACCAAAGGTTTTCCTACGGAGAAGCCAGTTCCGGACCCACATGCGAGGGGTTCTATTCTCCCTCCTTCTTTTCCTCAACAGCAGCTTGCAGATGGCTATATTTGTCAGTAGGTAGTCATTTTCCAGATTTAACTGAACCTGGAGTAAGCGTAGATGTCGTATCGGGTTCCTGGGGACTGTGGTGAACATGGCTGCGTGCAACCGTTACGGTGGCTGAAGGTATACTGATGAGGCCCACCCTTTGGTGTACCTTTTATATACCACACCTTGAGTTCGGTCGCCGTCGTTCGGGGTCATTCGGGCCAGGATCACCGTCCATACTGAAGGGGTCGCCGCTCATCGGCACAGTAATGAATATTGACGCCGCCCTAACTCCTGTCGACGCCGTTCGTCGGGTCGTTGTCGACGCACTACGCCGCAGATCGGAACTCCAGCGGCGACCTAAAACTCACATTCAGTCCGGCATGGGCGCAGCTCTACCCCGTCAGGTCGCCGTCAGGCGGCATGGCCATCCATACTGCGTTCCGTCCAAAACTCACCCCCCCAAATCCTTAAGCTCTCCGCCGAAGGTCGGCACTCCTGACCACGACTCAAGGTCGTGGTCAGTCGTGGCTCAAATCGGCATGGTGTGACGCCTGCTTTAGCCATTAAGGGCGGATGGTTCGTTTCTGTGGCCCCCTCTTCTCCCTCATTTTTAGCCCATTAGTTTTCAGATTTTTAGACGTTCGACCCATTAATTTGGTGATTTTAAGACCTTTCGCCCCATTCCTTTTGTCAATATTAAGACTTTTCGTGTCATATAGGTGTACATTTTTTCTTGGCGAGCTACTGTATACGAACCTGTAATTTAAGAGGAACCACCGGGACATTTTTCGATAGAAAAATGTACAAATATATCTTGAAGGAGGGTCTTGGGGGGGGGGGGGGGGGTTTAAGCTTGGTGGAGACCTAGCGAGGATTTTTTTAAATATATATAAATGAGCAAATCAATACCCCCCCCCCCCTTAAGTTTTGTTATGTTCAATCCCAGTGAGTGTGGAAGTGATCACTCTCCATTACTTCACTATAAATCACCTTTGGCCTCAATAAATACCTGGCACCGTAACTGACTACAAACTGACTATCACACGAGAGCGATTTTAGTAAACAATCGATAATCAACATTTTTCGGGCAACATTTCTGGAATATTTTGCACTGGTATCGGAAATTAGACTGATGGTAGATGAATTTACGTAACCGAAATATTTAAAATGTTGACCTCATAAGCTGCCAGACCAGTGTTGAGGATATATGTTGAGGGAAAAAGCGTTCGTGTGCTACCGGCTTTATTGTTGACGGAACCATCTATTGTTACCCTGACCGTCACTCCGTTACTTTGATGATTTTGAGACCTTTCGCCTCATTTTGTTGAAAATATTAAGACCTTTCGTGCCATTTAGGTGTCGATGTTTTCCTGACGAGCGATAGCGAGTCTGCAATTTTAGAAGAAACCGGCGTTCGGCCGGGACATTTATCTTGAAAGGGGTTCTAGGGGGTGTTTTTGTTTAAGCTTGATGGGGGTCTAGCGAAGAAACTCAATAATATATAAATACACAAATATATATAATAACAAATATATATAATAACAAATATATATAATAACAAATGATATAGTATAGACGGAACCATCTATTGTTACCCTGACCGTACTGATATAGTATAGACGGAACCATCTATTGTTACCCTGACCGTACTGATACAGTATAGACGGAACCATCTATTGTTACCCTGACCGTACTGATATAGTATAGACGGAACCATCTATTGTTACCCTGACCGTACTGATATAGTATAGACGGAACCATCTATTGTTACCCTGACCGTACTGATACAGTATAGACGGAACCATCTATTGTTACCCTGACCGTACTGATATAGTATAGACGGAACCATCTATTGTTACCCTGACCGTACTGATACAGTATAGACGGAACCATCTCTTGTTACCCTGACCGTACTGATATAGTATAGACGGAACCATCTATTGTTACCCTGACCGTACTGATATAGTATAGACGGAACCATCTATTGTTACCCTGACCGTACTGATATAGTATAGACGGAACCATCTATTGGTACCCTGACCGTAATGATATAGTATAGACGGAACCATCTATTGTTACCCTGACCGTACTGATATAGTATAGACGGAACCATCTATTGTTACCCTGACCGTACTGATATAGTATAGACGGAACCATCTATTGTTACCCTGACCGTACTGATCACGATACATACCATAACGGTATTGTAGTTATTAACCCCTTCTATACCGGTGGCGTATTTTGCATTATGTTCTGGCAACTATTAGACGATTTTATTCAGCTTAGGAAGGACGTCTACCCATTAAAAACCTACACACTATCTCACTTAACCCTTTATACTACCACAGATCCTTCTCAAGCTGCACAAAATCGTCTAAATATAGCTAGAAGAAAATTAAAAAGACGCTGCGGTACAGAAGGGGTTGAGGGGCCCACCTCTCTCTCTGGGTTGTATACATTCGGCCCCATTCAGCCTACTGTTTTAAGACGTTTATCCCCATCCAGGTGTTGATTTTTCCTGGCGAGCGGTAACGAGCCAGCATAATTTTGTAATGTGTTTGACAGCAAGCTAAATTTGTAAATTTTTCGATAGAAAAATGTCTCCGGCGAAGCCAGATTTTTTCCTACGATACTGGCTCGCTATCGTTCGCCAGGAAGAAATCGACACCTGGATGGGGATAAAAGACTTAAAACAGTAGGTTGAATGGTGCAGAATGGATACAAGCCAGAGTAAGAGAGAAAAGGATATGAACAATGCAGGTCACCCCCCTTAACCGGTATCACACGAGCGCGTTTGCCCTCAACATTTATGCTCAACACTGGTCTGGCAGCTTATGAGGTCAACTTTTAAACTTTTTCGGTTACCCAAATGTATCCACTATCAATCTAGTTTCCGATACCAGTGCAAAATACTCCAGAAATTTTACCAGAAAATTTTGGATTATCGAATGTTGACTATCAAAATATCCTCGTGTGATACCGGCTTTAGTATGCGGCTGTTTTTCTGTATACAAAAACACTCTAGAATTACTTTCTGTATTTTCATAGTACTTCCTGGTAAGTAATATTAATGATGTGTGGGCTGAGACTGCCATCACCGCCAACATTAATGATGTGTGGGCTGAGACTGCCATCACCGCCAACATTAATGATGTGTGGGCTGAGACTGCCATCACCGCCAACATTAATGATGTGTGGGCTGAGACTGCCATCACCGCCAACATTAATGATGTGTGGGCTGAGACTGCCATCACCGCCAACATTAATGATGTGTGGGCTGAGACTGCCATCACCGCCAACATTAATGATGTGTGGGCTGAGACTGCCATCACCGCCAACATTAATGATGTGTGGGCTGAGACTGCCATCACCGCCAACATTAAATCTTAGCATGAAATCTTGGAATTGTCGGTGTGTGTATGTTTATTGTCGGTGTGTGTATGTTTATTGTCGGTGTGTGTATGTTTATTGTCGGTGTGTGTATGTTTATTGTCGGTGTGTGTATGTTTATTGTCGGTGTGTGTATGTTTATTGTCGGTGTGTGTATGTTTATTGTCGGTGTGTGTATGTTTATTGTCGGTGTGTGTATGTTTATTGTCGGTGTGTGTATGTTTATTGTCGGTGTGTGTATGTTTATTGTCGGTGTGTGTATGTTTATTGTCGGTGTGTGTATGTTTATTGTCGGTGTGTGTATGTTTATTGTCGGTGTGTGTATGTTTATTGTCGGTGTGTGTATGTTTATTGTCGTGTGTGTATGTTTATTGTCGGTGTGTGTATGTTTATTGTCGGTGTGTGTATGTTTATTGTCGGTGTGTGTATGTTTATTGTCGGTGTGCGTATGTTTATTGTCGGTGTGTGTATGTTTATTGTCGGTGTGTGTATGTTTATTGTCGGTGTGTGTATGTTTATTGTCGGTGTGTGTATGTTTATTTGTTTGATTGTAAACTATGTAATACGACCTTAGCTCAAACTTTATTATTATCTTGTACACTGTCTTCATTTCAATGTATTATATTTAATATAAATAAATGTTATTTAACTATAAAACCCAACCTTTTAAAATTTCCAAAATATTTCTTAATTTGCATAAAATCTCCTAGGAAGCATAATTGAATGTTAGTCATTATCGCCCTGCGTGTGTTGAGTGGCGTCCAATAATAACGTAATACAAGAACAACTGATAATATAGAGCTGATAATATTATGAACACCTACAACCCCAGTCTAATTTCCGTGATTATACTTAATTAATATAATGGCTCGATATTGGCTACTTGCTGAGAGATTTAACATTATCTTGAGGTGGTTTTGTTTTAATAGTGATTGTGGCATTCAGAGGGGAGGAAGGTAATGGTGTTCTTGACAATACATGTACGGTTGGCCAATAAGTCGTGTCTCCGCTGTCATTACACTTTTCTCGCTGTGTGTTGTATTAACGTCCGTCAGATGTTGAATATGGTGTGTAAAGATAGGAACATGTTTGTATATCTTACTCAAAACGATGAACTAATGCTTAGATATTGCTGATACCAATTATTAATCGAAATATACTTGGTGCCGCGACATCATTTATTTGGCCGAATATACTGTACATCTGCATGTTAAGTATTTTTGTTTAAAGTAATTTGCTGAGATATTATACATTAGCTTTGCCTTTTGTCTCCTTCATACACATAGACAAATAAAAGATAGATAGAAATTGTAGAACTTGAGCCACAATCTGTATTTATGGCAATTGTCATAAAGATTATACGCTTGTAGTGTAGTAATGAGAAACACGATAGGCAAACCAGATTATACGCTTGTAGTGTAGTAATGAGAAACACGATAGGCAAACCAGATTATACGCTTGTAGTGTAGTAATGAGAAACACGATAGGCAAACCAGATTATACGCTTGTAGTGTAGTAATGAGAAACACGATAGGCAAACCAGATTATACGCTTGTAGTGTAGTAATGAGAAACACGATAGGTAAACCAGATTATACGCTTGTAGTGTAGTAATGAGAAACACGACAGGTAAACCAGATTATACGCTTGTAGTGTAGTAATGAGAAACACGATAGGCAAACCAGATTATATGCTTGTAGTGTAGTAATGAGAAACACGATAGGCAAACCAGATTCTTCCTTGGTCTAGACAGTTTATGAACAGTCGGACAAGTTTCACAGGATGTCAAGCAGATGTCATGTAACCCATGTTCGTAAAGAAAAATAGTCCTGTAAGTGATTGAAGAATATATTAAGGGGGCATGGGCGTATTTGTTGCCTCATATATGTATCTTTTCATAATTTATTTAGTTTCCTTCCTAACCCTCCATCAAGAATAAACAGAAAAACAAGACCCTCCTTCAAGATAAATTTGTACATGTTTCGATAGAAAATGTCCGGGCCGAAGGCCGGTTTCTCTTAAATTACAGGCTCGCTATCGCTCGCCAGTAAAAAATCAACCCCTAAATGGCACGAAAGGTCTTAAAATTGGCAGAAATAGGGCGAAAGTTCTTAAAATCGCCATACTAATGGGGCGAACGTCCTAAAATTTCAAAAGCAATGGGGCTAAACAAGAGGTAGAAAGGGGTCCAGAAAAATATCCCTCAACTAGAAATCTCCCTTTAACCCATGTTCGTAATAATGATAGAACAAAAATAGTCCTATAAGTGATTGAAGAATGTATTCGTGATATAGAGACGGGAGAGAAACAGAAAGGAACACTGCCTTTTGTGGTCACCGTCCATCTGTAAATTATGAATATTTGACGTCCATGGGTAGTACATTACAATAACCAATAAGGTGAGGGATTATTGTTATTATTAATATTATTATTATTATTGTTATTATTATTATTAATTTTATTATCATTATCATTATTATTATTTTATTATTATTATTATTATTATTGTTATTATTATTATTATTATTATTATTACTATTATTCGGTGGGTCAGGGTTTTTGAAGGAAAATATGTGATATATCTGTTGATAGTCTCAAAACCAATATTCAAATTGTGAGATTGGACTTCCGTATTGTGTGTGTGTGAGTGTGTGTGAGAGAGAGAGAGGTGCTTCTATGTTTGGTATTATTTCCTCATCAACAGTATATTGGTTTTATCAATTATATTTGTATATTATTATCATTGATACAATTATTGAATGTTATATATATGTATATTACTGTTTCTTTGTGACAGGGTGTGTATGTGAGTGTGTGTGTGTGTGTATGTGTAATAATAATAGATTATAATAATAATTGTCGGTTTATTGAAAATCTACAGTTATTCTTTAACCTAGGTACAGTACAATATTTATTCTACCTTCACTACGAGGTCACATGCGACCTTTGGCGACCGTCAGGTGCCTGGCTTCCCACCAAGTACATACGCAGATGTACTTTGTATGGGTGAGAAGATGTGTAGGCTAACACAGGCTGATAGCAGCTTGGTTAAGGAGAAACCACGATATAATTCTCTCCGTCGCTATGGCCGAAAAAACATTTAGGATTCGAATGGATTCGAACCCTTGCCCCGGCCCCTCGCGGTCAACACGAAACACAGCGCCTTAAACCACTGGGCCACAGCGACCCGTGTGTGTGTGTTTGTGTGTGTGTGTGGAGAATAAAATGAAAAAGTGAAGGAGCAAGCAGCGAATGTGCGCACTGAAGTAAATAATAGCAGGGAGGCGAGTAAGAAAGCAGAATAGCCTAATTGAGCAAGAAATTTGTTGGCCACTCTTTCCACTTACCACCTGCCTCCATCCGCCTGAGGTCTGCGGCTTTAGGTTCATATTTAACTTACTTATATATTTTACCACTTGACTCACACCTTAGTTAACCTTTATAAGCTAAATACAAACTAATGGTGGTAGTTAGTAAGATACTAGCCCTCGTTATTAGATGTGGAGGAGTGAGGACTGCCTAAACTAGGGGTGTCTTAAACTACTAAAGGGAGAGGTATTGGAGTGAGTAGTCGAATTAGGTTTTCACACATTTATTGTAATTACGGTGATTAAAGATATAGGGCATAAGAGTCCTAACATGACATACCAATAATTATCAGGCAGTTTATTTACCTGGGGTTCGCCTTAAGGAGGTTACCAGTAGCAAGCTCAAATGGTAGCAATTAGGTATTCACTTTATTGTATACTAGCAGGGGTACCCGGCGTTGCCCGGGTAATCACCATAATCACCATCACTACTACCACCACTACTACTACCATAGGGTACCCGGCGTTGCCCGGGTAATCACCATAATCACCATCACTACTACCACCACTACTACTACCATAGGGTACCCGGCGTTGCCCGGGTAATCACCATAATCACCATCACTACTACCACCACTACTACTACCATAGGGTACCCGGCGTTGCCCGGGTAATCACCATAATCACCATCACTACTACCACCACTACTACTACCATAGGGTACCCGGCGTTGCCCGGGTAATCACCATAATCACCATCACTACTACCACCACTACTACTACCATAGGGTACCCGGCGTTGCCCGGGTAATCACCATAATCACCATCACTACTACCACCACTACTACTACCATAGGGTACCCGGCGTTGCCCGGGTAATCACCATAATCACCATCACTACTACCACCACTACTACTACCATAGGGTACCCGGCGTTGCCCGGGTAATCACCATAATCACCATCACTACTACCACCACTACTACTACCATAGGGTACCCGGCGTTGCCCGGGTAATCACCATAATCACCATCACTACTACCACCACTACTACTACCATAGGGTACCCGGCGTTGCCCGGGTAATCACCATAATCACCATCACTACTACCACCACTACTACTACCATAGGGTACCCGGCGTTGCCCGGGTAATCACCATAATCACCATCACTACTACCACCACTACTACTACCATAGGGTACCCGGCGTTGCCCGGGTAATCACCATAATCACCATCACTACTACCACCACTACTACTACCATAGGGTACCCGGCGTTGCCCGGGTAATCACCATAATCACCATCACTACTACCATCACTACTACTACCATAGGGTACCCGGCGTTGCCCGGGTAATCACCATAATCACCATCACTACTACCACCACTACTACTACCATAGGGTACCCGGCGTTGCCCGGGTAATCACCATAATCACCACCACTACTACTACCATAGGGTACCCGGCATTGCCCGGGTAATCACCATAATCACCATCACTACTACCACCACTACTACTACCATAGGGTACCCGGCGTTGCCCGGGTAATCACCATAATCACCATCACTACTACCACCACTACTACTACCATAATCACCATCATCAATCACTACTACCACAATCATCACAATACTACTACTACCATAATCACCGGCCTCGACCTCCCTGTGCCCGCTAAATTACCTCCGATTTTGGATCTGACCTCATCCGTACCCCCATTTTGGGGGGCTGCGAACATCTTTCGTTCCATACACCTTTTCGATCGGAGGCCTCCTTCTGCCCCAAACGGCCCTTTTTCCGATTTCGCGCCCATTTTCTCCGTCCCTTTCACCCTGGGGAATTCTATGTTTTCATTAAACCTGCCTAGGAACCCCCTTACTATGCATACCAAGTATGAACGCTCTAGCTGAAAAACTGCGGCCGCCTATAAAGAACAGACAGACAGACAGACACACAGACAATCAAAATTATTATATAGACTAGCAGGGGTACCCGGCGTTGCCCGGGTAATCACCATAATCACCATCACTACTACCACCACTACTACTACCATAATCACCATCATCAATCACTACTACCACACCGGCCTCGACCTCCCTGTGCCTCATTAAATGGCAACCTCGATTTCGGCCGCTAAATGACCTCCGATTTTGGATCTGACCTCATCCGTACCCCCATTTTGGGGGGCTGCGAACAACTTTTGTTCCATACACCTCTTTGATCGGAGGCCTCCTTCTGCCCCAAACGGCCCTTTTTCCGATTTCGCGCCCATTTTCTCCGTCCCTTTCACCCTGGGGAATTCTATTTTTCACTAAAACCTGCCTAGGGACCCCCTTACTATGCATACCAAGTATGAACGCTCTAGCTTAAAAACTGCGGCCGCCTATAAAGAACAGACAGACAGACAGACAATCAAAATTATTATATAGATACCTGTACAAATCAGAACTAGGACAATAATATGTACACGACATACACAGAATTAGACAAAGAAGATATATGTTAAATAATCAAGAATGATGCTCGTGTGTGGTTAGAATGAACGGGGGTTTCTAGCTGGACTCGAAGAAGATACAAGATAAGGCAGAGTTTAACTATCTATGAGCAGGCAGTGGCTAGATGACTGAGTGGTCATTCCAGCATGTTACAATCTACTCATAAGGCGGCAATATTAATTCTGATAGCATACTGAAGGTTTGACTTAGAATAATTACGACTAATCGAATGCAAGTTACGTTAAGAGAGGGCCTGATAGACAGTTCACGGATAATCTCAGCAGTGAGGCTGACCAAGATAAAAAAGTACTTTTACGTCCAACAACGAATGGTTTCAGCAGTGAAACTGACCGAGGAACCAGGAGATATTTAATACTCTTAATTTTCTACCACACTAAGACTTTGGGCTTTGGAGCACCTAGGGAGGTCATTGACACTCAGTTCAGGAGGAAGGGTGAGCTACCTTGCCTAACCTGGTCTGAGTACATGTTCACTCCTCAGGTCTTCCTAGGCCTGGGTTGGCTACATGGAAAAAGGGCACCCTTGGCCCTTCCTAGCATTGACATAGGTCCTTGTCGTTCCGGTGAGTGGGGGAGGGGGGATAAGAATGGTAGGGCCTTCCGTATTTGTTAACGTATCCCCACCCCCGTCCACTCTACAGGTGATGCTCCTTCCTGATTGGCAGGGTTGACCTGGCCGTCGGCCAACCCTTGGTCGGCTGGTGGTGGTGACGTCACTCCTGTAGATATGGGGCCGTGTGACTGCCCGCTGGTACTCCAAGAAGTAGTTCCGGCTAGGTTTTGGTGGGGGGTTGGTACACCTGTCTTCGGGGGGACTTTTCTATATATATACCCCGTTCCGCTTGAGAGAGAACGGTTGAAGGACGGGCTTCGTTATTATGTAGCCCCAATGGTCGACGATGCCTCTGGTGATTCTGGTGCCGTATGGGGTTGGATTTGGGTTGAACCTGTCGTTGGTGCCCCTGGCTGTAGGTATGTGTCCAGTTCTGCTGTGGAGGTCGGCTGGGGGCACCCTGGTAGTTCCCGAGGTCTGCGGGTGGCTGGTTACCGTGGGCGGCTTCATCTGCTATTTATCTATGAGTATATAGATAGATAACAGTTAGAGTAAATTATTTAAAACTATAATTGAAATAAAATTGTATCCAAATTATGTGATGATGATAAAAATGGCGTTAAATATATTATTGATGATGAGTGTGATGAATTTGTAAGGTGACAGTAATGATGCTGAAGTGGTGGTGATAATTGTTAGAGTGATTATTGAAAATAGGATATTTGTGGTGTTTATAGTAGTGAAAATAGACGTACCGGTACTATATCTATTGCTAAGCACTTTGATCCCCAAGAAGGTGACCAATAATGAGAGAGAGAGTGAGTGAGTGAGATAGAGAGAGAGTTTGGAGAAAAGTAATAGTAGTAGAAGTGAAATAATAATAATAATAGTGTTAAAATTCCTCTGATGTGAGTGGTGTTGCTTCAAGTTACTTCAGAAGTTGAGTATAGACTTTCCTTAGGGGGACCTGACACCTGCGGGAGCGAGGGAGGAGAGAGGCGAGAGGAAGACATACAGATAAAGGGTTATTGTCAGATGATATAAGAGTACAGACCAGACCAAGATAAATGAGGAAGGGGAGATGAGAGAGAAGGCAAGTGAAAGTGAAGAAGACCCGAGAGAGGGAGAAAGATAAATAAATTTGAAATGCATATACAGTATACTGTATATACATATATATATATATATTTTTTTTTTTTTCTATGTGATTGAGGGAGGCAAAAGGCATAACTGCCTATAGCGAGTGCCTCCCCCATAGTTGAAAGAGTGACAGGGCCAAAATCAAGGGACGTTCGAGCCAAAATGCCTGGACACACAGAGTTTGAAGCAATTTAAGTCATAGGAAGAGGGAAAGACTGATTCTGGGAGAGAGTTCCAGAGCTCAGCTGTTGAGTAGAAGAAAGTTTGAGAGTAACGTTTCACTCTTGGGTTGGAGAGTTGCACAGAGTAGGGGTGGGATTGAGTTGCAAGACGGGTACCACGTGCCCTACGTAAAGGAGGTGGTATGCACTGGGATAGCTCTGAGGAACACTGATTATTATAGTAGCGATAGAATAGCGAGAGAGATGCAACATTGCGGCGGAGAGAGAGAGATTGCAGAGAGTTGGTGAGTGGACGGGAGTTAATGATACGAAAGGCCTTCCTTTCAACTTTGTCTAGGAGAGCGGTGTGAGAGGAACCTCCCCACACATGTGAACAATACTCAATACAAGAGCGCACTATGCCCCTGTACAGAGCAAGAAGCTGTGCAGGGGAAAAGAACCCCCTAAGGCGGTTGAGCACACCCAGCTTCTGGGAGGCTGCCTTAGCAAGACTGGTAATATGGTCCTTCCAAATGAGAGCAGAAGAAAAAGAGACACCAAGAATATTGAGAGAAGATGAAGGGTTGATTTTTGTATTGTTGAAGAATAAGGGATAGTCCGCTGGGAGATCCTGACGGGTAGATAGATGGAGAAATTGGGTTTTGGAAGCATTAAAGTTAACAAGGTTTTCTCTGCCCCAATTGGAAATAGTATTTAGATCAGAATTTAAGAGTTCTATGGCTTCATTACGTTTGTCGTTGAGGGATTGCTGGCTGGGGCATTCTGAAAAACTAATGGAGTAGTGCAAGGTTGAGTCGTCTGCGTATGAATGGATGGGAATTAAGGTACAGTTAAGGAGATAATTATGAAAAATTAGAAAGAGAATAGGAGATAGGACAGAGCCCTGAGGAACACCGGAGTTTATAGGGTGAGGAAGTGAACAATGGCCGTCCACAACCGCGGCTATGGAACGGCCGGAAAGGAAATTAGAGACAAAGGCACAGATGGAGGGATAGAAACCGAAGGAGGGTAGTTTAGAAATTAAAGATTTATGCCAGACTCTATCGAAGGCTTTCGATATGTCTAGTGCAATAGAAAAAGTCTCACCGAAGTCCCGAAAGGAGGATGACCAAGAGTTAGTAAGATATGAAAGAAGATCACCAGTAGAGCGACCCTTAAGGAAGCCATACTGGCGATCTGAGAGCAGATTATGAGAAGAGAAATGCTTAAGAAATTTGGAAGCAAGAATAGTTTCAAAAACTTTAGAAAGACAAGAGATAAGAGCAATTGGACGATAGTTGGAGGGTTGAGAGCGGTCACCCTTCTTTGGGACAGGTTGAATGTGAGCAAACTTCCAGCATGAAGGGAAGACGTTAGAGGATAGACAGAGACGAAAGAGTTTGCCTAGGCAGGGAGTCAGCACGGAAGCACAGGTTTTGAGAACAACAGGAGGAACACCGTCCGGACCATACGCCTTATTAGTGTTAAGCCCAGAGAGGGTAGAAAGTACATCTTTAGAAGAGATGTATAAGAGATGTATATATATATATACAGTATATATATCAAACACACACACACACACACCCACACACAATAAAGCCCATAAAATACAGAGAGAAAACAGAAAAATCGGATTAAACCGGCCGACGCTAAAAGAGAAAGAGAATCAATAAAAGAAAAAGCTAAGCAGAGGTGTTAACGGAGAGAGGCGAAAACAATAAAAGTGAGGCAGGAGAAAATTGGTGAACGAAGAGAGAATTGGAATCAGAGAGTGGAATCTTTATGGAGAGACAAAGCATGGACAGAGGATTGGAGTAAAACAATTACCCGGTATAAAATATTGGAGGTTGGGAAATTAATAATCATAATTATACAAACAATAAAAATACAAATAATAGTAATATCATAATAGTAAAAATAATAATGACGTTAGTACTTACTTTTTTCTAGAATTTACTTAGTATTGCTATGTTGTTTATTTACCAAAGTAATATATATATATATTGTTACGAGGGGAGGCTGGGGGAAAACAGATACTCAAATAGCCTAGCCCACAGCACTGGAAAAAAGACAACGCCGTAGCAAAAAGACACCATTGCTGTAGACCTGCGCCCAACACTGCCCACCGCACTAAACCAACCCTGCAACAGACACGCTCTTAATATCTGACTCAACACCAAGACACAAAGGTTCTCCAAGAAAGATGGTTATCTTGCTCTTTGCTCGATTAAAGCAGAAAAACAAGGAGACACAAAAGTATCTATTGTCCCCGAGTCTAGTACGTAGTGTGTGTAGTATGCTAGAGAACTTCTAAGGTTATACTAAACTGCATCCAAATGATAAACCAGAACACTGCCAGACTTCCAGGCACTTCATAGTATGCCTAATCGCTTAGGAATTAGGAATAATATAAAGCAGAAACATGGGGGAAGTCTGAAGCACTATCCTAACACATGAAACACAATATTTGGCATTCCAGTAGGTTGTGATATGCTACCCGTGAGCACACCTCCAAACCACTGTGAATGTCAACTTCAATAATAAAGGACAAATACATGTAATAATATTATGCAATGCAGTTAAACAATGGGAAAGAAATGCAAGGAAAAACAGTGTCAAGCTTATAGATTAAGATTGCCAAAGAAGAAAGGAATGCAGTGATTAATATTAAACTAAAGATGTTGAAACAAAAACATTATGCTCAACATGACTCCAGCCCCTGCTATACTTCAATCAAACAATGAAGCAAAAGAAATATGCGGTATTTAACGGGAAAATCAAGAAGCAAGCCAACAACGTCAGACAAGGATGTTATCACAGCGAGAGGCGAGACTGGAGTGAAGCCCTGCAGTGGCGAGAGTCGAGCTAGGGGCCTCGCGTGGCAAAGGAAGAGCTCCAGGCGTCGCACGAATACTTAATTATCTCAGGCAGCCTGTGCTCTCATTAACAACAAAAGTAATCAACTAAAGCATAAGACAACATTGTGTAAACTTATGATAAACGAAATCAATTGCCCAATGGCTAAACAAAAGAGGTAATTACACTCGATACAACAAAGGCAATGTGTTGCACAGAGAGGCGCCAACCTGACAAGGAGGCTCACGTGGGAATAAGAAAGAAAGAAAGCAAACTAGCCTCTCACAGGGCTAGGTGAATTATTATAACACACATACAACTGAACTGGGGTTTTATAAGTTCAGGGGAATGTGACAATATATATATATACTGGATATCAGGGGTGGATCAAATACTGATTTTGTATAGGTCAAATACAAATACTTTTATTCCTTAATGCAAAAATGCAAATATAAATACAAATACGTCTGAAATTAAGATGTAAAAATACAAATACAAACACTTTTCGTTGCCGCTCGATTTGAGCCTGTGATCTAACTCAGCAAGTCAGACCGAGCGTCAACGGAAAGGTTGCGCGGGATTTCAATTCAAAACAAGCGGGAAAAGATGTACATCAGATTCAGAATATTCAACGTTACTGCTTGCAGATAACTATAGCAGTAATATAAATAACAAAATTATAAAAATAAAATAAATGTACGTGTTTTCGTCCTCACAAATTGTCTGTAAGTAGCCATAAAAAATATAAAAATTTCCTTTGTTTATAGAAGAGGCAAAAGGCAGTATCCTTAAACTAGCCTACTGCCTGTAACACTAACAAGTGTCGAAACACAAATACAAATACAAATACTTTTTCTTCTAGGTGCCAAAATACAATTACAAATAACAATACAGTGAGCATCGCATTTAAATACAATTCAAATACAAATATAATTGTATTTGATCCACCCCTGGACAGACTGTATATATATATATATATATATATATATATATATATATATATATATATATAGGTACGTTATTATTGCTGTTATTATTGTTATTATTTAATATGATTGTTTTTTATTGAATCTCGATCAGTGAGTATTGCACTCACTACGCGTATGTACGAGGTGCCATTGTAAAGGCTTATCCCTTAATACTTTCACCTGACCTGTACTGTGCTGGACTGTACAGTATAACTATTTATGTTCTGAGATTCAAGACATTATTTATTACTTAAGGGGGGTCACCGGCTTGTTTTGTCTTTCTCTCCTTTTGTCTCTTTCCCTGGCTTGTATCCATTCGGCCAACTGTTTTAAGACGTTGATCCCCATCCAGGTGTCGATTTATTCCTGGCGAGCGATAGCGAGCCAGCATTGCATGGAAAAATCCGGCTTCGCCGGAGACATTTTTCTATCAAAAATTGTATAAATTTAGCTTGCTGTCAAAACAAAACATATACAGTATATGCTTGCTCGCTACCGCTTGCCAGGAAAATATTGACACCTGGATGGAGGTAAACGTCTTAAAACAGTAGGCTGAATGAGGCTAAATGGATGCAAGCCAAAAAGAGAGAGAGAGAAAGATAAAACAAGCGAGGTGGGCCCCCTTAACACAATCCGCGACGATTCATGTATGATTTATTCCCCTCTATTACAGCTTTGGTTATGCAGTTTCAATTTCCCTTTAACATATGAAGCTGAATTTAACTACATGACAATATTAGTTAGTCATTTAACCCCTTGAAGCTCGGACGCGTTTTAGCAGTTTGTTTTGGCTATCATTAGACGATTTTATGCAGCTTACGAAGGATATGTTGGTATTAAAAGAGTAAATACTATCTCAATCAACCCTTTGACTTCTATCATTTTACCGTTACTAATCATAATAAAATCATGTAATAGTAGCCAGAAAACAGAACAGAAACGCGTATTGGAGCTTGAAATGGTTAATATATATTCGTTTATTCGGCTTTCTATCTATCCACTACCAGTCCAGCCAAGCCCCAGAAGGCCACATACGCTAAGTTAGTTGGACCAAGCTAAGAGGCCAAATTTGAGGCCTTTGTGGTGTGGACGGTTAGTGTTGGAACTTGGCGTCAATAGCAACTTATCCTTTTGACTGAGAGAGACAGACTTTCCTTAAGCTTGATATAATGGTCCAGTGTTACCCATAATGCAATAATGTCAAGATCAATAGCAACTTAACCCTTTGACTGAGAGAGACTTTCCTTAAGCTTGATATAATGGTCCAGTGTTACCCATAATGCAATAATGTCAAGATCATAAGCCGTAAACCACTTTCAAAACTTAAAAGTATCTCTCTCTCTTTCTTTTTTTCTATCCTTTCCTTCAACTTTGCTTTTTCTATCGGATATGCCATGTCTACTACAATTAAGTCCTGACCGCCTTGTTTGGATCGTAAGGTCTGTGTGGCCAGTGTATCTATGTAAATATATGTAAATATATATCTCTCTCTCAATCTGGTTATTTCAGTCGTAATTGTAGTATATTTTCCTTCCGACATTGATATTTACTGTTACCTTTTCTTTCGGTTTGTTCAATCCACTCGTAAAAGTTCTCTTAATCTGTCTTTTTCAGTCGTTACAGTTACGCCGTTCAAATGTTCAAGTCTCCTGAGTTGAAGCCCTAAGTTGATTTGTTTACATTCGTACATTTCCTATTACTCTATTTCATCAAGCAGCCTAGTAGGGCCAAAGAAATGTATGTTGGTTGCTTCCCTTTGCAATCCTATGCATCATTTGTTTTTTCTTTTGTTTTGTTTACTCCAGTCTTACCTACTCTCAAAATCTGTTCATTCCTTGTTAACCAGAACTTTAATGCTTCTTATCAGTACCCACTATTATTACCTTTCTTATCAATGTGTGCCCTCAAATTCAAACAGTTCTTATATTGTCCCGCTTTCCTCCTCATCTGTTAATCTATACTCTCCCCTGTGCTCTCCCCTCTCACACTCTTAGTTTCCTCTCTCTCGCTCCACCTTGCTCTCACCTTGCTCTCTGTCCCCTTACTCACACACTTTCCTGCTCATGCATGTCCTTCCCAACACACACGCACACACACACACACGTTTCGCTATGGTCCAGTGGTTTAAGGCGCTGTGTTTTGTGCTGACCACGAAGGGCCGGGGCGAGGGTTCGAGCCACCACCAGAATCCTAAAGGTTTTTTCAGCCATAGCGACGGAGAAAATTTTATCGTGGTTCCTCCCTAATCAAGCTGCTATCAGACTGTGTTAGCCTACACATCTTCTCACCAATACAAAGTGCATCTGCGTATCTACTTGGTGGGAAGCCAGGTACCTCACGGTCGCCAAAGGTCGCATGTGACCTCGTAGTTAAGGTAGAATAAATATTTATTATACTGTACATATGTTTAAGAAAAACTCTGTAGATTTTCAGCCTCAGGGTTGCAATGAACAAGAAAACCGACAATTATTATTATTATTACACACACACAAACTCTAACACATACTGCTATCCCCTCCCCTCACACTCTTAAGTAATGGAAATCGACGGAAGAAAAATATTCATCAAGTTCAACATTGCATTTACCACTTATGCTTGAGCCATTTTCCCTGTTTTCCCCCGCCGTACACCGATACTTAGCCTAATGGAAGAGAAACAAAGCGGAGTGTTTGGGTCGGGGTGCTGATGGCTCAAGAGTGGGTTCCCGACCGTAGAGTTTACAACTCTCTTTTGGCCAAGCTTTAACGTTCCTTAACATTGTGTGTGGATGCTATACAAGTACGGTCAGGAAGATTTTTATTTTTATTAGCGAGGAGACACACACACACACACGCACGCACACACACACCACACACACACACCACACACACACACAAGCAGACAGACACAGTGGCCGAGCGCACTAAGTCGCCATACTCTAGTAGCTTGACCCAGGTAGCGCGGGTTCGATCCCAGCTACCTGCCGGTGAGGTTTCCATCAAAAACTTTCCGGGCTGTGGACGATAGGTGTGGATGCGCCACCTCTGGGTTCCACCTGGTTCCCTGCCCACATCCTACCCCTTCTGGGGGTATGTAGGCGCCCTTGTGGCAGCCAGAGTCAAATCTGTTGACTACTTAGGATAAGGACTTGTGTATTTTCAGCCTCATTTGCTGCCGGCTCGAAATAAACCGATTATTATCATTATTATTACACACACACACACACACACGGGAAATCATGGTATCAAGGCTCCAATCAGTGGTCCACTTCAAGTTGCTTGGCTTGTATCTGGTCAACATAATCATTCAGGGATTAATATATAAAGATATACCCGTAGATATATACAGTATATATGTATGACAAGACAAAAGGCAAGGGTACATGTAACAAGTGTCTCTCCCAAAGTTGAAGGAGTGATAGAGAGCCAAATTCAAGGTACGTTACAGTCAAAATGTTTGGACACACGGAGCTTGAAGCAGATTAAGTCATAGTATGACGGAAAGACAGATTGAAAGACATAGTTCCAGGTCTCTCTCATCATATTGGTGGTAGTGATAGTAAGACTGTACAATGCAAAGCAATTCGTAAGAACAAACATAATATATTATAGACAAAGACACTATTGAAGTGTCACCGACAATGGAGGAGAAATGATAACGAGAAAGGTGTCAACATATGTTAGTGGAATGATAAACGAGAAAGGTGTCAACATATGTTAGTGGAATGATAAACGAGAAAGGTGTCAACATATGTTAGTGGAATGATAAACGAGAAAGGTGTCAACATATGTTAGTGGAATGATAAACGAGAAAGGTGTCAACATATGTTAGTGGAATGATAAACGAGAAAGGTGTCAACATATGTTAGTGGAATGATAAACGAGAAAGGTGTCAACATATGTTAGTGGAATGATAAACGAGAAAGGTGTCAACATATGTTAGTGGAATGATAAACGAGAAAGGTGTCAACATATGTTAGTGGAATGATAAACGAGAAAGGTGTCAACATATGTTAGTGGAATGATAAACGAGAAAGGTGTCAACATATGTTAGTGGAATGATAAACGAGAAAGGTGTCAACATATGTTAGTGGAATGATAAACGAGAAAGGTGTCAACATATGTTAGTGGAATGATAAACGAGAAAGGTGTCAACATATGTTAGTGGAATGATAAACGAGAAAGGTGTCAACATATGTTAGTGGAATGATAAACGAGAAAGGTGTCAACATATGTTAGTGGAATGATAAACGAGAAAGGTGTCAACATATGTTAGTGGAATGAAGAAGTCAAATGTTCGTCCAGTCTCTCACTCTCACTCACACTCTCTCTCTCTCTTTTCAATCTCCTGGATGGTAACCAAAGCCCCATTATCTCCAATGGCCTCTTTCCCCAACCCATTCCCTCTCCTCCAGAATGTGTAGAAAAGCACCAGAGAAGGCAGCTCTGACCATGACCCAACTCTACCTGCTATGTCATCCACCAGATTCATCACCAAACACAGAAATTGTTTTCAAATAATTTAGCATAGTTATTGGTTTGGCTTATGGAAGGTTTGGTTAAGGGAACCCACCTTTTCTCTTTCTCTCCCTCTCTCTTTGGGTTGTATCCATTCGGCCCCATTCAGCCTACTCGTTTAAGACATTTACCCCCATACAGGTGTCAATATTTTCCTGGCGAGCGGTAGCGAGCCAGCATATATATATTTTTGTTTTGAGAGCAAGCTAAATCAGTAAATTTTTCGACAGCAAATATTCTTCGGCGAAGCCGAATTTCTTCATACAATGCTGGCTCGCTATCGCTCACGAGGAAGATATCGACACCTGGATGGGGATAAACATCTTAAAACAGTTGTCTGAATGGGGCCATATGGATACAAGCTAGAGGAAGAGAGAGAAGGAGAGAAAGATAAACAAAAAAGCCGGTGACCCCCTTAATGTTGTGTAATGTTGTGTTATTATGTTGTGTTATTATGTTGTGTTATTATGTTGTGTTATTATAGTATATGGTGTTGATGTGAAAAGACCTTATCCGGAAGTATAGCATCTGAGGTGAAGTCATTGATTGCTGGGGCTGATGAGTGATTGGTGCTTCGTAATGCTTGTGTGCTTGTTTTTTGTGGGCAAACTGTTATATGTGTTCTTCTCCTGCCACTTCTGTTTCCTTTCTCGTGTCTCTTGCTGATCCTCCCTTCCCCTTGTGGAAGTAAAGCCCATATCACACGAGAGCTTTTATAGTCAACATTCGATGATCGACATTTTGTTGGCAACATTTCAGGAATATTTTGCACCGGTGTCGGAAACTAGATTGATGATAGATGAATTTAGGCATCCGAAATATTATAAAATCTGACCATTTAAGCTGCCAGACCAGTGTTAAGGATAAATGTTGAGGGAAAACACGGTTGTGTGATACCGCCATAAGGGATGGCTACTGACTGACTGGTGTTATAATAAGATAGGGTTGGTTATAGGGTCAGCACCGTACATTCATGCGTAATATTACCCTAATTGGACCTGTAATCTCTCTCTCACTATCTTTCTCTATGTGTAGCTTATTTATATATATATATTTTATTTAAGGGAGCCCACCTCGCTTTTTTTCTCTTTCTCTCCGTCTCTCTTTGGCTTGTATCCATTCGGCCCCATTCAGCCTACTGTTTTAAAACGTTTACCCCCATCCAGGTGTCAATATTTTCCTGGTGAGCGGTACCGAGCCAGCATATGTGTATTTTTGTTTTGACAGCAAGCTAAATTTGTACATTTTTCAATAGAAAAATGTCTCTGGCGAAGCCGGATTTCTCCATACAATGCTGGCTCACTATCGCTCGCCAGGAATAAATCGACACCTGGATGGGGATAAACGTCTTAAAACAGTTGGCAGAATGGGGAAGAATGGATACAAGCCAGGAAAAGAGAGACAATGAGAGAAAAATAAACAAAAACGGTGACCCCCCTTACTCCAGGTATATATAGCGAGGCCGGTCCCTAGTGATCTTGGCCCGATGCAATGTTACTTCCTCTCACTAAAAAAATACGCTTTCCATAATGCAGTTGGGTCTGAGTATATACATGATTAGATTGATATCCAAAATTCGAAAATGGATATTAATCGTGATCGTGTACTTTAACTTTTTTTTTTTTTTTTTTTTTTTTTTTCTATGTGATTGAGGGAGGCAAAAGGCATAACTGCCTATAGCGAGTGCCTCCCCCATAGTTGAAAGAGTGACAGGGCCAAAATCAAGGGACGTTCGAGCCAAAACGCCTGGACACACGGAGTTTGAAGCAATTTAAGTCATAGGAAGAGGGAAAGACTGATTCTGGGAGAGAGTTCCAGAGCTCAGATGTTGAGTAGAAGAAAGTTTGAGAGTAACGTTTCACTCTTGGGTTGGAGAGTTGCACAGAGTAGGGGTGGGATTGAGTTGCAAGACGGGTACCACGTGCCCTACGTAAAGGAGGTGGTATGCACTGGGATAGCTCTGAGGAACACTGATTATTATAGTAGCGATAGAATAGCGAGAGAGATGCAACATTGCGGCGGAGAGAGAGAGATTGCAGAGAGTTGGTGAGTGGACGGGAGTTAATGATACGAAAGGCCTTCCTTTCAACTTTGTCTAGGAGAGCGGTGTGAGAGGAACCTCCCCACACATGTGAACAATACTCAATACAAGGGCGCACTATGCCCCTGTACAGAGCAAGAAGCTGTGCAGGGGAAAAGAACCCCCTAAGGCGGTTGAGCACACCCAGCTTCTGGGAGGCTGCCTTAGCAAGACTGGTAATATGGTCCTTCCAAATGAGAGCAGAAGAAAAAGAGACACCAAGAATATTGAGAGAAGATGAAGGGTTGATTTTTGTATTGTTGAAGAACTGTGTTGGTGGTGTAATGGTTTAGGTGCTTATGTTCTAGTTGTGGTCTCCCAAGTTCGAATCCCGGGAGGACCACATGCTTTCATTAGTTTATTAAGTACATTGGGGTTTGTAATTGATAATTAATGTTAAGAACAGGGTGTTACTTATATATAAGGTGCTTTATAATGTTATAAACCATACTCACCCAAACATTATATATAAGGTGGTTTATAATGTTATCAACCATACTCACCCAAACATTATATATAAGGTGGTTTATAATGTTATAAACCATACTCACCCAAACATTATATATAAGGTGGTTTATAATGTTATAAACCATACTCACCCAAACATTATAATATATAAGGTGGTTTATAATGTTATAAACCATACTCACCCAAACATTATAATATATAAGGTGGTTTATAATGTTATAAACCATACTCACCCAAACATTATAAACCATACTCACCCAAACATTATAATATATAAGGTGGTTTATATTGTATAAACCATACTCACCCAAACATTATAATATAAGGTGGTTTATAATGTTATAAACCATACTCACCCAAACATTATATATAAGGTGGTTTATAATGTTATAAACCATACTCACCCAAACATTATAATATATAAGGTGGTTTATAATGTTATAAACCATACTCACCCAAACATTATAATATATAAGGTGGTTTATAATGTGATAAACCATACTCACCCAAACAGTATAATATATAAGGTGGTTTATAATGTTATAAACCATACTCACCCAAACATTATATATAAGGTGGTTTATAATGTTATAAACCATACTCACCCAAACATTATATATAAGGTGGTTTATAATGTTATAAACCATACTCACCCAAACATTATATATAAGGTGGTTTATAATGTTATAAACCATACTCACCCAAACATTATAATACATAAGGTGGTTTATAATGTTATAAACCATACTCACCCAAACATTATAATATATAAGGTGGTTTATAATGTTATAAACCATACTCACCCAAACATTATAATATATAAGGTGGTTTATAATGTTATAAACCATACTCACCCAAACATTATAATATATAAGGTGGTTTATATTGTTATAAACCATACTCACCCAAACATTATAATATATAAGGTGGTTTATAATGTTATAAACCATACTCACCCAAACATTATATATAAGGTGGTTTATAATGTTATAAACCATACTCACCCAAACATTATAATATATAAGGTGGTTTATAATGTTATAAACCATACTCACCCAAACATTATATATAAGGTGGTTTATAATGTTATAAACCATACTCACCCAAACATTATAATATATAAGGTGGTTTATAATGTTATAAACCATACTCACCCAAACATTATAATATATAAGGTGGTTTATAATGTTATAAACCATACTCACCCAAACAGTATAATATATAAGGTGGTTTATAATGTTATAAACCATACTCACCCAAACATTTCACCAGGTACACCCTTAAGGGGACAGTGGCTGTTTGTTTGGTCTATTAATTAATTTATTCATATATTTTTTAGTGTCCTCCCTAGACCTCCATCAAGCTTAGAAAACACCCCCTAGACCCCCCTTCAAGATCGATTTGTACAATTTTCGGTAGAAAAATATCCCGGCCAAAGGCCGATTCCTCCTAAAATTACAGGCTCGCTATCGCTCGCCAGGAAAAAATCGACACCTAAATGGCACGAAGGGTCCTAACATTGACAAAAAAATGGGGTGAAAGGTCATGAAATCCCCAAACTAATGGAACCAACGTCTCACGGGTTCCTTAGGGGGGTAGTACTCGCTTTTTATGGACCCCCTTCTCCCTCATGTGTAGCATATTAATTTTGAGGTTTTAGGACGTTCGTTCCGTTAGTTTGGCGATTTTAAGATCTTTCGTCTCATTTTGTTGTTGTCAATATTAAGACCTTTCGTGTCCTTTAGGTGTCGAATTTTCCTTGGCAAGCGATAGCGAGAGTCTAATTTTAGAAGCAATCGGCCTTGGGCCGGGACATTTTTCTGCTGAAAAATGTACAAATTATTCTTGAAAGGGGGGGGGGGGGTTTCTAAGCTTGATGGAGGTCTAGCGAGGAAACTGAAAAATACACAAATAAATAAATATATAGACCAAAAACCAAGCTATACTACATGGATGATTGGTATGTAGAGTTGGGGGTTAGGAAGGATAGCTGGTTATATACTACATGGATGATTGGTATGTAGAGTTGTGGGTTAGGAAGGATAGCTGGTTATATACTACATGGATGATTGGTATGTAGAGTTGTGGGTTAGGAAGGATAGCTGGTTATATACTACATGGATGATTGGTATGTAGAGTTGTGGGTTAGGAAGGATAGCTGGTTATATACTACATGGATGATTGGTATGTAGAGTTGTGGGTTAGGAAGGATAGCTGGTTATATACTACATGGATGATTGGTATGTAGAGTTGTGGGTTAGGAAGGATAGCTGGTTATATACTACATGGATGATTGGTATGTAGAGTTGTGGGTTAGGAAGGATAGCTGGTTATATACTACATGGATGATTGGTATGTAGAGTTGTGGGTTAGGAAGGATAGCTGGTTATATACTACATGGATGATTGGTATGTAGAGTTGGGGGTTAGGAAGGATAGCTGGTTATATACTACATGGATGATTGGTATGTAGAGTTGTGGGTTAGGAAGGATAGCTGGTTATATACTACATGGATGATTGGTATGTAGAGTTGTGGGTTAGGAAGGATAGCTGGTTATATACTACATGGATGATTGGTATGTAGAGTTGTGGGTTAGGAAGGATAGCTGGTTATATACTACATGGATGATTGGTATGTAGAGTTGTGGGTTAGGAAGGATAGCTGGTTATATACTACATGGATGATTGGTATGTAGAGTTGGGGGTTAGGAAGGATAGCTGGTTATATACTGTAAGGGATTCTCACAAATCACTAAACATGAACTTTTACGAATAAAGCAAATTAATTGCCTTCGTGAATATCCCCCCCCCCCCCCCCTCTCCTCCAAGAAAAACGCACGCAAAACACACACACATACACTAGTCATGAAAAAACCTGCATGATAAATTATTTGACAGACAGCGGAGTAATGAACTTATATTTATATTCTTCACTAAATATTGTCTAGGGTTGAATAAACTCTAGGCTATTGAATATAGTCAATCAGCAATGTAAATGTTTTGGCTAAATTGGAAGGACTAGCAATAAAATTAATGGGAGTAATATGTACCACATGTGTATTTATGACAAAAACAAATACATTTTTTTCAAATATATCAATAAACATCCATATTTTAGTATTTTGGCTTTCATGTTATAAGATATTACTATAATTAATTTGACCTAGAGTATAAGTTTAGCAAATATTCCTGCAGTAATGTAAATATGTTTTTGACACTATGTTCCTTGATTTCATTGAACGGCAATCAAATCTTTCTATCAATATCATATATTCTTTCATCTGTTCATATCGTGTGTAGTTTTAGTCTTTGAATAATCTGATATTCAGTACAGAGACTCTCAATTATGCAACAAATTAATTAGTCAACCTGTATCAATTATTTGATCTAGCTAACTATATCTGATTAGTGCCTCGTTCCTTTATAATTATTGACTGTCTTACAGTGAACTGTCCGTTATCTATCCATATACAGTATATAATTATATATATGTAAACTGTATATATATATATATATATATATATATATATATATATATATATATATATATATATATATATAAAGTAAATATATAAAAAAAAAATACAAAACACTAATGAATAACCTTTAAAAATCCACTATGCCTTTACACACCTGCCTGGGAGGGACTTCAGGTGCAAAGAGCTGTGGATTCTGCTTCTGAATGTAAAACTCCGTCCCAACACCGGGCCTCAAAGCAGCTGGGAAATCGTTGGCTCTAAAGCTCTGGGCCGCGGGTTTGAGAACAACATTTGGAGTAGTATATTGTAGTGGTGCAAACGTACTTCAATACATGTGTGGGTGAATCATTACTAAAGTGTCCTCTCTCTCTCTCTCTCTTGCTCTCAGTATTTGTATCACCAATAAATATAAAGATCATGTTGGTATTCGACTTACCGTATACTACTAGTAAATGCCGGATTTTTTCACATAATGTCTTACAGGTGCAACATTACATTGAAGTTGTCTAAAAATATGTTTCCTTCCCGACCACCAAACACAGCCTGGTTTCCAAAACACACAGTTGAGCATGTTGGGATCGGTCCCGACAACAAACACTACAAAAGAGGCATCAAATACTCTTACCTTACGAAATGTCTGTCATCAGTGGAGTTGTTGTCTAAATATCACTCCTTAGGCCATATCCACAAACGACCATTCACGATCATTCACCAATTTGCTACCCTGGAGCTCCAAAGGTTAAACATTCTATACATCCTTCCCTCTCTGTACTAAATGTTTATATTATTACGGGGGTGACTCGATTCTGTGGTTGACGTTAGTGAGTCCCGTAAGAGACTGTCATGGCTTTCAACGCTCAATGTTTGAAACATTTGCCTTGCTACATGATACGATATGGTATAACTATAACATTTCAGATATCTCCGAGGGAAAGATTTAGTACTCTTCCAATATAAAATATAGTGTTTGGCTGTTTCAGCGTTCTAACTTTTTCTCAACTATTTTCATTCGGAATTTTACTGCACATTTTGCTCTCTCAAACGTTCGTATATTTTATGGGTATACATTTTTATGTTCTATCATTTGGGTTACATGTTTTTATAACCAATATAATTGATATTGTTATTTGTATTTAGTTTTGTTTATCGGCAATGTACATTACATTTAGTCAGTCAGTCATTAGCCAGCCCTTACTCCCAGAAGGGGTAGGGAGGATCAGCAAGAGACTCGAGAAAGGGAAAAGAGATGACAGGAGAAGAACACAACAGATCGCCTACAAAAAGCAATCGTATAAGCATTCAGAAGCACTAATCACTCATCAGCCCCCGAAATCAATGGCTTTACCTCAGATGTACATACAGTATATATTGTATCATTTCTTGTTTATACGTCTTTAGAAGTTGTACAATTGTATATAATTCCCGATGTTTTTGTGACCAAATTGACCACAATTTTAGAATATAGAGAGGTTGGTGGAACTAGGATGATGGCTTAGGCTTCAAAAGATCCCAAAGTTTTGTTCCACCAGTATTCAATACGTAGGGAAGTGATGATAATATTATAGTTGTAGCAAGGAGTAAGCAAATTAGACTTCATGTCTAGGAATATTATATAATGTTTGCTAGTAATTGATTCTTTTTGTTAACTATATTTTGACTATTGGATATTATGACCTAACTAATTCAAAGCTTTGGTGTAATAGTAATCAAGAATCAACCAATACTAAGTACGGTATATATATATATATATATATATATATATATATATATATATATATATATATATATATATATATACACATATATATATATAATTTCTATGTTTATTATCATTATTATTATAAGGATATTATTACGCCGATATAATCCCGCACGTCTAACACCGGCTATATTTAGCCAACTGTACTCTTCCATGTAATCTGTACCAAAACCTTTCAACGGGGATATTCAATTAGGTACATTGGGGTTCCTCACAACACGCTTCACTTGGTCCACAGTTGTTTCGCCCACATATCTGTTCGCCAGCATTAGTGTAGTTGGTTGGCCCAGGTATGCATTTTTGTTCCTATGTGAATGAAGGAGATAAAAGGCGAAGATGCCTGTAACAAGTATATACCCCCCCCACCCCCCCCCAGGCCGAAGGAGTGGTAGAAAGGCAAAAACAAGGTACATTGGAGATACTTTAGGTGTTTTGGAAACCAGTGTGGTATGCTTATTAAGTGTAGTGACTGAATAGGAGGAGGAAGTGTTTGTAAAAGTTAGCTGGATTACACTATATATAAGTGAGGCACAAACAGAAAGAGTGGGGGAAGCCAGGCAAATGACACAGGAGTTCCAGCAACTCCTTATCATATGCATATAGTGCAAGTTAGTTATATAGTTAGTATAGGTTGGGTTAGATTAAGTTGTGTTATGGTAGCTTGGGTATGGCTTAAGGGAGTCCACCTCGCTTGTTTTCTCTTTCTATCCCGCTCTCTTTGGCTTGGATTCATTCGGCCCCATTCAGCCTACTGCTTTAAGAAGTTTACCCCAATCTAGGTGTCAGTATTTTCCTGGCGAGCCGTAGCGAGCCAGTATATATATATATAATTTGTTTTGACAGCAAGCTAAATTTGTACATTGTTCGATAGAAAAATGTCTCCGGCGAAGCCGAATCGCTCCATACAATGCTGGCTCGCTATCGCTCGCCATGAAGAAATAGACACCTGGATGGGGATAAGCGTCTTAAAACCGTAGGCTGAAAGGGGCCGAATGGATACAAGCCAGGGAAAGAGAAGGAGAGAAAGATAACAAAAAACTTAACGTTGGCTAGATTAGGTTAGGTTAGCCTATTATAGGTTAGTTTTACATTGTAGTTTGGCAAAGCTTAGTGTATATTATAGGTTAAGCTATATTAGGTCTAAGATTAGGTGGGTAGGCTATATCTGAGTTTAGCTTGAGGGGGTAATACTCGCTTATTCTGGACCCCCTTCTCCCTCATGTTTAGCATATTAGTTTTGAGGTTTTAAGACATTCGTTCCGTTAGTTTGGCGATTTTGATACCTTTTGCCTCATCTTTCGTGTCCTTTAGTTGTCGATTTTTTCCTGGCGAGCGACAGCGAGCCTCTTATTTTAGAAGTAAACGGCCTTCGGCCGGGACTTTTTTCTACCGAAATATGTACACATTTATCTTGAAAGGGGGTCTAAGGGGTGTTATTCTAAGCTTGATGGAAGTCTAGTGAGGAAAAAAAAAAAAATAATAATAATAAATAAACATACTGTATACCCCTTTAGAGGGCACTCATAGAAATAACAATGATCTAAAAAAAAAATCCTCCTACTATGTTAAAATACAAGTGTTTCTAAGAAATGTTTACTCTTGTGCATTTTTCTTATTTACCATTTGGAATATGGGAATCAATTGGGAATGAAGTGGCTCGTGTGGGCTATCCGCCAGCAACGCCGGTAACCATAGATGTCCTTTCTGGGCTACTTTGCCCGTTACAGGGTAGTTTTGTTCCCTACTTTTATACAGTGTTTACATATTATTTTATGCATTTTTAAGACTTGTAATTTGTATAAATATATAATACAACCTAGCTTATGACTTTAACTTACAAACTAGAGGTTAATCAAATAATTTGGAAAAGTTTTATATTCATTTAATTATAGAAAAGTACATAATTAGATATCAAAATATTACTTATATATATAATAAAATATTTATACTCAACTTACATATATAGCTCAACTCTCAAGGGGTGTGGAAGGGTGAAAAGGAGTTCCTTGTGTCCGAGAGGCAGAGAGCAACCTGGCAAACCGTGCAAAGCCAACGTGACCGATGGATGTCACCCTTCTTAGAGCAGTGCTTGCAAGTTTGCCTGTTGTTGACGAATATGGGCAGGTGGGGCTTGGAATTGTCGAGCCTTTTGTCGAGAGATGGTAGTGAAGCTCGCTGGCCTCGCTTGGGTACTGGCAGAGTCTCGCCGTCCATCGACTGCCTGGTTACCCTGGACCCCATGGACTTTTGGCACCTGGCAAACCTGGATATATCAAGCCTGAATTGCTTGAGGGGCATTGACTTTTCCTTCAACGCCGTGCAGTCCCTCTTGTAGAGTATCCAGGCGTTGCAGATGCAGAGATCCAGGGCGTAGCCAAACAGCCGGATGTACCACCTTCGGGCCCTCATAGGTGTCTTGTAGAGGTGGGTTAGCATGTCCGACTTGTCTATCCCGCCCATCTTACTGTTATACTCCTTTATGACCTTGGGACAGGGAACTTCCATCTTCTTCTTGGCCTTCCTGTCGTACCTCAGGACCATGTCAAGCGGCTCTACACCCTCGTCAGTAGACAGGATTGTCACTATCTTGTTATCCTTCCACCAAAGGGCTAAGATTCCCTCTGTGGAGCAGAAGTCAGTGGTCACTGGTCCCTCTTAGAGTGCTGGACTTCTCCATGTCCTTGACAAAGGTGAGAGGACGTTTGCCAATCCTGTGACCCTTGCCGTTCCGACGTACCTGCAGCCATAGTGATCCCTCAGGTATTCTACTAAGGCAATGCAGGTAAAGAAGTTGTCAGCATAGATGGCAGATTGCTCCGGGCTCTTGAGGGTCTTGACAAGGACAATGGCAGTCTTGGAGCTCATCAGCAAACCGGATTCCCCCTCTGATAGCGCAGTTGGGTGGCAAGGGAAGGTTGGCTCTCCCTGATACATAAGTATATCATGGATAAAGCCATCAATGCTGCCCCTGCAGAAGAGTTTAAACCCCCACTTGTCCGGCTTGTTTTGGATGTACTGCCGCAGGTTGTCCGCTCGTGTGCCCTTGTACGCCACCATGACCTCGTCCACTGATTGTGTCGGAGTGTCCCTGACTTTCAGGAACTGTGCTGTCATGGCATTGAAGATGGGACATATTTTGTAGAAGCAGTCATTGGAGGCTCGGGCATGCTCATTGTTGTTGAAGTGGAGTAATGAGTGGATGAGGCGGAAACGCTTGGACAACATCACCTCGGCAACCTGCGGGACCCTGGTCATCACTCCCCAATAATCCTCTATGGCAGGCAGGCTGCAGAAAACCATGTAGAGGAGTACCCCAATGAACAACAGGAGTTCATGCCTGTCGATGGTGAATGTGGTGTTCACGTCCCTCTGGCGGGCATAGAGGTTTGTCTGGTAGACAATATCGTCTACCAGATTCATGAGGAACATGTCCTGGAAGTATTCATAGGGTGAGCGAAGGCAGTCAGGTGCAGGGTGCTGGAATTTAGGGAGAGGCGGGTAACTGATGTCTTCCTTTTTCCAAACCCTTTGTGGAGCTTCCTTCTTGGACCTCTTCTTTGGCTGCTGAGCAGCCTCCTCCTTGTCGGATCCATGTTCTTCAGGGAGCTCCTGGGGACGCACTGGTGCAACATTACCTGGCAAAGAAGGGCTAGGTAAGTACTAAATACAGGTCAGGTAAGGTAACTATAAGGACATAATTATGAGGTAAGTATAAAGTAAGTAAAAGTAAGAAAAATAGGTTTATGGTAAGTTGTGCTGGCCCTTTAAATTTGTTGTCATAAAATTAAAGGGACTGTGATGGCATGTTGTGGTGGACAAGGTCATTTAATTAAAGGGACTGTTTAAAAGGGTAAATAGGCATTTACATTGTCCCTACTGCTTGGCATTTAAAATACAATTAATTTAATAAAAGGTACTGTTGTAAAAGGGCCGATGGTAAGTTTTGATGGACATTTAACCCTTAATTAGCGGCGAGCAACATAAGTCGAGTTAAATAAAGCTGGACTATGTGGCGGCGCTCGACATAGGTCGAGTGGCAATTTCAGCACGTAATGTTCCTGAGAGAGAGAGAGACAAGTGGTGGCAGGAGAGTAGCGAGCGTATGACTGCTCCAGACCACCGCGGCGAACATACTGACACGAATCCCAGCTCCCTCCTCCCTCTCTCACTCGCTATATAAGGAATTGTATCGGGAAAGTGGCTAATTACATGCTTTTTGCACTCGCGTTGCACGGTTATTGCAAGAAAACTAGCCATCATAAAAGGATCGTTATGATGTCATTCGAAAGCTCTGTTTATGCCCTTTCAGGAATAGATACTTGTTTTACGTTCTGGGTCTTATTTAGGCATGAAAATGATCACGTAAACAGCCCTATTTTGGCTAAAAACACCCCGCTGGGCGGTACATATAAATAAACCGCATAGGCCGCTCTTAAGGTGTTAAAACATTAAATGTCCACCATAACATACTGAAATTTAAATGCCATTCAGTAAGTATACAAAACATAGTTTGTAATAACCACGTGGTTGGGAAAACTGTTCCTCGTCATCATCTATGGCCGCGGCGTAGTCAGGGTCCCGCACATCATCGTCCTGGGTGTCGTCTTCCTCCTCCTCGACCTCAATGTCACTATCAGCACTCTACTGCGGCACTAGCCATCGCTGCCTCCTAGCCCGCTGGGGGTAGAACCGGTTGATTGAATGCTGGAACAACAGAAATAAGAATTAGGCTCAATAATATAAATAACAGTCATCACTATCACCATCATTATCACGATCATTATCAAAATAACTGTGAATGTGATTTATTGCCTCATGAGGCACATAAAATCATTATATCACCATTACAATGATCAAACATATCACAATGACCATATTTCACCATGCAAAATCACTATCACTATCATTGTCAAAATTGCAGTTAGGTGGTGAATAAAGTACTAAAACACCATAAAAGATACATATTAATCATAGACTTTACATAATATATATCAATACTATCACAATAGGCCATTATCACCATCATTTCTATCACCATCATTTTAGAGAACATTCTTACCCCATGCGGTCGAGGTGGCCCACGCGGGCCATCTATGGTTGGTGGCGAAACTGGCAATAATCCCGCGCGGGACACACACAACATGGTGCAATCACTATCGTCACTTTCCTATCATGCTACACTAATTTGACCTATATTACCTTACAGAATTTATATATGTATGTTATGTTAGAGCATCATCAACTTACCGCCATTGGTTCGGTAGTGGGGGAGTCAGATGTGGGAGTGACTCGACGTGAATGTTGCTGTTATGGAGGCTCGGCGTGGACTGACACTCTTCTCCCTTCACCACCACGTTGGTTTCGTGAGTAGAGAGTTCAGATTGGCTGAGAAACGAGACGAGGCCTGTTGCTATTGGCTGGAGTCAACCCATGCCAACTAAGTCATCAAATAAGTCATCGACAGCCCGTGAAATGACGCGTTTAAGTATCCCGTGCGGGCCACTTGCCCGCTAAAGGGATACTGTAGACAACAACCAAGCACTACCCCCTTAAGTTGTAGTACAAAGGAGTACAAAGGAAATTAAACAACAACAGGTCTAGTGACCCTTCTAGGCTGCTTGTCCTCCAAAACACTGAGGATAAAGTGTCCAAACAGTGGTTTAGAGTGGGTAAGGGAACATTGGAAAGGAAACTACTGCCCTGGAACTAACTAGGATAGGATAGAATAGGTTAGGTTAGGTTAAATTTGGCCACGTCAATTTAGGATGGATGAAGAAAGATAAATTTAGGTTACGATATAATCAGGTTGAGTAAAAATAGGGAAACTCGAATCGGTATGTGGACGAAGTGATCATGGGCGGAATGACTGTGGGGGAAGTGATCTTGAACGAAAATACCTTATATATCCTCTCTCTCTCTCTCTCTCTCTCTCTGAAGCGGAAATAGAAGAAGTTCGGCTCGTGGGAGACTCGATGATACGTGGTCAGCTCACAGAGTTTTGCGCCAGAGCACCTAAGACCAGGAAGCGTTTTTGTATCCCTGGTGGTGGGGTGGATGACGTAGTTGCTGCAGTTGACGAAGTATCTAAGCTGGCCCCTGCTAATACAATGCAAGTCATCCACGTTGGATCCAACGATGTACAGCGAACCCGGTCGGAAGATTTGCTTTTAAAGTACCAGCAGCTGATCAAGTCGTTTAAGGAGAAGTTACCAAGGATCATCGTCTCAGGAATCGTCCCCCGGCTTGGTGTAGAGAGCCGATTTTACAACATAGCCACCAGCACAAATCGTTGTCTAGTAAACCTCTGCAGGAAGGAAAAAGTGGGATTCGTAGACACCTGGGACAATTTCTACTACGATGACTATTTGTTTTCGGACGATGGAGTTCATCTGAACCAGGTGGGAGCAGTACGTTTTGGGCGTCTTCTCAACAATGTGGTGAAGGATTTTCGGAGAAGAAATCGACTCAGCACAGGACAACCAGGAAGGAGGACCGAAGACAGCGAGGGCGGCAACCTGCGAAGGAATCTGTCAAGAACCGCGAAATTGAACAAAGCTCCACCAACACGACCCAAATTCAAAACCGCCAGGGATAACGACCGAGGACCGATGTCAGCCATGAATGTAAATGTAGATCCGACCAGAACCAAAAAATTGATTAAAGAACGTTCTGCGAGTTCTAAAACCGCAACTTTAAAGGTTTTCTATGCAAACGCTCGTAGCATACGCAATAAATGTTCAGCTTTAGAGGAACTAGTGTTTACTGAAAATGATGATGTGATTGGTATAACAGAATCTTGGCTCAATACAGTAGATAGACTTTTTAGCAGAGTATTCACTTCCCGGTTATGTAATGTTTGAGAAAAGCCGAATAAATAAAAATGGAGGTGGCGTTTTATTTTATATCAAAGAAAGTCTTAACCCGACCCTCTTGTCAAAACCTCAAATTTTGAACGTCGACACATCTTTTGTGCTAATAAAGAATAATAAAGGTACAAAAATAATACTTGCGTTAATATACAGACCTCCAGCTCAATCGGTGCAAACTGACCGAGAAATTTACGAACAAATTGCAGATGTAAGTAATTCTCAAGATACCGTAATTTTTGGCGACTTTAATTTACCTGTGACCAAGGGGGGCGATACTCTTACTTCACACTCCGGACATGACTTGTATACGAACTTGCAAGAGAGTTCGCTTTATCAATTTGTTCGAACGCCGACCCGTGGTAATAACGTTCTTGACATTGTACTTGCAACAAAAGAAGAATTGATAGAGAATTTGAATGTTGGTGATGAATTCAGTAACAGCGACCATCGTACGATAAATTTCACTTTAAACTTTACTAGTAACGAACCAAATAGTAGCATCGAAAAAGTCCCTAATTTCAAGAAAGCAAACTTCCATAAACTTAGAGCTATGTTTAAAGAAACTGACTGGAGCTTTTTAATTAACAATAACTACATAAATACATCTTGGAAGTTATTCGAAACCACTTACCTAAAAGCAGTGCAAGACTGCATACCATCGAAAATACGGCGTCCAGGCCATAATAATAAGCCCAAATGGTGGAATAAAGATATTTCAAACTGCCTGCTTGCTAAAAAATTTGCTAATGATAGATTAAAATCCTCACAAAATGACGAAGAACGGGTGAAATTTGTAGAGCTACGACGCAAAGCCAAAAAGTTAATTAAGCAAAGTAAAAAGACCTTAGAGTTACATATTGCAAATCAAAGCAAAAAAACCCGAAAGAATTCTATAGTTATATCAGAAAGAAAAAAGTAGTTACTTCAACTGTTGGACTGTTAGTCGATGAAAATGGAGAATACACCAAAGACGAAGTACAAATGAGTAATGCCCTCAATACCTTCTTTGCATCAGTTTTTACAACAGAAGACCTCAGTGATATCCCTACACCATCGCCGATTCAGATTGATAATTCAGATGTTCTAAGCAATATCACCGTTACAGAGAGAGAAGTATTGAATTGTTTAGATAAACTCAAGGTAAATAAAACGCCAGGACCTGATACAATCTCGCCTAGAGTTCTAAAGGAAGCTAAGGATGAGCTCTCCAAACCACTGACATTACTATTCAATAAATCCTTGCAGTCTGGAACTATGCCTGATCAGTGGAAGCTAGCCAACGTAACACAGATATTAAAAAAAGGCAGCAAATCCCTAAACAGTAACTATCGTCCAGTTACCTTAACCTCAGTTGTATGTAAAATGCTAGAAACGATCATACGAGACAGACTCTTAAATCACTTAGAGGAAAATAACATACTTAAAGATACTCAACACGGCTTTCGTAAAAAACGTTCCTGTTTAACAAACCTCTTAGACTTCTTCCACGATATCCTCAACCTCTACGATGAGAGTAAAGCTGTAGATATTATATACCTTGATTTTCAAAAGGCCTTTGACAAAGTTCCCCACAAACGTTTACTGCTAAAACTAAAAGCGCATGGAATACAAGACGGTGTGTTGAAATGGATAGAAAATTGGCTCAGCGACAGAAAGCAAAGGGAGTCATAAACGGGAAGGCATCTAAATGGGCCAATGTAAGTAGCGGGGTACCCCAGGGATCGGTACTAGGACCAATTCTCTTTCTAATTTACATCGACATAGATGAGGGTCTCACCTGTACAATCTCAAAATTTGCGGACGATACAAAAATTGCAAATAGCGTACTCTCAAAAGAACAAGTTGACGATATGCAACACAATCTAGATAAATTGTCATGTTGGGCCCAAATTTGGCAAAGGAGTTTCAATGCGGATAAATGTAAAGTACTACATGTCGGATACCTAAATGAGAAAGCAAACTATTCGATGAATGGCACTCAGCTTAAGAATGTAAACAGAGAAACCGATCTGGGAGTAACAATATCGAGTAACCTAAAACCGAGTCAACAATGTTCAGAAGTTGTTAAGAAGGCAAACAAAATAATTGGCTTTATAGACAGGTCATTTGAGCATAAATTCAAAGAAGTTATCCTAACCCTTTACAATTCCTTAGTCCGCCCTCTTCTGGAATACTGCGTTCAATCCTGGTGCCCTTATTACCAAAAAGATATAAACAAGCTAGAACGAGTTCAACGTAGAGTTACCAAAATGATACCTAGCCTAAAGAACAAACCATACGAAGAGCGTCTTAGAGAATTAAACCTATTTCCTTTAACCCAGCGCAGATTAAGAGGCGACTTAATTCAAGTGTTCAAAATCATCAAAGGCATAGACAATATGAACTGTAGTAAGTACTTCACTATCGACCAATCTAATTACACGCGGGGAAACGGTTGCAAAATTATTGGAAAATCTTTTAACTCGCACGAATCTAAGAATTTCTTCTTCAATCGAGTTGTCAACTTGTGGAATGGGCTTCCCCGAAACGTTATAGACTGCATCACCGTTGATTCATTTAAACTCCTCCTAGACAAATATCTCTCATCAAACCCGCGACTGACTGCGTTTGTAAATGAATAACTTTATTTTATCCCCCCCTCAGTTACTAACCCATCTGTCCTCTACTAACTTCCTAATCCTGCCACGGACATTAGTTCCAGGGCAGTAATTCCCTTTCCAATGTTCCCTTACCCACTCTAAACCACTGTTTGGACACTAGATCCTCAGTGTTTTGGAGGACAAGCAACCTAGAAGGGTCACTAGATCTGTTGTTGCTTGATTTCCTTTGTACTCCTTTGTACTCTCTCTCTCTCTCAGCCCGACCCGCCAACAGCACTTCGCTCTCGCTGCTCGAAATCTGACCAAAACTTGAGTACTCCATTACTCATCCCCTTATTTGTTTGCATGAGCTGTAGCTAAGCTCTAGCTTAACTGCCCTGTAGTTGCTTTGCATGTAATGTTGCTGTGTTTTTGACTGATAAACGTTTGTTTATCGAGACTGCTTTTGTTTACATTTGTACCGGTTAGTGACGACCAACGCTCTAAAGTAAACAAACTATTTGCTCGTTTCATATTATAAAGTTCTAGCACTTATTGTAGATATTTTAGCCCTCACTGTAGTTAAGTGCTTAGCAAACCACCCAGTAGTTATCTTGTATGACACTGTACTGTAGTTTTGACTGATAAAAGTTTGTTTTTCAAAATTCTATTTGTCAAGTTAGTAGAGACGCCGCCGATACCAGCGCCACCTGTGTACGCATAAACAAACCCTCTTCTTGTATTTTATATATCAAAGTCTTAGCCAATACTGTACTTGGTTGAACTTTTTATCTTGGTTATATATATAAATCGCACACCAACATTTGTCAAGATAGTTTTAATATTGAGTTAGAATAATTTAGTTACTGTAATACTTTTTGATAGCCTATTTATTAATCGCATTTCAGATACTTGTGACCATATTAATAGGCCTCTCACACTCTTGCCAGGGATATTACTAACTCCATTATTATTGTGTCGACCACTGTATAAACTAATATACAGGCTTTAGCCTAACTGTCATACTGCTAACATAATTTTATTTTTATTTTCAGGCATAAAATTGTGTTCTATTGCTAACATATTCTTTTTGTGATCAACATATTCTTTTTGTGATTTACAGGCATTAATTGTACCATACTGCTAACCAATATTTTTGTTACTGTACTGTATACTGCTTTCCAGTTTTCTCACTAGGCTAAATTAACCCTCTCCCACTTTTTTTTTCCAGTAAATTTTGTAACAAATTACTAGTCCATTTACAATTTTCAGGCTTTAACTGGGTCATACTGCTAACATCAATTTGGGTTATATTTTCAGGCATAAATTGTGTTCTATTGCTAACATATTTTTTGTGATTTACAGCCATAATATTCTTTTTGTGATTAACATATTCTTTTTGTGATTTACAGGCATTAATTGTACCATATTGCTAACAAATATTTGTTGTTACTGTACTGTATACGGTTTTCCAGTTTTTTCACTAGGCTACATTAACCCTCCCACTTTTTTTTCCAGTAAATTGTGTAAACAAAATCTAGTCCATTTGTGATGTTCAGGCTTTAACTGTGTCATACTGCTAACATCAATATTTTTTTATTTTCAGGCATAAATTGTGTTCTATTGCTAACATATTTGTTTGTGATTTACAGGCATATTAATTGTATCACATTGCTAACAAAATGTTGTGTGATTTTCAGGAATTAATTGTATCACATTGCTAACATACATTTTTTGTGATTTTCAGGCTTTAATTGTACCATTTTGCTAACATAAATTTGTGTGATTTTCAGGCATATTGTGATTATATTGTCATGGCGCCGCAACGAACCTGCACGAGTTGTTCCGGTAAATTTGGCCCTACCATGTTTGTTGATACTGATGTCCAAATTTGTAGATTTTGCCAGCTCAGAGAGAAAATTGCGGATGAATTGAATGCAGCTCACCGCAAGATCGATGCCCTGACTACGAAGCTTGAATCCCTTCAAGAATTTGCCACACTCAACGTAGGAGTGCCCTCGGCCGAAGAAACCACTACGATGTTAACCGCCATTCCAGTGCATACAGTACCGGTACCCACACCAGCAGGTACCTTAGATGTTGCAGATAATAATAATGACTCTACTCTCACTCCCCCCCAGGACAACTTTCAGTTAGTGAGAAACAATGTGCATCCCAGTACCAGTACCAGGAAGGTCATCCCGACAACATGCCAAAACCGCTTCAAAATTCTGGCTATTGACGAGGAAGAGGAAACGGAAAAAGTTCGGCTTGTGGGCGACTCCATGGTCCGTGGCCAACTAACCGAGTTCTGCGCCAGGGCACCCAGGACCAGAAAGCGATTCTGTATCCCAGGTGGCGGCGTGGAAGACATTGTTGCGGCTGTGGAAGAGGTTTCCAGGCTCGCCCCCGCAAGCACTACGTAAGTCATCCACGTTGGATCTAACGATGTCCAACGGACGCAGTCAGAGGAACTACTTTGCAAGTACCGGCGGCTGATCAGGTCCTTCAAGGAAAAATCTAATAGAATCTTAATTTCAGGAATTGTTCCCAGGATTGATGTAGAAAACCGATTCTACAACATAGCTACCAGTACAAATCGCCGACTAGCCAAACTCTGCAGGGAGGAGGACATCGGCTTTGTCGACACGTGGGATCATTTTTACTATGATAAATCTTTGTTTTCAGGAGATGGTGTACATCTTAATGAAGTAGGAGCTGCACGTCTTGGTCGTCTGCTGAACGATGCAGTCAAGGATTTCCATTCAAAAAATGGGGTCAACCAGACCCCAGACAGGGTAGTGTAAGTCAAATACGAACTGAAAATTCAGACAATGCACAATCAGTAACATCCAACTATAATACTCTTAAGGTGTTTTATGTAAATGCTCGTAGCATACGCAATAAATTTTCAGATCTAGAGGAAATCGTGTTTACAGAACATTATGATATAATCGGCATTACAGAATCTTTGTTAAATATGGAAGACCGAGACTTTTTAGCCGAATATTTGCTTGCTGGTTATACAATGTTTGAGAAAAGTCGGATCAATAAAAATGGAGGAGGAGTTCTGTTTTTTATAAAGGAAAGTCTTAATCCCGTCTTAATGTCAAAACCTCAAATTGCGAATATAGACATATCTTACGTACTATTAAATAATAAAAGAGGAACTAAAATAACACTAGCTTTATTATACAGACCCCCATCTCAATCAGTGCAAACTGGCAGTGAAATTTATGAACAAATTGCAGAAATAATTAACATACATGATACCGTAATTCTTGGCGATTTCAACTTACCCGTGACTAAATTGGGCGATATTCTTACTTCACATTCTGGACACGACCTCTATGCTAACTTGCAAGAGAGTTCACTTTTTCAATTTGTATAATCTCTGACCCGTGGTAATAATGTGCTTGACCTTGTACTCGCAACAAAAGAAGAATTAATAGAGAATTTGAATGTTGGTGATGAATTCAGTAACAGCGACCATCGTACGATAACTTTCACTTTAAAGTTTACTAGTAACAAATCAAATAGCAGCATTGAGAAAGTCCCTAATTTCGAGAAAGCAAATTTTCCTAAACTTAAATCAAAGCTTAAAGAAACAGACTGGAGCTTTCTGACTAACAATAACGACATAAATACATCTTGGGAGTGTTTCACAACCACTTACCTTAAGGCAGTGCAAGACTGCATACCATCGAAAATACGGCGTCCAGGCCATAATGATAAGCCCAAATGGTGGAATAAAGAGATTTTCAGACTGTCTGCTTGCTAAAAAAATTGCTAATGATAGATTAAAATCCTCACAAAATGACGAAGAACGGGTGAAATTTGTAGAGCTACGACGCAAAGCCAAAAAGTTAATTAAGCAAAGTAAAGAGACCCTGGAGTTACATGTTGCGAATCAAAGTCAAACAAACCCGAAAGAATTCTATAGTTATATCAGAAAGAAAAAAGTAGTTACTTCAACTGTTGGACCGTTAGTCGATGAAAATGGAGAATACACAAAAGACGAAGTACAAGTGAGTAATGCCCTCAATACCTTCTTTGCATCAGTTTTTACAACCGAAGACCTCAGTGTATCCCTACACCATCGCCGATTCAGATTGATAATTCAGATGTTCTAAGCAATATCACCATTACAGAGAGAGAAGAATTGAATTGTTTAGATAAACTCAAGGTAAATAAAATGCCTGGACCTGATACAATCTCACCTAGAGTTCTAAAGGAAGCTAAGGATGAGCTCTCCAAACCACTGACATTGCTATTCAATGAATCCTTGCAGTCTGGGACTATGCCTGATCAGTGGAAGCTAGCCAACGTAACACCGATATTAAAAAAAGGCAGCAAATCCCTACCCAGTAACTATCGTCCAATTAGCTTAACCTCAATTGTATGTAAAATGCTAGAAACGGTCATAAGAGACAGACTCGTAAATCACTTAGAGGCAAATAACTTACTTAAAGATACTCAACACGGCTTTCGTAAAAAACGTTCCTGTTTAACAATCCTCTTAGAGTTCTTCCACGATATCCTCAACCTCTACGATGAGAGTAAAGCTGTAGATATTATATACCTTGATTTTCAAAAGGCCTTTGATAAAGTTCCCCACAAACGTTTACTGCTAAAACTAAAAGCTCATGGAATACAAGACGGTGTGTTGAAATGGATAGAAAATTGGCTCAGCGACAGAAAGCAAAGAATAGTCATAAACAGTAAGGCATCTAAATGGACCAATGTAAGTAGCGGGGTACCCCAGGGATCGGTACTAGGACCAATTCTCTTTCTAAGTTACATCAACGACATAGATGAGGGTCTCACCTGTAAAATCTCAAAATTTGCTGACGATACAAAAATTGCAAATAGCGTACTCTCAAAAGAACAAGTTAACGATATGCAACACAATCTAGATAAATTGTCATGTTGGGCCCAAATTTGGCAAATGAGTTTCAATGCGGATAAATGTAAAGTACTACATATCGGATACCTAAATGAGAAAGCAAACTATTCGATGAATGGCACTCAGCTTAAGAATGTAAACAAAGAAACCGATCTGGGAGTAACAATATCGAGTAACCTAAAACCGAGTCAACAATGTTCAGAAGTTGTTAAGAAGGCAAACAAAATAATTGGCTTTATAGGCAGGTCATTTGAGCATAAATCCAAAGAAGTTATCCTAACCCTTTACAATTCCTTAGTCCGCCCTCTTCTGGAATACTGCATTCAATCCTGGTGCCCTTATTACCAACAAGATATAAACAAGCTAGAACGAGTTCAACGTAGAGTTACCAAAATGATACCTAGCCTAAAGAACAAACCATACGAAGAGCGTCTTAGAGAATTAAATCTATTTCCTTTAACCCAGCGCAGATTAAGAGGAGACTTAATTCAAGTGTTCAAAATCATCAAAGGCATCAACAATATGAACTGTAGTAAGTACTTCACTATCGACCAATCTAATTACACACGGGGAAACGGTTGCAAAATTATTGGTAAATCTTTTAACTCACACGAATCTAAGAATTTCTTCTTCAATCGAGTTGTCAACTTTTGGAATGGGCTTCCCCGAGACGTTATAGACTGCAGCACCGTCGATTCATTTAAACTCCGCTTAGACAAATATCTCGCATCAAACCCGCGACTGACTGAGTTTGTAAATTAATAACTTTATTTTATCCCCCCCTCAGTTACTAACCCCTCTGTCCCCTACTAACTTCCTAATCCTGCCACGGACATTAGTTCTAGGGCAGTAGTTCCCTTTCCAATGTTCCCTTACCCACTCTAAGCCACTGTTTGGACACTTGATCCTCAGTGTTTTGGAAGACAAGCAGCCTAGAAGGGTCACTAGATATGTTGTTGCTTGATTTCCTTTGTACTCCTTTGTACTCTCTCTCTCTCTCTCTCTCTTAAATTAGTCAAAGAAGTTGCAGGGGCACTAACCATAATACTAAATATGTCACTTAAACAAGGACATGTACCCACCGACTGGAAGACCTAATAACACCGATATTTAAAAATGGTGACAAAACACTACCAAATAATTATAGGCCGATTAGCTTAACCTCCTTAATTGGAAAAATGTGTGAATCAATCATAAGGGATATAATTGTATTATTCCTTGAGAACAATAACCTTATTAACAATAGTCAACACGGATTCAGAGCAAAGAGATCATGCCTAACCAATTTAATAGAATTTTATGATAGCCTATACAAACTAAATGACTTCACCAAAAGCCTCGACATAGTGTATCTAGACTTTCAAAAAACCTTCGACAAGGTCCCGCAGGATAAATTATTACAGAAAATAAGAGACATAGGAATACAGGGCAAAACGTAGGATTGGATTAAAACTGGCTAAGTGAAAGAAAGCAAGAGTAGTTATCAACGGTGTGGAATCAACATGGAGCCAAGTAACTAGTGTCCCCCAAGGCTCAGTATTGTGTTACGTTACGAGCGGGGTTCGAACCCATAACATAAAGACACATTCCACTAAACACCACAAAACGAGGACTTATTATTTAGCCCACAAAATGCGGGAAAATATGACTATCAGTTTCAGTCAAGAATAAGTGGTATGTTAAACTTCCACAAAAACTAGCAACTCTCTTTGTATTCACTAAAACCTTGGTAGGTGAAAAGATGTGGCAAGTTCATAAAATATCAGTTGATATCAAATGGCTGTTAGCCTAAAAACCCAAAGTCATTCCTTTCTTATCACTCGTTCAGAATTAGTTATCTTTAGTTACTTTGACTAAGATTTATCCCAACAATCAAAAGAATAATATATTAGCATATAAAGGTAAAATGTAAAGAGTATGTAAAATATTATTATAATTTATTTAAATGATTAATTACACACAAAAGTTACTTCTAGTGAAAATATCAAATTTGAGAATCATTGATATGAAATAATAAAGAAACTCTTAAGAAAAAAATAGTTATATCAATAATAGTTATATAAATACCCTCCAAGAGAGTAAGTGAAAGCAATCAATAAACATAGAAAAAATCCTAGGCGATACTTATTCAACTCATGGTGATTCTTTTACAAACGAACTCAGGGCAGGTCAGCTTAAGATGGTGGTGGAATACACTACCTGTGGTTCAATCAATCAATGAGTACTGACAGAGGGTTAGGGGGAATAGGACAAGAAATAGTTGGATTGGAAGATGAAGTAGCAGGAGAAAAAGGTTGCCAGGCTTGACTGGAACTGCCTGAGGATTTTCTGATTTTAGCTGATGAAGAGTCTGTTAAGGGCAAGGTCGACAGGGGCGCGTTCCGGGAGGCTCCTCGCTGGGGCATGGGTATCATCTGCCATGTCTGGTCGGGGGCGTGTGAGGCTGGGGTGATGGTGGTGAAGGTGATGGGTGGTGGTGGTGGTGGTGAGTTTTATTTCCTTGGGAGGTCTGGGAAACGCGTTTTAGAGCTTCCTCCACTGTTACCATGCAGGTCACGTAGTTGGTCTTGGGGTCCTTCGTGTGGAAGTAGCAGTTGCAGCCGTCTCTTTTCCAATTCTCCATACAGTAGGACAGGAATCCGTGGAATTCAGGTATTATGCAGTCCTTGTATGCATAGCTCATGGACATGTTGAAGTCTGTTTCGAGGTGGATAACACATTTCCTTGAACAGTTGCTGAGGAGTTTTTGGAGTTTTTGCTGATTGTGGTGTTGGTGGCTTGGAAGTTGCAGCTGGTAAGGTCTCCTTTGCTACTGCTGGTGTTTTCTTCTTCATTCTTTTGGCTTTGGGGCTCGCCATCTCAATGGTGGGCATGGAGGCTGCTTCTGCATGTTGTGCTAACTCAGGTGGTGTAGTGGTTGCAGTCAAAGCCGTGATTTCTGAAGGTGGTGGTGGTGGTGGTGGTGGTGGTGGAGGGCCTTCCTCGACCTCCATAGGTGGTGCTGGAGTCTTGTCCTCTTCAGGGTTGCATTCTCCAGTGAAAAGGTCGATGAAGGGAGTCAGAGTCAGGACCTTCGGCTTGGTGGGTGCTGGTGGTGATGGTGCAGGCCCCTCTGAAGGTGGTGGGCAGTTTTTCCTATTCGGAGCGCGAGGCAGGAGAAGTGTTGGAGCCGGTGTGTTCCTCTGCCTGCGGGGTCGCTGGTGGCTCCCTGGAAGGTTGGCTGGGATGAATATTATAGGGAGGTTGTTCTCCTTCAGGAGGGCGGGCAGAATCTGCTGCAGGAGGGAGGTCTGATCTCCAGCCAGAGCCATAGCCGTCCTAATAACCACATCTATGATGGAAAAAGATGTGGTATTGGATTTTGGGCTCGGCCTGGTGGGTCTCCTGCTGGTGACTCCTTCTGCCCCTCCTTCAGGAGGTCCCTGGCGTGAGTGGAGCCCTTGACAGCGGCGCCCTTTGGTCCCGTCACCTGTCTGGCTTCAGGACCTCTGGGAGCAGCCACTGCCACAAATTCCACCCTTTCTCCATCACCAAGGGAGGGCACAGCCTTAAGGGCGTTTGTTTTCTTGATGGCGCCCTTGTGGGTGAAGATGTCCTTGGTGCCGTCGTCAGGGGTGATGAAGCCGTACCCCTTCTTCACATTGAACCATTTTACAAGTCCAGCAAGGATGGGAGTTGCTGAACTCATGGTGAATGGTTGGTTGTGAGAGAGAGAGGTGAGGTAGGTGTGCTCAGGATGGGAGCTCAGAGCTGTGGTTACGGTACTAGCGGTTATATACCCTTAGCGCACCTGGCTCTGATACCAACTTCTCTAACTGTATTAATCTCAACTCATTATATACTTCCTGAATTAAAGTATTACTTTTACCAAGAACTCTTATGATATATCTTGTAAACATTACTTATGATTAGAAAAGCCAAATACATTATTACCTACCGGTAGTTATAATCAATATCATTCGTACGTCAGGCAACGAAGAAGAGCAATGGGTTGGAAGAAAGGGGGGAGAATGAATAGGGTTACGAGTGTAGGACGATAGGGGGTAGAATGGAATGTGAACTAAAGGGGGGTAGTCTGCACGAAGCCTCCCAAGACCACCTCACTAGTTATTGTACACTGTTGAACAAAACTATCTTCCTATATGAAACTAAGCTGTACAGGTCGATTAATTATACCTGGCTCATAACATTGCATACGATGTTCAATAAATAATTAAAGATCGTACCCACAATAACAAGCACAATACCTCAATTACAACCAGTGACACTTGAATAAAATAGAAATCCTAACAATTGGGACCAGTGTTGTTCATAATATAATTATATCAATGATCTAGATAATGGCATAAATAATTAATTTCCAAATTCGCGGATAACACGAAGATGGGTAATGTAATCATTTCCGAAAGTGATAGAATAAACCTTCAAGCTGATTTAAATAAAGTCACAGAATGGTCGAAGAAGTGGAAAATGCCGTTTAAATAAATGTCAGATATTGCAAATAGGTTCTAAAAACAATAAATATGAATACTACATGAATGAAGAAAAGATAAAAATGTAACACAAATAAAAGACTTGGGAGTGCTGATAAACGAAAACTTAAAATCTTCCAATCAATGCACAGCGGCTGCAAACAAAGCAAACAGGGCACTAGGTTTCATCAGAAGAAACTTCCACTATCACAGCAAAGACATAGTTTTGCCCTTATACAAAAGTATGGTGAGACCGCACCTCAAATATGCTGCGCAGTTTTGGTCACCTCACCTCATAAAGGATGTTAAACAATTGGAATCTGTGTAAAGGCGAGCCACTAAGCTAATCCCTTCATTGAGAAATAAATCATATGATGAAAGACTGAGAGAAACTTGATCTATTTTCACTTAAGAAACGAAAGATGAGAGGCCAATTGATAGAGTGTATTAAAATTATAAAAGGATTCAGTAACATTAACCTAGATAAGTTATTAAAAAAAAGCCGAAGGCACATCTACAAGAGGAAACAATTTAAAATTATTAGGTAGGAGCCCGAATCTAGATACAACAACAAAATTCTTCACTCACAGTGTAATTGATGAGGAACAAACTTCCAAATAAAGTAATAGACAGCTTCTCTATAGATAAATTTAAGAAAAATCTAGACTAATACCACAGAAAATTTGGTATGGAGTAGGCAGTAATTATCACCGTTATTATTTGTTCAGCTGAAGAGAGCGTTAGAAAAGAAAAAAATAATACACAAATACAAAATAAGAATAATAAACATCACTAAATATGTACATACTACTAAGGGTGATGGGTTGGATGATTCCAATTAACCCCAAAATTGACATGCTGCTAAGGCGAAGGGTTGCATGATTTTTTAATTTCTTTTTTGTTTTCCCTTATTGTTTTCCCTTTCTTTTTTTCCAATCTTTCCTGTAAATTCCTTCTGGGGATTTTGAAGCCCAGCAAGGTTAATCACTTCCAACTTTTTTATGTACGGCAATTGCCGGAGGGAACGGAGGGTGGGCAGAGAGCCTTCTTCTTTTCTATCCTTTCCTTCAACTTTCCTTTTCTATCGGATATGCCATCTCTAATAGAATTAAGTCCTGACCACCCTGTTTGGATTGTAAGGTCTGTGTGGCCAGTGTATATATATAAATCTATGTAAATATATCTCTCTCCAAGCCTGCCTGTCAATATGACCTTATGATCTGATAACGCTTAGAAACACATTTGCATGAATCTGGCCCGCTGTCTAGAGGGGGTGTGGGCTCATTTATTTGCTCATTTATGTTTATTTGTATTATTATTTTAGTTTCCTCCCTAGACCTCCATCAAGCTTAAAAAACACCTGCCCCAGACCCTCCTTCAAAAAAAATTAGAGACCTTTTAAATTACAGGCTCGCTCTCGCTCGCCAGGAAAAAATCAACACCTGAATGACACGAACAGTTTTAATATTGACATATAAATGGGGCGAAATGTCTTTAAATCGCCACACTAATGGGCCGACCGTCTTAAAATCTCAAAACTAATGGGGCTAAACATGAGTGAAAAGGGGGCCTCTTATCTTGCAGTTTGTCGTATACTCTAGCTATTCATATTTCTTAATATTACTTAATATTACTGGTCTTGGTGGTATAGTGGTTAGAGCGTGTAAGTTCTGTATGTTATAATCTGGGTTCGAATCCATTGAGAATCGCACGCTTTCATTATTTTCTTTTGGTGAGTTATTGGTATTAAGAATGATGCTAAAAATAATAATTTTTCTTTCATTATTCGTAACATTATATATTCTCTTTGGTTGATGATCATATTTTTGTTTCCTCTTTAGCATAGTATGTTAACTCCGCAAATACACTTATTATCAGCCTGAGATGACGGTTTTAAAATGTTGAACAAAATCGTCTAATGTTAGCCTAATAAAACAAAATCGCTATCGTATATAACAGGCTAAATGCTCAAGATGACGGTGGAATAAAATAGAAATATAAGATTGCAATTCCCCTGCGTTAGGTTATATTGTTGGCAGTATAAACACCTACACAGTGTTAGCTTATATTGTTGGCAGTATAAACAGCTACACTGTGTTAGCTTATATGGTTGGCAGTATAAACAGCTACACTGTGTTAGCTTATATGGTTGGCAGTTTAAACAGCTACACTGTGTTAGCTTATATTGTTGGCAGTATAAACACCTACACAGTGTTAGCTTATATTGTTGGCAGTATAAACAGCTACACTGTGTTAGCTTATATTGTTGGCAGTATAAACAGCTACACTGTGTTAGCTTATATTGTTGGCAGTATAAACACCTACACAGTGTTAGCTTATATTGTTGGAAGTATAAACAGCTACACTGTGTTAGCTTATATTGTTGGCAGTATAAACAGCTACACTGTGTTAGCTTATATTGTTGGCAGTATAAACACCTACACAGTGTTAGCTTATATTGTTGGCAGTATAAACAGCTACACTGTGTTAGCTTATATGGTTGGCAGTTTAAACAGCTACACTGTGTTAGCTTATATTGTTGGCAGTATAAACACCTACACAGTGTTAGCTTATATTGTTGGCAGTATAAACAGCTGACCTTGGTAACCCTGGTCTCTGGGTCTTCTCCTGGGTGACCTGGATGTGTGTGAGTTTGTGTTTTTTTCAGTGTTTATTTTTTGTTTTATGTTGTTTTTATGTTTTTCCCTGTTCTTGCTCTGTCTTGAGTCGGCTACCCCCAAAATGGGGATTGGGCCTGAGCATATAGATAGATAGATAGATAGATAGATAGATAAACAGCTACACTGTGTTAGCTTATGTGGTTGGCAGTTAAAACAGCTACACTGTGTTAGCTTATATGGTTGGCAGTTTAAACAGCTACACTGTGTTAGCTTATATTGTTGGCAGTAAAAACACCTACACTGTGTTAGCTTATATTGTTGGCAGTATAAACAGTTATACTGTGTTAGCTAATATTGTTGGCAGTATAAACACCTACACTGTGTTAGCTTATATTGTTGGCAGTATAAACACCTACACTGTGCTAGCTTATATTGTTGGCAGTATAAACACCTACACTGTGTTACCTTATATTGTTGGCAGCAAAAACAGCTACACTGTGTTAGCTTATATTGTTGGCAGCAAAAACAGCTACACTGTGTTAGCTGATATTGTTGGCAGTATAATTTTGTTTTTCTATGTGAATGAGGGAGACACAAGGCATAACTGCCTGCAGCGAGTGCCTCCCCCAGATTTCAAAGAGTGACAGGGCCGAGATCATGGGACGTTCTAGCTAAAATACCTGGACACACGGAGTTTGAAGCAATTTAAGTCATAGGAAGAGGGAAAGACTGATTCTGGGAGAGAGTTCCAGAGCTCAGCAGTTGAATAGAAGAAAGCCTGAGAATAGCGTTTCACTCTTGGGTTGGAGAGTTGCACAGAGTTGGAGTGTTGCAAGGCGGGTACTACGTACCCTACGTAGAGGAGGTGGTATACACTGGGAAAGCTCCGAGGAACACTGATTATTGTAGTAGTGATTGAATAGTGAAAGAGATGCAACATTGCGGCGAAGCGAGAGAGATAGCAGAGAATTGGTGAGTGGACGGGAGTTAATGATACAAAAAGTTTTCCTTTCTACTTTATCTAGGAGTGCGGTGTGAGAGGATCCTCCCCACACATGTGAACAATACTCAATACAAGGACGCACTGTGCCCCTGTACAGAGCAAATAGCTGCGCAGGGGTAAAGAACCCCTTGAGGCGGTTGAACACACCCAGCTTCTGGGAGGCTGCCTTAGCGAGACTGGTAATATGGTCTTTCCAAGTGAGAGCAGAAGAAAAAGAGACACCGAGAACATTGAGGGAAGATGAAGGGTTTAATTTTTGTATTGTTAAAGAATAAGGAATAGTCCTCTGGAGGTTCCTGACGGGTAGTAGGATGGATAAATTGAGTTTTGGAAGCATTAAGTGTACCAAGGTTTTCTCTACCCCAATTGGAAATAGTAGCTAGATCAGAAGATAAGCATTTTATGGCTTCATTACGTTTACTTTTGAGGGACTGCTGGCTGGGGCATTCTGGAAAACTAATTGAGTGGTGTAAAGTAGAGTCGTCTGCATATGAATGGATGGGACTAGATGTACAGTTGAGAAGATCATTTATGAAAATTAGAAAGAGAATAATAATAATATTAATAATTGTCTGGTTACTTATACAGTATAGCGCCAGTATATACCTTAACCCATCCCCCTTGCTCATGGGGAGATGGTAACCGCCGGCTACATCCCAGAAAAACTTTTCAATCTGAGCGGGGATTGAACGCGAGACCTGCAAGATGGGAATCAGGCACGCTATCAACTGAGCCAGCCGGACGGCTGTATTATTATAGGAGATAGGACAGAACCCTGAGGAACACCGGAGTTGATAGGATGAGGAATTGAGCGATGGCCGTCCACAACCGCAGCTATGGAACGGCCGGAAAGGAAATTAGAGACAAAGGTACAGATGGAGGGACAGAAACCGAAGGAGGGCAGTTTGGAAATTAAAGATTTTTGCCAGACTCTATCGAAGGCCTTCGATATGTCTAGTGCAACAGAAAAAGTCTCACCGAAGTCCCGAAAGTTGGATGACCAAGAGTTAGTAAGATATGAAAGAAGATCACCAGTAGAGCGACCCTTAAGGAAACCATACTGGCTATCTGAGAGCAGATTATGAGAAGAGAAATGCTTAAGAAATTTGGAAGCAAGAATAGTTTTAAAAACTTTAGAGATACGAGAGATGAGAGCAATTGGACAATAGTTGGAGGGTTGAGAGCGGTCACTCTTCTTTGGGACAGGTTGAATGAGAGGAAACTTCCAGCAAGAAGGAAAGACGTTAGAGGAGAGACAGAGACGAAAGAGTTTGCCTAGGCAGGGGGTCAGCACGGAAGCACAGTTTTTAAGTTCAACAGGAGGAACACCGTCCGGACTGTACGCCTTCTTAGTATTAAGCCCAGAGAGGGTAGAAAGTACATCTTTAGAAGAGATTAGGATATTAGGCATAAGTAGGAGAGAGGGTGGTGGAGAAGGAGGAATAGCACCGGAATCGTCCAAGGTAGAGTTTCTGGCAAAAGTTTGAGCAAAGTGTTCAGTTTTGTCAGATGAAGAAGTGATGGTTGTGCCATCAGAGTGGAAAATGGGAGGGAAAGACGAGCAAGAAAAGTTGTTGGAGAGGTTTTTGGCTAGATGCCAGAAAGCTTGGGAAGAGCTAGAGTTGGATAGTTCAGTGCATTTATTATTGATGAAAGAGTGCTGGGCAAGTCGAAGAACAGATTTGGCTTGATTCCGGGCAGAAACATAGGAAGAATGAAATTCTTGAGTTTTAAGGCGTCGGTACCGTTTGAATGCTTCCTCCTTGTTGGGGACAGCAGTAGAGCAAGCGTGAGTAAACCAAGATTTGTTTGCATTAGACCGAGAGAAAGAAAATGGAATGTACTGTTACGATCGGGTCTCGTATAAATCAGTGGCTCTTATACATTGGACTAGACTGGCATAAATGCAACAACGGAAACGCTAGATCCAACCCCTGATATATAATCCCGTCGAACAAAGAACACATATACCTTCCAGAGTTATATCTGCGATAGCGGGGTATCTTAACTCTCAGTATCTATGTGCTTCTACTATAGGCTGATGTTCTCTGAAACAGCCTATTACCTATAACATATGGTTGCTTAGTTATGGTACACAAGGAAAAGATAGTTAACTTAATTAAATCACAAGAGTGATCTAATGCAAACAAGAAGAAGGTTTACTTAACGTTACTTTAATCAATAATATCTGTCACTCCTTTATGAAAGAAAGTGTTGTTAAGTCCTCAAGCACCGAACAAGGAATCTTCTGAATAATGTCGGATGCTACTAAGAAGAACGTATCGGAAATGGAACCACAAAATAGCAGGAGGCAGGACAATGCATGTGTAGGCTAAATACACAAAAAGGCTGGACATATAATGTTATTGGACACAAGAATATTATAAGCGGTGCAACTGTAATAATGCTCGCCACGAAAAAGTAGTACTCCTATTAACAAAACCGGTCTATGCTGGTTGTGTCTCTCTACAGCAACCTAGACCTCAAAATGCTTGTGTAAGAATAATGGGTATGCATAAAAGAGTATATGATCTAATCCAGCTAATGTCTACCCAGGTTAACAAAGTCTAGCTGGGATGCGCAAAGGTACAGAATTCTGGTGGAGCAAGGCAGCTCCTAGCATAGTGTGGACCTTGGGTCTGTGCGGCCTGATTACGTTAATATGAAGGGGTGCTCTCTTGAGGATTCTCGATCACAAGTATCGAGTATCCTGGCGACCCTCAAAAGTAAAAGCAAATAGAGTTAGAACATTGTTGGGTGAATTAGGCAAGCAGCCCTCACGCACTACACAGTCTAAACTCCAAGGTACACAGACAAAAGATCCACCCAGGTAACCCACAGAATCCGTAGTGTCGTGTAGCTCAAAAGTAGCCTACACACATTGAAAATACCAACAGCAAGGTACCTGATCCCTAGTCTAGCATTATTTAACCCTGTAGAAACATTAGTGATTGATGGAGACAGTCTGAGCAATACAATCTCCCAAAAAGACAATGACTATCTTCAACCTTAATCTAGTACATAAGAAATGTGAGATCCAGCATATAATATAGTCTGGCCACCAATTCAAGGTGTGGATGCAGAGGACCAGAGGGGAATTGATATTAATAAAAGGTGAGGAAGTAGTGGAAATGATAGAGGCAGTAGGAGAGAAAGATTCTAAGACAAGAGTGTGGGACAGTTCAAGGGAGATGCTTAGAGTATGCTGTCTGGGAAGGATCTGAGAAGGATATTCCCATCGACCTCCTGGCTGGAGTCCCAGTTCGCAAGAATGGCATGAGGGCGCGCGACAGTCGCCCAGTAAGCAGCCGCGTAGTAGGCAGTGTTAGGCAGGAGGCAACGAATCCCGCGAGGCCTATGTAAGGGAGCCAGCCATGCGCCGCACTCACTACCAAGTTACACCACCTTGTCTCTCTCTCTCTCTCTCCCTCTCCCGCTCGCCTACCCATCATTCAACTACTTAACACAATACTTTCAATTGACTAAATAAAATAGAAAGGATTGTGACAGACGAAAATAAAGAACAGTTCTGAACTGTCTGCAACACAAGCTTTCTCGAGAAGGAAAGTACACAATGATAGGTAGACTGTAGCTATATTCTCTGCCCTGGCGAGTCCTAGCGAGTAAGCCATGCGGTTCTGGGGGAAGCGGTGAGCGTCACACCCCACCCAAGATTTTTAAGAGGCTCCAACTATGAGCTCTAAATCTGACACGCAGAACCCATACAAAATTCGCCACTCCTAGCCACCCAGCGACAATGAAATGTAAAGCACAGTTCTCATCAAAATAACACATTATAAAAATTAACAACCCTTCCCAACACAATAGATTAAATTACATAGTTATGCTCATCAGAGCGAGCTTCACTAGCCCAGCCTTCTGAGAGGAGTACAACTCAGAATTTCTGCTATAACATACTTTAAACAAAATTAACTATCAAAGAAAGAGTTTTTATAGGATTTTATATTTTTAATATGTTTATGGCGGCTGCACTACAGGGCAAGCCTAGTTTTTACTTCTATACCAACACAGCAACTCGTACTTTACGACCCAATACGCTGGGCTACACACGCGAGCCAACAAGCACCAGACGTAAACATACTAATCAAACCAATGTAGGAGGCTACCCTTGTGATGATCTACCCCGGGTCTTCCACCCTCGATAAGCAATCTGCAATCACATTCTCAGAACCGGCAATATGGCGTATGTCTAGGTTGTATTCCTGCAACATTAATGACCACCTGGTCAGCCTCATATTCCGGTTATGGAATTGATTCAGGAACTTGAGGGGGTGATGGTCGGTGTAGATCACCACAACTGGTCCATAGGCTGGAACATACACCTCAAAGTGCCTGAGCGCTAGCACAATCGCCAGCAGTTCCTTCTCAACTACTGAATAGTTCTTCTGCGCCAAGTTGAACTTTTTTGAGAAGAAACTGACAGGGTGCTCCAGCCCATCTTCGTCTGATTGCATCAGAACGGCACCAGCCCCCACACCACTGGCATCAGTTGCCAGCTGGAATGGTCGGCTAAAGTCCGGGGCCCTGAGGATTGGGTGAGTACACAACAGGTGTTTTACTAGCAAAAAAGCCCTCTCATACTCAGGCGCTCACTTAAACTTTCTATCTTTGGCCAATAGGTCCGTCAGAGGAGCCAGCACAGTAGAATAGCCCTTTATAAAGCGGCGGTAGTAACCAATCATGCCCAAAAACCTCATGATCTGCTTCTTGGTGGACGGCCTGGGGAAGTGGTTAATAGCCAATATCTTGTTCTGTGGGGGGCACACCTGGCCCAAACCCACCATGAACCCCAGATACTGCACGGTAGTCCACACAAAATCACACTTTCCCAGGTTGACCACCAAGTTTGCTTCGCTTAATTTCTTAAATAGGGATTCAACATGTTCACAGTGGCTCTTGAAATCGTCATCGTAGATAATGACGTCGTCCAGGTACACGGTACAGTACGGAATGTCAGCCACCAACTCGTTCATCAAGCTTTGGAAGGTCGCTGGTGCGTTCTTTAGACCGTTCGGCATGACATTACAACGATATGTAGCACCATCCACCACAAAACCACACCTCTTTCGCCCGTTCAGACAAAGGCACCTGCCAGTAACCTTTTACCAGGTCCACCTTGGTCAAGAACTTGGCCCTGCCAATCTTGTCTACACAGTCATCGACCCGGGGAAGAGGATAAGGGTTGGTGGGAGTCAAGCCGTTTAGCCTGCGGTAATCAACACAGAAGCACACCTTGCCATCCGGCTTAGGTTGCAGCGTTACGGGAGATGTCCACTTTACCGCCCCCTTCTCGATCAGTCCCTGTTGCAACATATACTCCAACTCCGCCCGGAGGGCCGGAAGTTTAATAGGGGGCACCCTATAGGGCACTGATTTGAAGGGTGGGTGGTCTCCGACGTCAACGTCGTGCACCTCATGAGTAGTGAGGCCTGAGTGTTCCGCAAATACAGTAGGGTATAAACCGAATAGGCGCTCGACAGCCACACGCTGTTGCTCAGGTAGGTGTTGCAAAGCCTCATGAGCCGCCTGTCTCGTGTTCCCCGCCCATTGATCTGCAGAAACATGATAATCCCAGTTGTCATCCACCTGCGCATGACTGTCCCGTTCTCCTTCTCCACCTTGACTGCTGAAAGTCATCACGGGGACAGTGAGAGGCTCAGGTGGGCGCCTCACATACTCCTTCATCAGGTTGACATGACATAACTGATTTATCTTACGCCTGTCTGGAGTGGCCACCAGGTAATCTAAGTCCGAGAGCTTCTCTGCTACCCTATAAGGACCAGCGTACTTTGCGGATAAGGGGTGACCTACAAGAGGGAGTAGTATCAACACCTCCTGACCCACGTGAAACTCCCTGAGTTTCACCTTGTGGTCGTACCTGTCCTTCATGAGGGCCTGAGAGCCTACCAGATTGCGGCCAGCCAACTCCAGACTACGCAACATTCGTTCTTTACTCTCAAGGACATACTTAAGCATAGAACATGGTTTAACGGTGCATTCCCATATCTCCTTTACCATGTGGAGAGGCCCTCTCACGCGGTGTCCAAACACAAGCTCATTAGGGCTAAACCCCAAACTCTCCCCAGGTACCTCTCCGAGTTCGACTGCACGTTACTACACTTTAGAACCTCCGGGTCTTCTAGCTGCAATTTGCGAATATCTGAGGGAGCTAGCCTGTCTAAGTGCTTGCGAAACAACTCATGCCCTCCCCCAACATCGAACTTTTCATCCCGTTGCTCTCTCCGTGTATACCGTTGCTGCCTCTGAGTCTCTTTAAGCCCTGCCTCTACATTCTCAGTGACAGGTGGTGGTGCTTCTCCAGACTCTAATAATGGTGCTAATACTGAGTCCCCGAGAAGCGCTGCTGGTACTAGACTCTCCACCGTATCAGCTTTCAGCACCTTCTCGTGACCGTTCCTCCACTTATTTGAAGACTGTTGGTTAGGCTGTGACTCCCTGGATGCGAGAGATCTGGTTACAACACACGCCATTGGTTGCACCTGACACTTCTCAACCCACTCCTGTTCCTCCCTACTCACGTCAGCCGGCTCCTCGGCAACGACTAAGGGTGAAACCTTAGAAGCAGGCACCGGAAAGTCATTGCCGAGAAGGAGGTCGACGCCCCAACAGGCAATTTCTCCACGATTCCCACATCCAGTTCGCGAGTCACACCGTCAACTTCAAGCTCCATTCTAACAAGTGGGTATGACCTAGTTGCATTAACTCCCTGCACCACAACTACCCGCGCCGCGTTTATGGGTCTACCAGTGAAATTCTTCAAGAGTGTCTGAGAGGCACCTGTGTCACGCAAAAGCTGTACCCCGTGCTTCTTGCCCCCCACTTCACGCAGCCATGCCCTCTATGGTCGCAAAAGGCATCGCGGACAGGGTTCGAGCCTTCCGGATCCTTCTTCACTGGCGGTGCTCCATCCTCTGATCTTATGCCTCCAGCAAACACAGAAGACTTCTGGAACACCCCAATGCTGCGAGCCAATGACACAGCCGCCGTGGGAGGTCTGCTCGGACAAGCTTTTGCCATGTGCCCCTCTTTGTGACAGTGATAACACTCAAATTTTCCCTTGGACTTATACTGAGGTGTAAAAGTCCCCTGACCCTTCTTAAACGGGGCGGTGCTAGGTTTGTGATCATTCTTGGTGTCATTGCTTTTAAATTTATGTGTGTCCATATTCCGGTGAGGGGGAGGGTAACGCTCCTTAACGCCTACATAGTTTCTCTGTGCAGAGCCGCACCCCCGAATTAGTGACAACCGAAATCAGCCATCTCTGCTGCTTCTACGAGAGTTCTTGGGTTCTTCTCTTTAAGGTTTAAAGTCAAGTCGCCGCCCGTACACTTATAAAACTGCTCTAGAAGCATCAACTGTTTCATCTCATCAAACGTAGTTGTCTTCTCTGATCTGAGCCAGTTTCCCATAGCGTCGGCCAGGTCCCGGGCGTGCTCCAAGAAGGTACTGTCTCGCCCCTTAGTCACACCCCGGAACTTTAACCTATATGTCTCGGGTTGTAGCTCGTATGCCCGCAGGACAGCCTCCTTGAGCTCCTCATAAACAACGCAGGACTCCAAAGGCAGTGCATCGTAAGCCTTGAGCCCCTTACCTACGAGTCTAGAGGACACAAGGGCCGCCCACTTAACTTCAGGCCACTGATGCTCCCGGCACTTCTTCTCAAATCTATTGAAAAACTCTGTGACACCAGACTCGTCAAATACAGGGACCAGTTTGAGAAGGCACGACAGAGACTGATCATGCGCACGGTTTCCAGTACCGATTCGCTGTCCCGTCGTCTCAACACGAGACTTCTCTAAATCCATGTAGGCACAGTATCTTGTAGATTCTAGGTCAGTCCTAAGCTCAGCTTCCCTCGTCTGTTGCTGCATCCTAGCCAGCTCTTTTCTCTCTTCTATCTTAGCTAGCTCTATCTGCTGTTGACTCTGATGTTGCATCTTTGCCATCTCGAGCTGAAAGAGCATCTCCGGGGTCAAACCTTGAGGAGGAGGAGATGCAATGATGTTAGAAATACCTGGTGATCCCCCCAGGGGCAAACCACCCTGCCAGTCACTACCCATCTGCGGAAGCGTGCTCAGGGTCGGTACTCCAATAGGAGGATTGGGAGTCGAGTGAAGGGGAAGCTCGGCCAAAGGGCTCTGAGTACTCACCCTACCTCGTACGCCAGTCACCCCACCCAGCACACACGTCATCAGGTCATCCTTGGTCATGCCACTAGTACATACATGACCGATAGCTGCGGCTAAGCACTGGAGACCGTACTGATTCATACCCACCAACCGGTCGGAAGTAACAGGCCATTGTAAAAAATTCCTTGCATCCTCTTCAATGTTCACCAAGTTAACAACCTGCCCATGCTGCTGCTCCTCAGCTTCTACATCACGTACTGTGTCTTCATCCTGCACTGATCCGCTATAAGACATGATGCTCACTGAAGATTTTTCACTTTGATACACAAAAAAAGAAGTACCCCAAACTCTTATACCACAATATTCACAATAAAAAATTCTCGGAGAGAGCTTAAGTGCTATATTACTTTGCTAACAAAATAATTCTTGCATGTCCTCAAAAATATTCCACAAAATCAACAAATGTTCACTGCCTAAACGGTGAGAATAATCTGCACAATAACCTGCAATTATATGTCAGTTCACCAAATGCTGAGCTAGGTCGCCATTTGTTACGATCGGGTCTCGTATAAATCAGTGGCTCTTATACATTGGACTAGACTGGCATAAATGCAACAACGGAAACGCTAGATCCAACCCCTGATATATAATCCCGTCGAACAAAGAACACATATACCCTCCAGAGTTATATCTGCGATAGCGGGGTATCTTAACTCTCAGTATCTATGTGCTTCTACTATAGGCTGATGTTCTCTGAAACAGCCTATTACCTATAACATATGGTTGCTTAGTTATGGTACACAAGGAAAAGATAGTTAACTTAATTAAATCACAAGAGTGATCTAATGCAAACAAGAAGAAGGTTTACTTAACGTTACTTTAATCAATAATATTCTGTCACTCCTTTATGAAAGAAAGTGTTGTAAAGTCCTCAAGCACCGAACAAGGAATCTTCTGAATAATGTCGGATGCTACTAAGAAGAACGTATCGGAAATGGAACCACAAAATAGCAGGCGGCAGGACAATACACGTGTAGGCTAAATACACAAAAAGGCTGGACATATAATGTTATTGGACACAAGAATATTATAAGCGGTGCAACTGTAATAATGCTCGCCACGAAAAAGTAGTACTCCTATTAACAAAACCGGTCTATGCTGGTTGTGTCTCTCTACAGCAACCTAGACCTCAAAATGCTTGTGTAAGAATAATGGGTATGCATAAAAGAGTATATGATCTAATCCAGCTAATGTCTACCCGGGTTAATAAAGTCTAGCTGGGATGCGCAAAGGTACAGAATTCTGGTGGAGCAAGGCAGCTCCTAGCCTAGTGTGGACCTTGGGTCTGTGCGGCCTGATTACGTTAATATGAAGGGGAGCTCTCTTGAGGATTCTCGATCACAAGTATCGAGTATCCTGGCGACCCTCAAAAGTAAAAGCAAATAGAGTTAGAACAGTGTTGGGTGGATTAGGCAAGCAGCCCTCTCACACACTACACAGTCTAAACTCCAAGGTACACAGACAAAACATCCACCCAGGTAACCCACAGTATCCGTAGTGTCGTGTAGCTCAAAAGTAGCCTACACACATTGAAAACACCAACAGCAAGGTACCTGATCCCTAGTCTAGCATTATTTAACCCTGTAGAAACATTAGTGATTGATGGAGACAGTCTGAGCAATACAATCTCCCAAAAAGACAATGACAATCTTCAACCTTAATCTAGTACATAAGAAATTTGAGATCCAGCATATAATACAGTCTGGCCACCAATTCAAGGTGTGGATGCAGAGGACCAGAGGGGAATTGATATTAATAAAAGGTGAGGAAGTAGTGGAAATGATAGAGGCAGTAGGAGAGAAAGATTCTAAGACAAGAGTGTGGGACAGTTCAAGGGAGATGCTTAGAGTATGCTGTCTGGGAAGGATCTGACAAGGATATTCCCATGGGCCTCCTGGCTGGAGTCCCAGTTCGCAAGAATGGCACGAGGGCGCGCGACAGTCGCCCAGTAAGCAGCCGCGTAGTAGGCAGTGTTAGGCAGGAGGCAACGAATCCCGCGAGGCCTATGTAAGGGGGCCAGCCACGCGCCGAACTCACTACCAAGTCACACCACCTTGTCTCTCTCTCTCTCCCTCTCCCGCTCGCCTTCCCATCATTCAACTACTTAACACAATACTTTCAATTGACTATATAAAATAGAAAGGATTGTGACAGATGAAAATAAAGAACAGTTCTGAACTGTCTGCAACACAAGCTTTCTCGAGAAGGAAAGTACACATTGATAGGTAGACTGTAGCTATATTCTCTGCCCTGGCGAGTCCTAGCAAGACATGCGGTTCTGGGGGAAGCGGTGAGCGTCACAGTACGCTTCCATGCCCCGAGAGGATTACCTCGGTAATGCGTTCAGCACTCTCCTCGGGTCCTCGGCCACGGAAGCAGATAATCTTTCCATGGGAAATCAAAGAAGTACTGCCGGAGAGCCTCCCAGTCGGCAGCGCCAAAGTGCCACAAGCGCCGCCGGCTGGGAGGATCGGAAGGCCGTACTGAATAGATAGGACAGGTGACGGAGATAAGTTTATGGTCGGATGAGCCCAAAGGAGAGAAAAGATTGACAGTATAAGAAGAAGGGTTACAAGTCAGAAATAAGTCAAGAATGTTGGGCCGATCTCCGAAGCGATCCGGGATACGGGTGGGTGGCGGGACCAGCTGCTCTAGGTCATTTATGATAGAAAAGACGTAGGCTTGTTCACCAGGTTTGTCAGTAGAGTGAGAGGAGAGCCATTGGCGGTGATGAACATTGAAATCTCCTAAGATGGAGATTTCAGAGAAGGGAGCGATGGATAGAATATGTTCCACTTTAGAGTTTAGATAGTCGAAGAATTTGGGAATGTCGGTAGAGTTAGGGGAAAGATAGACATTACAGAAATATTTAGTATGAGAAATACTGGATACACTGTGTTAGCTTATATTGTTGGCAGCAAAAACAGCTACACTGTGTTAGCTAATATTGTTGGCAGTATAAACACCTACACTGTGTTAGCTTATATTGTTGGCAGTATAAACAGCTACACTGTGTTAGCTTATATTGTTGGCAGTATAAACACCTACACTGTGTTAGCTTATATTGTTGGCAGTATAAACACCTACACTGTGTTAGCTTATATTGTTGGCAGTATAAAGACCTACACTGTGTTAGCTTATGTTGTTGGCAGTATAAGCACCTACACGTGTTAGCTTATATTGTTGGCAGTATAAACACCTACAGTACTGTGTTAGCTTATATTGTTGGCAGTATAAACACCAACAATGTGTTAGCTTATATTGTTGGCAGTATAAACACCTACATAGTGTTAGCTTATATTGCTGGCAGTATAAACACCTACACAGTGTTAGCTTATATTGTTGGCAGTGTAAACAGCTACACTCTGTTAGCTTATATTGTTGGCAGTATAAACACCTACACTGTGTTAGCTTATATTGTTGGCAGTATAAACACCTACACAGTGTTAGCTTATATTGTTGGCAGTATAAACAGCTACAATGTGTTAGCTTATACTGTTGGCAGTATAAAAACCTACACTGTGTTAGCTTATATTGTTGGCAGTATAAACACCTACACATTGTTAGCTTATATTGTTGGCAGTATAAACACCTACACTGTGTTAGCTTACATTGTTGGCAGTATAAACACCTACACGGTGTTAGCTTATATTGTTGGCAGTATAAACACCTACACTGTGTTAGCTTATATTGTTGGCAGTATAAACACCTACACTGTGTTAGCTTATATTGTTGGCAGTATAAACACCTACACTGTGTTAGCTTATATTGTTGGCAGTATAAACACCTACACTGTGTTAGCTTATATTGTTGGCAGTATAAACAGCTACACAGTATATACAGTATCTCCAGGGAAGGAACTGTAGAGGTTTGTAGGATAATAATTATTATTTGTAACTCCTTGTAAATATCTTCCACACAATTTTACCCTTGAGTGCCTTAAGGGAAGATGGGCGTATTGGTTTGTTTATTGTTTTATCTTTTATGTACTATTATATACCGTATATATATATTTTTTGTTTTTAGTTTCCTCCCTAGACCTCAATCAATCTGTATAAAATACCCCCTGCATTCCCTGGACGAAGGCCGGTTACTCATAAAATTACAGGCTCGCTAACGCTCGCCAATAAAAAGTCGACACCTAAATGGCACGAAAGGTCTTAATATTGACGAAGAAATGAGGCGTAAATTCTTAACATAGCCAAACTAATGAGCCAAACGTCTTAAAATCGAAACACCAATGGGGCTAAACGCGAGGGAGAAGTGGGTGTAGAATACCGGCCCACCTCCCCTTAACGCTCAGAGTGCTTTAAGTTGGCCAGGTTGACCAAACTAACGAGGGAGCGTTAATTAATGTTTATCTGGGCTCTCTTAACACCTGGTCCAACTCTTTAATCCTCACCCAATACCTTCACAACAGGTGGTCATAGGAATTATGTTTCAATACTTTCACTGTAATAACTAACTGGTAATGTTGATTGTCTAAAATAGCTTAGCCTGTTTTGTTTTGTATGAAGTTGATAACAATAGAACAATGATCTATTATAATTAGACCAAGTCATGTACATATATAAGGTAGTTAATGAATCATTGTATCGCACACCAAGACAAATGTAACATTTTTCAGTATTGTACAGTTTACATTATGATTTACTATTTAAGTGGTGTGAAAGACCTTACACCGAGAAACATACGGACAATCTAACGTTATATAGTTAGCAGTGGGTATCATTGGGGCCAGGGGGCTAGGAATCCTCTTCCCCTTGTATAATTCTCCTACTCAACGAGACAGAGAAAGGGGTGTGGGAACGCGAAAGTGGTCCCGGACCCTGAGAATAGGAACTTTAAATGCTGTTTCTGTTCGGGCTCTGTCTCGTGTCGGTCACCCTCAGCAATGGGGTATGTGCCTGAGTATGTATATACATACATACATATAAGAACATAAGAACATAAGAAAATGGGAGTCTGCAGAAAGCCGATTGGCCTAAGCAAGGCAGATCCCTGTCCCACACAACCCCAATTACAAAGCCCAATTATAGGCTCAACACTCTAATACCCTGAGGATCATCTTACCAAACCGGTTAGAGATTAACGCAGGATTACTGGGGTCTGCAGAGCGCTGATTGGCCCAACCCGGCTGATCCCCCTTCACACCCAACCCTTCTCGTCCATATGCTTATCCAATTTTTTCTTAAAGCTCCCTATCGTTCTTGATCCCACTATATCACTTGGTAGCCTATTCCACCCATCTACAACTCTGTTACCAAACCAATATTTGCCTATATCTTTTCTGAAAACGAAATTTATCTAATTTGAAACCATTGGTACGAGTTCTTTCGCTATCACTGAGCTTTAGTACATTTGTCATGTCCCCTTTGTTAATCCCACTAACCCACTTGAACACCTCTATCATATCCCCTCTAACTCTGCGTCTCTCTAACGAATGTAAACCTAATTTCTTCAACCTTTCTTCATACGGAAAATTTCTAATATTATGGATCATTTTTGTCATTCTACGCTGAATTCTCTCCAATGAATCTATGTCCATTCTGTAATAAGGACACCAAAATTGGATCTATGTCCATTCTGTAATGAATTGTATGTATACATACATACATCTTTGGGGCCACTCAATCCTAGCCGATATAATTATAGGTGTACGCAATTTTATAGTAAAATATAAATCACCGCCATCATGACAAGGTTTTGAAAAGTGACTCATATTTGTTGTTATGCCGGGCAATAATATTTGCCCGAGTAAGTCAGTTCTCTCTTTCCACCCTAGGAAAGCTTTTAAGAACTATAACACTCAGTAGGAACACGGCTGACTCCAGATATGCAATTATAAATCTCCTCAATCTCTACCAATGATACAGAATACACGGTTGGGTTTCACAAGTTTGTATTTCACTTATATCAGGGCACTGGCATGGATAATAATTGATAATTGGTTAAGTCGTATTTATATGGAAATACTCTCGAACCTATTTCAAGAATGAATAATAATATTCTTAACACCTTAAGAGCGGGTGGTGGAGTATATTTGACTGTGCCGCCCAGCGTTTTTTTTTACCATAAATGGGGTTATTTCCGTGCTCTTTTTCATGCATAAACAAGAGCCAGAGCGTAATACAAGTATGTATACCTGAAAGGGCGTAAATTGAGCTTTCCAATGACACCTGAACCATCCTTCTACGATCACTGGTTGTCTTGCAACGATCGTGCAACCGAAGGGCAAAATTGCTAAAATACGGTAATTTTGTTACATAATTATGTGTGTAGCGAGTGAGAGAGGGTGGAGTAGAGTGGAGTAAATGTGAGTGGGCCCACGATGGTCGTGGCGAGCGGTCATGAGGTAACCTATGCTCCTCCCACCGCTCGGCTCTCTCTCAGAGCCAATATTGCGCCAAAATTGCACACAGACTTAAGTCGGGCCCCGCCACATTGTCCAGCTTTTTAGATACGGACTTAAGTCGGGCCCCGATAGACAAGGTTAAAGCTTGGATGATATATAAATAAGTTTATAAAAATAATTGATAAATTACAATTGAATAAACATATGATGAATATATAAATATAGCATAAATGCTAACAGAGTGGTTAGTCTCAAATAATAGCTGATATCCTGAGGTCAAGGTTAACGCGAGGTAGAACGTGACTCGGGGTAAGGTCAATAATACTGAGGTCACAAGGTCTCAGTGAAGTAGAATATATAAAATAAGAATATCAGCTGAATGACAAATAATGAATGAGTTATAAATAAAGAGAGAGGTTTTAATTCTCTACTAACGTATACAGTTAGATTTAGTAATAATAGTTCAGGGAACTGAGTAGATAAATATTAGTCTTGTGGGAAAAACTGAGCCCTCGACATTGAAATATTAACGCGATGTGGGCAAAATAGAATTACTATGAATTCAAGTTAAATGGTTAAATTGGTTGTGAAGCCAGGAAACATAGATAAATATGAGTCTAACTAAGAGACACGATAGATAACACTCTTTGTGAACATTTATACACGATTCACGTACCCTGATAATCCTATTAAATTAGCATCAGACCTGTCAGGGGTGTTCACAATATATACGTGTAGTGTGCGGGTAATTTGGCCGAATGGATATATACTGTATATATAAACCTTAGTGGCAATATATGAATATATATCACGTAGTATATATATAGATCAATCCCAGGATAGCGTTTGTATGTACTCTCAACACGAGTAACAAAAGGACTAAGGTGAGAATAAAAGATCTCGGGTATTTACGTTAATTTGAATACATAACATATCCTACACAACCTTTGCAATAATCACGAAACACAATAAGTAAACAAGAAGCACTTAATTTGAGTCGGAATATAGTAGAGAGTAGCCTTGTAGAGATCTGACACACGTGGGGGCGACTGAGTGGCCTGACTTGGCCTGTTTGCCAAGGGGGGGAGACCCGGGAATACTCTCGCACAGGTAGCACTAGCGTAGGTCACTTCCGGTACAGCCTACACACACTCTCTCGTCCAGACACTGTCGCAGTTTGAAAGGCACAATCTAAGAGGATTTTGGCTAGCCTCTACGGATGGTGCTATCCGGCCGAGTTGTTCACATATACTCCCCCACAGGCTACCCATGGGACACAGTGCCTCAACTTGCCTAACTTTACCCTGTTTTTTCGGCTAGGTAGTATTTGATTTTACGGAGAGTGACAAGTCGGGTGTTTCCGGAACATGAGAGGCATGGGAAATATAGTTTCTGATTTATTGCTTGGTATTCTAAAGCCTCAAAATACAATGCATACATGTTCATGTCGGGAATGGTATGTTTTATTTATTAATAATAAAAGTAAATAGCCTAAAGCTTAAGTGTACACAGGATAAATTATTTTCAGTATTGGAGGCCTCTCTTTAATTAGAGACTTGTATGGAGCTGTCTGTTTGTCCTCTTGTCTAGCTGGATTGTAAACATTGTCTCGCCTAGCGGTGGTAGTGATGAATGGAACCGCCAGGGTAACTGGAGAGGAACGAAGGAGGTTGATGTCTCATTTGCATAAAATCTTTCTCCTCGTAATCTAGATCCGGGCCAGCTGTAGGCGGCCATTGCTCACCTGGCGCCTGAGGGAACATACCAACAAACTGTGGTGGATGTCTTACCATACATATGTTAAGCGTATCGGAAGCCGCACGTTTTTCCTGGAGCTGTGATACGGGTGACTGAGGTATGTTGTTGCTGTTGTCCAGGGGAGACTGTTTCCGGTCTCTCTTCCGGTTTCTTATGGATGCAATTCTATATGTGGAAGTTGTTGGTCCTTCGGTTGATGGGAAAGGGTTTGTGGTCTGCTTCGGTATTATATTCCAGCCCTGTCATCTCATTTGTTGTTAGACAAATTCCAACCATAATAAAGCTGGTAATTAGCTGATAACAGATAACGTATGCGACACTCTGATGTAAGTCCTATAATACAGTACAGCCATAATAAAGATGGTAATTAACTGATAACATAAAATGTATTCCACAACTCTGATGTAAGTCCTATAATACAGTTATTGGTGTAACACTAAATTGATCCTTCCATTATCATGTACCCAGAGTGGTAATAATCATATTTGTTCTACTAAAGAGCTCTGGTTCAGCAAACTACCTCAGATCCTTCCTAAGCTGCATAATATTGTCTAAGTATAGCTAGAATACAATATAACACGTCGCTGGTGATCTTTATATCTGTGTGAAAATATAAGTTTATTACATCAAGTTATGACATAAAGACTTGAAATAAATTGAATTGAATTTGTGTATAATAGTTCAGCTTAACAAAATTATAATAATGTTAACGCTCATTCACTATTGATTTATGCGTTTCCTTAGAAAATGTATACTTATAGACCTATACAGTACATATATAACATACGACTGTTCGATGAATAAATCTTTAAATACAAATAAGTCAAATTGTTTTACTAGTGAGGTGACCTAACACTTCACGAGAGAGCCAATACCCAATAATAAATATATTTGAAAAATTAAAGTAAATGTGATTAAAAGCAATTATGATAAAAGCTAACTAAATTGAAAGAATTCATGGATTGGATGGAGTGTGAGCGAGTGATCAGAGAGAAACGTGGTCGTTGACGGGGATGAAATGAGTTCAGGGACTTGAGGTAACACTGTATTAGTGATTAAATTGAAGAGACTTTTTGACATTGCAAAGGGAGCAATTAATTAAATCGACAAAGAATAATAATGGGTATTAATGCTCCATGGCTTAGTGTGTGTATGTGTGTGTGTGTGTGTGTGTGTGTGTGTGTGTGTGTGTGTTTGTGTGTGTAGAGGGCTTTTTGAAATGGCTTACATAGAGTTAGCGTATATTATGCCTTAGTTACAAATGTATTTATTATTTTAGTATACCTCTCTCTCTCTCTCTCTCTCTCTCTCTCCTCTCTCTCTCTCTCTCTCTCTCTCTCTCTCTCTCTCTCTCTCTCTCTCTCTCTCTCTCTCTCTAACATAGTTTACAATCCCAAATCTTGATGATAAACGTACTTGTTATACAGTACATCCTCACAAATCAAAGTTCTCAAGGAAAATATGAAAATGTATTGTTGATGAAGCTAAAGTAACTGTTCCCTCCTATTCATTCATTATATGGAGGCCAGAAATCTTGACCTTTAACCTCTGTAACTTAACAAGGGCTAGAACAAATGAGCTGGAAAGTTTCACACCTGATCCCTGCCCGACTCTTCCCAAATGGTAGACATATTTGCTCGATTACACTAGTTGTTTTTGAGTTATAGAGGTTAGTGGTTAAGATGTTAAGCCTATGTACAATAAAGTACAAAGGAGTACAAAGGAAATCAAGCAACAACAGGTATAGTGACCCCTCTAGGCTGCTTGTCCTCCAAAACACTGAGGATCAAGTGTCCAAACAGTGGTTTAGAGTAGGTAAGGGAAAATTGGAATGGGAACCACCGCCCTGGAACTAATGTCCGTGGCAGGATTAGGAAGTTAGTAGGGGACAGATGGGTTAGTAACATAACACAGTTTTAAGTGATATTTCATATCTGGGAAAAAAAGAGTAATGTCTTAGTAATTGAAATGACGGAGCCAAAAGGACAGCCACACAAGATAGCCACCGTAAGAGAATCCAGGTAGACCAGAAGAAAAGGATTAAGAAATAGATTAATTTCCCATTCTCCAGAGAACGGGAAATCTGACCCCTGTACTCATTCTCTAATTCCCCTTACAGGTGAGTTACCCCCGAAGGGCAGGTCAAGCCCCTCCAATCAGTACATCACGCGGCCCGCCAATCACAGGGCGGGACTCAAATAGCCAAGGCAGAACTTGCCCCCTAATACCCCCCCCCCGGAGTACTATGATGAAAAAGTGTTTATGCAATCTAAGCATAAAGAACCCTGGGAGTATTTAAATCGTTGGGGCCTTCCATCCTCAAGAAGCTGCCAGACGAGAAGAAAAGTGAAATGGTGATATGAAGTGCCACAGAAGAAAATCATTACATAAACAGTCCAAATAGCCAAAACAATTAGTGAACAGGAAACCACGAATTACATCATCAGGCTTGATGATATAAGAAAGAACCAAAGGTCAAACAGACGAGAAGCTCAGTGTGATGTCATTAAGCACCATAATGTATTTTTCATGTAATTATTAACCTCAACATAGCCCATTTTTATGTATTTACTATGCCCCTATTCATACGAGATCACGCAACCTGACCAAGAGAAATAACCCAAATATGTACTGACTGAAACAACAGGAAGTAAGTTCACACTCAGTAGCTTGCTCCGTCCGGATATATGTCCGAGAGTATTACTACCTAAACACTCCGTCCGGATATATGTCCGAGAGTATAACTACCTAAACACTCCGTCCGGATATATGTCCGAGAGTATAACTACCTAAACACTCCGTCCGGATATATGTCCGAGAGTATAACTACCTAAACACTCCGTCCGGATATATGTCCGAGAGCATAACTACCTAAACACTCCGTCCGGATATATGTCCGAGAGTATAACTACCTAAACACTCCATCCGGATATATGTCCGAGAGTATAACTACCTAAACACTCCGTCCGGATATAATGTCCGAGAGTATAACTACCTAAACACTCCGTCCGGATATATGTCCGAGAGTATAACTACCTAAACACTCCGTCCGGATATATGTCCGAGAGTATAACTACCTAAACACTCCGTCCGGATATATGTCCGAGAGTATAACTACCTAAACACTCCGTCCGGATAAGTCTGTCCGGGAGTCGTTTGCCTGAGAGAGAGAAGGAGCCTGCTGTCCACTGCCCCCCTGCCCTTGGACTCCTGCCGATGCAGTACCCTGACGTCTGGCCCTGCCCCCTGGACTCCTGACGAGTGGCCCCATTACGTCCAGCTGCCATGCCCCGGACCTCTGTGACGCCCCGACCCTCGTACTTGGCCCTTCTCCTCCTCGACGCTAACCCTAAGTGTTTCTGCGTATATCAATTTGTGGTTATTGCTGCAGGTAAGGTTATATATGCGAGTATTCCGAGAGTGTTATTAAGTTGATCTGTGCCTAGGATCTGTGCCTGTTATATATTCAATTATCGATCTATGTATACGTTACATAGTCATTTATCCTCCCATTCAATCTTGATCTGTGTAAGTGAATTAATCGCACTAGATATTGCTTCGTATACCCCCTTGCAATATATTTCTTGAGGTGTTATCATTAATTATCAACTGTACACCAGTTATATAAATTCATTTAGATCTAGGCTCAAGACGGAATACTCTCAGAAGTCACCTATACATGTTATTTATTCTCTTGTGTATCCAAGTTGAAGTGTAAACGTATACCATGAAGATATTCCCTTATTTGCTACCATTTACCTAGGACCTATGCCCAAATTTTAATCTATCTATCTTTCCTTACCGGAAAGTCAAGAACCCCCCTTGAGTTAACCTTAATTCTATTATTTGAGCTATCCTGTTTCTACCAGTGCTTGTGAATTAATCTGATCTACGTGTGTGGGTAATTTATAATTATTTTCACACATTTATAGTAACTCTTGTTCAAGTTATTATTTGTGTCTCTTTATTATCGTAGAGACTGTAGTACTTATTTTCTTATTCTAAATATACTACTAAGGTGGGGAATAATTCGACATTCATTTAGAAGTTCGTATACTTTATTTAACAAACTTACTACTAGCTTTATGCTCACCTAGTAAGTATTTCTCTGTTCGGGCCGAAATGAGTTCAATACACAGATTGAATATTTCGTCGACCCACCATAGGTTGTACATTGGAACTCGAGAGTTCCCGTTACCACCTATTTGGATTCCCGCTATTCAGGTATTGACTCACTTCGACTTCGATCCAAAGGCACATTACTAGTCTACAAAATAATATAGTTTTACCGGGCCCTACTGTGTCTACTCAAGAGACCAGGGCATTAATAAATCTGACCTTTATTTCCCTAGCTAGACCAATAGATATATTCTTAACTAAACTCCAAAATAATATAACTTTACCGGGCCCTAATATGTCTACTTAAGAGACCAGGACGTTACTACATATGACCTCTATCTCCCTATCTAAAACACTCTTATATTATATATTCTCTTAACCCTATTACCAATAAGTCCTACCACCTATTCCAATAATATATCTCCACAAATGGCTTGATATGATCAGTATCTCAAAACACCTACATGAACAATATTCACCGCTTAATCCCTCTACATATATTTTATGATTACAATATTATCTTTGACTTAATATTCGTAACGCTTACCACGGAAAGATATAGTAGATCATACGGACTAGTGTCCTCCTTATCTATTTCTCAAACTAAAGCTGATCTAATTGCAACTATTCTTTATTCCCCTGAGCCCTATAGTTTCTTATCTATTTATGGATCATCCCCTCTTACTTTAATGTTAATGTCTATTTGCTGCCCTACAAGATCCTATACTATTGATAGCTAAATGTTATGGAGCCTTTTCTGTCAAGAATAACTATTATTCTCTTAACACATCATCATTGTATTTATTTACATAAGTCTAATATCTTTATCTTTATTTTGTCCTATAAGAACACATCAATTATTATTGGTTGGAACCACTGGGTTTGTCAAGCATTTTCTCTCTTTCTCGAAATCTGCAAAATAAAATTGGTCGATAGTGAAGTCTTATTACTGTTCATATTGTCGATGCCTTTGATGATTTTAAAGACTTAAATTAAGTCGCCTCTTAATCTGCGCTGGGTTAAAGGAAATAAATGTAATTCTCTAAGACGCTCCTCGTATGGTTTGTTCTTTAGGCTAGGTATCATTTTGGTAACTTTACGTTGAACTTGTTCTAGCATGTCTATATCTTTTTGGTAATAAGGGCACCAGGATTGAACGCAGTATTCCAGGAGAAGGTGGACGAAGAAATTGTAAAGAGTTAGGATAACTTCTTTGGATTTATGCTCAAATGAGCTGCCTATAAAGCCAATTATTGTGTTTGCCTTCTTAACAACTTCTGAACATTGTTGACTCGGTTTTATGTTACTCGATATTGTTACTTTCAAACCAGTCCCCGGGAGAGGAGAGGAGAGCCATTGTGTGGTCAGTGTTGGGTTAAGGGGGTAGCAATTTGTCTTATTTATTGATTTATTTATATATTTATTTTGTATCTATATATTGATTATTATATATATTTTTTTAGTTTCCTCGCTAGACCTCCACCAAGCTTAAAAAAACACTAGAACTCCTTTCAAGCTAAATTTGTACATTTTTCGGTAGAAAAATATCTTGGCCGAAGGGTGCTTTCTTCTAAAATTACAGGCTCGCTATCTCTCGTCAGGAAAAAATCGACACCTAAATGGCACGAAAGGTCTTAATATTGACAAAGAAATGGGTCGAAAGGTCTCAAAATCGCCAAACTAATGGAACGAACATCTTAAGATTTGAAAACTAATATGCTAAACACGAGGGAGAAAGGGGTCCGGAAAAAGCGACCACCTCCCCCTTAAATGTCGAGGAACTGTGATATTATACCACCTCCTATTACACTGCCTCACGTAATGTATACCCCTCTCTCTCTCTCTCTCTCTCTCTCTCTCTCTCTCTCTCTCTCTCTCTCTCTGATCGTTTGTTTGTAAATTCTCTTAGCTCAATTAAACCACAAGTAATTCAGCAATATTCCTCGTACGCCATGGAAGAGAACGAGAAGATGAGAGAGATGAGAGAGCGGAGAGAGAGAGAGAGAGAGAGAGAGAGAGAGAGAGACCTGGGAATAGAGAGAAGGATATACAGTATACGGTATTTTCGTTCAAGATCACTTCCCCCACAGTCATTCCGCCCATGATCACTTCGTCCAGATACCAGAATTTGGACTTTCCCAATTATTTACTCAACCTCATACTCGTACCTGCAAACAATAGGTTTCACCCCATATTGAAACTCACAATAAATTGACTTAAATCTCCAAGTTATCAATATTGACTAAATATTAAATAACTGCGTATACAAAATGAGTTTATTCCTTACACCTATTAACCTCTTGAAGCTTCTGACGCGCTCTAGCACTATATTTTTGGCTATCACTTAAGAACGATTTTATTTTTGTAGCTTAGGAGGATCTGTAGGTTATTAAAAGGGTAAAGACCTATCTTAAATCAACCCTCTGACTTTCATATACCCCTTCCTAATCTAAATTAAAATCGTCTAATAATTACCAGAAAACAGAACATAAAATGGGTATTTGATCTTGAAATGGTTAACTACAGACAAACTAATTTCCTACACATGAACTAAGTTCACGAGTCGCAAATTAGTTCATTTCAGTGAAATCATACTCTACAATTTGCTTGGAACTTCGTGACTATTGATGATTAGTTAACTAGTGAATTAGTTTGATGATGTTGTTTGGAACTAAGTAACGGGATAAACGGCCGATTTTACGGGCTATTAAATCATTTAATTATTACATTTATTTGTTTTAGTTTCCTCGCTAGACCTCCATCAAGCTTTAGTAAACATCCCCCGAGACCCCCCTTCAAGATAAATTTGTACATTTTCCGATAGAAAAAATTTTTCCCGGTCCGAAGGCCGGTTCCTCTTTAAAATTACAGGTATCGTCTTATAGCGTCGCCAGGAAAAATCGATACCTAAATGGCACGAAAGGTCTTGAAATTGACATCGAAATTGGGCGATAGGTATAAAAATCGCCAAACTAATGGGCCGAACGTCTTAAAATCTCAAAACTAATGGGGCTATACACGAGGGAGAAGGGGAGTAGTACCCCCTTAATGAGCCTGCCAGTCCCTCCCGTCCCAACAACAATTATAACCATCATCACTTATGTATTACAATATATTAGACGCTTCCGGCCTTTCTGTTGTACTGTGATAAGCGTTAACTTAAGGGGGTAGTACTCACTTTTTCTGGACCCCCTTCTCCCTCACGTTAAGCATATTAGTTTTGACATTTTAAGATGTTCGTTCCATTAGTTTGGCGATTTTGAGATCTTTTGCCCCATTTCTTTGTCAATATTATGACCTTTCGTGCCATTTAGGTGTCGATTTTTTCCTGGCGAGCGATAGCGAGCCTGTAATATTAGAATGAATTGGCCTTCGGCCAGAACATTTGTCTACCGAAAAATGCACAAATTTATCTTGAAAGGGGCCTAGTGGGTGCTTTTTTAAGCTTGATGGAGGTCTAGCGAGTAAACTGAGAAAAACTGAAAAATACAATAATATATATATATATAAATACATAGACCAAAAACCAAGCACTATCCCCTTAACTCAACCATATACATTGAGTGAACGAGGAAGTCAAGTAATAAGCTATTGAATTATTGTTGTTTATCAATTAACAACGGTACTGGGGAGATTGTAGACACAAATATTTGCATGTTTATCCTGAAGCTTCTTCCATAAACTTGACTCACGGTTCTGCCAATGAGCGTCTCTGTATATGCCACTAAATAGTTTAACCGATTTATGCCGAACTGAACTGAACCTAACCAAACAGAACAAAATAGAACCGAAGGAACCAAACGGAACCAAACAGAACCGAACGGAACCAAACAGAACAGAATGGAACCAAACAGAACCGAACGGAACAAAACCGAACGGAACCAAACCGAACAGAACGGAACCAAACAGAACCGAACGGAACCAAAGAGAATCGAACGGAACCAAGCAGAACCGAACAGAACAGAACGGAACCATACAGAACCAAACGGAACCAAACAGAACCAAACAGAACCGAACCGAACCAAACCGAACTGAACAGAACCAATCTGAACCAAACCGCATCAAATGTATAAACGGTCCATGCAAACAGTGCCGGGGGTTCATTTGGTAAAGCCGGAAGATGGATAATAAACACCCAACAAACTACCCTGCTAGATACGAAAGTTGAGGGACCGTGGTGGGAGGGTGCCGGGGGCTCCCGGTGAGCTTTATGGTACCCTAAGAGGTGAATGGAATGGTACGTGCACTTGTGGACGTATGATTGTGGGGCGGACTCTGGCTGTTGGATAGCCAACACCTTCTTCCGACACAAGAATGATTCCACAGGTACACAACGTGGAGGAACGGAATGGTTTGACGATGAAGGATCAGACAGTGGGTGGAAACGAAAGTCATTGATTGATTTATGTATTGTGTGGATGAACGAATGAAGAAATATGTGATGGATGCTAGGGTGTATAGGGGTATGGGAGGGGGTCTGTCTGATCATTATGTAGTGGTAGCTAAGGTTAGGATACAAAAGAAGTGGGTGAGGAGACAGGGAGGGAGGCGAGAGGACGGTGGAATGGTGAGGGGG